>LR824557.2:0-616246 GCA_902850265.1 Spodoptera littoralis
CGTTCGAACTACGACGTGCGAATCTTCACGGACGGCAGTAAGATCGAGGGCAAAGTCGGTGCGGCGCTATCTTTGTGGGATAGCGCGTCCGAAATTAAATCTAAAAAACTTGTGCTGCCGTCCTACTGTACCGTCTACCAAGCCGAACTGCTAGCACTACAGAGAGCGGCCGGGGAAGCGCTTAGCAGCGACAAAACCGCGTTCGGCATTTTCAGTGACTCGATGGCGGCGCTGCAAACTGTCGCCAACCCTGCCTCCCCCCATCCGCTTGCAGTGGAAACAAGGAGCGCCCTACGCTGCTGCGCCATCCAGAACAAGAGCGTTTCCTTGTTCTGGATAAAAGCCCACGCAGGCCTGGAAGGAAACGAAAGGGCCGATTACCTGGCGAAGGAGGCAGCGCTGCGATCGAAGAGGAGACCGGATTATGACCGATGCCCCGTCTCATTCGTCAGATGGAAAATCCGAACGGATACAGTCGGCGAGTGGGACGAGAGGTATAGATCCGGCAACACCGCCTCCGTCACAAAAATATTCTTCCCCAGTGCGGCCGCGGCGTATAGCATTGTCAATAAAATAGAAATAAGTAGCATCACACCACCCAGTTGTTTACCGGGCACGGCGGATTCTCCGAATACTTGTATCGTTTAAGATTAAGGGGAATCCGTCGTGTCCATGTGACCCCGCGGAGGAGGAGACTGTCCCGCATGTAATGTTTAGCTGTCCAATGTACATGAAAGAGAGATTTGAGACCGAGCAGATGCTGCAGGGACAAAAAATTGTCCTCATAACATTGGGAAACTGCTGGCAAACCGACAAAGTAGAGGTGTGGTAATGGATTTTTGTAGACATGTGGCGAAGAGGGTAATAGCAAAGAATAAAATGTAGATTAAGTAAAGCCCGCTTCCCCACATATGGCAATATGCTAAAAGGAAGCGAGCAAGTATGTAGATATATTAGTAATTATGTATGATGTTATGTATGTACTAAGTAAGATAGAATGTAAGAAAAGAAAAAAGTAAAGTTATGTAGAAAAAAAAAAAAAAAAAAAAAAAAAAAAAAAAAAAAAAAAAAAAAAAAAAAAAAAAAATTGTGCTGCACATGAACAAAATTGTATATTGTCTACTTTACTCATAAGTGATTAAGCTACTGTAGTAATAAGTACACCATTGTAAATATTGACCTTGACAACGTCAGGGGTTTCTGAAATCAGCAGGAGGGTTTTTAGCCGGTAAGAGTCCGGCAGTACTCACACTTCCCTACTTGTGGGAGATGTGAGTCTCCATGAGGATTTTCCCTCCTGCTGCATAAAAAAAAAAAAAAAAAAAAAAAAAAAAAACCTAACCTAACCTAACCTAACCTAACCTAACCTAACCTAACCTAACCTAACCTAACCTAACCTAACCTTTAACCTAACCTTACCTTACCTAACCTAACCTAACCTAACCTAACCTTTTTTTTTTTTTTTTTTTTTTTTTTATGGGGGGAAATCCTCATGGACTGCCTCCGCCTGGGGAAAGGCGGAGGGGTGTGCCGGACTCTTACCGGCTAAAACCACCCCAGTGTCTCCTCACACGTGCGTGCGGGGCCACGGGAGTCCAAATTCATCCGCAGCCCCGCATTACAGTGCCGGCCCGTATGTCAGGGCCCCGTCACCTGCACGGAGCAGTGCACCACGTGCATCGCCTCAAAGGCGCACGCCGACACCCGCGCGCGCCTTCGACTCGGGTCTTTGAAGTCGGGGGCGAGGACTTCCCCAAGTCCTTCGCCCCTGGACCCATTTATGGGGGCAGGAAGAGGGCGTTGTCGGCCCTTCTCCTACGCCCGGTGCGCCTTCTGCGGTTGGGAAAGGAAGTCAGTAAGATCTCCCTCTCCCGTTCCGCAGTTTCCTTCTGCGACATCACATCCTCGCAGAAAGACACCACCGCGTCCCACGACTCTGCGCTGTCCACCATCTTCCGCACTACGGCCGGCAGCGACAGATCGCTTCCTACTTCATTTCTGAGGACACGGCGCTGCTCCTCCCAAGCTACACACTCGGCGAGCGTGTGTTGCGCCGTGTCCTCCCCGCAATGGACGCAGTGGTGGCACCGGGCGTCCAACCTAACCTAACCTAACCTAACCCAGTCTGTGTCCAACCGTGACCGAGAACACCACGTTTTTGTAACGCTCCGCAAACAAAAATTATTTTTACTGGTAAATTTTCAACATACCAAGGCGTGTCATATATCAAAAGTTGCGTAATCACTTCGCGCGTGTGGTGGATTAATCTGCTCTGACCGTTTTTGATCAAGCAAAAAGTTTTTATGACAATTGTGTGAAAAGTGAGTGAACAAAACTATTTGACTCTTCATTACTCTGAAACGCGATCGGTGACACCAACATTTTTAAAACCTATATTGTCGGCCTAACTAAGCTGCGTCGGACACTGAAAACTGGGCGGTGATCAGGCTTCAGGATCGGGAGTTATCAACATTTTAGTGAAAATTCTAACCTCAAAACTATACACGAGGTTGACGATCCAGACGTCCCAGGCCGCTGAAACATTTGGAGCTGAAGGAAAACATCTGAGGCAACACAAAACCGGTTTCAGAAAAATTTTACCTCCTCAGAACAGGTTTATTTTAACTATTTTCTTAACAAACTTTGAGTGGCTGCCAACTGAAACCTTCAAGAGCTGGCACAAATTTTCTTGAGGAACTGGATGCGCGCTAACCAGGAGAAGACTGCCACGACAAGTTTTTAATTTTACTTTATTTTAATCGAGTTAAAATCAACAATATCGTCTGTAATCAGTTTTTCAGGTTTTTTGCCTGAAAAAAGTACTATTTGCAATCGTATTAAACTTTAAATAGATAGCCCTTATTTTTACCCAAATTTTGATATTTTTAGAAAAATTTTAACAGCATCCACTACAAAGTTATTAAATTTTTTGTATTTTTTCAATATTAAATCAAATTAAATAGAATAAATTCATTTCTGACACCGAAATACCCTAAAATAGATATATTTCAGCTAGTTTAAGCCCAAACTCGCGACAAATACCTTCGGAAATAACGAAAATAGATAAATTCGACCAACTTGGTTGACAAGGTTAAAATATTGAAAACTTAATATCTCCAAGGGTAATTGGCCTAGCGAGCTCGTTTTACCACGGATTGTCGTGGAAAAATAAGTTTTATTACGTGGACAGGTCATAGTGCTGTATTTCGGTGCTTGTTGGTTTTGGCGTTGAAACCGCTGTTATAGTGCAGGGGAGATCTAGACACGACTGGCTGTCCAAACCGCAACTTTTTCCGATCAGCGGTTGCGGAGATACAGCCATTTAAAGCCGGCGTTTGACAGTTGGGCGGCCATCTTGCTTAACTTTGACATCGGATGTCTCCGCTTCTGCGAGGCGTAGAGAGTTGCGGTTTTTACAGTAGTAGTTGGGGGATCAAACCCTTACTTGTCAATAAGTTTTCAGCGGAATCGGGGCTAAGATTTTTCAGGTGCCTGAAAACATTTTTATTGACTAGCACTGGTGGAGACGAGTGTGGAGAGTCCAAACACGGGTGTTCTGCGACTACTGGAAGTTAAATTATATTTCTGGTAAAATCGACTTTGACAGATTTTGTACTGTCAAACTAAAGTTTAAATTGAAATATCTCCCGAACTAGTGGTCGTAGAGAGCTCGTGTCTTCACTGGGACTGTTGGGCTGACCTCCTCTATCCGATCCACAATCTTTCAGGAGCTTTCAGGACCTGAACTTTTTTGGACCTGAAACCTGTCCCACACGCCGGACCTCAGCGAGACCGTTCAGGGAAGCCTAAGCACGGTGGTATTCGGGCGAACGGTTCCGGAGAAAACCTTAGGTTAACGGATTTTGGGAGCCATCTGACGCTGACAACCAGAATTTCGGGCCGGGTTTTCTCGGGAACCCTTTGGACTAGGGTGGCCGTGTTTGGGTTCGTTGGAGAGGGCTCCGGGAGACCTATCCGGTGAGGGGCTGAGATCGACTCTACCTAGAGTCAAAAAATTAAGGACACTTTTCTCAAAAAACTTTCGTCAGAGTAAGGTTCCTGCAGGCTTCTTGACACCAGGCCAGGGTCTGGTAACTAGTTTTAAGATCTATTGACCGAGCAAGACTCGCATAAGTATTATAAGTATTAAATTGTGATAAGAAACATAGACTTCTGTCTCTGTTTCTGTGTTTTCATGCTATAAACATCACTAGGATATATAGTGATCTGACAAGATTCTGGGAATCTTAAATGTTTATTTAATCTGTTTTATTCTTTACATAATCTTAACTCTTTATACAATTTTATTATTATTAATTACATTATATACACAGACCGAGGTATCCTTTACAATACCTCGTTGACGTTGCACTATCTGGGACAAATTAACTAAAAATGATCGGAATTCGCACTCCCATAATGAAGTCAACAACGGCAAACCCACCGAACAAGAGTCCACAGACGACGGCAGAGGAAGCTGGACCCTCTTCACAACAAAATGTGAGGAGAAGTGTGGGCGAATGGGAAGCGGGGATAGGTGAAAGCCGTAACCGTAAGACGATCACCCCACCCAAAACTGCATCACCTACCTTGACCAAGAAAGCCCCGGTCCTCCTGAAGTTTGACACCACACCTCCTGCTCCGGTTTCCAACATCCGAAACCCTAGAATAGCAGAGGCTAGGAGGTGTCTTACCAGGATCAAGCAACAGATGGGACTGTCCAAGAACATAAAGAGGGAAATTAAAGAAGACGTTACAAATCTTGTTGAGAGACTCTACGTACTGGTCAAGGAGGCGGAATCAGGAGTTGGACGAGCTCCAACTGCGGGAACCACGCACACAGCAGAGGCAAAAAATAAAGTGGCTCCCCCCCCCTCGCCCTCCCATTCCATGCGGGGGGGCGGGGGAGGAGGAGGCATGGAGCCTGAGGTGGACTCTCTCAGGAAGGCGCTGGAAGAGCACAGCAGGCTACTCGCCGAGAACAGTGAGAGGATGGATAGGCTGAATGAAGCACTGCACATCAACCAAAGCCATATAGAGAAGATCTCATACGCCAATGCGGTGACAAATCAGTCAGTAAAACCACCACTGAGGCAACCTGCTCTTCACTCCATAGCTGTCACCACAGACGACGAAAAGATGACGGGTGAAGAGGTGCTGACTAAGATCAGGGAAGCAGTGGATGCCAAGGATCAATGGATCAAGGTAGAGAAAGTTCGGAAGACTAAGAATAGAAAAGTTATTATGAGCTTTGAAACAAAGGAAGATAGGGATAAGGTAAAGGACAGATTGAAAAAGAGGGGAACCGACCTAACCGTGGAGGAAGTGAAAAACAGGGATCCACTTCTCATCCTCAGGGACGTCCTCCTAGTTAACACCGATGAGGATGTTATCAAGGCACTGAGGAATCAAAATCCAGATGTTTTTCGCGACCTGGACGGAGAGGCGGATAGGATCGCAATAAAATATAGAAAGAGGGCCAGAAATCCGCACACCGGGCATATAGTGCTCAGTACCTCGCCTACGATCTGGCAGAGGGTGACGGGGAAAGGCCATGTATATATAGACCTGCAACGAGTTCGGGCGGAAGACCAGAGCCCACTTCTCCAGTGTTCACTCTGCCTTGGGTACGGGCATAGTCGCAAGCTGTGCACAGAAACATTAGAAAAATGCAGTCACTGCGGGGGTCCGCACGTAAAGACCGAATGTGCGGACTGGCTCGCTGGATCCACACCGCAGTGCTGTAACTGCACACATGCCAAACTCGAGAGGACGGATCACAACGCATTTAGCACTGAATGCTCGGTTAGAAAAAAGTGGGATGAAATAGCGAGAACAGCAATAGCATATTGCTAAGGTGATCCCAAGGAATACTCCAGCATCAAAAAATGCAAGACCATACCGAGTGGCCCAAGCAAACCTACAAAGAAAGGAACTGGCGACCACCGAACTCTTTTTAGAGGCCAGTGAACGTAAAATCTCATGGGCACTGATCCAGGAGCCATATGTGGGAGGGGCAAGGAGTATGAGGAGCTACCGCGGTGCGAGAGTCTACCAGTGTGAGGTCGATGGAAGTGGGAAGGTGAAAGCGGCGATAGCCGTCTTTGACGGTGACTTGGATGTCATCCCCTACCCGAAACTCACCACCAACAACATCGTGGTGGTGGGGATCCGCACCAAAACATGGGAAATCGCGGTAGTCTCTTACTACTTCGAACCAGACCAACCCTTAGGGCTATACCTGGATCGGTTGTCCAAGATTAAAAGTGAAGTGGCCACCGGAAGATTGCTGATAGGGGGCGATGCAAACGCGAAGAGCACCTGGTGGGGCAGTACGATCGAGGATTCCAGGGGAGAAGAAATGTCCGGGACCCTGGATGAGTTGGAGCTTCAGGTACTCAACGTAGGCGATACACCTACGTTTGATACCGTAAGAGGTGGCAGAGCGCTAAAAAGCCACGTGACACGGCATGTTCGCTAGACTTGTTTGACCTGGTTGACGACTGGCGGGTTGATACAGGGGTGACAAGCTCGGACCACAACACAATTCTCTTCAATATAAAATTAGTACGCGAAAAAGGGACACACATAACCAGAACTACCAGAAAATTTAATACAAAAAAGGCAGACTGGGAAAAATTTAAAGAAAAACTGAAAGATCTCAAAATTAAAAATAAGATAGATACACAAAATATAGTAAATATAGTGAATAAGAATAAATTAGAAGAATTAGTCGTTAAATATAGTGATGTAATTGGGAAAGCATGCGATAGCGCTATCCCAAAAATCAATAATAAAACAAAACTTACTGTCCCGTGGTGGTCCAAAGAGCTAGCTGTATTGAAGAAAGACGTCACCAGGAAGAAGAACCGCATCCGCAACGCCGCACCGGTCCGGAGAGCGATGGTCGTAGACGAGTACCTGGAAGCAAAAGAACTGTATGAGAGTACAGCCAAACGAGCCCAAACCACAAGCTGGAAGGAATTCTGCAAGAAGCAGGATCGCGAGGGAGTATGGGAAGGGATATACCGAGTAATCGGAAGGACCGCCAAGAGGAAGAAAGATCTGACCCTAACTAACGATGGTGCATTCCTAAACCCAAGAGAGTCGGCCGCCCTGCTGGCGGATACGTTCTATCCAAAGGACACAGCAGAAGAGGACAACACAGACCACAGGTATACGAGGGAAGCAGCCAGTAGAGTAAACGACTGGCAGCAAGATGAATACCACGACCCACCGTTTACATCTCTGGAGCTTAAGACAGCCGTGGAAGGTTTCAATCCTAAGAAAGCCCCCGGATCAGACGGATTTACGTCAGATATCTGCAGTCGAGCTATCTACCAGGACCCGGACGCATTCCTTGCCCTGTATAATAAGTGCCTAGAAATGGCACATTTCCCGGACATGTGGAAAGAGGCTACGGTGGTCGTCCTCCGAAAACCGGGCAAGGATAACTACACGAGCCCCAAGTCTTACAGACCGATAGGTCTACTGCCGGTCTTGGGCAAGGTCCTGGAGAGGATGGTAGTAGCACGGATAAAATGGCAGCTCGTGCCGCGGTTTAGTACTCGCCAGTTTGGCTTTATGCCCCAGAAGAGCACCGAGGACGCCCTGTATACTTTAATGAAACACGTACAGGACAAGTTGCGGCTGAAGAAGCTAATTGTCCTGGTGTCGTTGGATATAGAGGGCGCCTTCGACAGCGCATGGTGGCCAGCTATCAAAGTAAGACTGGCTGAGGAAAAGTGCCCGGTAAACACCAGGAGGCTACTAGACAGTTACCTCGATTGCAGAAAAGTCAGGGTGAGATACGCCGGGGAGGAGTGCACACGAGAGACAAATAAGGGCTGTGTTCAAGGGTCGATTGGCGGTCCCATTCTATGGAATCTCCTATTGGACCCACTTCTGAAAGAGTTGGAGGGGAGGGGAAACTTCGTCCAAGCATTTGCTGACGACATCGTATTGGTGGTGGATGGAGACACGGCAAGCGAAGTCACCAGAATAGCAAATGCGGCCCTCGCCCATGTTCAGAGCTGGGGTGTACGAAATAAGCTACGGTTTGCACCGCACAAGACCTGTGCGATGTTGATAACCAACAAGCTTAAGTACGACACCCCAGCGCTGAGCATGGCCGGGGTCAACATTGGCTTGGTAAGAAGCATGAAGCTGTTGGGATTGACCATTGATGAGAAACTGACCTTCAACGAACATGCGACTAACATCTGCAGGCGCACCGCTGAAATTTATAAACAGCTGTCTCGAGCGGCTAAGGTCAGTTGGGGATTAAATAGAGAGGTCATCCACACCATTTACACTGCAACCATCGAACCGATAGTCACGTACGCGGCTGGCGCCTGGGCTCCCGCCACAAAAAAGCTGGGGATACGGAAGAGGTTGAGTTCCGTTCAACGAGGATTTGTCCAGAAGCTCTGCAAGTCTTACCGTACTGTCTCTCTGAATTCGGCTCTGGTACTGTCCGGGATACTTCCACTAGACTTGCGCATACAAGAGGCAGCCGCCATGTATGAAGCGAGGAGAGGGTCATCCCGGTTGGTGCCGGGAGATAGGACGATTGAGAGCATGGTAAGATTTGCAGAAACTCCGCACCCCGCAAGACAAATGAATCTGGAGTTCGTGAGCCTGGCAGACCAACAGCTGGTGGACACCCACAATGTGCAGACAGTGCGAATCTTCACTGACGGCAGCAAGATTGAGGGGAAGGTCGGAGCCGCATTATCCTTATGGGATAATGAAGGTGAAGTCCAGAACCTCAAGCTCAGCCTTGCCGCGTACTGCACAGTCTACCAGGCGGAACTCTTGGCCATTTGCAGGGCAACGGAAGTTATCCTCAAGCGCAAAGAGGGGAGCTATGGTTTGTACAGCGACTCAATGTCAGCACTGCAGACGGTAACAAACCATGGTTCTCTCCATCCCTTGGCAGTCCGAGCACGTGCCAATTTGGCACAAGCCTCGAGCCAGAGCAAAGCTGTGTCTTTGTTCTGGATCAAGGCCCACGCGGGCCTTCCGGGAAACGAGCGCGCAGATGAACTGGCTAAGGGAGCAGCATTGGCGTTGCGGAGGAAACCAGACTACGACTGCTGCCCGATTTCATTCATCAGACGCCAAATCCGTATGGAGTCGCTTGATGAATGGAATCGGAGATACGTGTCTGGCAGTACAGCCTCCGTAACGAGAATGTTCTTCCCTGATGCCATCACCGCTTTCCGTATTATAAGACAGGTGCAGCCAACGGGCGTACTTACGCAAATCTTGACGGGACACGGTGGATTCTCCGAATACCTGCACCGATTCGGATGTAAGGAGAACCCAGCGTGCAACTGTGACCCAGAACAAAAGGAGACTGTTCCGCATCTGATCCTGCACTGTCCTATATACGCCTTTGAAAGACTTAGGGCAGAGCAGGAACTGGATGTAGAAATAACCAGTGAAAACATAGGTCTAATTATTAAAAGTAAAAACCGAGATATATTCCTAACATATTGCGTAAAAATAGCTGAAAAGGTAATTAAAAAGAATAAGACAGATTGAAAAACCATGCTTTGTATTATATTGTAATATAAAAACTAAAGCATGGGACATTTGATAGTAAAGAAAAGTATATTAAGCAAGCATTAGAATAAGGATAGCTAAATACAGTATTAAACAATTAAATAGATAAATAGAATTAGAACTATGTAATAGAATAAGTCCAAACAATAATGTAAGAAAAAATAGCTTTAGAAAATCAAAATATTGTATAGTACCTATAGAAATAAACGAAAATTAGAAACCTTCCTTATTACCCCAAATTAATGGAATAAATAAAAGTAAGAGAAAAAGGAAAGTAGGGAAGTGGGAGTCCCACCCGCTAAAAAGTGAAAGAGGATGTATGAAAGAAAGATACAGTATGAAGCATGAAAGTGGGAAAATACTTTATGTATCATCCTCCCGTGGGGGGACGGGAGGGATATGTGGGACTCTCCGGGAGAAGCCCGGCATACCCACTAAAAACCCAGGAGCACACCAGCGTCGCCATGTGAGGGGGGGGTCTGGGAGACCGGGTGAACCTTTACGACCAGGACCCCCTCGGCTAGGCCTGCCAAAGATGGCGGGCCATATCACCCCTCCCTGTGTCGGGGAGGGGTCTCGGGAACAGTCGTGTGCCAACCGTTCCCGTCCCGCGAAAGGTGAATAGTGCAATGCGGATGTAGGCGCCCCCGCGCCTACCACCCGCTATTCACCCCCGGGAGGGAGAAGGCGGTTGTATTGCCGTCTTCTCCTACCGACTCTACGTCGTCGAAGCGCAGGGGCGAGGGCATCTTCCTCCCTCTCACGCTCTGCCGCCTCCTTTTGCGATATGACGCATTCGCAGAAGGAGGCCATCGCCGCCCATGTTTCCTCGCTCCCCAACATTGCGCGTACTACGCAGGGGAGTGAGAGGTCTTGTCCGACCGCCGCGACAAGGTTCTGACGCGGCTCGGACCACGATGGGCACTCTTCGAGTGTGTGCCGCACCGTGTCCTCTGTCGCACCACAATGATGGCACGACGGGTTCTCCTCCCGCCCGATGCGGTGCAGGTACGACCCAAAACAACCATGTCCTGTCATCACCTGCACCAGACGGAAGGAGAGAAAGCCGAACGGCCGCTCGAGCCAGGTCTGGAGGACCGGCCCGATTGCGTCCAGCGTCCGTCGCCCAAAGACCGCAGCAGCGAGGTCGTCCGCCCAATGCAGGACGATGGCCTCCTTGGCCATTCATATACTCTGGCGAGCACCCACGCTTCGAGCTCCCAAGGGGGAGTGCCCGCCAATGCGCACGCCGCCGCAAAGCCCACTGTGCGGTAGGCCCGCGCCACCCGCTGGGCGATAGCCCTTTGGGACCTCGATCGCGGCTCCGTCCACCATAATGGTGGCCCCCGCTGGAGGCTTTTTTTCGAGGCCCGTAAAAGCACAGGGCCTCGGTCTTCTCCAGCGCCACCTTCAGGCCCAACCGCCGGACCCGTGCCACCACCATTAGGGATCCGGCGGAGGCGAGCCGCGCCGCCTCCCGGTATTCCGCCCCCTTCGCTAGGATAAGCGTATCGTCCGCATAGCAGACGACACGCACACCCGGGGGCAGACTCCCCCTCAGCGCCCAGTCGTAGCCGATGTTCCACAGGAGCGGTCCTAAGACCGAACCCTGTGGAACACCGCACTGAGCCTCCCTCCGCCGGACAACACCGTCCCCGCCCCGATACAGGACGCATCTGCCCCGCAGGTACGTCCCGATAACCTGGCGTATATAGAGAGGCACTCGGTGGTATCGCAGCGCCGCCTCTATACACGTGAAGGGCAGAGTGTTAAACGCATTGGCGATGTCAAGAGACACCGCCAACGCCACTCCGCCCTCGGCCACGCTCTCCTGCGCGAAGGCCTTCACACTGCCGATCGCGCCGATGGTGGAAAGGCCCCCGCGAAAGCCGAACTGGCACGCGGCCAGGTCCGGGCCACCAACGCCGAGATGCCGGATGATGCGGGTCGCGAGCACGCGCTCAAAAAGCTTACCCGCCTCATCCAGCAACTCGATGGGGCGGTAGGCAGAGGGAGACTCTGCCGGGCGCCCCGGCTTCTGAAGGAGGACAAGCCTGCCCTCCTTCCAAATCTGAGGGAAACTCCCGGCGCGCAGACACGCGCTCAAGAGTCCCCTCAGGCGCTCCTCCAGCGGGCCCAGGGCGAGATCCCACACTCGCCCTGGGATGCCATCCGGTCCCGGAGCGGTCTTTTTAGACCGCATCCGGAGGACGGCGGCCCCAAGTTCCCCCTCGGTTACTGGGGGGACCTCTTCCTCCCGTACCTCCTCTTCCTCGGAGTCGGAGTCGGGGCCCATCGGGGGCGGTACGTGCTCCGCTCTGGTCGGGAACAAAGCGGACACCACTTCCTCCAGCAGCGCCGGCTGCAGGGACTCAACCACCGGCGGTCCTTGCCCCCGCATTTTGCCCCGTACAGAGCGGTAGGGTCGCCCCCACGGGTCCCTATCGAGGTGCGCGAGCATCTCCCCGCGCGCCGTCTTCTTGGCCCGGGATATTGCCATCTGCAGAGTCCTCCGCGCTTCGCGGTATGACTCGTACAGTTCCCGGGCCACGTCCGCCTCCTGCACTCTCCGCCTGCGGTAATTGGTGTGCGCTCGACGCGCAGCTACGCAGGCTTGCCTAAGGCCTGCGAGCTCCTGCGACCACCAATATACCGCACGCTTCGTAGGACGACTCTTGACGCGGGGCATTGCGGAATCGCAGATACCCGTCATCGCACCTCGCAGGGCTACCGCCTCCTCCTCCAGGGTCCCCAGCTCCGCCGGCGCCGCAAACCACGCCTGGACGATGGCCGCCTCTTCGGCGACCTCTCGATCCAGGCGCGACAATGCCCACCTGGGGAAGGTGTCCCCGTTGAGCTGGCGAGTCCGCCCCCCGTGGCTGCTGGAAGTGGAGATCTCAAATCGGATATATAGATGGTCCGAAAGGGTCTCCACCTCCTGCATCACCCGCCAGTTGCGAACGCGTGCTTCAACAGCGGGGGTGGCCAATGTCAAATCGACTATCGACCCCCCCGTCTGGCGCACGCATGTGTTCGCGGAGCCTCGGTTGCAGATACCGAGGCCCACCGCCGCTGCCCATTCCAAAAGGACGTCGCCCCTGGCGTCCGTCGCCGGGGAACCCCAAGCCGTAGATTTGGCATTGAAGTCCCCCATCACGACCAGCTGCCTCGCATCTAGTCGCCGGATCGAGGCCTCCAAATGATCGAGGAAGACCTCGAACTCCGGTAGGTTCCGATTGGGAGAGAAGTAAACACCTATGAAGGTGATCTCCCCCACACGGCCGCGACATATCCCGGACCCCTCTCTTTAAACGAGAGGGGTGGGGAACGCGGGGCCGCGGAACCTATGATCGCCACAGAGCCGTCACTGTCACCCACCCAATTCGGGCGGGTGGGGATGAAGTACGGCTCCGCGACCACGGCTACGTCGACCGACCACCCCGCCATGGTTTGTAGGAGCAAGTCCTGCGCACCGGAGCAGTGGTTCAGGTTCGCCTGAAGAAGGTTACAATTACGGACCCGATCCATGTTATTCCGTAATCATAACCTCCTGCGACGCCTCTAGTCGCACCGGCTCCGGAACAGCAGCGGTCCCGGCGGCCGAGGGCTTGGCGGCCGCGCGCTGCTTTCTGGGGGCGTTGCACCCCTTACCACCCACGAGGTGGTCCGCCGGCAACTTAGCGTGCGAGCAAAGCGGGCAGTGGGGGGCGCCGGAACACGACGCCGCATTATGCCCGGGCTGCCCGCAGCGGAAGCATAAACCGCTGCAGTCGACATGGGCGGAGCATTGCTGCCCCGTGTGCCCCTGTCCCATGCAGCGGTAGCACCGCATGGGGCGCGGCTCGAGCACCTGTACTCGGGCCGAGCTCCACCCCACTTGGAGGCGGCCTGCCGCCATAAGGGCCTTGGCCGCCACCACCGGACAGCTTGCCCAGACGGAGCCAGAACCCCTGGCCCCGACTGTTCTCCGACCCACTCGGACCTGGTCCGGAGGGCAGCTTGCCCTAGCGGCAATCGCCGCCCGGACGTCCGCCTCAGACGCGGAGTCGTCGAGGCCCACGATGCGCAGTTCTGCGCATTTCGTGGGCCGATTGACACGGACGCCGTCGTCGGCGAGTGCCGCCCGCAGGGAAGCCGCGAGCAGGTCTGCCTTCGGGCCGCTCTGCGCGCCGGGCAGCTCGATGATCCGAGCGCCAGTCACGGCCGTCCTGAACCGGCAGCCCCCAGTGATGCCGAGCTCCTCCAGGTTGACCCGCTCGCGCGCCTTTGTTAAGACGCTCGAGTAGGTCAACCCCGACTCGGCGGCCTCCGGCTGCAGGGTCAAGACCACCGCAGTAGATTTCGGCACGCGCAGCTTTGGCGCTTTTTTCCGCCGCGGAGGCCCCGACGCGTTCGCGGCCGCCGACTTTTTTGATTTCTTCTTCGGCTTCCTCTTCTTGGCCCCAACCGTGGTCCACCCCTCTCCCGAGGAGGTGGTGGGACCAGCCGAACGCCGCGGGGTGGGCGCGGTGCTCGCCGGAGCGCCGGCAGGGCCGGCAGGAGGAGGTGCCGCTCGTGCGTTCCTTGCGGGCTGCGGGGCTGGCATGGCTCGGGCAGCCTTTGCCGGGCGATTTGCCGGCTTGGGAGCAGGGCCGGCCGCCGGGCCAGCCGCCACCGCGACATAGGACGGCCTTGATGTGGCCGCCAGCGGTGGACGCATGATCCTTGCGGGCATGAGGCGATCCTCAATACCCGCGAACCTGGCGTCCAACATCTTGCCCACCCGGTCGATGACACTACGTGTCACCGCCTCTAGGTGAGTCTCCTCCGAGGCCGACGAGGCGGATGGAGCCGCCCGGACCCTCTCCAACTCGGAGTTTAGAGCCTCCGTATTCCTACGGAGGACTGCTACCTCCGCCCTCATCCTGTTGAGGTCAGCCTGCAATTGGAGCGTCTCCTCCGTGACGCTCCTTCGCGCGAGGCCCTCCACTGCCGTGCGCACGCACTCCACGGCCTCCTTAATGGCCTTTGTGCAGGTCCCCTTGATGTTCTTGGACTTGCGCAGCACTTCCAAGACAACGTCGAGGCCCTGCACGGCCTTCGTCTCGAGGACACTCGTGGTGTCCTCGGAAGTAGCGGACCTCTCACCGGAGGCCGCGATGATTTCGGCGCAGACTTGTCGCGCCTGCGCCATATCATCGGCTCTTAAGGCCAGCACGTCGTCCTGCGCGAGATCTAGAGCCTCGCGCTCCAGCATCTGCCTCCTGGCGTCCGACAGGCCAAAGGACGTGCGGCCGCCCGACGGGATCTTTGCTTGGGGAGGCTCGTTGCTAGAGCTCTCCCCGCTCTCCCCCGAATCCATGCGGCGATCCCTTTTTGCGGGTCTCACTGCTGCCGCCTTAGAGCTCGAGCTTGCGCCCGAGAGACTGGCGTCCAACACGTGCCTTGTTCCTGACGCGTCAGAAGCGTCTGACTCGTCAGAAACCTGCACCGGGGGTTGGCCCTGAGAAGGGCCTTTTTTAAGGAAACGCCCCTTGGCGTCCCTAGCTGGCAAGCCAGCAGACATGATCTGTCACCTCTCTGTTCGCCCCAAGTAAATCCGTGAACACTTGGTCACCTGCCTGCCACTCCGTTACGGTGGTCAGGTCAGGGTCCAGGGCGCACGACGAGGACGTGGTTGCACGGACCGGTTTAAAACACAACTTGGGGCACGCCCCTCCACAACCTAACCTTTTTTTTTTTTTTTTTTTTTTTTTTGACCCTGGGAAAATACTTTATGTATCATCCTCCCGTGGGGGGACGGGAGGGATATGTGGGACTCTCCGGGAGAAGCCCGGCATACCCACTAAAAACCCAGGAGCACACCAGCGTCGCCATGTGAGGGGGGTCTGGGAGACCGGGTGAACCTTTACGACCAGGACCCCCTCGGCTAGGCCTGCCAGAGATGGCGGGCCATATCACGCCCCTCCCAGTGTCGGGGAGGGGTCTCGGGAACGGTCGTGTGCCAACCGTTCCCGTCCCGCGGAAGGTGAATAGTGCAAAGCGTCCGCCACCGGGGTGTCGGTGGCGGTAGCAGCAGCAGCAGGTCGCCTTGGCACCTGCATTTTACCCTTCTTAGTGGGGGGATTGCACTTCCTCCCAGCCATCACGTGGTTCGCCTGAAGACCACTAGCGGCACAGACCGCACAGTGCGGCGTGGCAGCATCACAGGATGCCGCCATGTGCCCTTGCTTTCCGCAGCGGTAGCAGGTGTCCGCCCTCTCCACCGTGGACGGACACATTGTGCGGGTGTGCCCTATGCCGAAACACTTAAAGCAGCGTAGGGGTCGCTCTTCAAGTGCCCGGACCACGGCTGAACTGAACCCAATCAGGAGCCGCCCCTTAGTTTTAACAAGGACGGCCTTGGCTGCAGTGACTGGACAGTCCACACGGGTTGTACCCAGGCCACGCCGGCCAGTCCTGATGACTCGGCCTTGCACCGACTCGACAGGGCAACCTCCTGCTGCTGCAATGGCCGCCACCACTTCTTCCTTGGAGACGGAGTCATCCAAGTTGGTGACCTCTAAAGTCGCGGACTTGACTGGCCTGGCAACCTTTGCCACGTCCGCGATGCCCTCGCGCAATTTTGTTGCGAAGAGATCCGCATTTTGCGAACCCGATGCCCCGGGAAACTCGAAAATTCGAGCTCCGGTTTGGGTTCGGCGGCAAGTAACGGCCGCAATCCCCAGCTGGGTGGGATCGGCATGGGCACGAGCCCGCGTCAATACGGACTCGTATGTTTCGCCCCTTTCGGCGGCCTCGGGGGTGATGGTCACCGTAACCGCCGCCGTTTTGGGAGCCGCCAGTTTCCTCCCTTTTGCTGTGGGAACAGCAGGGGCCCTCTTGGCTGCGGAAGTAGCAGGGGCGGGCTTGGAGGCCGCTTTCCTTCCCTTCCCTCGCTTCACTACCTCCGTCCATGTCTCGGTGGGAGCTACGACTAAAGACTCCAGCACGTCACTTTCCCGACCCAGAGGAGCTGTTAGGGTCATTTCCGGCTCAGATATACTTGCACTGGATGTAGTTTGAGCCGCCGCCTTTGTGGTCTTGCCCCGTCCTTTGCCCTTAGAAGGCTTTGGGGCCTGGGGCAGTCCGCTTGTGGTTGCAGCTACTGGCGGTGGCAGTGCTGCAGATTGCGCTCTGTCCGCCGCGAGTGGAGGGCGGATGCGCTTCTCCGGCAATAGCCGGTCCTCAATGCCCGCAAAACAGGCTCTGGTGAAGGCCCTTTCCTCCATTATAACCTTTCGGATTATATCCTCAAAGTTGGAGGAGGAGAAAGAGGAAGGGCCTGTTGCCGTCGCGTTGCTGGCCGATGGAGCCGTGGCTTCAGCAAGTTTTTTGTGGAGGTCGCTGACCTCAGCTTGTAGGCGATCAACCCGCGCCTGCAGTTGCCGCGACTCCTCCGTTGCCGTGCGCTGCACCAGCTCCGCGATAATGCCGTGCATGCTAGCAGCACGGCATTTAAGGGCCTTTTGGAAGGTCCCCTTGAGGTTCGAGGACTTAGAGGCGACCTCCACTATCTCCTCTTTGTCCTCTTGAGCCATTCGCGCCAACTCGGCCACCGAATGGTCCGCGTACAGGACGTTGGACGCCCCGTAGCCGGCCCTGGACCTAGAAGCGCTTGTTGCGCGCTCTTTGGCAGCGACCTTCTCCTCCAGGTCCTTCTGCCCCTCCGCCCGTCTGGTTTGCGCCAGAGACGCCCTTAGTTGGCGTTGAGCCTCATCGAGCCCCACGTCGTGGGCACTCGATTTGGCCTTGACCTTCCGCTTGGTTTTACCGAACGACTCCAAGGAGTCGTCCGACTCGAGCCTTACGTAGGCACGCTTTAGTTCATAGCGGCTGGTGGCCGCCTGCGACTCAGTTGTGGACTCCTCACAGTCCGACAACTCGTCCGCCCGACAAAACAAGCTAGCCGCAGATGGTGCGCGACTAGCCTCCGACAACGCGTCGTCGGTTTGGCCCTGAGAAGGGCCGTTTGGTTGGCCCTGAGAAGGGCCGTTGGGTTCGCCCTGAGAAGGGCGTTTTGACAGGAAGCGCCCGGAGGCGTCCCGCAGAGGCTTCGACATAGACGAAGACGACATATTCGCACAAGACCGCAAAGGAAAGAACGTACGAATTCACAGCGCTCGTTAGCCGCCGGTCTGCCACTCCGTTACGGTGGTCAGACACGGCGTTGCCCGGGGATCACTACGAGGAAGTCAGCACTGTGGGGGGATCCCCTCCACAACCTAACCTAACCTTTTTTTTTTTTTTTTTGACCCTGGGAAAATACTTTATGTATCATCCTCCCGTGGGGGGACGGGAGGGATATGTGGGACTCTCCGGGAGAAGCCCGGCATACCCACTAAAAACCCAGGAGCACACCAGCGTCGCCGTGTGAGGGGGTCTGGGAGACCGGGTGAACCTTTACGACCAGGACCCCCTCGGCTAGGCCTGCCAAAGATGGCGGGCCATATCACGCCCCTCCCTGTGTCGGGGAGGGGTCTCGGGAACAGTCGTGTGCCAACCGTTCCCGTCCCGCGAAAGGTGAATAGTGCAATGCGGATGTAGGCGCCCCCGCGCCTACCACCCGCTATTCACCCCCGGGAGGGAGAAGGCGGTTGTATTGCCGTCTTCTCCTACCGACTTTACGTCGTCGAAGCGCAGGGGCGAGGGTATCTTCCTCCCTCTCACGCTCTGCCGCCTCCTTTTGCGATATGACGCATTCGCAGAAGGAGGCCATCGCCGCCCATGTTTCCTCGCTCCCCAACATTGCGCGTACTACGCAGGGGAGTGAGAGGTCTTGTCCGACCGCCGCGACAAGGTTCTGACGCGGCTCGGACCACGATGGGCACTCTTCGAGTGTGTGCCGCACCGTGTCTTCTGTCGCACCACAATGATGGCACGACGGGTTCTCCTCCCGCCCGATGCGGTGCAGGTACGACCCAAAACAACCGTGACCTGTCATCACCTGCACTAGACGGAAGGAGAGAAATCCGAATGGCCGCTCGAGCCAGGTCTGGAGGACCGGCCCGATTGCATCCAACGTCCGTCGCCCAAAGACTGCAGCGGCGAGATCGTCCGCCCAATGTAGGACGATGGCCTCCTTGGCCTCCTGCCGCACTGCTTCCCGGACCTCATGAGCCGGACGCTCTCCTCGCGCCCTCCGCTCCGCCGTCCACTCGTACACTCTGGCAAGCACCCACGCTTCGAGCTCCCAAGGGGGAGTTCCCGCCAGTGCGCACGCCGCCGCAAAACCCACTGTGCGGTAGGCCCGCGCCACCCGCTGTGCGATAGCCCTTTGGGGCACGCGAAGGGCGGTGGTGTTCTCCCTCCTGCGCAGGGAGTCCGCCCAAACTGGAGCCCCATAAAGGGCCATGCTCCGTAGTATGCCGGCGTATAGACGACGGCATCGCGCACTGGGCCCTCCCAGGTTTGGCATGAGCCACGAGAGGGCGTTCGCCGTCTTTAGGAGGCGCTTCGACAGATCGGCGAAGTGGGGGCCGAAGCGCCATCTGCTGTCTAGGATGAGACCCAGATATCTCATCTGACCCTCCACTGCAATTCTCTCGCCATCCACAAATATGTGGGCCTCAGGAGGAGGGCGCTGCCTCGGTCCGTGGAAGAACACGGCTTCGGTCTTGTGCAGCGCCACTGTCAGCCCCAAACGGCGGATCCTGTCGGCAACCAAGGAGCCACCCGCCGACGCCAGGCTGGCCGCCGTCGTGAAGGTCCCACGGGCAGTGAGGAGAGTGTCGTCTGCGTAACAGATGACACTCGTCCTGTGAAGGAGCGTTCCCCGCAGGAGCCAGTCGAAGCCGACGTTCCATAGGAGGGGTCCTAACACCGACCCCTGCGGAACGCCGGTCTCCACAGCGTAGCGCCGAACCTCCCCGTTTCTATTTGCAAGGAGTACGGTCCTATCCTCCAAGTAGTTGGTCAGGAGGACCCGAAGGTATTGAGGCACTCCGTGGAATCGGAGCGCCTCTAGGATGGTGGAATGGGGGACGGAGTTGAATGCGTTGGCTATGTCGAACGACACAGCCAACAGTCCTTCCCCTTCTTCTACGGCCTCCTGAACCTGGCCCTTGAGGCGGGGGTTAAGGCGTCCACGGTCGACCGCTGAGCCCGAAAGCCGTACTGGGCGTCTGACAAATCCGGCCCCACACATGCCAAATGGCGGTTGAGGCGAGCAGCGATGATCCCCTCGAACATTTTGCCGACCTCATCGAGCAGAACGATGGGCCGGTATGCCGAGGGGGAGTCAGCCGGACGTCCCTGTTTGCGGAGCAGACACAACTGCCCCTCCTTCCAAGGTTTCGGGAACCCCCCGTTGCGAGACACGCGCTGAAGAGGTCCCGAAACCGTTCCTCCATTTGGGAGGCAGCAATGACCACCACCCTTGCAGGGACGCCGTCCGGGCCGGGGGCAGTTTTCTTTGCCCGGAGGCGGACCAAGGCCGTGTGGATCTCGCTGTCCGTGACAGCGGGAGCCTGTTCCTCCTCTTCCGCTAGGGCCCTCCCCCGAGGGGGATTCATTACTGGAGGGGAAAACTCTTCGTTCCTGCGCGGAAATAGGGAGCGTACCACCTCATCCAGCAGGGGAGGCTCGAGGGTCTCTGTCACCGGGGGACCTGAGGGGCGCAATTTGTTTCGCGCCGCCTTATACGGTCTCCCGAATGGATCGCCGTCGAGGGACTCCAGCAGCTCGGCTCTCGCTGAGTCTTTGGCGGCACCGATAGCTGACTTGAGGGCCGTCTTTGCCGCCACGTACGCTTCGTACAGACGGTCCTCGTCAGTTTCGTCTCGGCGCCGCCGACGGCGGCTCCGCGTGAACTGGCGTTTAGCCGCCATGCACACTGCCCGCAGTTGCGCCAACTCCTCCGACCACCAATACACAGCGCGGTTTGGAGGTGGGCGACGAGACCGAGGCATGCTGGAGTTGCACACTTCGGTCAGAGACCCTCTTAGTTGAGACGCTGCGGCGTCGACATCTGCATTCAGGACGGCAGGGGGCGAAAGCCAGTCCTGCAGGAACGCGGCCTCCTTTGCAGCCTCCCGGTCTAGGCGGGTGAGAGCCCACCGAGGAAAGGGGGATCGGGCCGACGATGTAGAGTTCCCCCGACGGCTCTGGGTGGAGATTTCGAACCGCACGTATCGGTGGTCCGACAAGGTCTCCACCATGTCCACCCGCCAGTTCTCCACACGCGCGGCTAGCGATGGGGATGCAAAGGTGACGTCCACTATGGACCCACCCTGCCGCCGCACGCATGTTTGAACTCTCCCCCTATTTAGAAGGGAGAGACCAGAGGAGGCTGCCCACGCCTCGAGCGCCCGCCCACGGGCGTCGGTAGCCGGGTTGCCCCACGTCTCCGACTTGGCGTTGAGGTCCCCCAGCACAGAGACCTGTTGGAGCGTCATTCTGCCGACAACTGCCGCAAGGACTCCGAGGAAGTCCTCGAAGTCTTGCAAAGAGCGATTTGGGGAGAAATAAACACCCACTAGGGCTAATTCCCCCCACGCGGCAGCCACGTATCCCGATCCTCTCTCTATAAGTGAGAGGGGAGGAGAGTCGGTCAAAGGCCGTGCCGCAACTGCTACGAGGCCGTCCCTGTCGCCCAACCAACGGTCAGGGATTGAATAGGGCTCAGCGACTACCGCGACGTCCACCAACCAATCTGCCATAGACTGCACCAGCAGGTCTTGGGCCGCTCTGCAGTGGTTGGTGTTGGCCTGTAGGATGCGATGACTGGGCCCCATTATTCAATCATCGCATCACCCTCATCGGCTTCCGCGACCGGTGTGTCGGTGGCGGTAGCAGCAGCAGCAGGTCGCCTTGGCACCTGCATTTTACCCTTCTTGGTGGGGGGATTGCACTTCCTCCCAGCCATTACGTGGTTCGCCGGGCGACCACTAGCGGCACAGACCGCACAGTGCGGCGTGACCGCATCACAGGATGCCGCCATGTGCCCTTGCTTTCCGCAGCGGTAGCAGGTGTCCGCCCTCTCCACCGTGGACGGACACATTGTGCGGGTGTGCCCTATGCCGAAACACTTAAAGCAGCGTAGGGGTCGCTCTTCAAGTGCCCGGACCACGGCTGAGCTGAACCCAATCAGGAGCCGCCCCTTAGTTTTAACAAGGACGGCCTTGGCTGCAGTGACTGGACAGTCCACACGGGTTGTGCCCAGGCCACGCCGGCCAGTCCTGATGACTCGGCCTTGCACCGACTCGACAGGGCAACCTCCTGCTGCTGCAATGGCCGCCACCACTTCTTCCTTGGAGACGGAGTCATCCAAGTTGGTGACCTCTAAAGTCGCGGACTTGACTGGCCTGGCGACCTTTGCCACGTCCGCGATGCCCTCGCGCAATTTTGTTGCGAAGAGATCCGCATTTTGCGAACCCGATGCCCCGGGAAACTCGAAAATTCGAGCTCCGGTTTGGGTTCGGCGGCAAGTGACGGCCGCAATCCCCAGCTGGGTGGGATCGGCATGGGCACGAGCCCGCGTTAATACGGACTCGTATGTTTCGCCCCTTTCGGCGGCCTCGGGGGTGATGGTCACCGTAACCGCCGCCGTTTTGGGAGCCGCCAGTTTCCTCCCTTTTGCTGTAGAAACAGCAGGGGCCCTCTTGGCTGCGGAAGTAGCAGGGGCGGGCTTGGAGGCCGCTTTCCTTCCCTTCCCTCGCTTCACTACCTCCGTCCATGTCTCGGTGGGAGCTACGACTGAAGACTCCAGTACGTCACTTTCCCGACCCAGAGGAGCTGTTTGGGTCGTTTCCGGCTCAGCTATACTTGCGCTGGATGTAGTTTGAGCCGCCGGCTTTGTGGTCTTGCCCCGTCCTTTGCCCTTAGAAGGCTTTGGGGCCTGGGGCAGTCCGCTGGTGGTTGCAGCTACTGGCGGTGGCAGTGCTGCAGATTGCGCTCTGTCCGCCGCGAGTGGAGGGCGGATGCGCTTCTCCGGCAACAGCCGGTCCTCAATGCCCGCAAAGCAGGCTCTGGTGAAGGCCCTTTCCTCCATTATAACCTTCCGGATTATATCCTCAAGGTTGGACGAGGAGTAAGAGGAAGGGCCTGTTGCCACCGCGTTGCTGGCCGATGGAGCTGTGGCTTCAGCCAGTTTTTTGTGGAGGTCGCTGACCTCAGCTTGAAGGCGATCGACCCGCGCCTGCAGTTGCCGCGACTCCTCCGTCGCCGTGCGCTGCACCAGCTCCGCGATAATGCCGTGCATGCTGGCAGCACGACATTTGAGGGCTTTCTGGAAGGTCCCTTTCAAGTTTGAGGACTTAGAGGCGACCTCCACTATCTCCTCCTTGTCCTCCAACGCCATTTGTGCCAATTCAGCAACCGAATGGTCCGCGTACAGGACGTTGGACGCCCCGTAGCCGGCCCTGGACCTCGTGGCGCTTGTTGCGCGCTCTTTGGCAGCGACCTTCTCCTCCAGGTCCTTCTGCCCCTCCAGTCGTCTGGCTTGGGCCAGAGACGCCCTCAGTTGGCGTTGAGCCTCATCGAGCCCCACGTCGTGGGCACTGGATTTGGCCTTCACCTTCCGTTTAGTCTTACCGAACGACTCCAATGAGTCGTCCGACTCGAGCCTTACGTAGGCCCGCTTTAGTTCATAGCGGCTGGTGGCCGCCTGCGACTCAGTTGTGGACTCCTCACAGTCCGACAACTCGTCCGCCCGACAAAACAAGCTAGCCGCAGATGGTGCGCGGCTAGCGTCCGACAACATGTCGGTTTGGCCCTGAGAAGGGCCGTTGGGTTCGCCCTGAGAAGGGCGTTTTGACAGGAAGCGCCCGGAGGCGTCCCGCAAAGGCTTCGACATTGAAACAGACGTATTCGTACTGCACCGCAGGGAAAGTGTACGAATTCACAGCGCTCGTTAGCCGCCGGTCTGCCACTCCGTTACGGTGGTCAGACACGGCGTTGCCCGGGGATCACTACGAGGAAGTCAGCACTGTGGGGGGATCCCCAACCTTTTTTTTTTTTTTTTTTTTTTTTTTTTTTTTTTTTTTTTGACCCTGGGAAAATACTTTATGTATCATCCTCCCGTGGGGGGACGGGAGGGATATGTGGGACTCTCCGGGAGAAGCCCGGCATACCCACTAAAAACCCAGGAGCACACCAGCGTCGCCATGTAAGGGGGTCTGGGAGACCGGTTGAACCTTTACGACCAGGACCCCCTCGGCTATGCCTGCCAGAGATGGCGGGCCATATTCACACCCTTCCCTGTGTTGGGGAGGGGTTTCGGGAACGGTCGTGTGCCAACCGTTCCCGTCCCGCGAAAGGTGAGTAGTGCAATGCGGATGCAGGCGCCCCCGCGCCTAGCACCCGCTACTCACCCCCGGGAGGGATAAGGCGGTTGTACTGCCGTCTTCTCCTTCCGACTCTTCGTCGTCGGAGCGCTGGAGCGAGGGCGTCTTCCTCTCGCTCACGCTCTGCCGCCTCCTTCTGCGATATTACGCATTCGCAGAAGGAGGCGACCGCCGCCCATGTTTCTTCGCTCCCCAACATTGCGCGTACTACGCAGGGGAGTGAGAGGTCTTGTCCGACCACCGCGACCAGGTTCAGGCGCGGCTCGGACCACGATGGGCACTCTTCGAGTGTGTGCCGCACCGTGTCCTCTGTCGCACCACAATGGTGGCACGACGGGTTCTCCTCCCGCCCGATGCGGTGCAGGTACGACCCAAAACAACCGTGACCTGTCATCACCTGCACTAGACGGAAGGAGAGAAAGCCGAACGGCCGCTCGAGCCAGGTCTGGAGGACCGGCCCGATGGCGTCCAGCGTCCGTCGACCAAAGACTGCGGCAGCGAGGTCGTCCGCCCAATGCAGGACGATGGCCTCCTTGGCCTCCTGCCGCACTGTTTCCCGGACCTCATGAGCCGGGCGCTCTCCTCGCGCCCTCCGCTCCGCCGTCCACTCATACACTCTGGCGAGCACCCACGCTTCGAGCTCCCAAGGGGGAGTGCCCGCCAGCGCGCACGCCGCCGCAAAACCCACTGTGCGGTAGGCCCGCGCCACCCGCTGTGCGATAGCCCTTTGGGGCACGCGAAGGGCGGTGGCGTTCTCCCTCCTGCGCAGGGAGTCCGCCCAAACTGGAGCTCCATAAAGGGCCATGCTCCGTAGTATGCCGGCGTATAGACGCCGGCATCGCGCACTGGGCCCTCCCAGGTTTGGCATAAGCCACGATAGGGCGTTCGCCGTCTTTAGGAGGCGCTTCGACAGATCGGCGAAGTGAGGGCCGAAGCGCCATCTGCTGTCTAGGATGAGACCCAGATATCTCATCTGACCCTCCACTGCAATTCTCTCGCCATCCACAAATATGTGGGCCTCAGGAGGAGGGCGCTGCCTCGGTCCGTGGAAGAACACGGCTTCGGTCTTGTGCAGCGCCACTGTCAGCCCCAAACGGCGGATCCTGTCGGCAACCAAGGAGCCACCCGCCGACGCCAAGCTGGCCGCCGTCGTGAAGGTCCCGCGGGCAGTGAGGAGAGTGTCGTCTGCGTAACAGATGACACTCGTCCTGTGAAGGAGCGTTCCCCGCAGGAGCCAGTCGAAGCCGACGTTCCATAGGAGGGGTCCTAACACCGACCCCTGCGGAACGCCGGTCTCCACAGCGTAGCGCCGAACCTCCCCGTTTTCTATTTGCAAGGACTACGGTCCTATCCTCCAAGTAGTTGGTCAGGAGGACCCGAAGGTATTGAGGCACTCCGTGGAATCGGAGCGCCTCTAGGATGGTGGAATGGGGGACGGAGTTGAATGCGTTGGCTATGTCGAACGACACAGCCAACAGTCCTTCCCCTTCTTCTACGGCCTCCTGAACCTGGCCCTTGAGGCGGGTTAAGGCGTCCACGGTCGACCGCTGAGCCCGAAAGCCGTACTGGGCGTCTGACAAATCCGGCCCCACACATGCCAAATGGCGGTTGAGGCGAGCAGCGATGATCCCCTCGAACATTTTGCCGACCTCATCGAGCAGAACGATGGGCCGGTATGCCGAGGGGGAGTCAGCCGGACGTCCCTGTTTGCGGAGCAGACACAACTGCCCCTCCTTCCAAGGTTTCGGGAACCGCCCCGTTGCGAGACACGCGCTGAAGAGGTCCCGAAACCGTTCCTCCATTTGGGAGGCAGCAATGACCACCACCCTTGCAGGGACGCCGTCTGGGCCGGGGGCAGTTTTCTTTGCCCGGAGGCGGACCAAGGCCGTGTGGATCTCGCTGTCCGTGACAGCGGGAGCCTGTTCCTCCTCTTCCACTAGGGCCCTCCCCCGAGGGGGATTCATTACTGGAGGGGAAAACTCTTCGTTCCTGCGCGGAAATAGGGAGCGTACCACCTCATCCAGCAGGGGAGGCTCGAGGGTCTCTGTCACCGGGGGACCTGAGGGGCGCAATTTGTTTCGCGCCGCCTTATACGGTCTCCCGAATGGATCGCCGTCGAGGGACTCCAGCAGCTCGGCTCTCGCTGAGTCTTTGGCGGCACCGATAGCTGACTTGAGGGCCGTCTTTGCCGCCACGTACGCTTCGTACAGACGGTCCTCGTTAGTTTCGTCTCGGCGCCGCCGGCGACGACTTCGCGTGAACTGGCGTTTAGCTGCCATGCACGCTGTCCGCAGCTGTGCCAACTCCTCCGACCACCAATACACGGCGCGGTTTGGAGGTGGGCGGCGAGACCGAGGCATGCTGGAATTGCACACTGCAGTCAGAGACCCTCTCAGTTGAGACGCTGCGGCGTCGACGTCTGCATTCAGGACGGCAGGGGGCGAAAGCCAGTCCTGCAGGAACGCGGCCTCCTTTGCAGCCTCCCGGTCTAGGCGGGTGAGAGCCCACCGAGGAAAGGGGGATCGGGCCGACGATGTAGAGTTCCCCCGACGGCTCTGGGTGGAGATTTCGAACCGCACGTATCGGTGGTCCGACAAGGTCTCCACCATGTCCACCCGCCAGTTCTCCACACGCGCGGCTAGCGATGGGGATGCAAAGGTGACGTCCACTATGGACCCACCCTGCCGCCGCACGCATGTTTGAACTCTCCCCCTATTTAGAAGGGAGAGACCAGAGGAGGCTGCCCACGCCTCGAGCGCCCGCCCACGGGCGTCGGTAGCCGGGTTGCCCCACGTCTCCGACTTGGCGTTCAGGTCCCCCAACACAGAGACCTGTCGGAGCGTCATCCTGCCGACGACTGCCGCAAGGACTCCGAGGAAGTCCTCGAAGTCTTGCAAAGAGCGGTTTGGGGAGAAATAAACACCCACTAGGGCTAATTCCCCCCACGCGGCAGCCACGTATCCCGATCCTCTCTCTATAAGTGAGAGAGGAGGAGAGTCGGTCAAAGGCCGTGCCGCAACTGCTACGAGGCCGTCCCTGTCGCCCAACCAACGGTCAGGGATTGAGTAGGGCTCAGCGACTACCGCGACGTCCACCAACCAATCTGCCATAGACTGCACCAGCAGGTCTTGGGCCGCTCTGCAGTGGTTGGTGTTGGCCTGTAGGATGCGATGACTGGGCCCCATTATTCAATCATCGCATCACCCTCATCGGCTTCCGCGACCGGTGTGTCGGTGGCGGTAGCAGCAGCAGCAGGTCGCCTTGGCACCTGCATTTTACCCTTCTTGGTGGGGGGATTGCACTTCCTCCCAGCCATCACGTGGTTCGCCGGGCGACCACTAGCGGCACAGACCGCACAGTGCGGCGTGACTGCATCACAGGATGCCGCCATGTGCCCTTGCTTTCCGCAGCGGTAGCAGGTGTCCGCCCTCTCCACCGTGGACGGACACATTGTGCGGGTATGCCCTATGCCGAAACACTTAAAGCAGCGTAGGGGTCGCTCTTCAAGTGCCCGGACCACGGCTGAACTGAACCCGATCAGGAGCCGCCCCTTAGTTTTAACAAGGACGGCCTTGGCTGCAGTGACTGGACAGTCCACACGGGTTGTGCCCAGGCCACGCCGGCCAGTCCTGATGACTCGGCCTTGCACCGACTCGACAGGGCAACCTCCTGCTGCTGCAATGGCCGCCACCACTTCTTCCTTGGAGACGGAGTCATCCAAGTTGGCGACCTCTAAAGTCGCGGACTTGACTGGCCTGGCGACCTTTGCTACGTCCGCGATGCCCTCGCGCAATTTGGCTGCGAAGAGGTCCGCATTTTGCGAACCCAATGCCCCGGGAAACTCGAAGATTCGAGCTCCAGTTTGGGTACGGCGGCAAGTGACGGCCCCAATCCCCAGCTGGGTGGGATCAGCATGGGCACGAGCCCGCGTCAATACGGACTCGTATGTTTCGCCCTTTTCGGCGGCCTCAGGGGTGATGGTCACCGTAACCGCCGCCGTTTTGGGAGCCGCCAGTTTCCTCCCTTTGGCTGTGGGAACAGCAGGGGCCCTATTGGTTGTGGAAGTAGCAGGGGCGGGCTTGGAGGCCGCTTTCCTTCCTTTCCCTCGCTTCACCACCTCCGTCCATGTTTCGGTGGGAGCAGCGGCAGAAGACTCCAGCACGTCCCTTTTCGGACCCAGAGTAGCTGTTTGGGTCGTTTCCGGCTCAGCTTCACTCGTGCTGGATGTAGGTGGAGCCGCTGCCTTTGTGGTCTTGCCCCGTCCTTTGCCCTTAGAAGGCTTTGGGGCCTGGGGCAGTCCGCTGGTGGTCGCAGCTACTGGCGGTGCCAGTGCTGCAGATTGCGCTCTGTCCGCCGCGAGTGGAGGGCGGATGCGCTTCTCCGGCAACAGCCGGTCCTCAATGCCCGCAAAACAGGCTCTGGTGAAGGCCCTTTCCTCCATTATAACCTTTCGGATTATATCCTCAAAGTTGGAGGAGGAGAAAGAGGAAGGGCCTGTTGCCGTCGCGTTGCTGGCCGATGGAGCCGTGGCTTCAGCAAGTTTTTTGTGGAGGTCGCTGACCTCAGCTTGAAGGCGATCGACCCGCGCCTGCAGTTGCCGCGACTCCTCCGTCGCCGTGCGCTGCACCAGCTCCGCGATAATGCCGTGCATGCTGGCAGCACGACATTTGAGGGCTTTCTGGAAAGTCCCTTTCAAGTTTGAGGACTTAGAGGCGACCTCTACTATCTCCTCCTTGTCCTCCAACGCCATTTGTGCCAACTCGGCCACCGAATGGTCCGCGTACAGGACGTTGGACGCCCCGTAGCCGGCCCTGGACCTAGAAGCGCTTGTTGCGCGCTCTTTGGCAGCGACCTTCTCCTCCAGGTCCTTCTGCCCCTCCGCCCGTCTGGTTTGCGCCAGAGACGCCCTTAATTGGCGTTGTGCCTCATCGAGTCCCACGTCGTGGGCGCTCGATTTGGCCTTGACCTTTCGTTTGGTCTTGCCGAACGACTCCAAAGAGTCGTCCGACTCGAGCCTAACATACGCCCGTTTTAACTCATAGCGGCTGGTGGCCGCCTGCGACTCGGTTGTGGACTCCTCACAGTCCGACAACTCGTCCGCCCGACAAAACAAGCTAGCCGCAGATGGTGCGCGACTAGCCTCCGACAACGCGTCGTCGGTTTGGCCCTGAGAAGGGCCGTTTGGTTGGCCCTGAGAAGGGCCGTTGGGTTCGCCCTGAGAAGGGCGTTTTGTAAGGAAGCGCCCGTAGGCGTCCCGCAAAGGCTTCGACATTGAAACAGACGTATTCGTACTGCACCGCAAGGAAAACGTACGAATTCACAGCGCTCGTTAGCCGCCGGTCTGCCACTCCGTTACGGTGGTCAGACACGGCGTTGCCCGGGGATCACTACGAGGAAGTCAGCACTGTGGGGGGATCCCCGGGGATCCCCAACCTAACCTAACCTAACCTAACCTAACCTAACCTTTTTTTTTTTTTTTTTTTATGGGGGGGAAATCCTCATGGACTGCCTCCGCCTGGGGAAAGGCGGAGGGGTGTGCCGGACTCTTACCGGCTAAAACCACCCCAGTGTCTCCTCACACGTGCGTGCGGGGCCACGGGAGTCCAAATTCATCCGCAGCCCCGCATTACAGTGCCGGCCCGTATGTCAGGGCCCCGTCACCTGCACGGAGCAGTGCACCACGTGCATCGCCTCAAAGGCGCACGCCGACACCCGCGCGCGCCTTCGACTCGGGTCTTTGAAGTCGGGGGCGAGGACTTCCCCAAGTCCTTCGCCCCTGGACCCATTTATGGGGGCCGGAAGAGGGCGTTGTCGGCCCTTCTCCTACGCCCGGTGCGCCTTCTGCGGTTGGGAAAGGAAGTCAGTAAGATCTCCCTCTCCCGTTCCGCAGTTTCCTTCTGCGACATCACATCCTCGCAGAAAGACACCACCGCGTCCCACGGAAGCGCCTAGTGCGGCTATCGCTTCCTACTTCATTTCTGAGGACACGGCGCTGCTCCTCCCAAGCTACACACTCGGGGAGCGTGTGTTGCGCCGTGTCCTCCCCGCAATGGACGCAGTGGTGGCACCGGGCGTCCGGCTCCCTCTCTATGCGGCACAGGTACTTGCCGAAGCAGCCGTGCCCCGACAGCACCTGCGTCACTCTAAACGACAGGGAGCCGTGCTTCCTCCCAAGCCAGTCGTCGAGTACTGGCCGGATCGCCTCGACGGTAGCGAGGCCGGCGGTGGGGCGCAAAAGCCTTTGCCGCCATTCCGCCACCAAGACCTGACGGAGCTCCTCTCGGCGCCGCTCGATTTGGCGCTGCACCGGCCTCGAGCCCCGTGTCCGCTCTTCCTCGCGCCATCGGTATAGTGACGCGAGTACTTTCGCCTCTAGGTCCCAGGGCGGGGACCCGGCCAGGACGCAAGCCGCCTCGTAGGAAATCGTGCGATACCCGCGGACGACTCTGACAGCCATCACCCTCTGCGGTTTTTTCAGAATAGCGAGAGTGTTGGCCGTCAAGTCTAATGCCCACACAGGGGCCCCGTACAGGGCCAAACCTTTTTTTTTTTTTTTTTTTTTTTTTTTTTTTTTTTTTTTTTTTTTTTTTTTTTTTTTTTTTATTTTTTTTTTTGGCCCGGGGAAAATGCCGTGCATACCCGGCCTCGCGGGGCCGTGGCCGGGTTATGTGGGGCTCGAACCCACTAAAAACCCCGGGGTGTGCCACTCACGCATGAGGGCGGGCCACAAGAACTGTACTTTCGCACTTCGTTCGCGACCCGCCCTGCGCCAGCCCGGCATGACGAAGCGCCGGGCTCCTTCTCCTGCGGGCGGCGCCCGCGCACACCGCGGATGCCGCCCCCTCTCAGGGCGCTGCGACGTGGGCTACCGGTTGCTCCGACCGGCCGCCCCCTGCCCCACTAGCTACTAGGGAGGAGGAAGGAGGCGGGCATACCCGCGCCTCCTCCGTCCCGTTCGCCGTCTTCGCGTCGGATGCGAGAGGGGATCGTCCTCCCTCTCGCGCTCCGACGCCTCCTTGACATGACTGCGTCGCAGAAGGAGACCATCGCCTCCCACGACCTCTGGCCGCCGACCATAGCACTGACTACGGCAGGCAGCGAGAGGTCGGCACCGACAACAGCCACCAGGCTCGCCCTCTCCGATGCCCACTGGGGGCACTCTGCCAGAGTGTGCTGCGCCGTATCTTCGACGCAGCCACACTCGTGGCAGACCGCCGTCGGCTCCCTCCCGGCAATACGGCACAGGTATTGACCGAAACACTCATGTCCGGTCAGCACCTGCACCAGCCGGAAGGTGAGCACCCCCCGTTTACGGTCCACCCATTTCCGAAGATGCGGGCGGACCGCCTCCACGAGCCTGACGCCCGCCGTGGGCGCCTGGAGGCGCCACTCCCACCGCACGAGGAGGGCCCGTCGCGCCTCACGCCGCCACCGCTCGACCACTTCGAACGGGGCGGCCCGACCGCAGGCCCTGGTCTCCGCCTTCCTCGCGTAGACGACCGCGAGGACCTCCGCCTCGAGGTCCCACGGCGGAGACCCGGCCAAGAGGCAGGCCGCCTCGTGCCCCACCGTACGGTACCCCCGTATGGCCCGCTGCGCCATGACCCTCTGCGGGCGGCGCAGCTGGGCCCTGTTCTGGGCCGACAGTGCGTCGACCCAGATGGGGGCACCGTAGAGAGCCATGGAGCGCACACCCCCATATAGAGGCGGCGGCACCCCACATTCGGCCCTCCCACGTTCGGCAGGAGACTTCCGAGAGCGGCTGCCGTCCCGATGAGTTTCGGGGCGAGCAGTCGAAAATGCTCCCGGAAGTCCCACCGTCTGTCGAGGACGAGTCCAAGATACTTCATCCTGGACCCGACCTCGATCGCGGCTCCGTCCACCATAATGGTGGCCCCCGCTGGAGGCTTTTTTCGAGGCCCGTAAAAGCACAGGGCCTCGGTCTTCTCCAGCGCCACCTTCAGGCCCAACCGCCGGACCCGTGCCACCACCATTAGGGATCCGGCGGAGGCGAGCCGCGCCGCCTCCCGGTATTCCGCCCCCTTCGCTAGGATAAGCGTATCGTCCGCATAGCAGACGACACGCACACCCGGGGGCAGACTCCCCCTCAGCGCCCAGTCGTAGCCGATGTTCCACAGGAGCGGTCCTAAGACCGAACCCTGTGGAACACCGCACTGAGCCTCCCTCCGCCGGACAACACCGTCCCCGCCCCGATACAGGACGCATCTGCCCCGCAGGTACGTCCCGATAACCTGGCGTATATAGAGAGGCACTCGGTGGTATCGCAGCGCCGCCTCTATACACGTGAAGGGCAGAGTGTTAAACGCATTGGCGATGTCAAGAGACACCGCCAACGCCACTCCGCCCTCGGCCACGCTCTCCTGCGCGAAGGCCTTCACACTGCCGATCGCGTCGATGGTGGAAAGGCCCCCGCGAAAGCCGAACTGGCACGCGGCCAGGTCCGGGCCACCAACGCCGAGATGCCGGATGATGCGGGTCGCGAGCACGCGCTCAAAAAGCTTACCCGCCTCATCCAGCAACACGATGGGGCGGTAGGCAGAGGGAGACTCTGCCGGGCGCCCCGGCTTCTGAAGGAGGACAAGCCTGCCCTCCTTCCAAATCTGAGGGAAACTCCCGGCGCGCAGACACGCGCTCAAGAGTCCCCTCAGGCGCTCCTCCAGCGGGCCCAGGGCGAGATCCCACACTCGCCCTGGGATGCCATCCGGTCCCGGAGCGGTCTTTTTAGACCGCATCCGGAGGACGGCGGCCCCAAGTTCCCCCTCGGTTACTGGGGGGACCTCTTCCTCCCGTACCTCCTCTTCCTCGGAGTCGGAGTCGGGGCCCATCGGGGGCGGTACGTGCTCCGCTCTGGTCGGGAACAAAGCGGACACCACTTCCTCCAGCAGCGCCGGCTGCAGGGACTCAACCACCGGCGGTCCTTGCCCCCGCATTTTGCCCCGTACAGAGCGGTAGGGTCGCCCCCACGGGTCCCTATCGAGGTGCGCGAGCATCTCCCCGCGCGCCGTCTTCTTGGCCCGGGATATTGCCATCTGCAGAGTCCTCCGCGCTTCGCGGTATGACTCGTACAGTTCCCGGGCCACGTCCGCCTCCTGCACTCTCCGCCTGCGGTAATTGGTGTGCGCTCGACGCGCAGCTACGCAGGCTTGCCTAAGGCCTGCGAGCTCCTGCGACCACCAATATACCGCACGCTTCGTAGGACGACTCTTGACGCGGGGCATTGCGGAATCGCAGATACCCGTCATCGCACCTCGCAGGGCTACCGCCTCCTCCTCCAGGGTCCCCAGCTCCGCCGGCGCCGCAAACCACGCCTGGACGATGGCCGCCTCTTCGGCGACCTCTCGATCCAGGCGCGACAATGCCCACCTGGGGAAGGTGTCCCCGTTGAGCTGGCGAGTCGTACAGGGCCAAACCTAACCTAACCTAACCTAACCTTTTTTTTTTTTTTTTTTTATGGGGGGAATCCTTATGGACTGCCTCCGCCTGGGGAAAGGCCGAGGGGTGTGCCGGACTCTTACCGGCTAAAACTACCCCAGTGTCTCCTCACACGTGCGTGCGGGGCCACGGGAGTCCAAATTCATCCGCAGAACCTAACCTAACCTAACCTAACCGAAATATTTTGGAAACCAAACAACCGATTTCGGAGCAGTTTTCAGTTTTACCTTCTCCTCTAAGCTCCCAATAACCATTTCGGTACTTTTCACAGTCGAGGGCTCAACTCCCGAACTAATTTCCACTCCTAAAGTTACTTTGGACCAAAATATTTCATTCGAAAATTTTTTAATTTTTTCATATTTGACCTAGGGCGACAAAATTTTTAATACAGCTTCAGCAACTTATAATCTACGATTTGGATAGGTTTTTGACTCAATAACTCCAGACGTTTCGCGAAAAATCCTCGCAATTGACCAAAATTTTTGGTGAAAAAAAAAAAAAAAACTCGTTTTTCATTCAAAACTTTAAATTATTTCAGGAAACCGATCCGGGATTTTTACTCTTTTGGACGGCCCGCGCCGAGGCATTTCTCCCGACGTATCGCACGCCCCGATCGGATCACAAAAATTTTTAAATTTCAAAAGGACAGGGAAACCTTTTCCAGACCCGAAAAAATTTTATCGACTTTTCTGACGGACGTCTTTTAATTAACCAAATTTTTCTTGGTTTCCAATATATTTCCAAATAGATTAGACACAGGACGCATCTGAGTGTCCAATTTTAGCCATTATTGATATTGTTATTATAATTATTTATTGACTAATTTTATTATTTATTTGACCCCCCTTTACAGGGTATTATTTTAACTTTTAATTTACTATTCAGCTTTTTCTTTTTATTTTGACAACCCCCCTATACAGGAAATATTTTATTTATAAAATATTTACCGGGATACATTACAATATATATTTTAGAGCCAGGTGCTCCTTAAACGTTAACCACTCCCCCCGCCGTGATGTACGATACAACCCCCGAGTCTCCGGCCCCTCCCAATCCAGTCCGGTGTCTGTTCCCTGAACCCGGATGGCAGCCAAATACGCACCGCGGTCCGGTCCCGCCGAATTGTGTTCCGCGCGACCAACCGCGAGACCGTAGGCCGTCTGAGCTCGCACCCTCACCGAAGTCCCTTCAGCCAGCTCGAACATTTGAGAACCGAACGGTGGAGGCGCGATACTGGCTAAAACAGGCCAAGTGTCAACTGGGTCTTGCGAGAAATCTGAAGACCCTGGCGATACTAGCCATTGAGCGCCTCTACCAGCTGGTTAAAGAGTCCGAACACCAGCGGCTCCCTGAGGTCGTAGAGGTTGCGGGCTTGGTGGCCCCTGCACCAGAAAAGACGGGCGCAAAGGCGGAGGAACTTATCACGAAATGGTGGAGCACGGCGAACTGCTTAAAGCAGCCGCTGTGCAAATGGGAGAACTAAAGGCAGCCTTAAATGACCAGCGGAGGATGGAAACGGCACCTGTCGTCGAGGGGCACAACGGCCAGAGCATAGAGATCCTTGCAGAAATGCAAGAGCTCAAGTCGGCGACCCGGGAGATCGGTAGACAGGTCTCCGAAATGAGGGCAGAAGTGCCTTCCTACGCGGAGGTCCTGTCGAAACCGAAGAGTGCAGGGCGGGTTACAAGACCAAAGCACTCGATCGTGGTGTCCTTCGGCGACGCAATGGAGACCAGCGGCGATGTTGTGGGTCGAGTCCGGCAGGCGTTAAAAGCGAAGGAGAGCGGCCTTCAGGTGGAAAATGTCCGAAAAGTCAAGGACTAGAGGGTGGTGCTGAGCTGCGCCAGCAAAGAGGAGCTAGAAAGGATGACGGCGCAGCTAAGGACCGACGGGCAGTTGCGGGTGGAAAACGCGCGTCAGCGGAATCCACTCGTAATTGTCCGGGACCTTCTGGCCTACAATACAGACGAGGATATAAAGGCCGCTCTTAAGACGCAGAACGCGCGCCTCCTTGAGGGTCTGTCAGCCGAAGAGTCGGCCGTGACCATCAAGTACCGGAGGAAGGCGCGGAACTCCCTGGAGAACCACGTCGTCCTCCAGGTCTCACCCCGGATGTGGGAGAGGCTGACCACGGCTGGCAGAATCTACGTCGACTTGCAGCACGTCAAGGTATTTGACCAGACTCCGCTGGTCCAATGCAGTCGGTGTCTGTCCTACGGACATGGGCGGAAAAGTTGCACAGAGAAGGTGGACCTGTGCAACCATTGCGGGGGGCCGCACCTCCAGGCGGATTGCCCTAGATCCGCCGAAGGGGGTGGTCCTTCCTGCATAAACTGCCACAGAAATGGCGAAACAAACACGGGTCACTCAATTTCCGCCCAGGACTGCCCTGTCGCCGTGCCTGTGCCGTTAGTTATTGCTAAGGTGGTGTTTGGCATCCCACAGGCAGATTATAAAACAGGCACCGATGCACGAACGGGTGGTTCCCCATGCGGAAAGAGTGGTGCAAACGTCTCTAAAAGGCATGTTACACATGGTGGAGCGTTTGCGTGAGAACGGCACGACAACGACGGAAAGCACCAAACCTCAGGGAATGTACCAAGCGACGGGCGGAAATATGTGGCGCTTAGTATTTATATTAGAATGATATATGACAGTAGCGCCAAAATATGTATATATTTACGTCTATATATGTATATCTATTATCTATAAATCTAAAAATTATCTATTTTATTTATAATTATATTCTTATTACTAAAAGGTATCCATTGAAAGGGCAGTAAAAACACGTTAATTCAGGTCTCTGATCACGTCAGAGGAGCACTATTGGCACAGCAGGAGGGGTTTTAGCCGGTAAGAGTCCGGCAGTACTCACACCTCCCTATTCATGGGGAGGTGTGAGTCTCCATGAGGATTTCCCCTCCTGCTGTATAAAAAAAAATAAAAAAAACCCGTATATATGCTTTTTTTTTTATGTTTGTTCGCCGATATCTCCGTTGTTTATAAACCGATTTTGAAAATTCTTTTTTTGTTAGAAAGGAGATAGTTCCAGAATGGTCCCATGATAAGGAAATCAGGATCTGATGATGGAAGACCAGGGAAACCGAGGGGAACTTTTAAAAATTATAGGGGTGACTAGGGCATTTGTTAATTTTTTCATTAAGTATTAAAAACCACTACAATCTGATAAAGGTCTGGAGCCGATCTGATGATGGAGCCGAGAGCCAGTTGAGGGAACTCCTCAACGGTTAACAGTAGCTACCTTGTGTTTGGGTTTGATTAATTTATATTGATGAGGACTTTACACCTGAGTGGGGTGTAATTGTCAATAAGGGTTTGATGATGAAGTAGTACGATAGTTGAGGGAACTCCTCAACGGTTGACAGTAGCTACCTTGTGTTTGGGTTTGATTAATTTGTATTGATGAGGACTTTACACCTGAGTGGGGTGTAATTGTCAATAAGGGTCTGATGATGAAGTAGTACGATAGTTGAGGGAACTCCTTAACGGTTAACAGTAGCTATTTTGTGTTTAGGTTTGATTAATTTGTATTGATGAGGACTTTACACCTAGATGGGGGGGGGGGGGGTGATGGTCATTAAAGGTCCAATGACGAAGTAGTATGATAGCTAAGGGACTCCTCAATGGTTAAGAGTACCCACCCGGTGTTTGAACTTGCATAATTTGTATTGATGAAAACTTTGCATCCATGTGGGTTTTGATACACTGATAGGTTAGAAGTCGGTGCCACAAACCCACAATAAAATATAAAGTAGACAAAAGTCACAGCTGGTATAATCCATAATAAAATTGTAAACAGCTCAATAATGTTAGGTATCTATTAAGGTTTTAATGAATAATTTTGTTTAAAACTTGTGGCACCGACTTCTAACCTATCAGTGGGTGTGTAAGCTATAAGTACGGATGACCACTAATAGTTTTTTTTTTCCTTTTTAGTTTTTACTTTTTGTTTGTCATTTGTTTTTTTGTAGTCGAGGGTTCAACCCCCGAATTGATTTCCACCCTTAAAGTTACTTTGGACCAAAACATTTCAATCAAACATTTTTTACTATTTTTGTATCAGACCTAGGGCGACAAAATTTTTACTTGTAAATGATAAATACCTAAGTAGCTACCAACTACCTAGTACTAGTACTACTAACTACCGAAGTATTGGTTTTTGGTCGAGTTATTATTAGTATTTACCTATTCAAAAAATTTACATAATTAATCATTGTAGCTATGCTATTTTAATTATAAGCATATCAATTCAGTGAAATAACATAATCTAAACAGAGTCGCGTGGTCGTTTATTAAAATGAATGGTAGTAACATAAGCGCGCGGTACCACGACACCTGCGTCAGCGCGGTCGCGCGGGGCTTCGTCGACGGCCTAGTACGGCGTACGGCGCGCATATTAAGCTGTTTACGTGTAACACAAATAGTGGAATAACTTTAAAACTTTTTTTCAAATTATTTTTTCGTGATTAATTATGGAATAAATGTTTCAACAAAACCTTAGATTTCCTAAAGCTAATTTATTAACACCTTATATAAATAATGTGTAGTATAAATAGTTTATGTTGATGTGTGATTTTAATTGGTAAATTATTAACAGTAGTAATAATTAATATGACGGCGCGTTTATAATTTTAAGATTATTGTTAATTAAGAGTGTATGTCAACCGGAAGTGTCGCTAACGCCATCTAACGGAAAGTCGGTTACCAACCACTCGCTCTGACGCAACACCGAGAGCTGGCGTGGGGGTGCGGACGGTGCGAAGCGACGAGCGAGGCAGTTCGAATCGAGGAGTCGACCAGTTAGCACCTATTTAGCAATACGTTTTCGGTGGAGTGTCTAAGTGTTAAAGTGATTCGTTATAAGTGTACTTTTGTTAGAATATTTAAGATACCGAATGATGTCTCGGACAACCCTGACGTTCCTTCAAGTACAAAAATTAAACAGATTAAATAAAAGTCATATAGGTCCGCATTTCAGCGCTGTTGATTTGGGAAGTAAACACAAACTCCTTGAGCTTTCTCCTGGAAGTACTTATAGTTTGCAGATTTCTGATTGGCGGAGGGATGTTGTTCCAGCACGTCGACGCCGCATACCTGAAGCTACCACTAAATGCAGCTGGTTTGTATCGGTATAGCGGTATAGCCAACTGCTGCGCACACCGCCTGCCCTTTCGCCGGCGATGCGCATTCCCTCACGAGAGCTTCGAGTAGAGGTGTGTATATATGTTTTGTAACTGGTTTTATTGAATGTAAGATTTTAACTTTATTATATTGTAAAACTTAACTTTGCATGCCGAAAACAGTAGGCGATGTATGTGGGACTATTTTTTTTTGTAATTATTACTACCTGTAATTACGATACTTCGTGCAAATAAACGTTCTTATTCTATTCTATGACGTCATGCCCGCCTAAAAGAGAGGGAAATCTCCCTCGCCTACTCAATCGAGTAACGTACAATCTGGCGTGCACTACAGCACTCACTCTTGGCTTGGACACCGAGCGAACAACTACGTACTAAGAATACTTCGGTCGATTAGTGATTGCGATCATTAGAATCAGTGTTGTAAATTTATTATCGAGTTTGAGATTATAACAGTGAATATTATTTACAATGAGTGGATTTTCTTAATAATAGCGTTTTTTGTATGGCCCCAAGATTATACAACCATTTGCCAAACGAATTGCTACATATACAATCTTTGAAGGATTTTAAAAATAGAATAAAAAGGTTTTTAATCTCTAAAGCATATTATAGTGTTACTGAGTACTTAGACGACAAAATATGATGTATTTTTATTTTATTTTGTTTAATAATTTTTATCTTGTTTTTATTTAACTATTGACATTCTGATTGTTTAATATTGTGACATTTAAATTTTTAATCCTATGTGACCTAATAATTAATAATTCTAATGACAAATCTTTGTTTCCAACTATATTCTAATTTTGTATGCTGAAAAAGCCAACATAGCGTTAAAATTGTTATATAAGACCCTAATGTTACCTATGTTCACAATTGAATAAATGAATTTAAATTTGGATTAAACTTTGATGTTCTTGTTAACCATGTTTAAACTTTGAAAGTGATTGTGAGCTCTGAGTTTGTTTCGGCATTACTTCTCAAAATAGTCGGTAGGAAATGTCAGCGTCAGCTTAACTAAAATTATTTAATTATGCGATGAAGTAATGGTGTACTGTTCGAAAATAAACATTCCTTTAATTACGAAGATTTTATTGTTTTATTACTTCATACAGATACCGCTATCGATATGTGTGACGAAGACGGCTTTCGCTCAATTCTTCCTCAGTCACTTGACAAAACACAACGCAAGTGTTGTTTCTCTATGGTTTTCTGCTCGGCCGTCGTACTCCGGTCGAGCCGGCCCAGCAGTGCTGAACCCTCCCACATTTACTATTATATCATTCGGAGTTAGATTTAGAGCTATTGTGTACATCTTGCGTTGTGCGTACGTAACGTACATTATCCAAACATGTACTGTTTGCTTTGCGAACTGTTTGATATAATTCGTACAAACTCTTTGTTCAATGCGTGACGTGGCATCAGTGGCATGTGTCAGTGTGTCAGTGTGTCAGTGTGTCACTCGCGCGCTACAGAGTGCTGCAGCGCCGCCCCGCGACTAGTTTTGTACGTTGTTTACTCCGCGACGACATTTTGATAGAGAACAGCATTTTGTTACGTTTACCACAAATGGCATCACATCAGTAGGACAGCGCACGCAGCCGCCACCATGGGGATCGTGCACGCGAAGGTAAGCAAACATTATACACACAGGCTTGAGGACCTGGATACAACACTGTGCTCCCTCTGTGCCTGGGTTTTGCAAGTGTGTGTGTGTGTGTGTGTGTGTAGGTGGAGCGCAAGTACAACTTCGGGGAAGACGAGGCGGGATTGCTCGACTACGACGAGCCAGACCTGGACGAGTTGCCAGTGCCGCGCGCCCCCATCGAGCTCAGCGGGGTCCGGGTGAGCAACCTTACTTACTACTTACTGATGAACGACGCAAGACTTTGAACAAACAAAAATACAGGTACATGGTATGTATGTATGTGTGTGTGCAGGCTCGCGTGGACCGCGTCAACGTGGATGGACTGAACCGCACGAAGGATGACGTGATCAGGGGCACCGTCGACGACCTGTTCAACGCGAAGGACTTCGAGGACGTCATCGTGCGCGCGCACAAGGTGACCACGGAGTGACGCGGCCAGCACACCGCGCCATCTGCTGGCGACCGGTGACTGTTGGTGTATGGTTGCAGGTGCGGCAGGCGCTGGACAACCTGGGCTGCTTCCGCGACGTGTGCGTCTACATCGACGTCTCGTCCGGACCTGAGGCCACACCGGATGGTCTCGAGGTACACATACACACACACACACACACACACACGCACGCACACACACGCACGCATACACACACACACACGCACGCACACACACGAGTCACACGATGAATAATAAGTAGATTTTAATCAGATGTATAAGTACGCTCGGAGGTGTTCATCTGTCCACGTCCTCCACCGTCCGGACAGTTCACTCAATTCATAAAATGGAGCTTCAAGCAGTGAATAGGATTTTGGTCGAGCCCTGTCACATCTCAATAAAGTAAATACTAAGATTGTAAAAGTGTTCGTAATGTAGTTGCGTGCGTTGTGTGCAGGTGACGTTCCAGGTGCGGGAGCTGTCGCGCGTGGCCGCGGCCGTCGCCACCGACGTCAGCGAGGACGAGGGCAGCGTCGTGCTCGGTAACTACAGCCACCACCACCCACATACACTGCACTACCACCACTAACGACTCACTCGTAGTTAGTAAAAATTACACAAACACCACGTACCACTACTGATAGATTGTACTGTAACAGTTTGTACTTTTTCCGAGTTATAATGTACTTTCTAAGATTATCTAGACCCCACTGACACTGACAAACGGTGAAGGAAAACATCGTGAGGAAACCTGGGCTTATAATTTCTAATTATAAGTTTGAAATCGCCAACCCGCATTGAGCAAGCGTGGTGATTAATGCTCAAACCTTCTCCGTGAAAGGCCTCTTGCCTTTGGTCAGCAGTGGACATTTCTAGGTTGATGATGAATGTACAGTTTGTACAATACAAGACAATGTTCGGATTGAGTCACGGGGTTCACCATTTACAGCACACGCGGCCAATCGAAGTACTTCGAACTATTGAAATTACAATACTTCTAGTTTGGCGATACTTATAGGTATAATTCAGGAGACAAAACATGGAGGACAGCTGTTACAAATAAACAATAATGACGTCGCTGCGCAAGTAGGTATTTCAAGAGAGAGAATGGTCAGTTAAAGGCCGGCCACAGACATTCAGCAAGTGATACAAAACGTTTATATTATACATCAGTGAGTAGTTATTATTGTCCAGGTGTGAAGCTACCGAACCTGCTGGGGCGCGGGGAGCGCGCGGCGGCGGGGTACAGTCTCGGACACCTGCGGTCCACCAACATGCACCTCGGGTTCACGAAGCCGCTGCTGCTGCGGACGTACGAGCCCGTGTTAGTGACACCCCACTGTTACCTTACTGCCCCAGGGCCAGTAGCCAGTACTAGCCGCCGTACTGCGGCAGTAAGACACCTTGGACACCATCGCCAGCTAAGTAGATACGTATCGAAACAGTTAACATTGAAATGTTTGGTCAGTTCAGTATCTAAACTCACTTGGCGACGCTGGAAGCGTGGCTGGCTGAATCGAATTGAATGTAAACAAGGAATTACCTCCATCATACATTCGCCAGTCAGCCACCATGTCGGACGTATTTTGAAACTACTTAACTGTAACATGTCGAAACGCTCTAGTCACTCGAATTGGCCACCTTCGGATGCAATAGAGATATAAGCAGTGAGTCTCCATGTGGTGTCTTAGTGGAGCGGAGTTGTGACGTGTGTCGTGTTCCAGGGTGTCGGGGTCGCTGTACCAGCGCGCGGCGGAGCACGTCAGCTCGGGCTACCGGCTGCTGGACCGCGGCCTGCTGCTCGACCTGGCGTTCCAGACCTCGCCGACGGTATTATGATGGCATCCTAAGTAATAATAGACTTTTCATTTTATTACTTCTTTGTCTTAAAAATCGACTAAACGACTTAGAAACGATGAAATCCAACTGACAGACAATCCACTATGAAGTTTCAAAGTATTTTGTTTAATTTAATGCATTTCCCTGCCTGCCTGCAGACGAAGCACCACGTGCAGTGGGAGGGACTGATGCGAGACATGTTCGTCTCCAACAAAACCAGCTTCAAGGTCCGGGAGAGCAGCGGCGAGTACATTGCCTACTATTACAAATGGTCGTCGCCTTCGTCTTCCACCATCACTCACGTCCTGACGGAGTCTCTCGCTCCAGGTCCGCAACTGAAGTCGATGGTCCGCCATATAATCAGCGTGGACCAGCGCGACGAGGCAGTGTTCCCGACGCGGGGAGCCCGGCTACACATCTGCAACGAGCTGGCCGGGCTCGGCGGCAGCGTGGCCAGCTTGAGGACCGAGCTGCATCTCCAGCTCAACCACACGCTGTCGCAGCAACTCGGACTGGTACGTAATCTACACTTCAATAGCCTGGAAGAATTTACCATCGCAGTGTATTAGAGAGCTGTGCTGCCTGATCTCTCATAGGTATACATTGTACTCTGCGATCACTACTACCTGATAAGTAACCTATTCACTCATGTCTTGAAGACAGCCACGTTTAAGACATCCTTCCGGAAACCGACTCTGGCAAGGAATTCCACCCCTTATTATATTGCCCGCCTTTCGACGGCTCCACTAGTTGTGTGTGTGCAGGTGGTGCAGGCTCCACTAGTTGTGTGTGTGTGTGTGTGCAGGTGGTGCAGGCTCCACTAGTTGTGTGTGTGTGTGCAGGTGGTGCAGGCTCCACTAGTTGTGTGTGTGTGTGTGTGCAGGTGGTGCAGGCTCCACTAGTGTGTGTGTGTGTGTGTGTGTGTGCGTGTGTGTGCAGGTGGTGCAGGCTCCACTAGTTGTGTGTGTGTGTGTGTGCAGGTGGTGCAGGCTCCACTAGTTGTGTGTGTGTGTGTGTGTGTGCAGGTGGTGCAGGCTCCACTAGTTGTGTGTGTGTGTGTGTGTGCAGGTGGTGCAGGCTCCACTAGTTGTGTGTGTGTGTGTGTGTGCGCAGGTGGTGCAGGCTCCACTAGTTGTGTGTGTGTGTGTGTGTGCAGGTGGTGCAGGCTCCACTAGTTGTGTGTGTGTGTGTGTGTGTGCAGGCCCCTCTAGTTATGTGTGTGTGTGTGTGTGCAAGTGGTGCAGGCTCCACTATTTGTGTGTGTGTGTGTGCAGGTGGTGCAGGCTCCACTAGTTGTGTGTGTGTGTGCAGGTGGTGCAGGCTCCACTAGTGTGTGTGTGTGTGCAGGTGGTGCAGGCCCCTCTAGTTATGTGTGTGTGTGTGTGTGTGTGTGTGCAGGTGGTGCAGGCTCCACTAGTTGTGTGTGTGTGTGTGTGTGCAGGTGGTGCAGGCTCCACTAGTTGTGTGTGTGTGTGTGTGTGCGCAGGTGGTGCAGGCTCCACTAGTTGTGTGTGTGTGTGTGTGTGCAGGTGGTGCAGGCTCCACTAGTTGTGTGTGTGTGTGCAGGTGGTGCAGGCTCCACTAGTTGTGTGTGTGTGTGCAGGTGGTGCAGGCTCCACTAGTTGTGTGTGTGTGTGCAGGTGGTGCAGGCTCCACTAGTTGTGTGTGTGTGTGCAGGTGGTGCAGGCTCCACTAGTTGTGCGTGTGTGTGTGTGTGTGTGCAGGCCCCTCTAGTTATGTGTGTGTGTGTGTGTGCAAGTGGTGCAGGCTCCACTATTTGTGTGTGTGTGTGTGCAGGTGGTGCAGGCTCCACTAGTTGTGTGTGTGTGTGTGCAGGTGGTGCAGGCTCCACTAGTTGTGTGTGTGTGTGTGCAGGTGGTGCAGGCTCCACTAGTTGTGTGTGTGTGTGTGTGCAGGTGGTGCAGGCTCCACTAGTTGTGTGTGTGTGTGCAGGTGGTGCAGGCTCCACTAGTTGTGTGTGTGTGTGCAGGTGGTGCAGGCCCCTCTAGTTATGTGTGTGTGTGTGTGTGTGCAGGTGGTGCAGGCTCCACTAGTTGTGTGTGTGTGTGTGCAGGTGGTGCAGGCTCCACTAGTTGTGTGTGTGTGTGCAGGTGGTGCAGGCTCCACTAGTTGTGTGTGTGTGTGTGCAGGTGGTGCAGGCTCCACTAGTTGTGTGTGTGTGTGCAGGTGGTGCAGGCCCCACTAGTTGTGTGTGTGTGTGTGCAGGTGGTGCAGGCTCCACTAGTTGTGTGTGTGTGTGTGCAGGTGGTGCAGGCTCCACTAGTTGTGTGTGTGTGTGCAGGTGGTGCAGGCTCCACTAGTTGTGTGTGTGTGTGCAGGTGGTGCAGGCCCCTCTAGTTATGTGTGTGTGTGTGTGTGCAGGTGGTGCAGGCTCCACTAGTTGTGTGTGTGTGTGTGCAGGTGGTGCAGGCTCCACTAGTTGTGTGTGTGTGTGCAGGTGGTGCAGGCCCCACTAGTTGTGTGTGTGTGTGTGTGCAGGTGGTGCAGGCTCCACTAGTTGTGTGTGTGTGTGTGCAGGTGGTGCAGGCTCCACTAGTTGTGTGTGTGTGTGCAGGTGGTGCAGGCTCCACTAGTTGTGTGTGTGTGTGTGTGTGCAGGTGGTGCAGGCGTGCGGCGCGGTGGGGTTGCTGCACGACGTGTACGGCAGCTCGGTGGCGGACCACTTCTTCCTCGGCGGCGCGGCCTCGCTGCGCGGCTTCCAGCACCGCGGCGCCGGCCCGCACTGCGACGGACACGCGCTCGGCGGACGGGTCAGTGCAACACTCGCATTACTCAACTATGACCCAATCCTCAAATCCCTAAGAATCCGTCAACTGACTCGTGATTCCTCTAGTGTTGTGGGTGTTCATGCAGCACCGACCGCTTACGATCATTATTATTCCATGAAAAAAACACTACGTTTGGCTGACGAGTTAGAGGTCGCAGTTTGAAGGATCAGGTTTATAGACAACACTAACATATACCCACTGGAAGAGTAGGAATGGTGTTTAATGTATTGTACTCATGAGTGGGTCGTACTGGTCTGTGAATGTCTGCTCGGTCCAGATGTACTGGGCGGGCGGCCTGCACGTGTTCGCGCCGCTGCCGGTGCCGGGCGCCGGTACTGGGCTGGGCGCCTTGTTCCGGTCGCATCTGTTCCTCAACACCGGCTGCGTCGCCTCCCCAGGTCAGAATCTACAATTACGATTAGGTACCTACCTCTCTCACTCGATAGCGTCATCATCTTGCAGTCAGCCACCCTCTGTCCACTGCCTCATGTAGTCCTCCCAATGATTTGTTTGTCAAAATATACCTATATACATTATATAATTATATGTAGTTGAAATATAACTCGACTTACTTACGTTGATTTTGTCGTAGTCTTAGATAATTCCATCGCAGTTTTCTGCGTTGCGTCGCGCAGATTCTACAGGTCCGTGTCATCAGTCTGATGGCTAGAGCCTACAACTGCCTGCAAGTAGCCAGTCGTTAGTCCGTGGCTGAGTAGCAAGCGTTGTTTACAGAGCGTGGCTCGTCCGGCGCGTGGTGGCGCGAGCTGGGCGCGGCGCGGGGCGCGGGCGGCGCGGGGCTGTGCCTGCGCCTGGGCCGCGCCGCGCGCCTCGAGCTCAGCTACGTGCTGCCGCTGCGCTGGATGCCCGGCGACAGGACCCACGCGGGCATACAGCTCGGACTCGGAGCTAACTTCCTATAGTTAGCTACCACGCGGTGACAGCTTGTCACGTCGAACGGAGAGACTGTCATCGACTTTGACGCCAACGATGCAAAGTTCAATCCTGTCTATATCAAGTTGCAATATTGGCTCTACAGCGACGTTACTACCGTGTGTCGTTGGCATAACATAACATAACCCTACAATATGTGACGCCTTCACCTTGACAAACCTAGCGCTACATTAGCGCCCTCTAGTTTACGGTAACGTATTTGTCGTGTTTACTATTTGTACTGTATACATAGTTGCTCGTGTTGGCGCCGCGCACTGCTGCACTCAGTGACTGTATTTTGAATTCTGTGATAATTTGTTTTAAATCATAATTATTATAATGTATTGTTTGTACTCTCGCTGTTTCATTCCACACAAAGCTCGTGAAAGAACGTTGATTCGTATTCGTATAGAATCATAGAACCAATAAACTAAATTTTTTGAGGGGACAAGTTTATTCAATGACTTCTCCCACGTAAGGCGTGAGGGGAGACTCTTACTGACTCAAAACCACCTCGTTCCTACTCCTGCACTTCGAGCTGGGGCCCCAGCGACCCGTTTGGTCCTCCGCGGCTTCGTATCAACATCAGCCCTATTGGGCCCCATCTGTGGTGGTCTGATAGCACTTCGAGGCGCGCGCCGTACGCTCAGCTCTGGTTCTGGTCGGACAGCGAGCTACCCATGCTCGCCGTCCGCAGGCCCATGCTTGCGGTGGCCGGAGGTCGTCGCGCGATCTCCAACGCCTGGAGCGTCTATCGCGAGCGGCGGCGTGAGGAAGTTCGTTCCCTCACGTGTCCCACCTTAGCTAGCAGCTTCGCAGGAGTACACGGCATCCCAGTCCCCCTCCCCCTCGCCCAGTACCATGGTCTGAACCAGAGGGCTTAGTACGAATTTTTTTTTCGTTGAAAGTAATCGACACGAGACGTCGTCTTCCGGCGCTCTGATTGGTTGCTTCATTGGAGCCGGCCAATGACAGCGCGCAACGTGTACTCGTTTTGATTACTTTCAACGTAAAACAAACTCGTACTAAGGCCTCAGTGCCAGACGCGAGAGGTCCTACTACTAATCTTTTATACTATTATATAAAGCGGAAGAATTTGTTTTTTGTTTGTTTGTTTGTTTGTTTGAACGCGTTAATCTCCGTAACTACAAGTCTGATTTGAATAATTATTTTTGTGTTACATAGTGCATTTATCGAGGATGGCTATAGGCTATGAAACATCACGCTACGATCAATAGGAGCTGAGCAGAGCGTGTGAAACCGCGCGGAAGTAGTATAAATATATTTGTAGTTGTACAGCGTGATAGTAGCTTTACGCCACAATCCTGCTGTACAGGATTACCTAATCCTAATGACTACAAGCTGACGTTATCCTACACTATCCTAGATAATCTAACACTTATAATATCCTATCCTATAGTTGCCTAGCATATAATGCGTATAGGCTTGGTGCTCTGTAGTATACTGGGATACAGACCAGCACTTCTACGCACCTACTACTAGGCCCTAACCTAAGGCACGTACTATCGTGGTACACTGTGGTATGCTGTGATACAGACTTACGCTTCGTACGCGCCTAATGCCCTAGGGCCCTAGTCCTACAGTCCTTAGACCCTAGCCCAGGGCCGCGCCGCCCCTGTGTGCGAAGTGTGCGGCGCACACAGGCGCCAAGACAATAGGGGCGCCGTGTCGCGCCACCACCTCTACTTGAATTATTTTTGTTACCTTAATTATTATATTTTTGGTAGTAGAGTATCGATAAGTAAGTAGGTACAATAGGCGCAACATAGGCCTTGTATACAACAAAACTTATATTACGCTTATTAAACAAGTCTCTCAATATTTATGTTTATTATTAATCACGTTTATGGTTTCATTTTACACTTAGGGTTTTAGTTTACATTACTTACGAGTTACAAGATCAACGTTAAAACGGCGGCAGATCTTTTGAACCACAGATAAAGTAGGTACCTACTAGTTATATTGAATCATAAAGGCGCCGACTTTGTATGAGTAAGTATGAGTGAGTTTGTGAACGCAACCCGATGCGATGCGTGCGAGGCTATAGGAGTAGGGTCACAGGGATTCCCCGATTTTAACGAACGAGAGAGTCAAGCTAAAACAAAACAATTGAACAATCATTTGATTGAAAGTGTGTGTAAGGTGCGCATTGAACTTTTTACTGACTTGGAAAAAAAAGGAGGAGGTACGTATGTTCGGCTGATTGTTTTTTTTTTCAGTACTCCGCCATATGTGAACCGATTTCGAAAATTCTTGTTTTGTTTGAAAGGGTATACTCCCGAGATGGTCCCATTTCCATGAGGTCAGGATCTGATGATGGGACCCAAGGGAAACCAAGGGGAACTTTTGAAAATTCTATGGGCGAGTACTGCGTCTATTTTGTTTTTCAATTACGATTTTTAAACACTACAATTTGATAAGGGTCTGGATTTGACCTGATGATGGAGCCGACAGACAGTCGAGGGAACTCCTCAGCGGTTTATATTAACTACCTTGTGTTTGTACTAAATTAATCAAGCCCAAGCATAGGGTAGGTGATAAAAACAGCTGAGGAGTTCTCTCGATTGTCTGTCGGCTCCATCATCAGGTCGACTCCAGACCGTTATCAAATTGTAGTGTTTAAAAATCGTAATTGAAAAACATAATAAACTCATTACTCGCCCCTAAAATTTTCGAAAGTTCTCCTCGGTTTCCCTAGGATCCCATTATCAGATTCTGAGCTCATGGAAATGGGACCATTTCGAGAGTATACCCTTTTAAACAAAATAAGATTTTTGGAAATCGGTGTACAAATGGCGGAGTAATGTGCGAACAAACAAAAAAAATCAATCAGCCGAACATAGCACCTCCTGCTTTTTTGAAGTCGGTAAAAAAGAGGCGCTCCATCGATTCCGCACACAGGCGCTGCCGGGGGTCGTCGCGGCCCTGCCCTAGCCCTACCATACGTATTTATATATACTTATGTAGATAGGTGCTGTAGTCATGTGGATGTGGAGCAACTTCCGTTGGTCTGCCTCTTCCTAAACTACATGATGGTGCACTGTGCAGGAGATTCTTCTTTCCCCTCGCAATTTATCTGGGGTTAGCGTCACGTGCAGTCTTCAGATGAATATCGGTATTTTACGTGACCCGACCATCTGCCATCCACTTACGACTTGACTAAAACTGATCCCTGATACCAGATTGTAAATTAGACCTTGGCAATAGTCTTAAAAAACCTGCAATGTGGAGCAATGAGGGAGACGTCTTGTTGTTACAAATAACTGTAATTACCCGTCGGACGTCATCAGACGTGAATCTGCGGACACCGCACGCAGCAGAAGCAGCATTCAGGGACCTATCTCACCTGCCTGCCTACCTCCAGCCGACGGCACGGAATAAGATCCAGGACAGTACCGCTTTACCGGAGAAGTAGAACTCGGCATATGGCCTTTGACACCATCCCTGGGTGGGATATTGTTTTTTTATTGTTTTAATATACACTCTTGTTAACGGATTGAGCGTCTTTGTTTTTTAAACATACTTGACCGTTACAAAGTGTCCTTATATCTAACTTACACTACTTACTTATAGGGCGAGGTGTCACACACACTACAAAGCGAGTGCTGTAGAAGTTTGCAAGCGACCAATAAAACACACTGAACAAACAATATAAATAAGTTTATTAAACAACACTAAGTATCTCTATATATTATACTGTATGACGCTGGTGGCGGGCAGGCGGCTACCAGATGGGTTTGTTGAAGACGTCCTGGTAGTGCAGCTTGGTGTTGAGCATGTCGTCCGGCGACATGTTCGATATAAACAGCGGCGGCATCAGCGCGCCCGCCACCGACCTGCGGTACCACAGAAATATTAATAATCTATCTAATATTATAAGCTGAAGAGTTTGTTTTTTTGTTTGTTTGTTTGAACGCGATAATCTCCGAAACTACTAGTCCGATTTGAAAAATTCTTTCTGTGTTAAATAGCCCATTTACCAGGAAGGCTATAGGCTATAAAATATTACGCTACGATTAATAGGCGCCGACCAGAGCGAGTGAAACCGCGCGAAAGTAGTTAGTACAACAATACAAGGTGTAGTTTTAAAACCGTGTCATTTCTCGGGGGCATGTCACAGAAGTCATAAAGGTTCAATGTAAGAGAAAATGTCGGGCCAATAGTTAAAATACGGCTATAATAAATCGTTTAAGTTCGACAGTATTTCAGAATAATCGACAGCAATGTTTCTTATTGGAGTTTTATGGAATTAGGAATAACATCAATTACGTGTTTGAGTTTGTGTGTGTTAAGCCGCGTTATAATTAAGTTAAAAGACGGCGGCGTGTAGTTCGCACTTACGGATTTCCGTAATTTCAGAAAAATGAAAAATATTTACGTACAATTTTTTTTATTGATTTGGACTCAGAATCAATAGCGGAGTTACCCCCTAGAAAATGACGCGGCTTTAAAACAACACCTTGTATATTGCAAGACGTCCACTGCTGAATATAAACGTAGGCGAATGATTTCAAAGTGACTTTATACAGGGGGCTTCAGGTGTCGTATTACGATACCTACATTAATTATTGATTTTTAATTTACGCCCCGGTATGAAGCATTACGCTGTTTCTTTTCTTGGCTAATACAATATAACATAACATCACGCCTTTTATCCCCAAAGGGGTAGGCAGAGGTGCACATTACGGCACTTAATGCCACTGTACAATGTAACACCCATTTTTCAGTATTTATGTTATGAGTTGGATGTAATAGGGGGGTGAGCCTATGGAAATCCTAGTGCGGGGCAACGTTAAAAACAGAAACGTTCCAAAAGTGCCCCGACATCTTGTGTCCCGGCGTAGTGTAAGCCGGCCGTGTGTGTGTGTGTGTGTAGTGTATACGTGTAAATACATGAGTGGCGGTAGCTACCTGCCCTCCGAGTTTAAGAAGTTGAATGTGGAGCAGGCGTGCTCGGTGGGCAGCACCTCCGCGTTGAGTCCGAGCGCGGCGGCCGCGCGCCTCACCGCGTCCGCGCGCTGACGGTGCTTCGCTTCTAGACCTATTACCTGCACCGCGGCATTACAGGACCAAATTAATTTAAATTCTATATCAAAAAGATATTAAGCCCAATTTCTTCATTTACGCCTTCATTAGGAGAGAAAGTGTGGGAGAGCCATGCTTCGGCACTACTGGGCCGGCTCCACCGGAGTGATACTACCAATGAGCAGAATACCGTCGTGTGAGTGAAGTTACCGGAGGCCCAATTACGCCCCCGCCCATTTCCCTAATCTCTGAATCCCCAACGACACTCAATTATTTGGTGACAAGTTCACAACACGATAACTGAAGTTGCTACCCCTTGTGTAGCACGTACTTGGCATCATCATCATCACTCCTCTTAGTCTTCTTGTTATAATCACTACATAGTTTAAATAAAGTCGCTATCCGCCGTCTGTCTGTCCCTATGTATGCTTAGATGTTAAAAACTACGCAACGGATTTTGATGCGGTTTTTTTCAATAGATAGAGTGATTCTTAAGGAAGGTTTATATGTATAATACATACATATTGGTACCCGAGAGAAGTCGGGGCGGGTCCCTAGTTATGTATAAATGCAATACATTCAAATGGAGCAGACACTTTGACGGTTCCAACAGTAAAGGAACTAAAGGCCTTGTTCATTTTTGTAAAACATAGCACAGACAGTGTTTTTTACTTTCTAAAATGTTCGATCCGTTGTTGACAGTACAGTACGAGCTGGACTAACAGAGGGCTTAGTACGAGATTCTTTTTCGTTTGAAGTAATCGTAACGAGTACGCGTTCGGCGCTGCGATTGGCCGGCTCTAATGAACCAACCAATCAGAGCACAGTGCGCCGTCTCGTTTCGATTACTTTAAACGAAAAAGAAACTCGTACTAAGGCTACAGAACAAGACCGTGGTACTCACGAGCAGGTCTATCTTGGGCACGAGCAGCTTGAACAGGACGAGCGACTGCTCGGTCACCTGCGCCGCCTCCGTCACCTGCCACGACATCACCGTCCTGGCACGGAAACATAATCTCACATACAACGGGCAATGTCTTAAGTATATACTTACTAGGTTATGTATCAGATTTTCGATACATCACATGTTAAATGTTGACCATACAACAAAATGAAAAAGAAAAATTGTTGTATTGAAATAATTCACATTTTTTAAATAAAATTTCTATTATTAACAGTTTTAGAGCGATGCTGCCTGCTCTTGTGAAGCTTTTATCAATGAAGTTGAACAAACGCAGTGAAGTATCGAAAATTCGATCCATAACACACTGTAGGTAGGTGCCATAAGTACTGACCTGGGGAATATGGCCATAGGCCCCAGCACTGTGAGCCCGTTGTTCAGCTTGAACCCGTACTATGGACACACATATTATTTTATATTTAATAATACAATTCATTTCCATCTTCACTAAATAGTACAAAACAAAGTCGCTATCCGCCGTCTGTCTGTTCGTATATATGCTTAGATCTTTGAAACTACGCAATGGATTTTAATATGTTTTTTTTTTATAGATAGAGTGATGCTTAAGGAAGGTTGATATGTATAATATATACGTATTGCACCCTTGCGAAGCCGGGGCGGGTCGCTAGTTAAACATAAAAGTTGATTAAAAGCTTGCTTCGTAGACTCCTGACACTGAGGCTATATTTAGTGTTTCAACATGCAACAATTCTGTTCAGTTCTACGACCATAAAGAAAGCATTTCAAAGCACTATCAAAGGGCTAGGCGAGGGATTTTGCTGTCTCTTCTAAATAAAACTGATGATATCTCATATGAAGCTAAAAAGTATGTTTGTTTCATTGTCACACTAATCTCCGGAACTAGTGGTCCAAATAGAACATTTTTTTTGTGTTGGGCAGTGCATTTATGGAGGAAGGTTACAAAACATCATGCTGCGATCAATAGGAGCTGAGCAGAGCGGGTGACACCGCGCAGAAGTAGCCGGTAATAATATACAGGGTGGAATTTTGTAATTCCACCTGAAGGGGAACTACTCTTAATACTTATGAAAGAAAATTTTACTCAAAGAAAACATTTCTTCATTTTTGAATAGAAATAAAACTGCATTCAACGATTTTTTAAAATTAGCTTGCCTCACACAATATCAAATCGACTAAAATCTGTCAAAGATTGCACCCTGTACTTTTATTGCATCAATTGTTCATTGTTTTCCTTTCATTAAATTTATGAAGTTTGTTAGAGTTTGTTCTATCTTAAGTATTAAGAGTACTTCCTCTTCAAGTGGCATTACAAAATCCCACCCTGTATATGTCATAATATACAGTAGCGTAGTGCGTGCAGTCACCGTGGCGTATGTGTCTATCATGAGCCCAGCATCCTCCTCCTGGTTGATGACGCGCACCGTCGTCTTCCCCTCACCCTCGTATGCTGCCTTACTACGCACTGCACTGCAATACATACAACCAGGCAATATTATTTCACAACTATACAGAGCATAAACAGCACACTACCGAAACACAGAAAAAAAGAAATTGCTTTTTTTTATGGAATAGCAGGCAAACGAGCAGACGGATCACCTGATGGTAAGCGATCAGCGCCGCCCATGGACACCCGCAACACCAGAGGAGTCACAGGTGCGTTGCCAGCCTTTAAAAAGGAATATGCTCTTTTCTTGAAGTTTGGAAGGTCGTATCGGTTCGGAAATACCGCCGACGACAGATCATTCCACAGTATTGCTGTGCGAGGCAGGAAGCTACGAGAGAAGCGCACAGTTGTGGCCTGCCAACCATCTATATGATAGGGATGCATATTCTGTTGTGAGGTTCGATGGCGAAAAGATGCGGCGGGTATCAGGTATCTATTTTAAATTGTTTTTGTTTTCTTGTTACTCATACTCATACTATTATTACATAAAAGAAACATTGAATTCCATACTTCATGAAAATAATACTCGTTTTTTCACCATCGCCTGTCAGCGTTTTTGGGGAGCGCTCTGTATACACACTATATTGGACCTAATTGGATTTTGTATCTATATAATGTTGAGTTTGTTTCAAATTTCATAGTTTAATAACATACTTAACTGGTGAAACTAAAAAGTTATAGAGCTTGTACTGTGACCGGTCGAAGCCTTCAAGGAATTACAGGAGGAGATTGTACTTGTACAGCTCTAACTTTACTTTCTATATTTATAGTAAGATATTAATAAGTTTTTAATTCATAAACTAAGGTTGCGTCCTGGCCAAATAATTACTTAAACAGCGAGAAAAATACTGTTTATATGAAAACTAACCTTACTACAGGACTTGCATGTTTCAATAGTTTCGCTCGAGCTATCGTGTTCGCTAACATTGTATCACTGTGGTTCGACTATTACGCTTAACTTTCCATCAATTCCTATCTAACAATAATATAATTACACTAACTGTTCAGCCGACAAACTAGCAACCACTATTGTTATTATTCATCGTTACATAAAGTCCCCAATGTCATTGCAAAAAGTACTTTGTCTCTGTTTGTCTTGAGTCTTACGTGCGAGAGTAACAGAGACAACAACATACTTCATGCTAAATTTCACTACTCTGTAGAGTTTGACGTTGTATCTGTCAAAGTTCAAGTACTGATAATGTCAAAATAACTTTTTATTTTACGTTTAGAAATATTTTGGTTAAAGCCCTGTCCTAAAAACCTGGGCGTCTTCAAGGACCAAGTAAATAGGTTGCTGATAGGCACACATGATCCATCATAGATCGCATCATCACTTAACAGTGGGATATGGAACAAAGGGGGACCCATTCTCAAAATAAAAAGTAGGGCCTTTCATGTTTCTTGGCTCTCTCCGTGTTTTGAGAGTCTGTTAACCGAAGAATTTAAAAATAGGGTCTGTGTAAATAAGGTCTAAGTCACATCTTTAGTAATATCTGTCTAAAGATACCTCCTTTATATCTGTCTAAGGATAGGTATCCTTCCTATTTAAGGAGATCCTTTATATCTGTCTAAGGATACCCGACATTTCTTTTAAGGGGCTGTAGAAGGGCGATAAAAAAGTGAAACAACTGAATAGTTTTATTTTCATTTTATTTACTTACCCTAAACTTATGAGTTAGTTACATACATTAAACTAATAAATATTTAAATAATACTAAACTAGACATGGTCCCTTAAAGAAAATTATGTACTTATATAATTAATTAGGTACTTATTGTGTATCTGCCACACTCGGAGACATTGAATGAGTACTTGAACTATTCCTTGGTAACAAATTTGTTCCGTAAACAATTACTGAGGACGGGTTAAGTCACCATTCAATGACTCCGAGTACGACTGTAAGACAAACAAAACTTGTAATACTTTGAATTATTAAAAATCAGCTCGAAAATAAATCATTACATAATTTAGATGGCGCCATATTGACACAGATCAGCGCTTACTTCGTTCTTTATAATTAAAAATAACTAAATTTATTCGTAGTCGAGAGAGACTCCACATCACAGACGCACACTTAATGATATTTGGCTTTGAATTTTAAATAAAACATCACACACTAATCTAAAGTACACAACGCGCGCTTGTAACACGTTACTGTAACAAACACTATGCAACATGTAATGTAACGCGATGCAACGCAACGTGCTACATCACACGATGTTGTGTTAGAGAAAAATTGAACTTTATAATTATTGACAAAAAGTTCTTAATTGAAATACTTAAATCTAATGTCGTGAGTCTATTACTTAAACTTAGGTAGTAACTAAACAAGGGGACGATGTTGCAGGCCTTGCAACATCAATTGATGATAACTTGAGGGAAAGTAATGGAAAATCAAGTTTTTAATAGAAAAGTTAGAGTTAAGACAATGAGTCGTAATGTTGCAAGCACTGTTACACCGTGTAACACTTTACAATGTAGCTGGCAGAGCTTGTATCACATGTACTACTTACAACTACGTGTATAAATAGGAAACATTAACATTTGTACATTATAAGAAACAGCCAGAAGTATACCTACTTACATGTAGTTAGTCGCAATCATTTTGAATCTGAGTACGTTACATAATTAGATAAGAATAAACAAATAAAAAATTTCGACTTTATGTCAACCACATAAAGTTGTTAATTAAACATTACCAATAATTTGGTACAATCTTTTTACAAAACTTCATAATTATAATAATATTCAATAGACATTTTATTTGAGTTTAGCTTCGACTGGCGATTACGATATCTACCTTCAAATAATTTTAACAAAATATTGAGGGAAATACAATATTCCCAAGTCACATAAAAAAACATCATTCTATCTCCTTCTGTCTTTGTACAATTAGACAGAGACAAACATATCTTCATCAGATACTCGTTAAATATAAAATAAGTAACATTACTTATCGTCCTAACTTAGAGTAGACAGTCAAGATCACAGATACGATATAAATGAACATGTTGCAGGGTACGTTGCACGTTGCATGCTACAGTACCCGCAGTGTCAGTATAGTTACACGTTACGTGTAGTGCGTCGTTGCGCGTCACGTTGCAGCGTCGCCGGCTTGTTGCTGCAACAGAGTCCAGTACAGACCGCGACGTTTCACGAGCTCTTCGTGAGTACCACTCTCTGCCACTACACCTGGAATATTAATATTTGTGTTACACACAAGCACAATACAAATAAAGAAATGTGGAACCTTTGTGGAACACTAAAAAAATAATTACATCATTAAACATTAAGGTGGATGCTAAACTAAAAGGTAGACCGCGAAATATTTGTTTTGACGTTTCTCTAATGTATGGCTCGATATCTGATAGTAATTATGATGATAAAGTATATTATATTCGCAACATAACTCTATGACTTTTCCACGATGACAAATTAATGTACTATTTTAGTATAAACTTGACCCCTTGGGAAACGACAACATAACTCGAGTCCCATTGAAACTAGTAAGGATTTCTTCAATTGAGTCGTAATTTGAATGAGTTGTATAGAAATATGTTTACCTTGATCAATGACACAGATGAGGTCGGCATTTCGTACGGTGGCGAGCCTGTGCGCGATGATGATAGTAGTTCGCTCCGCCGCCGCCGCCTCCAGCGCCTCTTGTACTGACTGCAGCAAACATTATTGGTCTTAGTATACTGCCTGGAGGAACTCCATGACGGGACTTCTAATTTAACTACGTAATAAGACACATAGGCTTCTCCGAAAACTTGTTTTTATAAACGTTTAATCCCATGTTTTTCATTCTAAATCGAAGTTGTGTTTACAAACATACAACTTCACATACACCCTGCAGTTTGTATAAAACAAAGAATTTTATCGTGTTGGAATCGAACCTACGACATATTGCACTACAGTTGGTGGCCACAGACCACAGTTTAGCAGTAGACTATCATAGACTGCACTTTGGTGTATCATTATCATAGCCCTTGTTTACGGGAGATAATGATACCAAAGCAACATTGACGATCAAGCATCGAAAGCCTAAGACGAATCATAAATGCATTATTGCGTCAGACTTCATACTCGTTAGTTACGATTTTGTTCTGCAATCCATTGCTAAGGACTCGGTCAAGGTTCAAAAGCATTTATTTCAATTAAACCATAATTTGGTATTTTTGAACCGTCAACAAAGTTTTTATAAATAAATAATAGTCTGTCAGTCTGGCCATCAGTGAAGCTAGCTACTCGTTCCAAAATAGGTTTAGATATTTAAACGTGAATGTGTATTATTGTATGATTTACCTTCTCACTGCTAGCGTCGAGTGCCGACGTGGGTTCATCCAGTAATAATATTTTGGGGCGTCGCAGTAGTGCTCGCGCTATACCGATCCTCTGTTTCTGTCCCCCAGATAGGGACGCTCCGCTGCCGCTCCCCAGTATTGTGTCGTAACCCTAGGGGAGGATAGTAAGGTTAGTATGGTGCTAGAATAATGTTGACTGTGGTGTTCCTCAAGGTAACGTCCTGGGTCCTGACCTGCGGCAGCCCCATGATGAAGCTGTGGACGTTGGCCTGCCTGGCGGCGTCCATGACGTCGTGCATGGCGGCGCGCTGGCCGGGCTCGCCGTACGCGATGTTGTCCCGGACGCTGGCGGAGAACAGCGCCGGCTCCTGCTGCACCAGCCCGAGCTGCGCGCGCAGCTGGCCCAGCGTCAGGGTGCGCTTGATGTCCTTGTTGTCTATCGTCTGGGATGGAGGATGCATGTTACATTCTATTAGTATGGAGAGTAGATGTAGAATACAACTATGTCTCTACTCTACTCTTCCCGTGCGTATCGTAGGAGTTAATTTAGGGACATTTTACAGTCGTTTAGAAGAGGAGACCTATTGTCCAGCAATGGGTCGCTAATATCTGTGCCTTTATAGAACGACGAACCCATTGTGCCACGATTTCGTCCGCGTTAATTAATGGCGAGACAATATTTTAAAACGTTTTATAGGTTGTTGTTCAGTAAAGATGCGGATTTATAATAATAATAAAATGAAAATGAAATCGGCCTTCAGTTTTGGCGTGAATACATTACAAACGTACACACAAACGTTCGCATATACAATGAGTGATAGACTGACCACTGTCCCCGCGCTGGGGTCGTAGTTCCTCATGAGTAGCTGCAGCAGGGTGGACTTCCCGCAGCCACTGTGGCCCACCAGCGCCGTGCTGGACCTGGCCGGGACCGACAGCGACAGACCGCGCAGCACCGGGCTCTGTGCCCGGGTCGGGTAGCTGAACGACACGTCGCTGAACGACACTGTGCCTTCTACGTTCTGTGGGAACAATATATTACATGTTAAGAGTCTGTTGAAAGAAAATAGTTATTGTAAACATAAGTAATTAGATATAGATGTTGAGATGAGTTTTAAATTAAGACCACCAAGGCCGGGTGACTATTGGCGACCACGTAGTGAATATAATTTGAGCATCATCTAACAGATGGCGTGCATAAAAGTCTCCAATCAAATGTTTGGGTCTTGAAGCTTTTTCGATAATCTTCCAACTGAGAATGACAAAGTCATTGGTAGACGCCTATGTCCTATATGTTACGACGACAAAGATATAAATCGATGAATGGTATGTACCCAGTCCGGTATGTCCTCGGCGGTGTCCTCAGTAAGTACGCGGGGCGCGCGTCGCAGCGCGGCCAGTATGCGCGCCCCCGAGCGGCGCGCGGCCGCGAAGGACGGCGCGAACGACAGCGCGGCCGCCAACATCCACGCGCCGTAGATCAGCGCCTCCGACACGCTGCGGGGACAGTGACGTTATGGACACACTCACTCATGATCAATATACAGGACTTCATTTATGGCATCATTTTCGGGAAGTACTTCCTCGGAAATGATGGGGCAATCAAACCGCTTGCATTATTGAAATATCTCTCCAGAAATGACAGCGCGATTAAAATATGAATAAATGATTGTGTCATCATTTTTGGGAAGCCGGTGTTCACGAATATGATAATATAGTATTATACTCACAGTATAGCGTTTTGATAAGGCAGGTCCTCCCTGGCGATGAGGTACCCGGCGTACGCGAGCGACACGGCGTACCCGAGGGTGGGCGCGCAGACGCAGGCGCCGTAGACGGGCCCGCGCACGCGGCGCGCCGGCCCGGCCGCGCCCGCGCCCTCCGCCAGCGCCGCGCTGTAGCGGGCCAGGATTGTACGCTCCACGCCTGCGCAGTCAAACGATATGTAAAAACAAACTGTAGCAGATATATTCCAACTCCACACACGTAAAACCTCCGGTATTCACCAACCTCAGACCATGGTTTTAAACTTAGATTACGAAATCAAATTGCATTGTTTCATTTTAGAATCATTTCCGGGAACCTTATGCCCGGAGAATGATGGCGTAAATAAAATTTTTCTTTGCTTAGCTTGGCGTCATATTCGGGTAGTTTGATAAATTTTATTTTAATGTTTGTCTGGTACATTAATTTAAAAGCTTTAGACACGTATTTTTTCTTTCCTCAAAAAATAAAAATTAAATACTTTAGACGATATATTAATTTGAAATATCGTGTGATGTCACAGCGTGTAACTTTTTATTATACGTTATGACGTAACGACCTCCCATTCCTAAACTTAGAGCCATTTAATCTAAGTAGAAACTACCCAATTTTCCCGAAAATGACTACGCAACAAAGCCGTTTCCAACATAGTCCGCAACGCACTCGTGTTGCTTCTAGTATTACAGATCCTACATAATAAGAATGTTTTTATAATAACTATCGTGAGACATACTAAATTAAGTAAAATCGCGGAATCATGAGGAAGAACCCCTCTGTGGTTCGAAACTAGTAGAGCTTTTCTCAGTATAATCACGTGAGTAACCCGCGATTTTACTTAATAATAAGAATGGTTCAATCTGAACCAGTAGTTCCGGAGACTAGCGCAATCAACAAGGTATATTATTATAACTCACCAAGACTGTGTACAGTGCGTACATTGAGCACTGCCTCAGTGGCAACCCGACTGGCTTGCTCCATGGCGGCCCGGGTTCGAGCCTCCACCCGTCTGTTCACCCAGCCTTCCAGGTAGATACCACCCATTACCTACATACAAAACAATATTCAATAAGTCATCGTTTTATACTCAACAGATGGCGCCAATCTAGCAAAATACTAATGTACGAGGAGTCAAAGACTAGATTATTTAAGTATGACGGAGAATCTGCCGGATCGGATGTTCTGCCGGTCCTCATCTCAAGTCACTTGCTTACTCTCTTACTATCCAGATGGCGCGAATATAGCAAATATCTAATGGAGTGACGCTATAATGATACAAGTGTCAGTTTGTCGGTTCGTTCTGTATGTCTGCGGTGGAGCATTATGTACTGCGGTCGAGCAACAAATTGACGTGAAACAACAATTTCTTTGTGTTTAGCAGTTTGAGTAAGTCAAGATATCAGAGGCTCAGTCCTTCCCCTCCCCCCTCCACCCTCGAATCTTCAACCCCCCAAAAGATCGGCAACGTACTAATAACTCCTCTATAGTTGCGGTGTCGACAGACGGCGCTGATTGCTTACCATCACGGGACCATCTTACTTCTTATCTTACTAATATTATAAAAGCGATAATTTGTGTTTGTTTGTTTGTCACTCAATCACGCCTAAACGGCTGAAGAGATCACAATGAAATTTGCAACAGGGGTAGATTATGTTCTGGAATCACAACATAGGCTACTTTTTATGTCATGGGGACGCGAGCGCGAGCTGGTAGAAACTAGTACCATATCTTCTATACATATATTAAAATTGTAGAAAAGTGCTGTCTGTACATTGAAAATAAAAATAAAAAAAATAGCAGGGGTTATTGTTATGTCGATGTCGAACCCAAAAATGTAATTAACTTTTTTTTCTCTGTTTATCTGTTTGTCTGTTCACGCTAATCTCAGAAACGGCTGATCCGAGTTGGATGCCGTTTTCACGAATATATTGTGGTATGCTTCAGTTATGATTTAGTGTTTGTTTTATGTCAATCGGTTCATAAATAAAAAAGTTATGTCAAATTAAAGAATCACGTCGAACACTATTCTATGCTTATACATACAAAATGACTGTGATTATGATCCAAAATAAAAATAAGTATATATTTCAAAAAAACGCTGCTCATAGTCACTATTCCACGCGAACGAAGTCGCGGACACAGCTAGTCTAATATATATACAGTATATACTGACACAGGGCACCGACAGCAGACTGACGAGCGTCATCTTCCAGGAGTAGAACAGAGCAAGCCCCACGCCCAGCGACATCGTACTGATTCCTTGCAGCATCGTACCCAGCCGAGTACCTGCGGGGACAATTACAACGTACGAGTTAATACACGAACAACGTAGTACTAGTCAAGGTACTAACCAGTATAACCTGAGCTTTCAATGCGCGCAAAGAATATACAATGCGAGACCACTATAAACTGGTATTTTGGTCAGTAGCTCTTAGACTATATGCAATAAGTAGTGGGTGCAGTAGTGAAATAATTACCTTACGAATAATGGAAACTAAAGTAACATTGTGAATTAAGAACGCATGTTAAATTTAAAAAGTACAAATATATAGAAAGAGGTGGAAGGGGAAGAGAGGGGTGGTATTGATGTTAAAATGAGGGAGAAGGGAGACGGGAAAGGAAAAGCAGGGGAAAATGAGAAAAGCGGGAAAACAAGGAAAAGGTGAAGGTGAAGGAATCAGGCAAAGGGGGCAAGATAGTGAGGGGACAGAGAAGGAAGAAGAAAAATGGGGAAGGTAGAAAGAAACGTAAATTTAGATGAGAGGTGAGAGATAAGAGAGGAGAAGACAAAGGAGAAAGTAAACGAGAAAAGCACAGAGTTCCTAACATAAAGGATGTGAGTAAATAGAGTCATATGGTTACCAGTAGCGCCCTGCACGGCGGCGCAGTCGGTGGCGAGGCGGGCGCACAGCGCGCCCACTGAGTTCTCGGTGCGGTCGAACCAACCCTGCTCCTGTACATATAAATATACGGAGTCATTACGCTATCTGTAGCGACATCTATACGCCATACAGTGAAAACAGAGCTCATATATAGACCAATAGATGGCGTTATCTGCAAAGTGATACGGTTGTCTCAAGTAAATCGTAAAGCAAATTTTTTGGAAACCAAAAGTTTCTGAAATGTTTGTCATGTTGAATTTCTAAAGCATTAACTTAACCTTTCATAATAAAAGAAGAGCACCAATATAACCTCCACAGTGTCGTTACCTTTTTTTTTAGTAGTGACTTTAGGGTTGAAAATTACAAGTGTTGTAGTGGGGAACGCGTCTATTTCGAGCTGTTTCATGGTTAGAACGGTTAAACAACTGTGGAGAAAGTGAAGTATAGTATAGAAGTACACATACCTGTAGTAGATAGTTCTGGAAGGTCATCTGGCGCAGACGGTCGGTAAGGCCCGCGCCGGCGCGGTTGAAGAGCCACGCCTGCAGGAACGTGAGCGCGCCGCACGCCGCCGCCACGCCCGCGAACAGCGCGGCGTACACGCGCGACTGGCGCAGGATGGCGCCGCCGTCCGACCACGAGAACATCTGCCGACAACACGACACGTCAAGGCGGCTCACACATTCGACAACGCGTTGGGCCAATATAGTGAATAGTAAATGTCCTTCTGTACATTTCAATAAACTGTAGAAATGCAACGACACCTCACACGCGACGGCACGACAGGGCACTGTCTGTATTATAATACTGATACTAGTAAAAGACTTTACTGACGAATGACAACAAACTGAATGAGACGCCAATGTGGAAACGCCGTTTGTGGAGCGCGCCAAGACCCTTTGATGTGCGTACGAAAATCCGAAAATACTCGAATGGCTGGCCAACATTGGCACCAAGTAGTTCTATACACATTGGTACAGCGCGCTGGCCCAATTTGTTGGCCCAATGTGTAGAGCCGCCTTAATATACTCAAAGTCAAAGCATTTATATCAATTAAACCATAATTTGGAAGCTAGGTGCTCAATCCAAAATGTAGATTCGAATGGAGAAGAACGAGCAAGAAACTCCATTCGTTGCTCGGATAGCCCGCTTTTGTAGAATAAATATTGATTCTATTTCTGCAGCTCGACCCCACAACAAAATGCCGTACGACATAATGCAGTGGAAATAACTAAAATAGACAAGCCTTGCTGTAAAAGCAGTAAAAGTAAAGTAAAAGTAAAAGTTCTGTAAAAGCAGCTAATCTCAATCTCCCCGAGAACGCCTTTAGGTATATGCGGACCCCATTGTAACCTATTGTCTAACGTAATGCCTAAAAATACTGTCTCGTCGACAAATTCTAACTTTTGACTGTTCAAAACAATATCGCAATCGTTACTACGCACGTTTGGTAAACTGAATTTAATACATTTGATTTTTTTGTCATTAAGTTAATGGTGATCCAATTATGCAGTCGAAGAATGGAGCTGTTTACGTCGTCAAGATTATTTGTACGTCGATCTATTTTAAAAATTAATGATGTATCATCTGCAAAAAGCACCATTCTTGGTTCATTTTTTAATATAAACGGCAAATCATTTATATACACTAAAAAGAGAAAGGGACCGAATATTGAACCTTGAGGAACGCTCGTATTCATCCCATAGCCCTGCGAGTTAATACCGTTAACATGAACCTTTAACTGTCTTTCTTCTAAATAAGATTTCATAAGACGGAGCGCAGAGTTTCTTATCCCGTAGTGATCTAATTTCAGCAAAAGTGTCTCGTGGTCAACGCAATCAAATGCCTTTGAGAGGTCACAAAAGATACCAATAGCATCCTGTGCTTCCTCCCAAGCACCAAATATTTCCTTCATCAAAGTGACACCGACATTTAGTGAAACCGTATTGTTGTTGGTAAAAGATAGAATGTTTATTAAAATAATGAAGCATCCGAGACAGCATCAACTTTTCAAAGACTTTGCTGAGAACCGGCAAAACAGACACTGGCCTATAGTTGTTAGGTTCTTTAGTGTCACTGTTACCACTTTTAAATAGTAGAATAACCTTACTATATTTCATTAGGTCAGTGAAAATACCGTCATTTATACATTTATATAGAAAATCACAGCCAGATATGGCGCTACAGTTTGAATGAGTGACTTGCAAACTTTTACCGATAGTCCCCATAGATCCTCCGTTGATTTGGTCTTGATTTCTTTAAAAACTTTTATAATTTCTAGAGGATTCGTATATCGAAAACTAAAGTCGTGTTGACATGATTCTATGTTGTTCTTAAACAAAGTTACAGATAGGTTTGCTGATGACTTTAAATGTTCAGTTGTTTTGATAGGAATGTTAGTAAAAAAAAATTCAATCTCCTGGGCTACATCTACGTTTGATGACATCTCCTGGGCTACATTTACTGTGCGACTGACCACTCTGTATGACCATAGACACCAATATAAACCGGCGTGAAACCACGCTTGCGTAGTGTTTATCGCGTGAGTGAGGTTACTAGAACATCGATTCTTCTCTCCCCCAATCTTCTCAATTCCCAACCTAAAAAATAGAGAATTGACAACCCCCAAAATGTCGGCAATGTCCTCGTAACTCTTGTAGCGTTGCGGGTGTCCATGGGCGGCGCTGATTGTTTATCATCAGGTGATCTGTCTGCTTGTTTGCTGGCCTATACCATAAACAAGTAATAGCTAATATGTATAGATATAACACAAAATACATATATGACTCACCCCATACAACTCTGCGAATAATAGCGCGAACACTGGCATAGTGGCCCCGACCAGTAGCGACGCTAGCGCCCCCCCTAGTAGCTGCGGCCACTCCGCCGCGTTCAGTTTCAGTAGATCCCAGCTAGATACTGAGGGACTAGTGTCCTCTTCTCCTTCCTCCGTGGACTGGACAGGGTCCTCCGAGTCCTCCGTGTCCTGGAGTGAGGAATATTTGTATTGTGTTTATGTTTGTTGGAGGTTAATGTGTTCAGAAAAGCATAACATTATTGTTACGAAATGCGTTGAGCCTAGGACGGGTCCTTGAGGTACACCATATAACGAGAATTTTATTTTATTCCAAGAAGTATAGATTTATGATTATTTAGTTTCTTCTACACCAAAAACTAAATCACGTATCACAAAAAAAAATGAATTCAATGTTTTTGTCAATCTTACCTATTCATTTCAGAACAGTTACACTATCAAAAGCCTTAAACAGATCTAATCAATTTTATGATACATTCAACACTACACTTATGTTTTAATAAAACAATATTTGCATTGTGTAATTGAGGTTACCGAAGGCCCCGTTGGTTGGCAACGTATTACTACCTCGTGTAGTGTAGCGGGTATAGTATACTTACAAGTTGCGCGAGCGCGCTGTGCGGTATGTGGGCAGACACCGAGCTCATGCGGATACTGCTGCGGGTGAAGTGGCGGGACGAGTCTGTACACACAGACAGGACAGACAGACAATTAATAATAATACAATAAATAGTAAGATGATTTAACAAGACGAGCTAAGACTCAATCGCCATCGCGGGCTACGAGCCTCTTCTAGATAAAAGGGGTTTTTAATAATCTCCACGTTTGGTGAGGTGGTTAGAGATTGACCAATAAAGTTTCTGACAAAACCGACAGTTTATTGTGTTTGCGTTTCTACAAACATCAATAAACGCGAAATTAATAATTTTGAAAACTTTCAGTAGCTATGTTTCTAAAATGATTCCTATGTAATTTTTACATACCTCTGACGGACTGTTGACTGACACCCCTCTTGAAGTGGGTGTGGTCGTCAGCAGTAGTAACGTCATCGTCGTCCTCCACAACCGGCTCTGAGTTCATCACATTCACACTCCTGAGGAGAAACAGATATGATATGAGCCCCAGTGTGACTTGAAAGTGGTTGAGCACACTCGAAAAGTTTCGTAAGTCAAGTCGTAAATACTGATTACTGTTGAACTAGCACGCTTAGCAATCAAGATGGATATCGCAGTTTGATATCCCTAAAAAGCCGTCAACACCCTTGTAACAACATTTCAGGTTAATTAAGGGAGACCTGAAGAGGTTGTTATTTGAACGCGCTAATCTCAGGAACTACTGGTCGGAATTGGATCATTCTTTTTGTGTCAAATAGTCAATTTATCGAAGAAGGTTACAGGCTATAAAACATTACTCTACGACCAATAGGAGCCGAGCAGCGGGCGAAACCGCGCGACAGTAGCTGGTAGTGGTACAGGCGCGTGGCTACGTACTTGGTGGTGAGGTCCTCCTGCAGCAGCGCCCAGTACAGGCCGCGCCGCGCCAGCAGCTCTGTGTGCGCGCCCTGCTCCCGCACCGCGCCCTGCTCCACGCACACTATGTGCTGCGCGGACAGACCTGCGGAATATGACATAATGTAACACAACTATAAAGTATATAGCTGTTCTTTTTTTGACAAGTCCGCCAAAACCTGTGCCCCAGGATCTACAACAGATACAACCATGAAATCACCGGGACACTGATGTTTAACATCCCAGGGACATGAACAACTGTCGTGGATCCCGCCACGAAATAAACCAGAAGATATTAATGGAGAAGGAAAATGCGATAGTTTCCACTTCCCTCGGAAAATTACTGCACGAGATAAAATTAAGTCCAAAAACAAAAGAGACTCTCCATGTGAGAGAAATCGGTGGACTCGTGCGGTGGCTCCAAGACAGTCGAGTAGGCCTGTACCCAGGCGATGTATGTACCTTGCAGGCGGTGCGAGACCTGCAGCGTGGTGCGGCCCCGCGCGGCGGCGGCGAGCGCGGCGGCGACGGCGCGCGCGGCGGCCGGGTCCAGCGCCGCCGTCGGCTCGTCCAGCAGCAGGATGGCCGGCCGCCGCACGATGGCGCGCGCGATGGCGATGCGCTGCTTCTGGCCGCCCGACAGCTGCGACCCGCCCGCGCCCAGGACCGTGTCGTAACCCTACACGGGACGAAACAAACCTTGTACACAGCCTCACATCGACATAACCAGTTCATCATGATTCCACGTTCTATAATCTTCCCGCATATTCAAAGATCAGCTCATACTGGTATACATAGCGATATGTACAGTGGGGGACAAATATGACTGATCATTTTAAAATTTATTACTTGAACTCAGCATATACACCAAACTACATCCCATAAACGTCTTATATAACTCAGTTAAGCAAACCGTGTAATCCTGCCGTAATGCGTTTGCTTTATTGGTCAATTCAGCAACATGGGGTTGGGGTAGAGAGCGGATCTCATCAAATGGAAGCAAACAGTAAATGGTGATCAGACGGTTCTGCCCCTCATTGTACATACTGCCTAAACGTACTTCATGCACATAGTGCATTCAAATAATTGTAAAAATTCTCACAAACCCAAAATAATATAGTATAATATGCGTATGCTTAACGAAACGAACAAACTTGACACTAACGCCATCTATTAATAGAATACCGACAACTTGTGACAAACAAAAAAACTATGCAGCAAAATGTAGTAGGTAAGTGATATTTTTTTACAAAATCATTAACTATTTTGGTCGAATTGTTACAAAATACTTACATTCGCAAGTTTGGTGATGAACTGATGCGCGTGCGCGGTGGTGGCGGCCTCGATGAGGTCATCTTCGGTGACGTCATCCATGCCAAGCGTGATGTTCTCTCGGATAGTTCCCGAGAATAACACCGGCTCCTGACCTACCACTCCTGTACAAACAAACAAATAATATTAAATAATGTTCGTACTTTGGTAGGTACTGCTTAAACCGGTTCCCCAACGTCTGTTCAATTTTAAGGAACCAGACAAGCGACACTTTATAACATTTTGATTCTCGCCAACGTTTTAGTGACAACTAATAGTACAGATAAGGGGTTAGTTTAGGTCTTCTCTTAGGCTACATAAGTTAAGTGATGGTTAGGCAAAGTAGTCATTACGTTCTTAATAATACAACATGATTGTTTCTTCTAGTTTTCCTCTCAAAACATTTTGTTGCTTTTCCTACCTACTATTGCTGACCACCAGGTGGTCCGTCAGCTCGCCTACCCAAGCAGTAGCTACGTACCAATGCTCCGGCGGAAGTGATGCAGGTCCAGCGCTTGCAGCGGGTGTCCGTCGACCGTGATGTGTCCGGAGTCAGGCTCGTACAGCCGCTGCAGCAGCTGCAGCAGCGTGGACTTGCCGCAGCCAGACGCGCCCACCAGCACCACGCTCTCGCCCGCGCGCACGCGCAGGCTCAGGCCGCGGAGGACCTGCAGATGTCGAAGTTAAAAGGTATTATTTCAAGTAATGCTCATTAGGCACTTTACAAATGACAGCATGTCATTTTCTTGTCCGTCAGTGAAGCTCACTACAGTATTTAGAAGTTAAGCCAGTTGAAGATTTACACTGTTATGCTTTCAATAGAGAGTGAATCTTCTCCTGGACAAGTAAGTTGACAGAACTACCAGTAGAATATTTTTTTTACGAGTCTCTGGTAATTTTCAGTGAAAAGAGTAACATGAGTGAATGACCATGTCATACAAAGAGTTGTTCCGTACGGAAATTGAACCCGTGTCACAGTCCGTAGATTTGTTACTTTTAGACATAATTTATATTCCAAAACAAGACATTTTAAACTGAAATGTTTATAAATGTAAGTATATTCTCACCTTGACGTCAGGCCGCGAAGGATAATTAAAGTATAGATTCTCAAACGTGATATCTCCACGGAACTTGTCAGGTTTGATCCCAGTCGACTCCAGCGCATTGATCTTTGACCGTCTCTGCAGCAGGCGGTAGAGGGAGCGGGCGGCGCCGCGGGCTGCGCTGAATGTTTCCAAGTGAGGCTGACACATTGCTATATTCTGAGCCGCCATGAACGTAAGGAATAGCACAGTGACCATGACTCCGGCATGGTATTGTTGTAGTTCGGGTTCGAGGTCCATGTCGCGGACGCATAGCTCCGCTCCGTAGGCGAATACGATGGCGTTGAGCGCGTACGTGAGTAGCCAGCCGAGGCCTGCGCCGGCGCCGGCCCAGGCGCCGCGCGCGCGCGCGTGGCGGGCGGCGGCGCCGAGCGCGCGCGTGTAGCGCTGCGCCTCGATGCGCTCGGCCGAGTACGCGCGCACGGTGCGGATGGCGGCGAGCGCTTCCTCCACAATGCGCGCGGCGGCGCCGTACGCGGTTACTTCGCGCGCGTTGCACGCGGTTTGGTACTGTGCGGAGATAGATCATATATATTGGTACAATACGAATTAATGTAACTTTACTAAAGGTAACAAATGGGACTCGAATCCATAATCTTTTATAACTAATGTAACAATTTTTTTGTGACATTATACTAATTTCTGATAGACTGTGACTAGAATCTACGCATATTAAGTGTATTTTGTATATCTATTGGACATTACCTTGGCCACTACCGCCTGTACAGCCAGTGAGACTGGCACTACAGACAGCCCCGCCAGTGCCAGCTGCCAGCCGTAGTGTAGCGCCAGTATGGCTCCCACTAGTACAGTGCCACACAGGTTGGCAGTCATTGCCACGTGCTCGCCCACTCCGCAGCGGAATTTCTCCATGTCCCTGTAATGTATATCGTGATATTAGTCCATAAAAGTTTGAGCCCCAAGATCATTACGGAAGGTATTTATGGGCAGACTTGTCTGACTGAATAAAACTATCATAGTATAATCAAAACGTTACACTTTTAAGACATAATTCATATATTTATCCCGATGAAATTGGGATTTAGATAATATTCAAACGACACAGACCATATTCAGCAAAACGTCTCTAGTCATTTATTCAAATAAAAAGCTTAAATTAAAAACTAACTAACTAAAAACTAACTATTACTTAAAAAAAAACCTCAAAAACAGCAAAACGTCTTGGCTATTAGCACTACAATTTCAATAAATGATAACAACGCCATCTGTTATTAATATCCGGTACTAAACGAACAAAGTATAGTATAGTGGTGCGGTCACTCACTCTGTGAGCGTGGTGGCGAAGTTCATGCTGGTGTTAGTGTCGAAGAACGCGATCTCCTGACTGATCACTGAGCGGAGGAGGCGGATGCGGAGCCGAGTTACCTGGAAGGCAGATAATTATTTGATTATACGTACTAAGAGAAATATCATGAGGTGGCGGGAGAGTAGACATTTATCTGCACCTCTACTGTTGCCGCGGGTGTCGCAACAGTCGACTAATGGACTACACAGTGACAGATCGGGCATCAACAAAGAGAAAAACATTTTGATTGTACTAAAATAGTGACTAAAATTGGCAAATTGACACTACCTATCTGCAGTACTTTAACTGCAATCTCCAAAGAATCCACCAAGCGTGGAGATTATAGCAAATCTTGCGTAAGATCTGTGTATGCACACCCACAGGACCCAAAAAAATGAATTGACAAAATAAAAGTATCTCAATCTACATCGCCACGGAGTATGTAAGTGTCAGAGTGCTCACCATCCGCGCGGACGCCCACTGCAGCAGCGCCACAGCGAGGGCGGCGGTGGCGATGTGTAGCGCTATGACGGCCGCGCTCGCCCACGCGAACGCCGCGCTGTCCTCCAGCAGCGCGTCCATGTGCAGCGACCTGTTGCCTGCGGGCCTGGAATATGACATTAGTACATTATACACTGCAAAAGTAGTCTTATCTCCTATTGGTGATTGGTGACACACGCTAATGACAAGAACAACTATCTATCATGTCATTTGCAAGTATTTGAAGGTTTCTCTTAGATATTTTTGTATTTTGATATAATTGTAAACACGAGATTGCTAATTCTTTAGCCTTCTGTTAGTTACTAGTCCTGGTGGATAGTTTATTCAGCGATTTCACAACAATTAAATGTTTTATTTTAGCTAGTGAAATAATCAGAAAGTACATTAATTGATCGTTAAAAATGAAATAGGCTAAAGTAAATAAAATAACGTACAACAGCCGTCCCCCTCCGAAAAACGTGAGCATGTATATGTCAGCGGGCGCGGGCTGCGCGGTGTGTCGCTTCACGAAGAGCGCCGTCAGCTCGCCGTACAGCACGATGCCGGCGATGGTGCCCAGCGAGCTCAGCACGCCCACGCACACGCCCAGCACTGACACCAGACGCTCCAGCAATGTCGCGTACCGCCACTGTACACAAACACAACACATTATTATCACCATACCTATAAGGACATCTACTGCCTCACGTAGTCCTCTGCAATGACTTCCACAAACAGATCAGCTTATTGAAGATCCGAAATGATCGAGATAATAACAATGAAGTCAGTCAACAACATAGATGGCGTTGCGATCGTATTAGATAATTTCACATCATAATTTCTCTGTCGAAATCTTAAAGGACTCTTGAACATACTCAGTTACTCAAAATGGTTCTGACTAAGGTGGAGCAAACTAGTTGAGATAGCAATTAGTGCATCTTATTAACGGCAATTAGTGAGCCTGCAATACTGCTGTTATTCTTTCTGCTACATATAATCATATCATTGAGTAACTGTCAGATGCTGTGTGATGTGTAACCTCGTTGCAAAATGGCGGATGTGATCGGAGGGACACAATCAGATGTTGCAAGTGCTGTAGCCTTTATCAGATCTGTGATACACCATAAAGAAATTATAGTCTTCGGTTTATATCAAGTTAGTAGAAGCTCCTTTGTCCCTCGGTAACTATACAGGAACCACAGAGCGCCAAGTACTACGATCCTTACATGCGGTTATTCTGCTAGTACATTTATTGAATTTATAACGTTCCATAAATAATACATTTGTTCAGTTAAGAGTCAAAATATAAACGACCTATAAACGTAAAGATCTCTGTGCGAGCCTGCAATAGCTCACACAAGAGGAATGTCAATAGAATGTCACGGGAAGATTAATTAGAGAGAGTTTGTCAAATAAATTATACGTCAATACAGGTTGAATGCTTTTAATGCACTGTCCAACATGCGCTTGTAAAAATGTACATATTAATTAGGCCGATGTGGCAATAACACTCGACAGTTGAAAATGCAAACAAACAAAAATATAATGAAAATGGCTTGTACATATTGCCAACAACGAAATACCGCCAAAATAAAAAAATACAAAAGTAGATTAGTTAAAAATTAAGCCAACTACGATTAAGGTTCAGGTAAATTATCAAATTTAATTGTCTTGTTCATAGTGGGGGACGTAGCCCTATGTACACCGAGTCTTGAACCACTAATTTCGCGAGAGATTGACTTAGCGGTGTGTCGCGCACTCACACCACTTTCATTCACTGTATCACTCACTACACTGTCTTGACTCCGACTGATTGTCACCATTGACGATCCAGCTCCCTGGGCTGCCAGATGTTGCTGCTGCGGCGTGCGTATTGGTCTGGTTGTCCACCACTTCCTTCCGAATCTCAATATAGCATATGCCATGACAAATAGGACCAGCGGAACCAAAATTGAGTAGATAACTGTATAATGCGAGGTACCAGTCATACCGTCAATTCCTTGCAGGTTTTGTTGTTTCAATTCTTCTATTTGCCGCTTTATAGAGTTGTAAAGTTCATTGTGATTTTCTGTCCTCATTTCTATAGGATTTTGAAGAACTGAAGAATTCAAGATATTATTCAAGGCCGATATAGGCTGTGTTGTTGGTATGTCAATCAGCGGTTGCAGGAAAATTTTGTTGTGATAATCATGGTAGGCTTGTATGGTAAATGTGTCTCCTTTAATGAGACATCCTTGACCTACAGTAATTATACCATTGTCATGCAGTTGTTTTGTATCAAGACCACCTGGGCATAAAATGCGAATTCTGCACTCCCGGCAACATGAGTATAGCCACGCGCCCGGTGATTGTAACTTGATCCAGTTGTGTGAACATTGTCTGAGCTCTGTCCGACAAAATGAGTCATTATTATTATTATACAGTTTGAAATACCTAGATGGATAGGAAATACAGAAAAATCTATCCAGCTGCATGGATTTTCTGACGCTTCGGAGAAGGCCATGGCTTGTGCGGTGTATACTAGGACAATGGATGACAAGGGTAAAATATTTCTGAGATTACTGGCTGCAAAAACAAAACTTGCACCAGTCAAAAAGCCCTTAACGCTCCCCCGTTTAGAGCTTTGCGCTGCAGTTTTATTGACAAAGTTATTAAACAAGATAAAAGTATCGTTGCCAGAAAATATGACAGTCGACGTTTGTGGATGGACAGATTCCATGGTAGTATTGGGATGGCTACAAGGTGATCCGTCGAGGTGGAAAACGTATGTCGCAAATCGTGTTCGGGAAATAATTAATATTCTACCTGCTTCTCGTTGGCGACATGTCAAATCGGAGGAAAATGCAGCAGATTGCGCTACCAGGGGATTACACCCATCGCAAGTATTATATAACCAACTGTGGTGGGAAGGACCGTCCTGGCTGAAGAATGAGAAAGAGATCTGTGCTGAAGTACCACCAATTGAGCCACCCAATATTGAAGTTAAAAATGCTAAATCAGTATGTACACTGCAATTAATTACGCCGTCTATTATAATTGAATTATTAAATAAATGTAGTAATTTGACACGAGGAGTGAGGATCATGTGTTGGATATCACGATTCATACAGCACACGCGACGTAACAATAATAAACCATGTGCGCACTTAAGTGCAAGTGAAATGAGATCAGCCTTACACAGCATAATTAAAGCTGTACAAGTCCAACACTTTAGCGAAGCTATAAATAGTATTCTAAAGGGTAAATCTATCTCCTCTAAAAGCACGCTGTTGACATTAAATCCGTTTTTAGATAAATTTGGAATTTTACGAGTTGGTGGGAGATTGCAACACTCTAAATTGACATATGACAGAAAACATCCCATTCTACTGCCAAACGATTCTCACTTAACTCAACTTATCATTGATGAAGCGCATAAAGCTACCCTACATGGCGGTGCTAACCTGACATTAGCCTATACTCGATATAATTATTGGATTATCTCGGGGACTAGAGCCGTGAAAAAGAGGATTCGCCAATGTATTCAATGCAGACGTCACAGTCCTCAAACTCCACATCAACTTATGGGTAATCTGCCAGAGCCTAGAGTGACACCCTCCCGCCCCTTTACGCACACCGGCGTGGACTTTACTGGTTTTGTGAATATAAAGGCGAATAAAGGGCGAGGTATTAAAACCATCAAAGGGTATATAGCCGTCTTCGTCTGCTTTGCAACGAAGGCTATACACATAGAATTAGTGACAGATTTGACCACTATGTCATTTTTGGCGGCCTTCAAACGAATGTGTGCACGTCGTGGAGTACCTAGACATGTATACTCTGACAATGGTACTAATTTCGTTGGTGCAGCAAAAATACTGAACAGACAGCACAAGGAGGCTTTGAACGTCATCAACACCGATTTCTTAGAGGACATCAGTGGTATGGGAGTCACTTGGCATTTCAATGCGCCAGCATGGCCAAGTGCCGGTGGTCTTTGGGAGGCCGCTGTAAAAAGTGTTAAACACCACCTGAAACGCATTATAGGAGAACAACAGTTAACATTTGATGAATTCTACACGTTATTAGCGCAAATAGAAACATGCGTCAACTCGAGGCCACTATATGCCCTGACAGAGAATGTAGAAGAGGAGGTTTTGACTCCGGGACACTTTTTAATAGGGGGTCCATTGTTATTGACGCCTCTAGAAAATCCGAAAGAACCTATCAACCCACATACGCGTTGGCAGCTAATGCAGAAAATGCACGTGTCATTTTGGGACAAATGGTCGAAAGAATATCTCCACCGCCTACAAACACGCTGTAAATGGTATCAAACCAAGCCAAACTTACAAATTAATGACATTGTCTTGATCAATGAAGACAACATGCCACCGTCTAAATGGGCAATGGGGAAGATAACAGAGGTACATGAAGGAAAAGATGGATGCGTTCGTGTAGTAACAATAAAAACAAAGAATGGATACCTAAAACGACCTATTATCAAATTGACACCGTTACCGGTTTATTCGGATACGAGTAAGGCTATTACAAATGACACAGAACAGAAAAATGATATTAAACATGGGGGGAGGCCCAAACGTAACACAAGAAAACCAAAACAACTTAACTACTTGGTAGCTATCTTAACAATGTTCATGACATTGATAGTTCCTTCGCTGCAACACAGTTTTAATAACACCGTCTTTAATACAACCAACACTCTATATTTTGACAAAGTCGCTGACATGAGAGTTGTTCAAGATCAATGGAAAATGATAGTTTATTACAACATGACAAAATACTGGCAAAACATGGCTGACATCCAAAATTACATTATGCATTTGAAAAGCGTAGAAAAGGATGAATTAATGTTTCAACCGATTATATCGCAATTCGAGCATGAACTGAATGAAATAAATTATTACAATGAATTATTGCAGGCTAAAAGTCAGACACGGGTAAAGAGAGGCTTAATAAATGCTATAGGTAATGTTGCAAACTCATTATTTGGGGTTTTAGATGACAAATTTGCGGAAAAGTACGAAAGAGATATTATGTCGATCAAATATAATGAAGATCATTTACTAAAGATGATACGAAATCAGACCTCTATTTTGGAAACTGAAAACAACATCTTGAAACGTAATGAAGATATAATGAATAGTCACTTCCAGTACATTAACGAATATTTAAATGATATGACGTCGGCGATTAACAACGTGCGAATAGTAACAGATAATCAATTGCAAATTATAACAATGGCACTCTCAGTTAATGTCATTTTATCTAATTTAAGAAGAGTTCAAGACACTTTACTTGAGACCGTTACAAACATACATCATGGGCGACTTGACATGCATTTAATATCACCTGATGAACTGCAAAATCAACTCAATCTCATTGCTGGACGACTTCAAGGGGAATTAGTAATACCACACAATAATGAAAGGGAATTATATCGTCTCATGCAAATGCGGGCAAAAGTGACAAAAGCATTCCTAATTATAGAAATCAAAATTCCATTATTAAGTCAGAACCTATTCGAACTTAATAAAATAATCCCCCTGCCACGAAAAGTGAATGACAGCATCCTCTACAATATTCCCATTACTCCCTACATCGCAGTGAACATGAAAAAAGATATGGTTATACCCATGACTGAGACCGACCTACAAACATGCAAACGGTATCTAAACGAGATGTTAATATGCTACGAAAGTATTCCCATACTTAATGTCCACCTTGATAGGTCAATATGTGCAATAAGCCTGTACAATAATAATAATGACTCATTTTGTCGGACAGAGCTCAGACAATGTTCACACAACTGGATCAAGTTACAATCACCGGGCGCGTGGCTATACTCATGTTGCCGGGAATGCAGAATTCGCATTTTATGCCCAGGTGGTCTTGATACAAAACAACTGCATGACAATGGTATAATTACTGTAGGTCAAGGATGTCTCATTAAAGGAGACACATTTACCATACAAGCCTACCATGATTATCACAACAAAATTTTCCTGCAACCGCTGATTGACATACCAACAACACAGCCTATATCGGCCTTGAATAATATCTTGAATTCTTCAGTTCTTCAAAATCCTATAGAAATGAGGACAGAAAATCACAATGAACTTTACAACTCTATAAAGCGGCAAATAGAAGAATTGAAACAACAAAACCTGCAAGGAATTGACGGTATGACTGGTACCTCGCATTATACAGTTATCTACTCAATTTTGGTTCCGCTGGTCCTATTTGTCATGGCATATGCTATATTGAGATTCGGAAGGAAGTGGTGGACAACCAGACCAATACGCACGCCGCAGCAGCAACATCTGGCAGCCCAGGGAGCTGGATCGTCAATGGTGACAATCAGTCGGAGTCAAGACAGTGTAGTGAGTGATACAGTGAATGAAAGTGGTGTGAGTGCGCGACACACCGCTAAGTCAATCTCTCGCGAAATTAGTGGTTCAAGACTCGGTGTACATAGGGCTACGTCCCCCACTATGAACAAGACAATTAAATTTGATAATTTACCTGAACCTTAATCGTAGTTGGCTTAATTTTTAACTAATCTACTTTTGTATTTTTTTATTTTGGCGGTATTTCGTTGTTGGCAATATGTACAAGCCATTTTCATTATATTTTTGTTTGTTTGCATTTTTAACTGTCGAGTGTTATTGCCACATCGGCCTAATTAATATGTACATTTTTACAAGCGCATGTTGGACAGTGCATTAAAAGCATTCAACCTGTATTGACGTATAATTTATTTGACAAACTCTCTCTAATTAATCTTCCCGTGACATTCTATTGACATTCCTCTTGTGTGAGCTATTGCAGGCTCGCACAGTTTGCTCAGAAAAGCGGGTTAGTTTCCCACTGGCCACACTATTTGCAACGCAAAAAAAATGATTGTCACTGTCCAATTGTCACGTGGCACGATTGAATGCACTGTAATTCACAGTCACTGATAAAATGACTTTCTGGCTTTTGTATAAAACGCGACGAAAAGTCATATATCCGGCTCGAAGGACCAAACTGTGCGAGCCTGCAATAGCTCACACAAGAGGAATGTCAATAGAATGTCACGGGAAGATTAATTAGAGAGAGTTTGTCAAATAAATTATACGTCAATACAGGTTGAATGCTTTTAATGCACTGTCCAACATGCGCTTGTAAAAATGTACATATTAATTAGGCCGATGTGGCAATAACACTCGACAGTTGAAAATGCAAACAAACAAAAATATAATGAAAATGGCTTGTACAATCTCTGTATGATCAGAATGCAAATGTGCAAAGCCACCAGTCGACATTCTGCCGAGTCATGATTTAATTCCCAAACTGTGTGCACAGACAATGGGCAGTTACTGAGATATCAGGAGCATCACAAACACATACTTCCTAGATTATATAGACAAAGTAATAAAAATCACATTGAATACGTCACACTGCGCGCTGAACGAAATATTTTTAAACGCTGCACTTAAAATACCTCTTGGTCTAAGTGTTTGTAATTAACAGCAGTAAAAAATATAAAGTGAGTTAACAGGTAATTAATCCGAGTCTCATTTGAACTGTAACTGCTTAGTTTATCTCTATAACGAGCTGCCAGTTGTACTAAAGGACCGACAGATGTATTTTTAGGTCCAATTGAGATTAAATGCTTTGACTTTGTCTTTAAGTAGGTACACTTAGTTTTTGCTTGAGAGAGTAAATTACACAATGTGTATAAATTGATCTGTTAAAACTTTTGACAAACTTCAAGTATAATATGATTGTATGTAAAAAGCCATTCTAACGAGGTACTTATTGGTCTGTACTACATGTGACCCAGCTTCTGTGGGTCAGCATTATATGAACTTGTTATCAATATCATCATCATCGACAGCCTCTTTTGCAGCCTCCTCTGTAAAAGATGGGTTTGCCATGATTCTACGCCGTTTTTTTTTGAGGGGTAAAATCGTCTCATGAGTTCTCTCGCCTTGGGTTAGGCAAGAGGGAGTGTCAGACTCTTACTGACTAAAAACTACCCCGTTCCTACTCCTGCACTTCGAGCCGGAGCCCCGGTAACCGTTAGGCCTTAAGCGACTGCGTATGATTCTACGCTTGTCTTGAAAATCGCAGTTTAAAAGGACTAGATTTATCAAAAAAACGTTGTTGCTCGGTATCTGTTCAATTGTACACTACACTCGAACAAAATCACTTTCATTGTCAGTTGCAATTTGCAACCGCATTTCCGGACATAAAACTACCAAACTAGGTCTTAAACCTGCAGCTCAGAGTTTAGAACAACCTCATTATAATGTAGTTATGTTTTATAATACATGTATTACATAATATTAAGATAATGTCCTCTCGGACCAGCCTCGCGCGCAGTCAATGTCGTGGGAACCGAGTGTGTGGCGAATGAATGTAACGCCGTGTGAATGGGCTCTATGAGGACAGGCCACTGATTAGCTGCAAGATCACGTACACTCAATGCTAATTAAAGGAGTTACATTATATGTACAGAGTCTCTCTGAAGGATCCGAAACGAAGTGATCCGACAGAGAACAAAAGATCAACTCTTGGTATCACTTGACAGTTGCAAAATAGCCCAGATGCTAGGTTATTCTGTAACTTTCGAAGTGAACTCGATCGTATTCTTGCCCGTCGTTGGTCGAAGTCACACTTACAATCCTTGACATGGCGGACCATAATCAAGTTCGAGTTGAAGTGGCAGTGGACCGGTCACATTTGTCGAAGAATCGACAATTGTTGGGGTAGTTGTGTTCAGGAGTGAAGACCGCGTCTAGACGAACGTAGTGTTGGGTGCTCGTAACGTGGTGAGCTAGGTGGAGTGACGACATCCGCTAGGTGGCTGACAGTAGTTGGATGAGAAATGGTTTTTATTATACCACAACGGTGGCAAAAAAAGCAAATTCCCACCTGATGGTAAGCGGTTACCAGGGCCTATGTACGCCTGCAACACTTGGAGCATTACATGCGCGTGGCCGACCCTTAAAAAACCTATTTACGAACAACCCCATGTTATTGGAGATTGGAGAAGACTATGTCCAACAGTGGACGAAGACTAGGATAATCTATTATGAATATAAGTTCTGATGTGACTTGAAACGTATAGTTTTTCTGCAATAGTTGGCGTGATGTAAGAATATGTTTCAATGAATTTGATAGTAAATGCGTCGTAATTTAGAATATAACAAATTCTTGTGATTGCTCGTGTTTGACAAATTAAATTATGAATTGTATTCATGGTGAACTACCAATGTTTGTTTTATTATAAGAAAATGAGAACATCATAATAATTATTGGGAACAATTATAAAATACTAGAAAGAGTAATTGCATTCTGTTAATACACAGCTACTCGTTTAATGATCGAGCAATATGTTGATCCACAGGTTTGCAAAGTGTTCATATGATGTGAAGGCCACACTTTTCAGGGCATATTGTCAATCTTTTTATACCTGCAGCCTATGGGTCCTTACAAGAGGGGAAAATCATCGAATGACTTCTCCCGCCTGGGTGGGGCGGGAGGGATTGTCAGACTCTTACTGACTAAAAACCACCCCGTTCCTTCTCCTGCCCTTCGAGCCGACGCCCCGGTAAACCGTTAGGTTCTCCGCGACAAGGTAAAAGATTATACCAAAGATTAAATTCAGATTAAATTGTCTCATGTAAGACAGGTTACCATTATGCTGTCTCTCTCGAGGTCATACAACTAGATAAGGACAGACCCCTGGGAACGTCTTAATACAATGTACCTGTCAAGAGATGGCGCTACTGTGCAATTGACCTTAACTCGCGATTGTCAGCTGTTCAGTCTCTCAGCCTCTACTGAGGACATTGTGACCGTGTCAGTAGTCAGTGCAATGTCAAAGTCAAAATATTGTATTGTTTGTTTCGTAAAAGGGGGTAGGCAGAGACGTAGCTATAGTAAATCGAGTTTTCGCCAACTACTTGACAAATAACAGTATTGGGCCCATTGTTAAATAAACAGCGAAAGTTGTGGTTTTTCCAAGTATATTATACAAACACTTTCGAATATTCGAAGAAAAATATTCAGTAGATTAGTAAAGTATAGATTTTATAGGCAGGAAACAAACTAATAACTATTACCATAGAAACATCCTCAGTTGTCCATGGGTGGCGCTGATTACGGTACACCTGATGGTAAGCACCAGGTGTACCGTAGGTTCGTTTGCCGGCTTATCCAATAAAAAAATAGTTGTACAGGGGAAGCTGAGAATATGGTCTACTTTGAGGAATCGGTACCTGTTACAGGTGGTTTTACTAAGGTAGGTAAGAATGACACACTTCCTAGTCGTTTCCTCCTCAAAACCAGTCACCTTTCGAAGGTATCTACCGGTTCCAAAATAGGGTGAAGTACTAAGTAGAATTGTGATGATGACAGGGTATGAAAATTAAAAATGTAATTAGTCCGTAACTTAGGTAATTAAAAAATATTAGACACGTATTTTTTTATTTTGTCGTATAATAAAACAATACTTAGATAAAACGAATCAAAGTTTACGAGTGGGGGCTAAAACGTCATTTCTACGTATAAAATGTACTGAGAAGTGACGTCACGCGACATTTCAAATTAATATATCTTCGAAACTATTCGTTTCTGTAAGAAAATAAAAAATACGTGTCTAATGTTTTAAAATAATCTACCAGACGGACATTAAAATAAAAATTAGTCATCTACCCTATTCTGTCTCTGCCCATCCTATTTGTGGAACACGTTGCCCACGTCAGAGCAGGTTATTCCCTCCAGGATCTAGATATGATCTCTAGTTACCTGCCAACTATACATACACAGCTACCTACATCATGTATATCAGATGTGACATTACTATGCGTGGTACACCTCCATGCGTCACGCGTGAACTTAAACATTTTCCCAGTTACTAACCTAACGTATTGTATGGGAATTACTGAGCGATGAGTATCTGAGCCTACCAGTTAGAGAAAAATTATAATATTATTTGTGACTAGCTTCTGCCCGCGGCTTCGCCTGCGTTTTCGTGGGATTAAAAGTACCATGTAGGGTATTCCATGCCATAATCTATTCCTGTTTCTTTTATACCGATCCCTCCAACTCCAGCCGTTTAAATTTGTGGGCTTACTGTTAGTATAAGTTTCAACGCCTGTATAACATTTAAATATAGGTACATTTAATTGTAATGTCTAGCGACTCGACCCCACAGTCAAACCATTCCAACGGTTTTGTGGGGCTTAGATTATAAGATACTTACCTGTGTGATATAAAGATAAATAAATAAAAAAATACTCTTGAATCCAATTCCGATCGATCGACATTGATATTGTAAACTTGCGTACTATTGAGTTGCAACACTAGCGCCCATTGCATCCGTATTGCGTTGATATTGAATGAACTAAATGGTACTGAGTTTGGCTTTATATTCCGTACTCTGAATGTTATTTTAACAGCTACAATAGGGTTTGTATAGTTTTGTTTAACATTGAATAATTATTGAGTGCCTGCCTCGATGGCTGACTGGTCGCAAATGCGACTGCTGGGCAAGGGGTCTCGGGTTCGATTCCCGGGTCGAGCAAAGTATTATTGGGTTTTCAAAAAATTTCAGTAGTAGCACGAAGTCTGGAAATGCGCCCGGTATATGGCAATAGGCTCAACCCCTATTACATGGGACTCATAACATAAATAGTGAAAAGTGGGTGTTACTTCTGTGTGCACCTCTGCCTACCCCTTCGGGGATAAAAGGCGCGATGTTATGTTAAGTTAATATTAGTAAGACAAAATCAATTTCTCTAGAAAATGTCAAGATTGCAAAGAGAGTAGAGATAAAATGATATCTACGTAAATAAGTCGGTTACTCAAAGAGTGAGCTTTCTAAGACTTTTTCAAATCCGTCCAGTAGTTTCAGATCCTAATCCATATAAACAAACAAACAATGAATTATTTCCTCACATTATAATGATGTCACCATTTATAGAAACATTTGAAAGCAAACACAGAAACAGATAGCTACATTTACTTTCCTTGAAGCGGTAACACTTGACACCGTACGAAGTGCGGGCGAGGGGATCTCCCTGCACCGGCAGGATATCTAGAGGTACACATACTATACTATAGATCGTCCTAGAATAAAGACTAACGAATACTCCACACTCATTATAAGACTAACGCCGGAATACTGAAACGTCACTCAATTTTAAGTCGCGCTCAAATATCGTGCCGTCTCTGTCATTTTACAAAGAATTTGTAGAGATAGAACTATACTTAAGCACGACTTAAAGTTGAGTAGCGTTTCAGTATTCCGACATAATTGTTTAAAATCCAAATCATCAACAGCATGACAGTTCACTATTGGACCATGGGCCTCCTCTATATTATCAGTATCACAGAGTCAACCATAATAACATGCTCTGTGACATGACTGCCTCATTAACCAAGTGGTCGCAAGTATGACTGCTTGACAAGAGGTTTCGAGTTCGATTACCGGGTCGGGAAAGAATTACTGGGTGTTTAAAAAAAAATCAGTAGTAGCACGAAGTCTGGAAATGTGCCCGGTATACGGCTATAGGCTCACCCTCTATTACATGGGACTCATAATCATAACATAAATAGTGAAAAGTGGGTGTTACATTGTACAGTGGCATTAAGAGACGTAATGTGCACCTCTACCTACTCCTTTGGGGATAAAAGGCATGATGTTATGTTTTTGTTTTCTTTTTTTTTAATAAAGTCTTTGCCCCACACTAGGATTTTCTCCTGTGTCGTGGGTGCTTTTTAACTCGTCGAGTACCGGTTTTATAGACACAATTAAAGAACAATAGGTCGCGGTCACCGGTGACCGCTTGGTGTTTGACAGTTTAAAAAACTACAATTTCACATACATGATGTTCAACCATAATCTCCACGCTTGACCAGCTGGTTGGCGACAGTTTATAAGGGTTCGGTTTATTATACACCATTACTATACACTGCGGCTGCCAGGTCTCTGTCAAAGTTGGTTTGGGGTAGCAACAGATGTCTGTTTACTCCACATTCCGTCACACACGTGGTTTATGTTCGTTTTGCATGTGATAAAATAATTAATTAGTAATAATGTTCTAGAAGGCAATAGAACAATGAGAGCTGTTTAGACACGGAGTGATTACTCCACGCGTTACATACTCCGCGCCCGCACGTGTGGCGGGGCATCTCGTAATAAGCACAATACTAATTATCCTACATCAATAATTATATTGTTTGATTGAGATGCGTGTGTGGGAATATAAATACTATTGATTGAATATATCCAGCATGTAGTGTAAAGTAATATAATGTACGAGATCAGTTCAAAATAATAGGAAACTACCCTATTATTTTGAACTATTATTAGTACTTCCCCTTCGGGTGGCATTATAAAATTCCAGCCTGTATCCTTACTATATAGTATTATAAATCGGAAAGTGAGTTTGTTTGTTTGTTCCACCTTCACGCCGTAACTACTCAACCGATTGCTTTGAATTTTTGCAGACGTAAAGTTAGAAGTCCGGATTAAATAATAGGGTACTTTTTATGCCGGAAAAAATTGATATTCCCGAGGAAAAACAAAAGTATTGGTATAGATGGCGCTGTGTGTATTGGTATATGTCACATGGGCTACTTGTTATCCTTTTGTGACGCGAGCGAAGCTAAGCTAAAAGCTAGTATATGTATATTACCTCCTTTCTTGAAGAAAACTACTTCACGCGAAAAAAACCCGCGGATAAAGTCTATATGATTGGTGCATGTGAGAATGTATGTATATCTATGTCCTACTAGACTAGACCATCAAGTATGCTGCACACAATCGTCCTTGTACCGCGCAGTCACCGGTCGGTGACCAGCCACTGTCACAGTACCTGGGACCTAGGTACAGGCACACGTAGGTAGTCTATTTATACGTACTATTGGTAGCTGGTTACCATACAAACACCATAATATATTTATCGTTCTGCATCGCTGCACTCATTGAATAACAATCACGTATATAAATACTAGCTTTTACCCGCGGCTTCGCTCGCGTCACAAAAGGATAAAAAGTAGCCTATGTGACATATACCAATACACACAGCGCAATCTATACCAATACTTTTGTTTTCCCTCGGGAATATCAAATTTTTTGGGATAAAAAGTACCCTATTATATTTTAATCGGCGTGAAGTCGGAACAAACAAACAAACTCACTTTCCGATTTAGAATATTATTAAGGATATGTATGTATATTACGTATAATATAAAGGGTCTATCTATGACCATGCTAGCACAAACATTCAAATTAGGTATTTTACATACTATAACATTACGCCATTTATCCCCGAAGAGGTAGGCAGAGGTGCGCATTATGTAACATCCAGTGGTCGCAAGTGCGACTACCGGGCAAGGGGTCTCGGGTTCGATTCCCGGGTCGGAAAAAGTATTACTGGGTTTTTCAAAACAATTCACAGTAGCTAGCACGGAGTCTGGAATTGTTTACAAACATACAAGTTCACATACACACGATACACAGACCCGAAACAGTTTGTGGATCACACAAAGAGTTGCCTCGTGCGGGAATCGAACCCGCGACACGTTGCGCGGCAGCCGGTTGCCCAGCCACCGCACAAACCGTGCCGTTAATTCTCCAGCTCTTAGCAATTGTTTTCGGAACAAAATCGTTACTAAGGAATAGTTTAAGTAATCATTCAATGACTCTGAGTACGACAGTTGTATCTACTTTGTTACGTTAGAAGGATTCGCGACACGTGTACAAAAATTGACAAAAAATAAAGGGCAAAAAAACAATAATTAATGTATAGTAGGTGTATATCTGTCAGTGTTAGACATATCGACCAATTAATAAATAAATAATGAATGTGGGGCACCACGCACCACTAATTACCTACTTGTGAAACCGGACATCTGACCTCCGGCAAGGACGGAGCAGTACACGATTATTCCTTCGACCAGGAACTAAATCATTTAAAACAAAAAAAAAGAAAAAAATCACTTTCATTTCATGTCGTCTAATTTGAATATCGAACGCGCGCCATACTGAACAATGGCGGGCGGGACCTTCGACTAATGAAATTAATTGGATGAGTTACATTGCGTGCCTTGTTTAAACACGCAATGTTTCAGTTCCTGTGTGATGAGCAATGGTAATGAACTTGTGTGGAGTTCCCGATGTCAAGGTTTGACCTCTAGTAATTATAAATTAGCATGATCTATGCTTGTTGTATTGAAATATAATGACAATGAGGTTTCTTCAAAGTCAACGTCAAACGCGATGTGATTTCCTATTAAATTTTTAATTACCTTAATAGAACGATGCAAACGTTATTACCTACCTACTTAACTAGCAAACCCGGCGAACTCCGTTTCGCCACCAGATGGCTTCATTTTATGTAACACTAGCTTTTGCTTTAGCTGAAAAAGTAGCCCATGTGACATATACCAATACACACAGCGCCATCTATACCAATACTTTTGTTTTCCCTCGGGAATATCAAATTTATCCGGGATAAAAAGTACCCTATTATTTAATGCGGACTTCTAACTTTACGTCTGCAAAAATTCAAAGCAATCGGTTTAGTAGTTACGGCGTGAAAGCGGAACAAACAAACTCACTTTCCGATTTATAATATCAGTAAGGATTAGTAAGGATTCTTGCTATAAACCTCACGGATCCCGAGACCTTTCCAACGAATGCTACACCGTGGAAATCAGTTCGTGCGTTCTGGAGTTATAGCGTCAGGAAGGAAAACCCGACTTATTTTTATATAGTGTAGTACCTAGATTAATTTATCAGCATCGCCTCTCAGAATATACTAAAACGTTAGGTACACAATAAAAATACACGCAATAAGAAAAGATGAATGCACTCATGGAATATGGTTTATTATATTTTATGATTCTGAACTCGGAAATGATGTGCATTAAGAGCTGAAACTTATTACACATTAATGTTGAAATATAACTTAATGTAGGTACAAAAGTACTTACTTTATTTAAACCAACATTTTTTCACAAAAAAAACATTAAAATATAAGCGTTTAATATAGGTATAGTTATAAAGGTACTTTAAAGTTCTTTACCTCTTTGATCTATACAAATAAATAAAATTGTATTGTCTGTTTGTAATATTAAAATAACTGCTTTTTACTACATGCAACGACACACATACCAAAATCACATTTTTTTAGGAGTTTTTAATACATGTAAGTTTTTAAACATGTTTTTAGCCATTACCTAATTAGTTTGTTTTTAAGTACCTAAATAACATAATTTATAGAAGATTAACAGTATAACTTAATGGCGTAAGCTGTGGTGTTGTATATGTACATTGTTTTCTAACATAAAATAAAATTAAAAATAAAATTATGGAAAATTTATACAAACAAAAAAAAGTTTTGTTCTAAAATTCATATTTTATGCGGATGAAGTCGCAGGCAAAAGCTAGTTATACACAATACTGAAGTCTGACACTTCCGTATAACACGGCTGACGCGTGACGCCAGTGACTCACCGTACCAAACTTAAAAAAAATCTGTTAATTGCATACATTGACAATACTTCGCTAATATACACCCGTATTATTTTTATTTTCTTGTACCTATCATTGACTCATTAAGTTTTGTGGGCTGTTTTTATTCATTGCCGAACGAAAAGGTTTTGAGTTAGGAAAAACTCAAATCAATTTTCTAAGATTCTGAATATTATTCTAATAAATAACATAACATCACGCCTTTTATCCTTGAAAGGATAGGTTAGGTGAGGTAGAGGTGCATTTTGCAGCACATAATGCCACTGTACAATGTAACACCCACTTTCCACTATTTATGTTATGAGTCCCATGTAATAGAGGGTGAGCTTATTTACCCCGTAATACTTTGCCCGACCCAAACTTTAAATTTTATAAACCCCGTAATACTTTGCCCAACCTGGGAATCGAAACCGAGACCCCTTGCCCGGCAGTCGCATTTGTGACCACTCGGCCAACGAGGTAGTCCAACGAATGAAAATGAGGCAGTTTTCCAATATTTATATGCATAACTAGCAAACCCCGGTGAACTCCGTTTCGCCACCAGATGGCATCGTTTTATGTAATATTTCGTTTGGTGATTAAAAGATGAGGAATTCTTTTTTGTTTTATCCTTACTATTATAAATGGGAAAGTGAGTTTGTTTGTTTGTTCCGCTTTCACGCCATAACTACTAAACCGACTGCTTTGATTTTTTGCAGACGTAAAGTTAGAAGTCCGGAAGCACGGAGCCCGAGACCTTTCCAACGAATGCAAAACCGTGGAAATCGGTTCGTGCGTTCTGGAGTTATAGCGTCAGGAAGGAAAACCCGACTTACTTTTATGCAGTAGATGATTATGACAATAGACATTTCATTACTTAACACCTCTGCTTACCCCTCCGAAATTAAAAAAGCGCTTTATTACGTTAATATAAATTTCACAGAATCAAACCCACGTCAATCAGGACCGTTACCAATCAAATATCAATTATGTAAATCGTTAGCAACAGTATCGGAGACCACGGCCGGAGGGAATCCCAACGAGACGATACAATAAACAAAATTAATGAACTTCAACAATTTGTGGTCACTATTAAGAATACGAAGACGGAGTTACAGAGAAACTGATTAATATCATTACTTATATTATAAATCGGAAAGTGAGTTTGTTTGTTTGTTCCACTTTAACACCGTAACTACTAAACCGATTGCTTTGAATTTTTGCAGATGTATAGTTAGAAGTCCGGATTAAATAATAGGGTACTTTTTATCCCAGAAAAATGTGATATTTCCGAGGAAAAACAAAAGTATTGGTATAGATGGCGCTGTGTGTATTGGTATATGTCACATTGGCTTTTTATCCTTTTGTGACGCGAGCGAAGCCGCGGGTAAAAGCTAGTAATAAATACATTAACCGTATATGGTGTCAGGAAGCGTTCATTATAGTTTTAACTAGCTTTTACCCGCGGCTTCGCTCGCGTGACAAAAGGATAAAAAGTAGCCTGTGACATATACCAATACACACAGCGCCATCTATACCAATACTTTAGTTTTACCTCGGGAATATCAAATTTTTCCGGGTTTAAAAGTATCCTATTATTTAATCTGGACTTCTAACTTTACGTCTGCAAAAATTCAAAGCAATCGGTTTAGTAGTTACGGCGTGAAAGTGGAACAAACAAACAAACTCACTTTCCGATTTATAATATTAGTAAGGATAAGGATAGTTTAAGTACCTACCTGGATGGCCAAGCTTGGCTCGGTGTTTTTGTTTTTGTTAGACTTAGAATACGTAGTTTTGGAAAGCAACCATTTTAGTTCAGTTTTCTGCCGCTAGCGCTCTCTCTAGACACGGTCGTACGAAATAAATAACTGAGTATTTTGTGTAAATATTTCTTTATTTATTACTACGTCCACGATAAAATCTTACAGTTTTAATAATTCATTTATTTTCTAAAAAAAATATTGAATTGACGTGAAACAACGCTTGCGTTGTGTTTCATCGTGTGAGTGAGGTTACCGGAGGACCAATTACACATCCCCTCTTCCTCAATCTCCCTAAATCTCTGAATTTCCAACATTCATCAAATTCCTAATCCCCAAAAGGCCGGTAACGCACTTGTCACACCTCTAGTGTTCCGGGTGTCCATGGGCGGCGCTGATTGCTTACCATCAGGTGATTAAATCTCTCCGGGGATTCACAATACAAGGTGAGATGCTTACAACAATATATAAATAAAAGAAAGAATATACATACATACACACATACAAACAACATGACACATACATAATACACAAGTAAGAAAGAGACAGCACGAGGAAGCGACAGGCCCTTTCTCTTTCTCACCAGTTGCAGGGAATTTCCTCTGCAGCTATAGCGGTTTGTAGAAGGATACTCGAATAAGTATTTTGTTGTATAGTCCGGTAAACGAGGAGACGGAGATGATAGACGAAGCCCAGGGAGGTCCTTATGAGCGTATCCTGCTGAGCCACGGCGGCAGATATGTGAATAATCCGTTGTCGGAAGACGATGAGTCCAGGTTTATCCTGTCAATAATGTTAGCCCTGCTTGGTGGAACCCCCTCCGCCACGTCAGTTGCTGCATATCCAGGCGTTTAATCGCTACAGAGAAGCAAGATACTCGCAACACAGAGAAGTTACTAGTGTTGCCAGCCATTTGGGGATGAAGATGCCTCACTCACCCGGCGATTTACAACGCAAATGATGTTTTACGTCCTATGCCTATAATCTACCTTCATAAATAAACTATCCAACACAAAAATAATTATACAATGCGATCCAGTAGTTCCTAAGATTAACATGTTTAAACATACAAACAAAAAAGTAGGTATTATATGAAAGCCATTGTTTAATTGGCTAGTTTCCTAGGTTTATAATAAATCCATTGATTTGACAATTTAAGTACCTACTTTTTGATTTTTCTCGCTAAGAAAACTGTTGAAGGCAAATCCTCCGCTAACGTCTGTCACCTGTGACCCCCATGGCGTGGAAATAAGTATGTTATTTGACGCAGAAATATGATGACGTCATAAGTTGCGATCCAATACAAAATTCATAGAAAAGTATCGTTTTTGACATTTCAATATCAAAAGTATTGAATTTTACTACCTGTCAACTACCGTATTGTAATCACTTTTACTATTATTTCAGAGTTCAGTGATCAGTGGTCGATGCCTGCCGACCACGGGGTTCGGGGGTTTATTTCCTAATTGCGGTTTTGGGGAAATTGGTATTTAAATTAGTTACAGATTATAAATAAATTACCAATTTGTTTTTCCAGAATGATTTTCGAATATGAATCACCAAATTAATTTAGTATGTTTTAAGCGCGTAACTCAAGAACGGCTCGACCGAATCGGATATGATTTTATACTTAGTCAAGTAGCGACTGCCAGGTAAGGGGTCTCGGGTTCGATTCCTGAGTCGGGCAAAGTATTACTGGGTTTTTTAAAAATTCTCAGTAGTAGCACGGAGTTTGGAATTATGCCCGATATATGGCAATAGTCTCACCCCCTATTACATGGGAGGTGTAACATAAATAGTGAAAAGTGGGTGTTACATTGTACAGTGGCATTAAGTGCCGTAAATGTGAGGAGAATGGAAGGAGACTGTGCCGACCACAAGTGACGAGGAAAAAACAACAATAATAGTAATGAAATAAATAGTAATCATCGAATCGTAATTATAAAACTAGTGTCATAATTCGGTTTTGCCTAATATGTAGATGTTGAACTGAGATCGGATCTTGATAGAGATCAAGAAAGAAAAGTAATTGCCAACTTAATAGTTATATGTACAGACATCGCAAAAACAATCGCAATTTAAAACTAAAACTACATAGTTTTTTATATAAGTAAGTAGAAACGTCAGTATAAAGAAGCTACATAGATCACAGGGCAACACATAAACTTATAAAACCAGTATAAACTGACCGTTGAATATGCTAAAAGATCATATAAAAGCGAGATCATGATATACTGGGGGCCAATTCTCGATTTTCGCCATTTATCTCGAGTTCGACATTGTAAGTCTATCTCTATGTCTATCAAAAATATCTCTATCTCTACCAAAAAATGTCGAATTGCACAGAATTCCGTATTCTCAGTCAAAATAGAAACAAATGTCACGAAAATGTCGAGTCGAGTGAAGATAATGTTACCATTATGCAGAATCGCACGTTCCATTTTAGGTAGTTGTGAGTGAATGAATGATTTTGTCATAAAACGTTCACTAAACCTAATTATTTAAGTTAAAACGGAACGTTTAGTGCAAAAATATTCAGTTTGACAGGACAGTTCCAGTTGACTGTCTGTCAGTGTCACAATTTGGATCTGTAAGCGGTTGTTTCATATTACAATAAAATTATGAAGCAGAATTATTTACCTTCGTTTTTAGGTCTATTTTTGTGGTATCCTGAATTACAGGAGCCAATAGGTCTATTAAAACTCTGATTAAATTTTTATTTAATCTAAAGTTTTTAACAACTTCGCTATCGCTCAAGTCCAAAATATCGACGACGGGATAAGTGCGCTGTTGCCGCCGTGTATTGGCCAGTCGCTCGCCACTTTCCAACATCTCCAAGATAAAAATATTAATAAACTCGTCCATGTTTCAAGTTTCAAGTCCAATCGTGGGTACACAAATTAAAGACTGTTATTTACGCGAAGGTCGTCGTTTCAAGAAAACAATACACAAATTGAAGAGTCTATACTGAATTTCCAATGTTCATACTTATAAGATGCCAAGCCGTATTTTACTTTAAAACGAAAGAAAAGAAAACACTGTACAATTCGAAACTCAACGAATTCACAGAAATGGCGTATCTCAGTATCTCTACAATCGACATGCCATCTCTACTGCTCAGAAGCACTCGACATGAACTCTAACGTTAGCCTTCGACAAATGTCGCATTCGACATCTCCAGAATAGCAACTTTTAAAATTTGACGAAAAAATGACGTCATTAGACATTTTTGTCGAGTTCGACATCATCTCTAAAGCCGAGAATTGGCCCCCTGGTCTGTATAGCTTATTATGTTGCCGTGCGTACAATACGTAGTTACGTTGTAGTTTTTGTGTTCCCTCGCGAGCTGTGGCGTGTGGACAAAAAATATAACGCGTTGTAGTGACGTGCCTAGGTACTGAACTCACTGGTGATTTGAACTACCTACGAAATAGTTTATAGAGTGTACACCAATCCAAGGTAGATGTATTTAGTAGTCGTGCAGGTAAAAATATTTTTTTATAGCATAAGCCAGTAAACGAGCAGACAGATCACCTGATGGTAAGCAATCGGCGTCGCCCATGGACAGACGGAACATCAGAGGCGTTACAGTTGCGTTACCGGCCTTTTGGGGATTATGCGTTTGAGGATCATTGGGGATTAGGAGTTTGAGGATCGTTGGGGAATCAGGAATTGGTGAGATTGGGGAAGGGGAGAGTAATTGGGCTTCCGGTAACCTCACTTACACAACGAAACACAACGCAAGCGTTGCATCACGTCGGTTTTCTGCTCGGCCGTGGTATCACTCCGGTCGAGCCGGCCCATTCATGCCGAAGTCATGGCTCTCCCACACTTATTAAGATTGATTCAATACAGAGACAAGCTTCCTTGTGCGTACTGCTAAGGAGTGGAATTCTGGGCCAGAGTCTGTAGTCCCTGAAGGGTATAACCTGGGCGTCTTCAAGGCCCGAGTGAATAGGTTGCTTATGGACGACATGCTCCATCGTAGACCGCATCATCGTGCACCACCAGGCGAGATAGTGGTCAAACGTCGGCCCAGCAAATGTAAAAAAAGCTATGCTAGCTATTGGTTGTCTGCCGACACGAAGCCGCCGAAGACTTAACGGGTAACCGGGGCTCCGGCTCGACGTGCAGGAGAAGGAACGGGGTGGTTTTTAGTCAGTAAGAGTCTGACACTCCCTCCCGCCTCACCCAGGCGGGAGCAGTCATTGGATGATATTCCCCGTTAAGAAAAATCTAGACCCAACTGAGTTACAACAGATATATATACGGCTTCGTTACAAAGCGTACAATTTAGTATAACTGCTATCTTCTAAAACAGTAGTTTAAAGTAAATAAAATATTCGATTGAATATCATACATTACTTACTTAATATTTTATTTACTTTTCACAAGCCGATGCCACATTTTGATATTTGGAGATACAGAATAACATCACAGCGTTAGACGTGGTACCTCATTAATGGAAACGTAAATTTAATCACCGATACCTTCTAATCCCCGATGCGGCAGAGATGAACATACTAATCAACACCTAATGTTCGCCAGCTTTCTTAAAAACACTGACTGACTGCCTCGTTGGCCGAGTGGTCGTAAGTGCAACTGCCGGGCAAGGGGTCTCGGGTTCGATTCCAGGGTCGGGCAAAGTATGACTGGGTTCTTAAAAATCCCAGTAGTAGCACGGAGTCTGGAAATGTGCCCGGTATATGGCAATAGGCTCACCCCCTATTACATGGGACTCATAACATAAATTGTGAAAAGTTGGTGTTACATTGTACAGTGGCATTAAGTGCCGAAATGTGCACCTCTGCCAAACCCCTTCGAGGTAAAAAAGGCGAGATGTTATGCTTTCTTAAAAACACCAGAGCTGAAAATCGAACCTGAGGACACGATGACAGGGTGTTACACCCTCCACTCGAAAAGAGGTTCAATAAGAAACTCTATAAAGACATACTCATCAAGTAAGTTGTGCACTGCATCGATCGGAGAGGGACAACGCTCTATAAATATTGCAATAATGTATCGCCGTCTCACTCCTGCAGTCACTGGGCTAGGAACCTGTACAAGTGCAGTACTTACACACACATACGTACATACATAGTGCATAAGTAGGTACATATAGATTAAGATGCAGATACAGGTCGCTTCCGACTACATAATTCGTAGATTTTTTACATGTTTCGTATTGAGATTCTGTTAAAAACATAACATCACGCCTTTTATCACACATTGCACCATTATGCCACTGTACAATGTAACACCCACTTTTCACTATCTATGTTATGAGTCCCATGTAATAGAGGGTGAGCCTATTGTCATAGTATAAAGAACTTTATACTATGCTATTGTCATATACCGGGCACAAATCCAGACTCCGTGCTACTACTGACAATTATTATAGTTTCACTTATGTTAATAAAATTCATATAAAATTCTTCCGCATTGCTTGCAAAAATGAGACATTCATAATTGACTGCGCGGTTAGCGGTGGCTGGGCAACTGGCTGCAACGCAACGTGTCGCGGGTTCGATTCCCGCACGGAACAACTCTTTGTGTGATCCACAGATTGTAGTTCCGTGTGTCTGTGTGTGATGTGTATGTGAACTTGTATGTTTGTAAACGCACACACGACGCAGGAGAAAACCTAGAACCTAACGGGTTACCGGGGCTCCGGCTCGACGTGCAGGAGAAGGAACGGGGTGGTGTTTAGTCAGTAAGAGTCTGACACTCCCTCGCGCCTCACCCAGGCGGGAGCAGTCATTCGATGATTTTCATTCCTTAACCCTTTGAGTACCGTCATTATAGACACAATTAAAGAACGGTGTAATAGGTTGCGGTCACCGGTGACCGCGCGGTGCTTGACAGTTAAAAAAAAAAGTGTGTTGCAACGTTTTTTTTTTTAAATACTTAACATCTATCATAGGTACTCTCAATAAGCATACAAGCGATCTCAAGACAAAATCGTTGGATTAAACATCATCATCATCATCATCAACAGCCTATAAATGCCCACTGCTGAGCAAAGCCTCTTCTCACATGGAGAAGGTTAGAGCATTAATCACCACGCTTGCTCAATGCGGGTTGGCGATTTCAAACTTATAATTAGAAATTATAAGTCCAGGTTTCCTCACGATGTTTTTCTTTCACCGTTTGCCAGTGGTGTCTAAATAATCTTAGAAAGTACATATAACTCGGAAAAAGTCACATTGGTACTTGCTATTGGTAGGTTTCGAACCCGCACCCTCATGCATGAGAAGAGGGCGTCTTAAACCTCCGGGCCACCACGACACGGATTAAACATCGGTTACTTATTATTTTCAACCACCATTATTGACCTTTGACAACAAAGTCATGACATGACCATAAAGTAAAGCTACAGTGACAAAAAGCTCTATAACTCATGAATGATCGATGTCCATCATACTTCGTGTAACATCGGAACCGTTCGGCTGGCCTCGGCACCGGTCGGCGGCTGTCGGCCAAGTTCAAGGCGCGCGCGCAACCAGTTCAATGAATCATGTACTGCGTGTATGTATGTGTGTATGTAAAGGGCTATTGTGGGGCGAGATTCTTGCTACGGTTATTGACTGTGTATGTTGTGTACTAGGATATGCTGAATGCACTAGATCTAGTAAGTAGGTTTTGATTGGAAAATCATTAATCGGATGTTTGAAATATGAAGTCGATGGTAATCATCGTCGATCAAACACTTATTGTTTAGTTTCACATAACACTTCAATTAAGTGTGGGAGAGCCATGCTTCGGCACGAATGGGCCGACTCGACCGGAGTGATACCGCGGCCGAGCAGAAAACCGACGTGAAGCAACGCTTGCGTTATGTTTCGTCGTGTGAGTGAGGTTACCGGAAGCCCAATTACATTTTCTCCCCTGTCTCCCCAATCCCCGAATCCCAAACAATCCTCAAACTCCTAATCCCCAAAAGACCGGTAACGCACTTGTAACGCTTCTGGTGTTCTAGGTGTCCAAGGGCGGTGCCAATTGCTTACCATCAGGTGATCCGTTGGCTCGTCATGACAAAGGAGTTTGTAAAGTTTTCCCGAAGGTTATATCTCCTGAGTATCTTCAACGCCCGAGTGAATAGGTTGCTTATGGAACGACGTGCTCCATCGTAAACCGCCTCGTCGGCCGAATGGTTGCAAGTGCGAAAGCTGGGCAAGGGGTCTCGGGTTCGATTCCCGAGTCTGATGAAAGTATTACTGGGATTTAAAAAATCTCATTCTCTGGAATTGTGCCCGGTATATGGCAAAAGGCTCACCCCCTATTACATGGGACATAAATAGTGAAAAGTGGGTGTTACATTGTACAGTGGCATTGAGTGCCCTCTACGACCCATTCGGGAATAAAAGGCGTTATGTTATGGTAAGTAGGTACTTGTGTATAATCAATTTTTATGTCTAGGTCAGTCAGACATAAACTTAGATCGATTCTAAGATTTTGTTCTGAAAATTAAGATGGGTTATTAACTTCACCCATAAATCTACGTCCATATAATCAGATTTGCTTTTAAAAATCCTCACCACAAAAATATTTGAAACAAAAAAACGAATTATATGAACCGCCTCTGCAATAATTTCGCACAAAAACCGTCGATACTATGTCAAAATATTATGTAACACCACCATCACACGGCCACATTGTTGCGTCACTGTAATTAGGACGCACACCGCTATAATATAATGTATAATCGTATTATATCATATAATTTTAAATGATATAAAAAATCGATTATAATAACATTAAAAATGTACTCACGTCTCATATTAATTATATTTGAGTTAGTAACATATATATGTATACATAGTTATGTATGTGTCGTATAATTGAACTGTTTGCTCAAAATAGAACAAGTTTTACAATTCAAGTTCAATATTTGAGTTCGAGGTATAACTTGAACTGATACTTGTATCAGTAGACAGTTGTATCGACTTGTTCAACTAATTTCGTTTAGAGACGTGTTAAAAATACTGATGAAGCGAAAGAGGTATGTATGTAAGAATCGTAGCAATTAGCATTCCAGTCTCTGCTCTGTCTCATGGGAGACAGGCGTCATGTTATGTATACTATATTTTTTTTATGGGACGGTAAACGTGCAGACGGATTACCTGGGGGCTTACTCTTGAATCCAATTCCGATCGATCGACATTGGACTTGTGATATTTCGTACTCTCGAGTTGCAACACTAGCGCCCATTGCATCCGTATTGCGTGGATATTGAATGAACTAAATGGTATTGAGTTTGCTTTTATATTCCGTACTCTGAATGCTATTGTAACAGCTACGATAGGGGTTGTATAGTTTTGACATTGAATAATTATTGAGATTTTATTGGATTGAAATTGCATTGATATTGAGATTGGTTTCAAGAGTAAGCACCCTGATGGTAAGTATTCGGCGTCGCCGTGGTATCACTCCGGTCGAGCCCATTCGTGCCGATGCTCTCCCACATTTATATCATCACTAGCTTTTACCCGCGGCTTCGCTCGCATCGCAAAAAGAATAAAAAGTAGCCTATGTGACATATACCAATACACACAGCGCCATCTATAGATGTTAATAGTGAATAATTTCGTTTTCTTGTACCGAATAATACTATAAAACCATAAAACTAATAATTTATTTGACTTTATTTGAGTGCCTCATTGGCCAAGTGGTCGCAAGTGCGACTGCCGGGCTAGGGGTCTCGGGTTCGTTTCCCGGGTCGGGCAAGGTATTACTGGGTTTTTCAAAAAAATTCACAGTAGTAGCACGGAGTCTGGAATTGTGCCCGGTATATGGCAATAGGCTCACCCCCTATTACATGGGACTCATAACATAAATAGTGAAAAATGGGTGTTACATTGTACAGTGCGGCATAATGTACACCTCTGCCTACCCCTTCGGGAAAAAGGCGTGATGTTATGTAATATTTTATTTAGCATACATTTACATGTCTTAGAATTAGAAGATCACTGCAGATTCGTTGAATCCTCAGTTCCGCACTTCGCCTTGATCGGACATTTCGTCCACTTGAACACGGAGTTCCGGTAGTTACGAGTATTAATTGACACATGTATACAAACAGACAAACACTACAGTTTTACACAGAAACCTAATCAATTGACAACCAGCCTCTATACTGTGCAAACATAGAGAGGTCACGGAGGTCACCCGGAGGTCAGGACCTTGCAGCTGCAAAAATAAACTATATTTTATGCCAAACTACTGAACTCATTTTGATGAAATCTTCTATGCACATATAAATAGGTAAATGAGCTATATTATGAAGTGAGTTTCACGGATATAGATGCAGCAGTTTAGGAGATATGTTCGTTCATGTGCAATTGGTATTGACGTCATGAACTTCTAGTGAAAATGAATGAATTGTTTATCTAAATCATTGTTTGTGTTGAAAACTACAGAACCGATTTTGATGAAATATTCTATGCAAATATATATAGATGAATGAGCTAAAACGTAAAGTGAGTTTCATGGATATAGGTGCAGCAGTTTCGGAGATATATCCGTTTGTGTTGACGTCATGATTTAGAGAAACATGAATGGTTTGTTTGTTTAAATGATTGTTGTGTTGGTCGCAGTTTTATATGTCATCATCATTACATTACAGCGAAGTTTATGTACAATTTTTGTGTTGGATAGGTCTGTTTATAGATACTTCGGTTACTGTACTTGAACTGTTATCTATTGTGTTTTGTTTTTTATGGTATAGTTCGGTAAACGAGCTGACGGATCACCTGATGGTAAGCAATCACCACCGCCCATGGACACGTGGAACACCAGAGTTATTACAAGTGCATTACCGGCCTTTTAGGGATTTAGGAATTTGAGGATTATTGGTGATTCCTCCATAACGCAAGTGTTGTTTCACGTCGGTTTTCTGTGAGGCAGTGGTATAACTCCAGTCGAGCCGGCCCACCCAATGAACCCACATTTTATTCCACGGGTTGGTGAGTTGTCGTGAAGATCGCTCGAAGCTCGGCCCTTGTGTTTTGTCTTTAACTAATTTAAGCTATACGTAGTACAATCAAATTGTACATCGTATTAATTATTTTTATTACAATGGGAACTAAAATTAAGTAATTATAAAACTTCCGTGTTTGTTTGTTTGTTTGTTTTATCGCAGTTTTGTGTTCATATAGAAGAGATACTGTGAGGTGTTTTTGTAAGTAATTCTAATTATGTAACAATAAGAAAAAATTATAAAAATAACTTCCGAGTCCAAGGTTTGATGTTTAGATTAGGTAATGTATTGTTGATGTCTTTTATTTAATTCATCATCATATCAGCCATCGTGCTCCATCGTAGACCGCATCATCGCTTATCACCAGGTAAAATACTAGGCAAACGTCGGCCCATCAAATATAAATAAAGACGTCCACAACAGCTGAACATAAGCCTACCCCGTTTGCGGACGGTGAGCAAGGGTGGGTAGCTCGCTGCCTGACCAAACCAGAGTCGTGCGTACGGCGCACGCCTCAAAGAACTATCAGACCACCACAGACGGGCCCAATAGGGCTGATGCCGATACGGACAGGCGGAAGGCCTAACGGGTTGCCGGGGCTCCCGCTTGTAGTGCAGGAGTAGGAACGGGGTGGTTTTTAGTCAGTAAGAGTTTGACATTCGCTCCCGCCTCACCCAGGCGGGAGAAGTCAATGGAACATTTTCCCACCTTAGAAAAAGGCCTACCCAATAACTGTCGTAACTCAATGGCTTTAAACTGTTTTATTTTAGTCCGTCCGTTTTATTTTAGCTTGCCCCGTTTGTTTGTTTGAGTAAAATCTAGTAATTGTAATGTCACCCCCTTCCTGACGATGATCTACATCTTGATGACCATCAAATATAATCTAATTGTTTCCACAACTACCTCAATTATGGATGTCTAACATACATTACTTCGTTTGACAGAGAAAATAATTATTGTTGATGTATTACATGTTTACATTTCTGAGTACACCGCGGGGAAAACCAGCACCTACCTACCTGTGAGGCTATGAAAATAAGAAAGCAATTTATCACTTGAATTTATTTCTCAGATTTATTAATTCTAAGAATAGTTTGACTTACTATTAATTAAGGTAATGTAAGGGTGTGTGCACATCTGGCGAATGTGCCGGTCGCGAGCCGTTTGCGAGCTGCTCGCGACATGCACGCGAGCACTCACAGCATACCAGATTCATTATAATATAATTCAATTTATAATAATTTTTAAATACATCGCTCGCGATCTGCTCATCCGCGGAGTATTCGCCAGATGTGTACACACCCTTACACATGCTAATTTCAAGTACCAAAGCGTGTGTCAATGAGGTCTGCCGTATTTTTGGTCAATAGATGGCGCAAATGTAGGATGTATGTAATGTACCAATCACTGCAGTTGTCAAATATTGAACGTCGAATGGTGTGACACTAGTTAATTCCCTATTGGACAAATAACGAAAGGTTCAAACTAGCGTCATCCGGTGAGCAGAAATACGGTAAGTCCCATTGAGCACTTGTCTTAGTAGCATCAGCACGTGTGTCGGAATATTGCTCAAAGTAAGCTCATTTCAGGCATGTTTGCGAATCGAGAGGCGTTCGATTTTTGGACATTAATTTGTAAGCATGTTCTACAGTATCTAAGGTCGTGGTGGCCCGGACGTTAAGACCAACGGCAAGTACCAATGTGACTTTTTCCGAGTTAAATGTACCGATTATCTAGACACCACTGACAAATGGTGAAGGAAAACATCGCGAGGAAACCTGGGCTTATAATCTCTAATAAGTTTCTAATTCTAAGTTTGAAAGCCCCGCATTGAGCAAGCGTGGTGATTAATGCTGAACCTTATCCGTGTGAGAAGAGGCCCTTGGTCAGCAGTGGGCATTTATAGGCTGATGATTGATGATGATGTAAGAGTGCCTTAGTTTCTAGCAAACCGTAGTATATTACGGTATAAATGTTATAATACTGAAACAGTCGATAAAGTATGACAAATTATATTATACACAGATTATTATAATTATAGTCATAGTTATTGTATGCCTCGTTATTTCATTATATTTGATAATGCATTGAAATAAATAAATATTTCTTATAATTACACATTTCGTTTTCGTCCCGAGGCAAAACAACTTGCCATAATGAGTTTCGATGTTTAAGAAAAACAAAACTATAAAGATAGGTATCATTTTTTTTAATTGAAGTACGCACATGAAACACTAGACGTAAGTTTGTAGGCACTATTCACATCGCACGTGCCGCCCGACGAGAAATACCTCTTCGAGAATTACATTCTAGTTTTGATAATGTACTATGAGTTCGTATGCGCTTTCGAAGTTTGCTTCTTGCAATGGTTCACTAGTTATTTTATTTCTTTGTAGTATTACCGAGACCATTTTACTTCGGGACGAAAAAAAATACATTTCACGGTGTATAGATTTTTTTAAGGGGGGATAATCATCGAATGACTGCTCCCGCCTTAGTGTCAGACTCTTACTGACTAAAAACCACCCCGTTCCTACTCCTATCCTTCGACCCGGATTCCCGGCAACCCGTTAGGTTCTAGGCCCAGTTGGGCCCCATCTGTGGCTGTGTGTGTCTGATGGCTCTTTGAGGCGCGCGTGGAACGCGATGATTTTCCTCCATTAAAAAAATCCTCAAAGTTGGTATTTACTGTGATAGAATCACCCTGCATTCTTGATGATGGACAACTGCGGGACAACCCAAGAGGCGTTACAGAACAGTCGCAGGGCCTCGAAACATCTGTTTGTTTTTATAACACACGGAGGTGATGAAACATCCATCTTTAATGACATCAGCATTCGTTAATTATTTAAGTAATTAATCACAAACTCATTAAATATGTATCATGTTTACCTCTTATTGTTATGTTCTGGTTTTTTACACGTTTACCTGGCGCCTGATCATAACGTCATAATATTTTGTTTTATGGCATAGTTGTAAACGAGCAGACGGATCACCTGATGGTAAGCAATCAGCGTCGCCCATGGATACCCGGAACACCGGAGGAGTTACTAGTGCGTTAGCGAGACGGTACTAGCCTTTTGGTTGGATCTCTGCAACTCTGCATTATGCCCGGTGTATGGCAACAGGCTCGTCCCCGTCGTCGTCGAGGGGGGAAATCATCCAATGACGTCTCCTGCCGTGGGTGAGGCGAGAGAGACTTTACTGACTAAACTACTGCGTAGGACGCAGTAGTTTAGTCATACATAGAGTCGGAGCTCCGGTAACCCGCAAGGTTGTCAGCAGCTTCGGAATAGGGTCCGAAATCACATAATTGGCAAAGAATTAAGAACCCTGTTATGACAATTCTGCTCACCCCATTCTTTTAGTCATCATAATCGTCAGCCCGTGTTCGTCCACTGCAAGACATAGGTCTCCAATGGTACGGCACTGAGCTCGGTCTACAGGGCCTCTCGTCTGTCGTCATCGTCTCTCCATCTAGCTGGAGGGCGCCCTACACTACGTTGGCCTAGACGCGGTCTCCACTCTCTCACACGTCTATCCGATTGGTCTTGTAACAAATACAATTATTATTCATGTCAACCTGACCGTGGCAGTAAATGAACTATACATTGTTGTTAACCAAACATTTTACTATTTCCCACAAACACAACCAATTCAAAGAAAAAATCCAACACGATCTGACATTCCCAGAGGTCGCCGGTTCACTTCCCGGTTGTGACAAAACGCGCGCGTGTTTAGTGAAAGGCGATAAATAGTGACAAACAGACAGTTTGTGTTTATATGTATATATAGCGGAATTACTACAATGTTTGGCTTTAAATAGAATGGTAGACAAAAAATAACAACAAATAATGGCTTAGGTTTGGTGCTCGGAACATGTATTGTTATAATAAATACTAAGGCGAGATTGTAACTTCGCTTTCAATATGTATAAAACCATAATTTTAATTTACTTTTACCATCGCCTTTGGCCAGACGAGAGATGAGATAAAAGATTTCTAGTTATCCTACAATTGTCAGGAGTTTTTAAGGGGATAAATCATCGAATGACTGCTCCCGCCTGTGTGCGGCGGGAGGGAGTATCAGACTCTTACTGACTAAAAACCACCCCGTTCCTACTCCTGCACTTGTATCGGCATCAGCCGTATACGGAGCCGCGACGCACCACACGCCGGATATATTGTCAGGAGTAGCACTGAACTAATGCTTGTCTTAAGCAATATGCATTGGCTTGCCATAAACTGTGATATGATTTGTGGAATGTAGCTTGTTTATACTACAGTGGGCAAATAAGCAGACGGATCACTTGACGGTAAGCAATCAGCGCCGCCCATGGTCACTCGCAACACTATAGGAGTCACAGGTGCGTTGCCAGCCTTTTGAGTGTTAGGAGAAAGGGAATCGAGGATTGGGGATGAGTTTTTCCAATTACCTCTACATACATCGATTTTATTTTACTATTCTATAGGGTAGTTGCCTAAATTTTATTTTAATGTCCGTCTGGTAGCAGAATTTAAAACATTAGACACGTATTTTTTATTTTCTCACAAAATTAAATACTTTCAACGATATATTAATCTGAAATATCGTGTTACGTCACAATGCGCTACATTTTGTAGCACTTATTGACGTAACGACCTCTCACACCTAAACTTAACTCCATTTTATCTAAGTAACTGTAACTATACGAGAAAATAAAAAAATACGTCTCTAATATTTATTCACTATCTAACTGACGGACTAATTAGATTTTTAATTTTCTTACCCTGGAAACTACCCTATTCGATCATTATCTTCTATGGCATCTATGTAAGTTTCTCGCACGCTACAGAAAGGCGACAACATTATAAAATTACACGTGCATGCGTGCATGCGTTATAAGGAGTATGCGAATTAATTGAATGAATCTAAGAGTTGTTTTATTGCATTATGTTCATTATTACGTCAGCTAAGTAAAGTTTTATGCGATTACCTCAGTATCAGGGTCGCGACACGTGCAAGGGGCAAGACCAACGAGGTAGCCAAGTTGACTACACCGCGCTCGCCTCAATGAGCTACCAGACAACCACACTTGAGGCCCAGTAGGACTACGAAGACTTAACGGATTTCTTTTTACTAAAAAAAAAAGTTTCCCCACATTAGGATTGTCTCCTGTGTCGTGTGTACGTTTACAAACATACAAGTTCACATACACACACACAGACACGGAACAACAATTTGTGAATCACACAAAGTGTTGTTCCGTGCGGGAATCGAACCCGCCACACGTTGCACGACAGTCGGTTACCCAGCCACCGCACCATCCGTGCAATCATTGCCGCGGGTTCAGCTCGAAGAACAGTAGGAGAAGGAACGGGGTGGTTTTTAGTCAGTAAGAGTCTGACACTCCCTCCCGCCTCACCCAGGCGGGAGCAGTCATTCGATGATTTTCCCCCCTTAAAACAAAGTCGACTTCTAATAAGTTCCGGGTCTGTGTGATGTGTATGTGAACTTGTATGTTTGTAAACACAAGACATGTTATGTGAAAATCTAAACTGAAGCTGCAATTAAAAAAGAAAATAAAAAATAATCTCGCATTCATACACGTGGAATGTAGTGAACATTAACTAGGTACGATGGTTTCCACTCACACTCCCAGGTTCGTTACGTGGCCGTGTCATTCATTAGATAGTCGCAACATTAAAATTAAACCTATTCATAGAAAATAATATTCAGTTAGTTATGTATATTCCAAAAACTTTCTTGCATACATCATGACAATATTATGTATAACTTCTAATTAAAGAAACAGATATGTTGTGTGAATGGGCAATTCAAACTAATAGGTAACTCGGACAATGTATAATTCATATTTTCTCTAATTGACGACTAGATGGAGCCACGTGCTTTCTGCTAATCTATTAAAATGATAAACTATTCTATAAATCAAGTCATGACGCTTACATTCTATTTCAAATGAAACTAGAGTATTTTTCATAATAAACGACAGATAAAATACTATCTTTAAGTGTGGGAGAGCCATGCTTCGGCACGAATGGGCCGGCTCGACTGGAGTGATACCACCAACCACCAGAGTATATAACCGACGTGAAGCAACGCTTGCGTTGTGTTTCGTCGTGTGAGTGAGGTTACCGGAGGCCCCATTACCCTCCCCTTCCCCAATCTCCCCAATTCCTAAATCCCCAACGATCCTCAAACTCCTAATCCCCAAAAAGCCGGTAACGCACTTGTAACGCCTCTGGTCTTCCAGGTGTCCATGGGCGACGCCGATTGCTTACCATCAGGTGATCCGTCTGCTCGTTTACCAGCCGAAAGGGGCAGCGACAATAAAAATAACCATCATCTGATCACCTGGTGGTAAAAGGTTACCGCCGTCCGTAGACACAATTTTTAATAAATTTTTAATCCAACATCTCGCTGTACCACTTAGAGGCGAAGTAGTGGAGTGAGACAACGGAGCCAGTAGCACAGTAATGACGTCACAATATGGTAAGATGGCCGCCCGCGTGTGAAAGCAGTCAGCTGACTCACTAAACTATAGTTAGACAAATTATTAGTTTAGCTACACACCGTTAAATGACATACTGAGAGCATAGAGACGTGAAGCTTAACCTTTATAACAGCATATAAAGGTACACCAAAACTGACAATGTTTTATTGGACTTTATTATTGTGCGTGACAAAGTTGATAATGCAATGAAAGAGCTTGATAAATTGAGGTGCAATGTGGAAGAAATACTGGCACAATAGGTGTACGAGGAACTTTTGCATTCGATAAAACCTCACTCACACAATGACATTCGTAGCTGAACCTTATTAACAAAGCGATAGTGCTTAAAGTTTATTACCCTCAACTTCTCTCTACGGAAGAAATCAGGAACAATGACAGCAGCCTCACAGAAAACCGACGTGAAGCAACGCTTGCGTTGTGTTTCGTCGTGTGAGTGAGGTTACCGGAGGCCCAATTACTCCCCTCCCCTATCGCCTAATCCCCAAATCCTCCACAATCATCAAATTCCCAAAAGGCCGGTAACGCATTTGTAACGCCTTGGTGTTCCAGGTGTCCATGGGTGACGCCGATTGCTTACCATCAGGTGATCCGTCTGCTCGTTTACCGGCTTATCCCATAAAAAAGACTAACTACATATTTTGGAGGCTTTTACATCCAACTAGGACAGAAGGAGAGGGAATATAAGGGTTTTTTTTTTTTTTTTTTAAGGGGGGAAAATCATCGAATGACTGCTCCCGCCTGGGTGAGGCGGAAGGGAGTGTCAGACTCTTACTGACTAAAAACCACCCCGTTCCTTCTCCTGCACGTCGAGCCGGAGCCCCGGTTACCCGTTAGGTTCTCCGCGACTCCGAATCGGCATCGGCCCTATTGGGCCCCATCTGTGGTGGTCTGATGGCTCTTTGAGGCGCGCGCGGAACGCGACGCGCCGTACGCTCGGGTCTGTTTCTGGTCGGACGGGGAGCCACCCATGCTCGCCGTCCGCAGGCCCGCTCTTACGGTGGCCGGAGATCGTCCCGCGATCCCCGACGCCCGGTGTGTCCTTCGCGATGGCTGGGTCGCGAGGAGGCAGCGCTTCGCTGCCTCACGCGTCCCGCCTCCTCCTTAGCTAGCATGACTGCTTCGCAAAAGGAGGAGACGGCATCCCAGTCCCCCTCGCTCCGCATCATGGCCTGCACTAGGCCCGGACGCGAGAGGTCGCCATCGCCGATCACTTCCCTGAGGGCACGGCGGTGCTCAGCCCACGCAGGGCATTCCGCTACGGTGTGTTCCACCGTGTCCTCAGGGCGGTCCTCGCAGTGATGACACCCGGGCGTTTCCTCCCGCCCCATCAGACACAGGTACCTCCCGAAACTTCCATGTCCGGTGAGGACCTGCGTCAGGCGGTAGGTGAGGACGCCGTAGCGTCTCTCAAGCCACTCCTCAAAGAGGGGACTTACCGCTGCAATGGCAGCGAGCCCAAATGGCAGCGAGCCCAAATATAAGGGTAGGTTGTGAAAGAGGAGCATAGAGTGTGAAGACGATGACGTCAGAATGGAAGAAGACGTGTTTCTAACTCATCACACTTTTATCCCCGAAGGGATTGGCAGAGATTCACATTACTTAATGCCACTGTACAATGTAACACCCACTTTTCACTATTTATGTTACGAGTCCCATGTAATAGGGGGTGAGCCTATACCGGGATTCCAGACTCTGTGCTACTACTGAGATTTTTTTTTAAAAACCGCCTCGTTTGTTGTGTCGTTACAAGTGCGACTGCCGGGTAGGGGTTCTCGGTAGGTTTGTAACTCACTATTGAAATAAGCCCAAGAAGAAAACACACATACACAACATATGTGAACAAAATTCCATTAGAGAAGATAAAAAGCCGTCTAGTAAAATTCCGGATTAACTTCTTAAAAAAACTTCGTCGAATGTTTGCTTAATGAAGATCCTGCTTGTAATAATGTAGTCTAATAATACCATAGTACCGAGCTAATCACAAGTGTAGCCAGTACGTGAGGGGAATGCTAACAGTCTACTACTGGGTCATGTAGACGAGTCGCTGGAGTTAGTACACTTTTTTTGGTTTAACATTAATGTTTTTGTTGCTAAGCTTAATGTCAGCAAGTTTTAAGACTTACTCGTAAATTCGTTTTTCCCGCGGCTTCGCTCGCGTCACAAAAGGATAAAAAGTAGCCTATGTGACATATACCAATACACACAGCGCCATCTATACCAATAATTTCGTTTTCCCTCGAGAATATTAAATTTTTCCGGGATAAAAAGTACTTTAAGACTTCTAACTTTACGTCTGCAAAAATTAAAAGCAATCGGTCTAGTAGTTACGGCGTGAAAGCGGAACAAACAAACAAACTCACTTTCCGATTTATAATATTAGTAAGGAAGTAAGGATGATTTTATATGAGACATACTAAATTAATTATTATGTTTTCGGCTTACTCACGTAATAATTTGACGAGGAACTCGACTAGTTTCAAGCCATGCTAGAGGCTCATATTCATGAGCAGCATTCCGCGACGACTGTCGCCGTCCAAGCACGCGCGAGGAAGCCGAAAACACAATAATTAAACGATGATACGGTCTACGATGGAGCACGTCGTCTCATAAGCAACCTATTCTCTCGGGACTTGAAGACACCCAGGTTACACCCTTCAGGAAATACAGACTCTGGCAAAGAATTTAAGTTTAAAGTAATTGAAACGAGTACGCGTTCGGTACTCTGATTGGCCGGCACCAATGAACCAACCAATCACAGCGCCGAACGCGTACTCGTTACGATTACTTTAAGCGTAAAAGAAACTCGTATTAAGGCTTCTGAACAAATGTCAGTCGTTCATTATCATCAACGGTCCGTAATAATCCAATGTTGGACTATGGGTCTTCTCTACAAAAGAGGGGGTTGCCATAATGTCCACACTCCAGTTGGAGATCGCAGTTAGCCAGTTACAATTGTTGACACACAACTCACTAATATACAATACTGGTCAATGAAACTCGGGGCCTACCCCAACCTAGTTTAGAAAAGACTTGAGGAAAATACAACGATTAATGATAATGGTTCGTGCGTACGTAAAAAAGCCAACAAACCGGCTGCCGGCGTGTGTTATGTATATTTGTGTTTAGATAATAAAGTGAAAGCATAATGTTGACTTCGGAAGTATCGTTCATATTGTACCAATATTCTCCGATAGTTTTGTAGGATTTTAATTCGTTTCTAAACTTTTTAATCAGGTAGTCCATATTATGTTCGCCTCCAAAATGTGGATTATAGAGAATACGGGGTGACTATATTGATCTCTGTTACGAAAGCCCTGAGAGAAGCCGAAACCAGGGCAAGATGGAGGATAATAACACAGAGAGCAATGAAAACCTTTCAGGGGCACGACCTTCAGAAATGCAGCAAGCGATCGAGAAGATATTGATTTAATCACCAAGTCATACCCTTTGGCGATCTCTCATGTGCTGTCAATCTGTGACTAGGCACCAACTAGCAATCGCTTCATTGACAATAATGTATTAAGACCTGTCTGACTATCAAATTCATCGACATCAGTCCAGCGGTTTAGGCAAGAAAGCGTTGCAAATATGTAAACACATTATCAACACGCAGACTTTAATTTATTTAATACTAGCCGACCCGGCAAACGGCAAACTTCGTACCGCCAAATCCTGTTCAATCTCACCTTTCAAACCTTCCCTGGACTTCCACGAATTTTTCAATGCCAGAATAGGGTAGACGACTAATTTTTATTTTAATGTCCGTCTGATAGATTTTTTAAAAACATTAGACACGTATTTTTTATTTTCTCACAGAAACGAATAGTTTCGAAGATATATTGATTTGAAATGTCGCGTGACGTCACTTCTCAGTACATTTTATACTAAGAAATGACGTTTTAGCCCCCACTCCTAAACTTTGATTCATTTTATCCAAGTATTGTTTTATTATACGACAAAATAAAAAAATACGTGTCTAATATTTTTTCATTACCTAACTTACGGACTAATTATATTTTTAATTTTCATACCCTGTCATCATCCCCATTAGCCCAATCGGTTTAGCCGTTATAAAGTTATAAGGAAACTTAACAAACGGAATATCATTTTTATTTAAATAGATTTTTCCTTATAACTTGTTTTTTATATTTGATGAACCGACATTAGACCATTAGCGCTTATTTGACTTAAAAAATCGGTTCAAAAAGCCTAACAATACCGGCACCAACCTAGGACCTTGAGCTCAGCACTCAGTACTTGTAACCGCGGAGACAATAGCACAGTAAACTGCAACCTCAGACAGAGTTCATTAGTTAACCACACGATGTTAGACACAGCAGTCAGCAGGCGACCGCAGGCCGACAGTTAAGTTGTCTGAACATTGACTGAAGACTAGCACTAAACTACTCTTTATATTTTTCTATGCGTAATGGTTAATTTGCCCACTATCTCGCCTGGTGGTGCACGATGATGCGGTCTACGATGGAGCACGTCTACATAAGCAACCTATTCACTCGGGCCTTAAAGACACCCAGGTTGTACCCTTCAGGAACACATTGGCAAAGATTCTATCATAGCTAGATAACTACTGTCGGGGTAAAAAGCACAGGCTGTTTGCAGTGCCGTCATGTCGTACCGTCCACGCACTTAATCATCTGTTCCTCGCACTCTGGCCGCGCTCAATGATCTGGATTCCAACCCAACTAGTGATCTGTTTGCGGACTGATGGAAGGAGATTTGATCAGAATGCTTGAAGTACTGCGTCAGATACTTATGAATGGTGTTAACTCCTGTTTTAACTAAGTCTTACTTTTCTTTTTCTTTTGTTTGTTTTATTGTTGTAAATATGTCAGTTACTGTAATTGGATTTCTGCCATTGTGAGTGTTTAAAATAAAAATAAATAAATAGCTATCTGACAGTGTAAAGTTAACGGTAGACTTTTAGCTACAGTTATCATCATCATCACCTGCTTGTTTTTGTCCACTACTGTCCAATAGTACGCCATTGATATTCTTGTTGGATCAGCCATAAAGCTTTTTTAATTAGTACATTTTTTTTGTGGTATATTGCTCGGCGTAAAAAAAAATACATAGGTCTTTATCAGGTGCACTTCAACCTATTTGGTTAAGAATCAAGAATTATTTAAAAAATTGTTTAAATTCATAATGAATGTAAAATGGGCGCTGAATTTAAATATGGAAGGAAGAGGACGAGTAAAGAAAAGAGTAAAGAAGATGTATTGTGTGAACAATGATATGTAAGAGCAAGAAGTTTGTGATGTGATGACGTCTGATAGGGGGGAATGGAAGAAGACATGTTGTGACGACCACAAGGAACTTAGGATGAGGGCGGGAAATATAACTGAGAGATTATTAGTTAGAGAAAACTAGTTATTAGTTATTAAGAACAGAGCAACAACCAATGAGTGAAACTACAACGAGTAAATTATAGCTTTGATTCAGCCAGAATTTGATTGAAGATTGAATAGACTATAATCAACAATACAACTGCCAACGGCCGCGGCCGGTACTCACTAAACACATAAAAATATCATTTCGGAAATTATAAACTATAAAAATTCGTAGTAAAGTAATTTAGATTTTTTTTGTTATATTCTGATGCAGGTAGGCGTATAAATAACGCGACTTCTAGTAGTTTCTGATTTTGTTTCTTTTTCTTTTATAACATTTTTAAAATTAGAATTCCTTATGAATAATTATTATTAATTATTGTAGATACATAGTATTTGTCGTACTCGGAGACAGATTAAGCAGAAAACTAGTAATAGCGGGTTACTCACGTGAATATATTGAGAATAGCACAACTAGTTCCGAACTACAGAGGGGCTCGAGTAGGCCATCGCCGCGACCGCGCACGCTGCTCATGAGAAAGAAGAACCCCCTGAGCTTTTCTTAGTACAGTAGTGAGTAACCCGCGATTTTTAGTTAAAATTACTAGGTCTCACGATAGTTATTATAAAAACATTAAGTAGGTACTTGACCAGCTACTACAACGCCCCCGACAAGACAACGAAGCGACAAAAATGTATTTTAATCTGCCAGCTTACAACTTTCATGTAGACAAGAAAGCTACATTGTCAGCGAGATAAACTATTCTGTAGTAACCATTTTGTTCCGAAAACGATTGCTGAGGACTGGGTTTAGTCACCATTCAATGACTTTCGAGTGCGGGGTGGTATAACATCCTTGTTTGAGGGAATAATTCGATATCAGATATATCAAATATCAGTTAACAGTACATCATTTTAGTTCTCAATTTATGGATTAGATTTATACTCGCGGAACCGACATATTCCTCATTGTACATGATGTACCTACATTACTTTCTGTATATTGTAATTATCAATTAGATTCGAACACAGATCGAATCATAAATTACACCCAAAACAGGTAGTTATGTACTCTCGAATAGTTAGGTATCTGCTTTCATTATTACGAGCGCATAAACAAAATATTTGCCGTAAAAATATAACTACCGGTGATGGCTGCCAGGCAATTATTTTCTAATTTACTAAACAACGCATGTCGAATTGAATATTTTAAAGGTGATATCAAAAACATTATTAGTCACATGTACCTAATTATAATTTTTAGATAGTATAAAACATTTATAATCGAGTTGTAAGTAATATAGATAAATTATAATGCGTGTTAGTAGCTAAACCTTCGCATAAAGAAACTTAACATTATTTTCGAGGGCATATTTGGGCGAACAAAATAATACTTAGTATATTTGTCATAAAGTTTCAAACGTATACAAACTATTCATTTCACAATTTTCTTCGTTCTGATCATTGTTTCATTTCTATTACCTACTGTTCGAGATTAAGTAATTTCAAAAAACTAAACACCAAAAGATTCGGATATATTTTGCAGTTACCCACACTTTATAATTTTCTTTTTTTAGTTTTACTAAGTATAGGCAAGTACAGCTATTCTATATCAAAAACACTTCAACAATAATTTTCTTACACTACTGAAAAAAGTTACACAAAAAAATCACTTAAATCATGAATGTTGACTCGACAATTTTTTTCTAGCAAAAAAAACTCACCAGAGCAAAGAATCCAATATTTTCATCCCCATCTTCTTTCTTATTCTTCCTCGGATGCATGTCATACGCCTTGCCTTTGTGGCTCACAAACCGTTTACATTGGCCCTTCATCACTGTGTTTTAAAAAATCAAACTGTCACAAGTTCGCGCGCTTTACCGCGGAGGTTGCATGCGCGCACTTAGCGGTCGACCGCTATGTCTCGCGACGCTAGCGACACTGGACGAGACGCGTCTACGACTGCGCGCGCAGACTCCCGCTCGCTTTTAATAAGATGTTTGTCAACTCGGGCGCCTACCACTTTAGGTGTTTGGGGAAATACTACAAACTATAATACCTACGTATAAATTGGATATTATGCGTTTGCTTTGACACCGTTTGACGTAGAACCCGTTGCGAGGTTCTCAGAACGTTATAATTATAATGTTTTTTTACAAAATTTTGTCATGACGAGTTTTTAAAAATTGGTTTAGGTGCTGATTAATCTTCCGGGAATATTGAATAGAAAAACCCGGTACCCTGGGACTGGTATAAAGATATTTATTTAAAATAGACGCACATAGTAAATAAGGTAGTGTTGTCATACTTGTCATTTGTCACTTATTAAAGAAAACAATCTATGCGCTCAGGTGATACTTGTTGGGTAGGTAGTAGCTACCTATGTCATATATGTGTAATATAAATTCTTGTTGTATGATTATCTTTGAATACATAAATAAATAAATATCTTTGGATACATTAATAATGGATGCAAATAATGCATAGGTAAAGTAGATCGGAAAATAAGAATTTACATAATAATTCAATCTTTGAGGAAACTCCAAACCCCCTTTTTTGAGAGGGGGAAATCATCCAATGACTTCTCTCGCCTTGGGTGAGGCGATTTACTGACTGAACACCACCTCGTTCCAAGCCTGCACTTCGAACCGGAGCCCCGGCATCAGGGTAGGCCTTCCGCGGGGCTCCGTATCGGGCATCAGCCCTAGTGGGACCCATCTATGGTAGTCTGATGGCTCTTCGAGGCACACATGGAACGCGACGCGCTATACTCACTGGTCTGGTTCTAGTCGCAACTGCCTCGTTAGCCGAGTGGTCGCAAATGCCGAAATGCGACTGCCGGGCAAGGGGTCTCAGGTTCGATTCCGGGGTCGGGCAAAGTATTACTGGATTTTAAAAAAAATCGCAGTAGTAGCACGGAGTTTGGAATTGTGCCCGGTATATGGCAATAGGCTCACCCCCATTACATGGGACTCATAACATAAATAGTGAAAAGTGGGTGTTACATTGTACAGTGGCATAATGTGCACCTCTGCCTATCCCTTCGGGGATAAAAGGCTTGATGTGGTTATAGTCGCAGACCTGACCGCAGACCTGCAGACCCTACTTACGGCAGCCAGAGATCATCGCACGATATTCGACGCCCGGAGTGTCTCCCGCGACGGCTGGGGCGTGACGAGGTTCGTTCCCTCACGCGCCCCGCCTCCTCCTTGGCTATCATAACTTTGCTAGAAGGATGCAGGCGGAGCCATATTACCCCTAAGGCAAACTAGGCTGATGCCTAGAGCGGAGACGCGCGTCCCCAACTGCCCATAGAGTGGTGGCGGCGCCAGACAAATTAGGGACGCCTATGAGGTGCTGGATGCTGGATGCAAGAGTTCAGATTTTGTGGTTCCAGCTGCAGACCTTTGCAGCCTAAAAGCATACCACTGATGATAGAAAATTGGCTACACTGCTACGTCCAAGACCACGTGAAGTTCATGAAGTAGTTAATTTTCATGTTACTTCTAATTCAGACCACATACAATATAAGTTTGGTTACATTAGAGTTCGGAGTATTTTGATCACTTTGACTAGATTTTAGTGTTACATTGTTCTTGCACAATCCAAACAGCAAAACTATGTAACTAGTAAATTGTATTGTGAACCTGATTGAAAAAGAGTAACCTATGGAGTTTCTTGCTCGTTCTTCTCCATAGGAATCTTCACCTTGGAATGAGCAAATAGCTTCACTTTTAATTTTTGTTTTTGTTGACGTTCAAAAGTGCCATTCTGGCCTAATTGAAATAAATGATTTTGACTTTGACTTTGACTTTAAAAGACCTGGAGGTACAACATCAATAGCCCGTGGCAGGCCACTATGGAGTCTGGACTATGGAGTCTGTACAGTCAGGCTTGGCAAGGCAATGGGGTTAGAGCTTAAAGCTCGCAGTGACGATCAGGAGAATATGTTATTATGATATAAGCGGGCAAACGAGCAGACAGATCACCTGATGGTAAGCAATCGACGTCGCCTATGGACACCTGGAACACCAGAAGTGTTACAAGTGCGTTACCGGCCTTTTAGTGTTTAGGGACTTGAGGATTCGGGGATTGGAATACCTATATTTATATTTCTCTCTCTCTCGTTCTCTTTCACCCTAAGCTTAAGCCTGGACTTGACAAAAATCTAAAAACAACAGATAGATATCAGTCTGCAGTCGTTACATCAACAGCATATTTTTATACCACGACGGTGGCAAGAAAAACGCACAGCACACGGCCCACCTGATGGTGACCGGTTACCGTGGCCTATGAACACTTGGGGCATTATATGAGCCTTGCCGACCCTTGATAAACCTAGTTACTCCCTTCCACCGGCCGCTGCGTGGGTAGGAGTAGGAGTGGCGGGAAAAACATATCGTCAGCACCATCACCATCATCAAAATCAACATAACAATACAATAGCTACCTTGAGTTCATTGGATTAAAGTTTGAATTAACAGTTACCTACATATGTATAATATTGATTATTGAGAAAAATTGGAATGTTAGTATGTTAGTCACGTCCTTACGCCTAAACTGCTGAACCGATTTCGATGATTTTTTATACAGAGATAGGTTAGACTTCGAAGATTATTATTTTGATTACTTAGGACTTTTTTTTAAGGGGGGGAAATCATCGAATGACTGCACCCGCCTGGGTGAGGCGGGAGGGAGTGTCAGACTCTTACTGACTAAAAACCACCCCGTTCCTTCTCCTGCACGTCGAGCCGGAGCCCCGGTTACCCGTTACGTTCTCCGCGACTACTTAGGACTTAATGGGAATATAACGGGAGGTTCTTATAAATACCCGATTATGAAAAGTCCACAACATTTTTTTACACAAAAGTAGTCTCTGAACGTCGAAAGTAAGGTCTACAATGGAGTAATTGGAGAGCGGACACCGGTGACCGCTTGGGGACTGGGCAGTTTTGAAAGCTTAATTGATAGAAAAAAAAAAATTTTTAATCAAGCGAAATCAAAAAACGAAAGCTAGTTTCACACGTTTCACAATAATGAAAGGATTAGCGAGTGCCGTACGATGCTATAAACTAAATTAATTATGTTAATAAACATCCATAAATCCATATATTACAGGATAGTGACGTCACGAAACACGTGGTCTGCCGATCTTGACCCACTAGAGCGGCCTGATGATACGACTTGCCAAATGACACCTGACGTAACAATGTCAACGAACTCTATTACCAAATATTGCAAACTTTGTCATAACAGGCTTTAGTACGAGTTTCATTTACGTATAAAGTAATCGTAACGAGTACGCGTTCGGCGCTCTGATTGGTTGCTTCATTGATGCCGGCCAATCAGAGTGTCGCTTCTCATTCATGAGGGTGCCGGTTCGAAACCTACCAACGGCAAGTACCAATGCGATATTTTCAGAGGTATAATATGTACTTTTTAAAATTATTTAGACCACTGACAAACGGTGAAGGAGAACATCATGAGGAAACCTGGGCTTATAATTTCTAATTATAAATTTGTAATCGCCAACCCGCATTGAGCAAGCGTGGTGATTAATGCTCAAACCTTCTCCGTGCGAGAAGAGGCTTTGCTCAGCAGTGGACATTTATAGGTTGATGATGATGATGGATGAATCAGAGCGCCGAACGCGTACTCGTTACGATTACTTTAAACGTAAATGAAACTCGTACTAGGCCTCAGGTAACTGTTATTTATGACGTTATGACATCAATTATACTGTCAACGTCTAATCCCCAAAAGAAGTGAGGGTACAGTGGCCAGCAGATCAAAGGATTTTTTTTTTGCGAGGGCAATATCAGCCATTGTCTTCCCGCCTTGGGTTATTTTTTTTAAACTGTCAAACACCAAGCGGTCACCGGTGACCGCAACCTATTGTTCTTTAATTGTGTCTATAAATACGGTACTCGACGAGTTAAGGGACAAGTCCGCCACAGCCTCCCAAAACCGCTGCAACTCTTGTAAGTCAGGATCTACAGTAGATATAACCATGAAAACAACGGAACACTGAAGTCCGGCGCGTCCAAGGGACATGAATAACTGTCTTGGTTCAGCAACGAAGTGAATCAGAAGATATTATAAGAGAAGAAAAAAAATGATAGTTTCCACTTCCCTCGGTGAATTACTGTAGGAGACAGAATTAATTAAGCCTAAAGGCACAAAGAAGAGACTGTACATTTGGGTGAAGCCCAGTCGCCAGGCACCACGGAAATTTGGCTAAAAACTAAGTGGGTCCTATGTATGTGTGAGCTGTTATACTTGCTTCCAATTTGCGCCTTGGGTTAGGCGAGAGCGCCTCTCAGACTTTTACCGGTGCCGTAACAGGCGTTGCACTGTGGGGGCTCCGGGGCTGGTCTACTAAGAGGACCCGGTGCCTCGTTCAGGTGCGGATGGGGAGGTTTTTGTGAGGTAAAAATCTCACACTCCCTAGTCTTTTTCCCCAAATAACTAGGCACCTTTTGAAGGTAACCCCCATCAATAAAAGAAAGGACTTTTTTAAGAGGGGAAATCATCGAATGACTGCTCCCGCCTGGGTGAGGCGGGAGGGAGTGTCAGACTCTTACTGACTAAAAACAACCCCGTTCCTTCTCCTGCACTTCGAGCCGGAGCCACGGTATTCCGTTAGGTTCTCCGCGGCTCTGTATCGGCATCAGCCCTGTTGGGCCCCATCTGTGGTGGTCTGATGGCTCTTTGAGGCGCGCGCCGTACTGCTAAAAAATGCTTAGGTTACAATATTGTCAGCACTCAAACCACTAAAGTTCAAAGTTTTAAAAACTGCGCTACTGTTGCCAATTGGTTTCAGCGCCGTAAATAGGGCGGTGCCAGCGGTGCTCAGGCACAGGGCGCAGACCCTGGAGGGGCGCAGAAATGACCAGACTGTACTATCTAAATCTGTATCGCATTTTTAAACGATCTTGAATCAACAACACATTTCAAACGATTCACTACACATCAGACAAATGTATATCCACTTTAAGTCTTGCTCGCAATATTACATACACAAACAAAAGTACCTACCTAACCTACTATAACTTTGGGCGTCGGCGCCCCCGACACCGGCTGCGCCGGCGGCGTCTATGCTCGCGGCGTCTGCGCCCGCGGAGCGAAACAAAAAAAGGAGAGGCGCTCCATCCCGGCAGGCTGGAGTTGCAGCAGCGGCGGTGGAACCCGCCCCGCGAGCGGAGGACGGCGGTGGGTGGCTGGTGAGGCGAGGAGGGTCGCCAAGGAGGGCCGTAAGCGCCGCAAGAAGGCGCAGCGGCAGCGACGGCAGCAGCAGCGCAGGGAGAAACGGGCTGCTGCCTTGCTCCTCGCCCCGAGGACCGCGGCTGTAGTAATTACACTGCAGCTCGAGGCGGTCAATAGGGGCGTTACCTACGGCGACGTCGTCGCCAAGCTCGAGGGGGCGGTAACTCTTGCGGAGTTTGGGGCCCCAGACGGGTTTGCGGTCAAGGTGACCGCTACCGGAGTCCGTCTTCTGGAGGGTCCCGGCGCGGCCAGTGGCCCATCGGCCGACACCCTGGCTGAGAGGCTTAGGGCGTGCCGCGGTGTGGACGAGGCCCACCAAATGCCTGGATGTCAGAATTTTGGGCCTGGTGGCCAGGAGGGTGCCCTGCTGACCAAATCAAGGCAGGCGCCATCCGTTCAGACAACTCGGGGCTGCGCACGTTTGTGGTCAGCTGCCCCGTCACAGCGGCCAAAAAGCTAAAGGAGGGCAAAAGGCTCTTGGCCTCGGCGCAGGTCAAGCTGCTCGAGACTCGGCCTCTGAGGTGCTACCGCTGTCACGTGGGGGAGCACGTGGGCGCCAAATACACCTCGGAGGTGGACCGCAGCGACTGTTATTTCCGCTGCGGACGGCCCGGTAACAAGACCGGCTCGTGTACCGCCCCGCTGCACTGCAACGCATGTGCGGAGGCTGGCAAGCTGCCCAATCACCGGGTCGGGAGCAAGGGCTGCTCCCCTCCTGCCAAACCCAAGGGCAAAGGAAGGCCCTCCGTCGCCCCTGTCGTTTCCGCCGCCGCCGCCGCCACTGCCGCCGCAGTCACTGCTGCCGCCACTGAGGAGGTCGGGATGGACTATTAATAATTGCTCCATTCCGCCTCCTCCAGGCGAACATCAACTACTGCGCCGCTGCTCAGGATCTCCTGCTCCAGAGCATGGCGCAGTTGTCCATAAACGTCGCCGTGGTCTCCGAGCCGTACTTTGTCCCGCCCAGGGATCACTGGGTGGCGGACTGGCGGACCTGGACGGCTCGGTGACCATCATCTCGTCGGCCGCCGCCGGTACCCCGACTCTTGAGGCTGCTCAAAGAGGCCGGGGTTGTGTCGCAGCACGGTTCGGAGAGCTCGCTGTGGTGGGCGTGTACTTCTCTCCGAGCCGAACTCTCGCCGAGTTCCACAACTCCTTGAGGTAGTTGGTCACCGTCGTCGTTGGGTTCTATTCCCTCCCCGTGCTCGTCCTCGGGGACTTTAATGCCAAAAACTTGGCTTGGGGTTCCCGGTTCACCGACGTCCGGGGTAGTATGGTGGAAGACTGGGCCCTTGAGGCAGGCCTAGTCATCCTGAACCGGGGTTCTGTGCCCATGTGCGTGCGGATGCAGGGCGAGTCGGTGGTAGATATTTCGTTCGCCAGCCCTGCTCTGTCACTGCGTATCGTTGACTGGCGTGTCATGGAGGAGATGGAGACGTACTCCGACCACCGGTATATCCGGTTCGACGTCTCCGCCGAGTCCGCGGACCCGCCGGTCAGACAGGCCCCATGTGGCCCGCGTTGGGCGCTGAAACAGCTGGATCGGGAGCTGCTCCTGGAAGCCGCTATCGTGCAGGCCTGGGTGATACCACCGGTCTGGCCTGCCGACATTGACAAGGAGGTCAAATAAGTGCTTGGGGGGGAAGAGCTCCGGCGCGATCTCATGGCGGAATGGCTGCAAAGAATTGTCTTAAAACATCTACTAAGTACCGATAACTTGGTACACAATAAACAGTTATATTTTCATGCACATTTGTACATTTTATTGTCAGAGCCTGGTAAGGACATTTTTCAAGGGCGCAGTTTTGAAAGCTCGCACCGGGCGCCTAGAAGGCTAGTTACGGCACTGATTGGTTTGGGCAGCGCTGCTCGATTTCCATCATGTAGTCCGTCTGCTCGTGTGAGTTCCTATAAAAAACTCACTGGTGAACATCATGCAATCAAACACGAAGAGCTGAAAGTTCTTTATAGTCCTATCAATACATAGTATAAAACAAACTCGCTATCCGCCGTCTGTCTGTCCCTATCACAGATATAATAAAGAATTTTTAATATTTCTGTGGTCCCTATGTGTGCTTATCTTTAAAACTACGCAACGGATTTTGATGCGGTTTTTTTTAATAGATAGAATGATTCTTAAGGTAGGTTTATATGTATAATACACGATGACAAAAAAGCTGTGAACGTTGTGTATAATATAAGGACATTCTGTAGAAAGTGTGGGAGAGCCATGCTTCGGCACTGCTGGGTCGGCTCGACCGGAGTGATACCACTAACGAGCAGAAAACCGACGTGAAATAACGCTTGCGTTGTGTTTCGTCGTGTGAGTGAGGTTACCGGAGGCCCAATTACCCCCCCCCCCCCTAGTCCCCGTCTCCCGAATCCCCGAATCCTGCACAATCCTCAAATTCCAAATTCCTAAAAGGCCGGTAACGCACTTGTAACGCCTTGGTGTTTCGAGTGTCCATGGGCGACGCTGATTGCTTACTATCAGGTGATCCGTCTGCTTGTTTACCGGCTAATGCTATAAAAAAGTAGGTATATTTACAAAAGCATTGCACCCGTGCGAAGCCGGGGCGAGTCGCTAGTTGAAGATAATTGGCGATTTGAAACTTTTAACTTGAAATGATGCGTCACTCGGACGTCACAACACTCACAGCGCACCTCAATGCTTCAATACAGAGCTACTGTCTACGTCACCACACACACACACACACACACACACACATACACACTCTGGCGGTTGAAGACATCGCACTCTAAGTTAGTACTTATAATAAGTTAAGGAAAATGACGATACAAGAGGTAAAGCACGGAGATTGTATATGATGATAGTGTTTAGGTAGAACAAGGGAAATACGTAGGATTTATTACTCTAAAACTGAGTACTACGGGCTACGGGCATTATAACATAAAACATAACATAACAAAGTATTACTGGGTTTTAAAAAAATTCTCAGTAGTAGCACGGAGTCTCTAACTGTGCCCGGTATTTTATGTATTATGGCAATAGACTCACCCCCTATTACATGGGACTCATAAATAGTGAAAAGTGGGTGTTACATTGTATAGTGGTATAATGTACACCTCTGCCTACCCCTTCAAGTATAAAAGGCGTGATGTTATGTTATGTTATGTTACATGTTATGTTATATGTTATAACATAACATCATTTTATCCCCGAAGGGGTAGGCAGAGGTGCACACTACGGCACTTAATGCCACTGTACAATGTAACACCCACTTTTCACTATTTATGTTATGAGTCCCATGTAATAGGGGGTGAGCCTATTGCCATATACCATGCATAATTTTTAGGTTATTTTTAAAACCCAATAATACTTTGCCCGACCTGGGAATCGAACGCGACACCCTTTGCTTGCAGTCGCACTTGCGTACATTACGTCATTTTAGAGTATAAATCGTACTCAAAAGTGAAGTTATGTGATATTTCAAATCAATATATCTTTGAAACTACTAGTTTCCGTAAGAAAATAAAAAATACGTGTGTAATGATTTAAAATAATCTACCAGACGGACATTATAAAATGAAAGTTAGGCATCTACCCTGTTATCTACCCTTCGGGGCTTGAGGCAAATTCATCGGATAAAATCAGAGAAGAAGTAGATAAAATCCACTGAACCCTTCCAGCTGGGGGACCTCCCATTTTGCCGACTTACCACCCTTTCGTTACGCCATTGGATGTTGATAACGCATTTGTTTACGCAACCGTCAGTCCGTCAGTATTAAAACTTTTTTGATGTTGTACTTTGACATTTTGACGTCATCATTATCATCATCAACAGCCTACAAGTGCGCACGGAGAAAGTTTGAGCATTAATCACCACGCTTGTTAAATGTGGGTTGGCGATTCCAAACTTATAATTAGAAATTATAAGTCCAGGTTTCCTCACTATGTTTTCCTTCACCGTTTGTCAGTGCTCAGTGGTGTCTAAATAATCTAAGAAAGTACATAATTAACTCGGAAAAAGTCACATTGGTACTTGCCGTTGCATTGGTAGGTTTCGAAATTGCACACTCATGCATGAGGAGCGGACGTCTTAACCTCAGGACCACCACGACACTTTTTTGATGTATCTCACGAATTTGGCACGCATACAGCTTGGGGCACACTGTATTTTTACATCCAGAACTGTCGTTTGTCACAAAGTCAAAGTCAAAGTCAAAATCATTTATTTCAATTAGACCAGTGAGGCACTTTTGAACGTCAAAACAAAATATTTAAATATTAAATAATAAGAAAAAATGTCAGTCTGTAGGTCAGTCCTCTAGTGAAGCTATTTGCTCGTTCCAAAGTGTAGATTCCTATGGAGAAGAACGAACAAGAAACTCCATAGGTTACTCTTTTTCAATCATGTTCACAATACAATTTTTGGTTACATTCTTCCGTTGAGTTCAATAATGTGAGAACAATGTAATACCAATATTTGGTCAAGGAGACGGAAAAAGAAAATAACCTTGAGGACAAAAAATTTAATACAGTCTGCTGCTGACCAGTCCCATTTGACAGCGCCCGTACACGAACATGACACGTACACCAGCACCGCCCAACTCGACCATGTTATAGGGAATCCAGCGATCCACTGCCCGTGCCACTGCCAATGAGACTTTTGAGTGAGCATGACAACTCCAAGCTGACACACATGCATTCTACTAGTCTAATTTAATTTAGTTAGTTACAGGGCTCTCACATTTACAATACTTATATAAAGTTTTACAGTGTACATTTGAACAAAATGGCTGTATTTGACATGATTGGAACTCATTGGAACATCAATGTTTTTCGCTATCCTGTGGACCCAAGCATTTTTATCCTCTATGTAATCATTAAGTTTGTAGTATGCTTTTCCACATAACGTTTTTTAACATATAAAGGACATAACATTCCACATAACGTTTTTTTAACATATAACATTTTTAACATATAACACATTTCCTCATGAAGGTCTACCCGGATTGTGACTTGTTTAATGATAAGTATAAGGCTGTAATGTCTGTTTGCCTGGTGTATTGTGAGCAGAACCACATATAAAAATGTTATTTTATCTCGGTTTCCAGATTCTGTGTACGTATATTGTTATTATTACTGTTATTTAATTTTAATTCTAAGTTGTATTGTATTTTGTATTGTGTATATTTTTTTGTGTCCAACTTTATCTGTTTTGTAATTTTACTATATTTTCTCATTTTCTTTTAACACCTTTTTAATGTACTTTGATTTAGTTTTCTTTTTTTATATTTTTTGTAATTTAATTTGATTAATGTAATTGGTGTCTACCGTGTTAATCAATAAACAAAATAAATAAATAAATAAATAATCTAAATTTTGACTCATTTAAATGTAGTATTTCCTCCGGAATTTTATTATAGCATTTAACACAGAATCCCATAAAGGACTTTTGTACTTTTGTCAATCTAAATAGTGGCTGACTTAGTCTATCCCTATGTCTAGTTTGATAGTGGTGTCTGTCAGACACTTTACCAAACAACTGTAGGTTCTTCCTAACTACCTACAGTTGTTTGGTATTTATATATAGAGTGGGTGTGTGCACACCCACTCTTCGAATAAAACAACTAACCAGGGTGCTTACTCTTGAATCCAATTCCGATCGATCGACATTGGTATTGTCAAATTTCGTACTCTTGAGTCGCAACACTAGCGCCCATTGCATCCGTATTGCGTGGATATTGAATGAACTAATTGGTACTTTTTTTTAAGGGTGGAAAATCATCGAATTACTTTTCCCGCCTGGGTGAGGCGGGAGTGTCAGACTCTTACTGACTAAAAACCACCCCGTTCCTACTCCTGCACGTCGAGCCGGAGCCCCGGTTACCCGTTAGGTTCTGCGCGACTCCGAACCGACATCGGCCCTGTTGGGCCCCATCCGTGGTGGTCTGATGGTACTGAGTTTGGCTTCATATTCCGTACTCTGAATGCTATTTTATTTTATTAATAAATTATAAACAGCTTTATTATAAGTTTATTATAAACAGTTACGATTGTGGTTGTATAGTGTTGACATTGAATAATTATTGAGATTTTATTGGATTGAAATTGCATTGACATGGAGGTTGGTCTCAAGAGTAAGCACCCACACTTGATGAAAGTATGATCCGCAGTCATAATGATACAAACCACGAGTGACTATACTAACTGCCATGCGGTAGTGTAACACTCACCCATTCATAAACGAGCGCAGCTTTATTGGCAGACCTTCTGAGAAACAGCCACTATTATAACAAAATAAGTATAAAACTGAAGCTGTTTGGTTTAACCCGAGAATTATCTCCCAAACTTGCAAATGACTAATCTCCGAGTCCAATGCGACAAAACTTAAAATACAATAGGTACGTAAATATCAATGGTCTATTAAATAACATAATTTATATAACTACATAAATATTTACAACTTAAAATTAACTACAACAAAACTATTAAATAAAAAGAAAGTAAAAAAAAAAAGAAAACAACAAAAATTATACCCTTAATTTAGGCGTCAAAGTATTCGTCCGCATCACTATCACAGGGGAAAGTTCCCAGAAGACTGGCAGCATTGCCACGTTGAATGGCAATGCTTATTTTCTGTCCGAAGAAAAAGCCAGCCCTCTGGTCACGTGTAGAGTCGATTAGCCTACGGGCGATGTCTTTAAACACAGAGTGTGCACTGGGACCCCATGGCCCAAGTGTTTCGACCCCAAACGGCTCAAAACAGTAGATACCCACTAGATTTGAATATTTACGCCGTTTGAGGGCCTCTGCCGCGGAAGCAGCTGCACCAACGCATGCAGCGGTGCTTAAAAGATGTGATGGCGCAAGGGTGTCTACACACGTCGCGTCCCACACCAAAGGCCTACCCATCTTCCAAGGCAGCAGCGACATACCATCTGGTCTTTTGCCGTCATCACGTCCCAAACCATTAGGTTCTAATACGGCTGGTACACCGGCTGAGGCAAGAGCACGACGAATGATGTCGTTGATGCTGGCATGGCGAGCTATGCGGCCTGCACTTCTGCAACAAGAAAGACCATGGTACGTAATAAATACAAATGAGACAATAATTTTAATATAACGTTACTATTGTCACTTTGCCTTATTGGCCGAGTGGTTGCAAGTGTGAAAAGTAATAAATAATAATAAATCTTTATTCATTATAAGAAATTGGTCATAGTACAGATAAAAATCTTAATTTTAAATCAGAGACCTCACTAGGTTTGAATGCCTGTACTAGGAAAAATATCCTGTATCACAGGCGAAAGGAGCACACACAACATAACTAATTCTAGGACAAGTTATTTATATAAACAAATTCCATAACATAAGTAATCGATCAAAGTAAAGTAAAGTTGATTATTTAATATACATACATACATACATACATACACACTAAACAACATACAACTAAATATTAATATTATCGTATAAGTACATTTATTAAACAAGTAATTATATTAGCTTAAATACAAAACATAGATATACATATATATATATAAAACATTGGAGGAACTATAGTACTGAAGAATTTGATACATCAACAGAAACATAATCTAGTTTACAGTCCAGACGGTCATTCACTCGGTGTTACAATAAAGTGGGTGTTACATTGTACAGTGGCATTAAGTGCCGTAATGTGCGCCTCTGCCTACCCCTTCAGGGATAAAAGGCGTGAAGTTATGTTATGTGTTATATTTTTAAGAGGTGGACGTCTTACACCTCCAGTCCACCACGACATTCGAAACCTACCAACGGCAAGTACCAATGTGACATTTCCCGAGTTATATGTACTTTCTAAGATTATTTAGACACCTCTGACAAACGGTGAAGGAAAACATCGTGAGGAAACCTGGGGTAATGATTTCTAATTATAAGTTTGAAAACGCCAACCCGCATTGAGCAAGCGTGGTGATTAATGCTCAAACCTTCTCCGTGTGAGAAGAGGCTTTGCTCAGCAGCGGGCATTTACTGGCTGTTGATGATAATATTTTAAGACTGCAATTTACCTTTGCTTGCACCGCCCGCGTCTGCACAAGCGCTGGGGTTTCCCCTGCGGTGCGCGCGCGCAGATTTCACCCGCACTGATATCTCGTGTAGTTATTGGATACTAATCTTCCTCTTACACATAATCACACATATTAACTTCTGTGGTTTCACCCGACACACAGGTATAGACTGTAGGTATTAATTAATATGTTGTCTAGACAAAAATTGTAAGTCTGTCCGTGTTTAACATAACATAACATCACGCCTTTTATCCTCGAAGGGGTAGGCAGAGGTGCACATTATGCCACTGTACACTGTAACACCCACTTTTCACTATTTATGTTATGAGTCCCATATAATAGGGGGTGAGCCTATTGCCATATACCGGGCACAATTCTAGACTCCGTGCTACTGCTGAGTTTTTTTTAAATACCCGGTAATACTTTGCCCGACCCGGGAATCGAAACCCCTTGCCCGACAGTTGCACTTGCTACCAACGAGGCAGCGATTGTTGTACATAAATATATAAGTAGAAAATAAGTGTAATATTTGTACACCGATTCGGTAGAATGTATGAGACATAATTGCCATAATGAAAAAAACATTGCCTCTCCTTTGGGTTTTCTCCTGTGTCGTGGGTGCGTTTACAAACATACAAGTTCACATACACATACACACAGACACGGAACAACAATCTGTGGATCACATAAAGAATTGTTCCATGTGGGAATAGAACTGACGACACGTTCCGCGGCAGCCAGTTGCCCAGCCACCAAGCCAACCGAGAATTAAGATAAAACACCTATTGTAACTACATTCTGACTAATCATTTTTTCTCTCTTTCTTTCTTTCTGGGCCTACATTGAACAATAATAGAATCTGCATCATAAAGATAATGTTATTGTCGCGGAGAACCTAACGGGTAACCGGGGCTCCGGCTCGACGTGCAGGAGAAGGAACGGGGTGGTTTTTAGTCAGCAAGAGTCTGACACTCCCTCCCGCCTCACCCAGGCGGGAGCAGTCATTCGATGACTTTCCCCCCTTAAAAAATAAAAAGATAATGTTATTGACTTTCCTTATAACGTCACGTCCCTTGTCTTGACGTAGGTAATTCAAAATCAGGTAACCACCCAGATGTTACGCAGATACACACTACATACAGTTTTCCTCAATTTATTCACAATTCAGCAAGATAAGGATAACTTTACTGCACAGAATAAATGTGGAATTGTGTACCGTATGTCACAGGGATGGCAAACCATTGGCAAGTGCACAGAACATATAAATAAGGTGCCTTGAAATTAGCCGGTATACGAGCTGACGGATCACCTGACGGTAAGTAATCAGCGCCGCCCATAGCCACCCGCAACACCAGAGGCGTTACAAGTACATTTCCAGCCTTTTGCGAATTGGGAATTTGACGATTGTGGAGATTGGGGGGTAATTGGGTAGTTTCCATGGTCTAAAAATTAAAAATCTAATTAGTCCATCAGTTATATAATAAAAAAAATGAATGACACGTATTTTTTTATTTTCTCGTATTAAGTTGCAATACTTAGATAAAATGGCGCTAAGTTTAGGAGTATGGAAACTACCCAATTATGCATTTCGGTGCCTATGACCACAATAAATATTTCTTTAAAATAAATGACTGCACGGTTGATGTGGTGTCGTGTCGCGGGTTCGATTCAGCGGAACAATACTTTATGTGATCCACAAATTGTTCTTCCGTGTCTGGGTGTGATGTGTATGTGAACTTGTATGTTTGTAAACGCACCCACGACACAGGACACAATCCTAGTGTGGGGCAATGTTTTTAACAGAAAAAAATAATTACACGTTGATAATATATATGTATAAAGATTCGCTGCCCCTGTTTCATATCATAAAGCTCTGACTATTATATACTTACGTCACAGTAAAGTTGTTCAATGGAAAATACTAAGTCCTAGTCGCTAGAGCCACCGAGACACCCATTAGTGGCCATTACTATGTACTATAGACAATTATACCTGTAGTTGTCGGGCCTGCGGACGGCGAGCATGGGTGGCTCCCCGTCCGACCAGAAACAGACCCGAGCGTACGGCGCGTCGCGTTCCGCGCGCGCCTCAAAGAGCCATCAGACCACCACAGATGGGGCCCAATAGGGCCGATGCCGATTCGGAGTCGCGGAGAACCTAACGGGTAACCGGGGCTCCGGCTCGACGTGCAGGAGAAGGAACGGGGTGGTTTTTAGTCAGTAAGAGTCTGACACTCCCTCCCGCCTCACCCAGGCGGGAGCAGTCATTCAATGATTTTCCCCCCTTAAAAAAAAAAAAAAAAAAATACCTGTAGTTGACTTAAGTATAGTTAACAAGACACATACAAACATATCATCACGCCTTTCATCCCTGGAGGGGTAGGCAGAAATGCACATTACGGCACTTACTGCCACTGTACAATGTAACACCCACTTTTCAATCTTTATGTTATGTTATGAGTCCCATGTAATACTTTATTATATATGTGGTGCTACCATTGAGTTTTTTTTTAAATCCAGTTCTAGACGTCCAAACAATGTAAGTATATACATAAATTACTAGCTTTTACCCGCGGCTTCGCTCGCGTCACAAAAGGATAAAAAGTAGCCTATGTGTCATGACATATACCAATACACACAGCGCCATCTATACCAATACTTTTGTTTTCCCTCGGGAATATCAATTTTTTCCGGGATAAAAAGTACCCTATTATTTAATCCGGACTACTAACTTTACGTCTGCAAAAATTCAAACCAATCGGTTAAGTAGTTACGGCATCAAAGCGGAACAAACAAACAAACCAACAAACTCACTTTCCGATTTATAATATTAGTAAGGATACCTTTTGACATATCATTAATAGAGGTCTATAACGAAGCTAAACTGCTGGGAAGTTCGAGGTCAAAAATCCCATCGTACTTTGCCCGAGAGATGCATCATAACACAGCCAGCTATTATTTTACTACAATGGGAAATCTAACTTAACGCAACCGCAACCACAGCGCGTGCTGCGTGATGACGGCTGAGTAAAGTACATATGTCACCACCGCTACTCTTCCCGCGGGTGTCGTATACCCGACTGAGAGACACATAGCAGAGACCGGACAGCAGCGCTCTCTGATAAACCCGAACATTTTAAACTATGATATCCAACCCTTTAAAAGACGTATTCCTTTTTAAAAGGCCGGCAACGCACCTGTGACTCCTCTGGTGTTGCGGGTGTCCATGGGCGGCGCTGATCGCTTACCATCAGGTGATCCGTCTGTTCGTTTACCTCATCCTTACTAATATTATAAATCGGAAAGTGAGTTTGTTTGTTTGTTCCACTTTCACGCCGTAACTACTAAACCGATTGCTTTGAAATTTTGCAGATGTATAGTTAGAAGTCCGGATTAAATAATAGGGTACTTTTTATCCCGGAAAAAATTATATATTCCCGAGGGAAAATAAAAGTATTGGTATAGATGGCGCTGTGTGTATTGGTATATGTCACATAGGCTACTTTTTATCCTTTTGTGACGCGAGCGAAGCCGCGGATAAAAGCTAGTATTCCATAAAAAAACAAATCTCTCTTTTGCAGAGGAGGCCATCTTTTGCAGTGGACTGTCGACGATTATGACAAATTGTAGTCGTAGAACACAATGAGTTGCATGAATTAATAATCTTCAGTTAGATACTTGCGATTCCTAAACCACTGACTAGTGAGTGAGTAACCTCCCATTACCAACCCAGAAAGCTGCATCAAAGGGAAAATTTCCTGCATCTTTTCCAGTGAATCCCTGTTATCCAATTCTTCCACTCGATGGGAAAGCCCGATGCAGTGTCATTCAACCTTCGCGCTCCAACCTGCTTCACAATAATGTGACGTATTTTGTATCTGTGGTCGCTATGACAGGAGCGCGGCAACATGGCGGCAACTGAGTCACTTCCGCGATACTTTCAAACAGTATAATATATAAGTAATTCATAGAAATAAAGCAGTTTGCGTTATATATCGCGTGCGGTTCAAGGAAAATATAAGACATTAGTAGATGTAGTAAATATTAGTGGTGAGCGTCAATCAGCGCCATATTTATTGCACAAATTGAAGAAGAATCGTTTGAATGGGTACTTTCCTTAATCACTACATAGTATCAAAACAAAGTCGCTATCGCCGTCTGTCTGTCCCTATGTATGCTTAGAACTACGCAACGGATTTTGATGCGGATTTTTTTAAAAGATAGAGTGATTCTTAAGGAAGGTTTTTATGTATAATACGTAGGTACATATTGCACCCGTGCGAAGCCGGGGCGGGTCGCTAGTCAAAAATAAATAATTTCGACGGTTCAATACAATAAAATATTAAAAAATAATCACACTTTCATTAATTGATTTTATGACCAACTTAATTTTAGTATTTTTCCAGCATTTTTTTAAGAAATAGGTATACTGTTTGACGCTAAATAAACGTGACGTCACAATACACAATCTCGTACAAAATTCATAGAAAACTGTCGTTTTTGACAGTTCGAAAAAAGTACCTATTGAATTTGACTAGTTGGCAAGTACGCAATTTATTCTTGGTTTAGAGTTAATAGATATCCTAGATTTATAAGTATTTTAATAAAAAATGTATGTATGTATGATAGGTATTAGGTTACCCACCCACTGCTAGATTAGAAGTCAGCCGAACGTACGAACGAAAAATAAACAATCAGCCGAAGATATTACCTCCTCCTATTTTGAAGTCGTAAAAATATACTAAAGAGCCATTCCTTTCACTCGCCCTACCCTTAACAAGACACCCAGTAATGAATGTACTCCGACATCGAAGCGGTGTCAGGTAACAAGTGACAGTCGGGGAAACCCAGTGTTTAGGGAAAACCACGCGATATGATGAGGATAGCAACGGATGCACGAGTGTCTTGTACGTATAAAGTATTTGATACGAGTACGCGTTCGGCACTGTGATTGGCCGGTGCAAATAAAGCAACCAATCAAAGTGCCAAGTACGAATAACCATCGCATTCGTAACGTAATAGTATCGAGTGCGTTCGGCACTCTGATTTGCCGGCTCAAGTGAATCAACCAATCAGATCGCTTAACTCACTCGATACTGTTACGATACGAATGCGATAGTTATTCGTGCTTGGCACTCAGTGCGCCGAACGCGTACTCGTTACTATTACTTTAAACGTAAATGAAACTCGTACTAAGGCCTGATGCAGATAGACGTAGTGTGAGTGCACCCGTGTGCTGTGTATGTATGTAGGTACATACATAGTGTACAGGTTTTCATTACTTGTATTAAAGGGAAGGTAAACGATTGATAAATTTATTTTTAATTTTATTTTTTTTTTTTTTATTTAGACTTGGTACAAAAACCACATGTACAGGTCTTGAAGGCTCGCACTGTCTGACAGTCGACCTTTAAGTAGTGCGGAGATGGTAGTGACAGGTGACAGAACATCATACCTTTTATCTCCAAGGGGATTGCCTATCTTAGGGGTAGGCAGGTAAAAAATAACGAAGCCAATTCTCAACACGTCCCCGTCGTTGGCTTTGGGTAGCGCCGAGATTGAGATTGGAACGATTCCCAGCAGATCATGGTACAATAGCTGATAAACTACCGCTCGGGACTTGTACCGAGTTCTAGATACTATTTTTTTTTACACTTTATAGGTCGACGTTTGATCACCATCTCGCCTGATGGTAAGCGATGATGTGACCGACGATGGAGCACGCCTACCTATGAGCAACCTGTTCACTCGGGACTTGAAGACAACTAAGTCATATTTGACGGGAAACACAGCCTCTGGCAAGGAATTCCATTCCTTAGCAGTTCGCATGAGGATGCTTGACGTGAAACGCTTCGTTCGAATGGGTGGAATGTCCACCATATAAGAGTGGCGTCCCGCCGTTCGTCTGGTGGTACGGTGGTGAAACGGACTAGGCTACTGCTAGTAGATGTAATACGAACCTGTAGCACTTGAACGTGAGTTCTGCACTCGATTAGAGTTTTAAATTGTAGTTCTGATGCGGATCTATGAGAAACAAAAGAGTTCTAGGGATTGGAACAGTTCTAGCCCTATACAATAATATCATTTGAAGCGCTGAAATTGTTAATATTCGATTTTTTGCTCTTTCTAGCATGCTCTGCTGGTACTTGAACGTGAGTTCTAGACTCGATTAGATTTCTAGAGGTAGATGTTAGTTTTTATACAAACACGAGAACAGAACTATTTCTGAAAACAATAAGGAACTGTAGAACTCATTCGCATGCGATAAGAAGTCACGGTTATTTCTGATCTGCTGTAAAATCATCTGCCGGATATTTCTTTTTCAATTGTCTTTTTTTAAGGTAAAAACGCCGGAACTATTTGTAAAAGGTATCAGGAACTATAGAACTCAGCTGCATGCAATGAGAACTCTCATTTAGTTTCGATCTGCTGGACAATGAGCGGCTAAGTTCACTAACATCACAATTCCAAACTCCGTGCTACTACTGAGATGGTTTTTAAAACCCAGTAATACTTTGCCCGACCCGGGAATCGAACCCGAGACCCCTTGCCCAGTAGTGGCACTTGCCACCACTCGGCCACCGAGGCAGTCGAAGCAGTACAACTAGAAATTGCTTTTTGTAGGTAATTTTTTTTATACCACGCCGGTAGCAAATGAACGCACAATAGTCAACGCTTGAAGCACACTGTATAATTATGTAGACCCAGAACACAGTCGCGGAGAACCTAACGGGTAACCGGGGCTCCGGCTCGACGTGCAGGAGAAGGAACGGGGTGGTGTTTAGTCAGTAATAGTCTGACACTCCCTTCCGTCTCACCCAGACGGGAGCAGTCATTCGATGATTTTCCCCCCTTAAAAAAAACCCAGAACACACAATCTGTCACACACACCCTTAGCTTAGCAGAACAGTACCTACTTATTCAGATATTCTCGAAGTAACTCAGTTGTTTACTCACTTGTTCTGAAGTACACTACGAGATGAACAAGCACAATTAACAAGTACATTTGAAAATGTTTGTATTTTCCGGGAAAACTGTCCGTTTTACCAATGATTAATGATTAGTATTTATTTTGTTATTAATTTATTAAGTGCAAGTATATCGTTGTAACCGCAAGCTGAGTCAGTGCTCAGGTAAAGGAACTGACCTGTCGGTCGGGTCGCACAGGCGTGAGTACTGACTTTTTTGAAAATCATCGATTGACTGCTCCCGCCTGGGTGAGGCGGGAGGGAGTGTCAGACTCTTACTGACTAAAAACCACCCCGTTCCTTCTCCTGCACGTCGAGCCGGAGCCGCGGTTACCCGTTAGGTTCTCCGCAACATGACTACTGATTAACTATTAGCTGTGTAAGCGGTCCTGGCATAGCACAGAAGTAGCGTTAGTGGTTTTTATTCAGTTTTTTTTATGGAATAAGCCGGTAAACGAGCAGGCGGATAACCTGATGGTAAGCAATCGGCGTCGCCCATGGACACCTGGACCACCAGAGGCGTTACAAGTGCGTTACCGGCCTTTTGGGATTAGGAATTTGAGGATTGTTAGGATTCAGGGTGTGGGTAAGGGGGGAGCGGTAATTGGGCATTCGGTAACCTCACTCACACGACGTAACACAACGCAAGCGTTGTTTCACGAGCCGGCTCGACCGTAATGATACCACCAACGAGAACGAGCAGTACGCAGACGTGAAGCAAAGCTTGCGTTGTGTTTCATCGTGGAAGTGAGGTTATCGGAGGCCCTGGCAGTTACTCCCCTACTCAATCCCCGAATATCAAGAAAACATCAAATTCCTCATCCCCGAAAGGCCGGGTATCAATTACCATCATGTCTGCTCGTTTGCCGATATATGCTACAAAAAAAATACGCCATGCAGCTATACCAGCATATTTCGCTTGTATAATAAAGAGAGAGAACTGGGAAGTGGGACACAATTTTAATTTTGGTACAAACGGACACACAGAACAATCTTAGGTATAACTTGTATTTTATTATATAGATACGTATTAATGTCATGGTGAATCTGTCCAATACTTATAAATAAATTAATATTTACGAAAGTACAAAATTCTATAATTTAGGGTAACTTACACCGCTATACCTCGACCTACATCTAGCACCAATAGCACCAATTCATTGTAATTGTATTAATGGCGTTCATATACTCAGAATATAATTACACACAGATTTTTTTTACAAAAACGAGGATTATTTCCTCGACACAAGGATTGAAGACTCCCAAATTGTGAATTTTAGATGATACTACGTCATTAACACATAAGTGCCCTTATTATTAAATCCTCTAGCTTGAATTTATTTATTAAACTAAAATTATTATATTTTAAAACTAACTCTCTTGCATGGCTTTATTTCGAAGACGAGTTAGTACCGCTACTCCTCGCAAGATGGCAGGTGCTGTCCGAATCGTTAAGCGGCACACGAAGAAAATTGCTAATAACAACGTAGCGTTGTGAATCACGGTTAATCTGCAAAGTGAAAATTTTTAATAATTTCTAAAAATTACATAACGATGATTGGAAAAATAGTAGCTAACTTAATAGAATAATAATTGTAAATTATTTTTTTTTTAATTATAAAGTCTACTAACAGATGGCGCTGTATTAAACTGTAAGATTCTGGATTGCGATCTATCTATTAAAAGTATTGAAATCGGACGTAAAACTATAAGAAATGTATAAAAAAATGAGAAAGTTACAGTTTCATCCTCCTTCTCGCCGTGTGTATATCGTCGTCTCGCTCCCGCAGCAAGTACCGACGTGCACCCTTCACGAAGTCGACACAATGCTGCTCCCAGCTGAATAACAAAACATTATTTTCTTCAGTTATTGGGCGTTCGTTACACACGGAGATGGAAGATGAATTACCAAATTGCCCAGGATTCGATTGGCTTAAACAGCTCGGGTGCTTACTCATGAAATCAATCTCTATATTAATGCAATTTCAATCCAATAAAATCTCAATAATTATTCAATGTCAACATTATACAACCACAATCGTAACTGTTAAAATAACAGAGTACGGAATATAAAGCCAAACTCAAGACCATTTAGTTCATTCAAAATCATTGGTAGCGGATGCATGGGGAATTGGGGACGCGACGTATAGAACCTATGAGTATCTATGATAGACAAACAAAGAGGATGGTTTGATTTAATAGTGAGTCTTGAGTGAATGAGTGATAGTTCGTCAAAGTGTAAAAATACAAGAATATTTTAGATTACTATTATTATTTTTATTTCCGTCTGGTGTAGATTATTTAAAAACATTACACACGTATTTTTAATTTCCTTACGGAAGCGAATAGTTTCGAAGATATATTGATTATAAATATCGCATGACGTCACTTTGAGTACGACTTATACTCTAAAATGACGTAGCTAACTCCCACTCCTAAACTTTGACTCGTGTTATCTAAGTATTGTTTTCTTATAAGATAAAATAAAAAAAATACGTGGCTTATATATTTTCATTACCTAACTGACGAACTACCTAATTAGATTTTTAATTTTCATACCTTGTCATCAACCCTATTCTATCTGGAATTGAGTATTGAAGCAGATAATGTCTGGGCATACCTACCTATCTAAGCCTATAATGTATATAACTTCACGGTTCATACAGAAAAGGAGGAAATGTAATAAGATTTAGAAGTCAGTGTCTGATATACTAACTCGATAGTTTCAGGTCTCAGATTGTACCGCAGTTGGTCCTCCCCGTGCAGTCTGTCAGCCAGCCTCTGTACGTGCGTGGTGTTGAAGCTCCAGTGTCGGGTCGCGAAGAACTGCAGCGCGTGGTTCATTGCTTGCAGCCGCCTACATGCCGTCCATAGACTCGGCCTGAGAACACCATATATAAATATTCCAAATGGATCTCCTTCTTCCTTCCCTGTTTCGTTCAGTCAGTAGTCAGTGTACTTACTTCTGTTTGAGTCCACACGCTCGCCACACGCAGTGCGCGACACACAGTGGCGCCGTCTGTAGTACCGTCTCCAATACTTTCTGGAGCACACTGTAACACAGGACTTATTGAACTTGACACTTTACTCAGGTAAGTATTTAGTCATTGTTTTTCATCTTCATTTTCTAATTCTGATGCTGTTTAAAGTAGTGTGGATGTTTTTATAGCATAAACGAGCAGACAGATCACCTGATGGTAAGCAATCGGCGTCGCCCATGGACACCCGGAACACCATAGGCGCTACAAGTGCGTTATCGGTCTTTTGGAGAATAGGACTTTGAGGATCGTTGGGGATTTAGGGATTGGGGAGACTGGGGAAGGGGAGGGGATAATTGGGCCTCCGGTAACCTCACTCACACGACGAAACACAACGCAAGCGTTGCTTCACGTCGGTTTTCTGTGAGACCGTGGTATCACTCCGGTCGAGCCGACCCATTCGTGCCGAAGCATGGCTCTCCCACACTTATCAGTAGAGTAATTCATTAAGAGTAATCTAAAAAGTTTTTGATCTCTACTTCTTTCCGAAATCATAAATAGTAAATAGACTGCCTTACGTGTTCTCGCAGATGATGCCGTACGGGTACCAGAGCACGTGGTCGAAGGGATGCTCCCTGACCAGCCGCAACATGCGCGCGCGGAACTGGCCCCACGTCGCCGCGTGACTGCTGGACGCGCACGTGTACACGCGACCTTCGCGGACACTATGACATAAAAGATGTATGAATAGAAGACGGAGAATAGTGTGAGCATACGTTTATCACAATCCTTACTTCCTTACTTATATTATAAATCGGAAAGTGAGTTTGTTTGTTTGTTTGTTTGTTCCGACTTCACGCCGTAACTACTAAACCGATTGCATTGAATTTTTGCAGACGTAAAGTTAGTAGTCTGGATTAAATAATAGGGTACTTTTTATCCCGAAAAAATTTGATGTTCCCGAGGGAAAACATAAGTATTGGTATAGATGGCGCTGTGTGTATTGGTATATGTCACTTAAGCTACCTTTTTATCCTTTTGTGACGCGAGCGAAGCCGCGGGTAAAAGCTAGTTGAAATATAAATATTCTGTGTGACACAAGAAACGAACCAATAGTGGAGTAATTTCTTTTAGTTATAGAAATTCTTAAGGAGCGGACTTTCCAAATATAATCAATCTGCAACATGTCATGTCTATCATTTAATGAAAAGAAAAAAGAAAAGATGTCTTCATCATCATCATCATCATCATCAACATCAGCCGGAAGACGTCCACTGCTGGACAAAGGCCTCGCCCTTAGTCCTCCACGTCGAACGACAACTCGCCACCCGCATCCATTGGCTCCCCGCAACTATAGCGATGTCGACGGTCCACCTAGCGGGAGGCCTGCCTACGCTTCGTCTTCCGGTCCGTGGTCTCCACTCAAGGACTTTCTTGGCCCATCAGTCAGTCCTTCGAGCGACGAAAGATGCCTTATTTTCTAAAATCTCTGTCGCATAGGATTTTTTTACCAACAGTCTCTATTAACCTAACGAAAGTGAAATGTTATTGTACTATCTCCCTACAAACAAGAAATAACTATCCCCTTTAATACAACAATGTCTAACTTGTCAACTCCAGTCTCCCACGCGACAGCGATCAATGTATCGATGCATATATCGACGGGCATCATGTCGGCGCGCCGCTGTGCTCCACACCGCAGCACCCGCAGCAGTCCCTTCCCTGCGCCCGCTATCACTCCGCTCGGACCGTTCAGGTTCTCTATCCAGCCGGGGAACGGGTGGCGGAGGGAGGATACCACTGGAATAGAGAAAAGAGTTGGTTTGAGAGAAAATGAATAGTTTATATAGAGATTTATTTATTTAAGTCTATAGCTATACTATTATTTTTTATGTATTTCTCTTGGTCATAGATCTTGAATACGCTTGCCTCTTGCGTCGACCATTGTTTTTGTATCTGCATCACCCAAAAGCTGACCCAATGGCTGGAGGAGAATGTCGATGGCATTAAGCTCACCATGTACATACATTAGAGTGTGCATGAAGCCTTTTAAAATAAAATTAAAATAGTTCTTTGTAGTGATTGGTTCTTCTAAGATACAATGAAGGAATGAAATAGAGAGGAAAGAAGATAATGAAGAAGAAAAATGAAAGAAGTTCTTTTCAACGCATATCAAGACACACAAAGAAAGGACACAACTTTAAACAACGTGTTATCTTGTGAATTTGACATGTCCACGTTGAGTTGGAGGTCATAAATAATATTTTTATCCTGCTCATACCATTGTTTTATTAGACCAGAAGGTTATTGTTTATCTAGAATAGCTTAAAATCTGGAATGGAACTATGGAATTAAGCAATTAAGAGTTGAGGAAACTTAAATGTAGGTATAGTACCTATGCCTTAATAAACATCAAGGAGGGTACAATATTATCTCCAACTAACCTATAGAGGGTCTGAAGATAGCGCACGCGTAGTGCGCCGACGTGGCGCGCTCACTGACTGCGCTCTCCGCCACCGCCTTGGTGAATGTGTATGTGTTAGGCTTCGGCGCGATCAGTCTGAAGGAAAGACAGCATACACATTGTCACATTGTTATATTGGTGGATAGACTTAAACGACTTGTATTCTTTATAATTATATTAAGATGTATTACTACTAGGTAACAATCATCATTATCAGCAGCACCAGCTGGAAGTCTTCCCCTTGTGAACAAAAGCCTCCTGTCTAACCGCCAAGCGATTGACATGTAAGAAACCCGCGGTTCAGAAAACAAGTGTTCCAACATACGTCCATAGATGGCGCTTTTTATTTGAGATCGTTTTCTGAATCGCGGTGTTAAGATTCTCCGGCAATAGTATAAGGATTCAACGAATTTATTTATTTTCAATAGGACACGTGCTATTGTATCATATTTTATTGTACAATAATTCGGAATATACCTCTATATAAGTGTTCGGTAACCACTACCAAGGACTTTTATTCAAATCAACCCCCAGCTTAACCCTCACGATACCGACTACCGAGGGTTATCCACCTCCTTAAACCTCCTTTAGATTATCATGTCAAGCGGAATGATATTGCATGTCAATGCCTAATTCCTGTGTAATGTTGTTAGCTTTCAATTATCATAGTTCACCTAACTTCATCCAAATCTAAGTAGAGAAGTTTTCTGCTACTTTATCATCATCATCATGAACAGCCTGCGAAAGCTACAGAACTATTATAAGTCTCCTCAGGATAAGAAAGTTTGCCATTACTTCTACGCTTGCTTGGCGTGTTGGAGATCGTAGTTTTATCAAATAATATTATACTTCTACACCTATCTCTTCAGCATATCTATTATATCTTCATAAATATAGTAGTTACTCTAACCTGGGTGTGATCTCCTGCAGCATAGTCGCCGGCAGAGCATCGACCAGTGCCAGCAGATGGTTGGGAGACACTGGCGCCGGGTAAACGCGCTCCTCCACCGTGCTCAGCTCTGCGTTACTGTATGCCGTCGACACGTGGATGAATACCTGTCGACAGATGACGAGTGGAATAATTTTTTAGAGTAAAATGATTACGATGTCGTTTGTGTTGGCATTTTGACATTCAAACTTTCCGTTTTCCGAAATATCTGGAGTTACTTCAAAGATCACCACATTACCCATTATAAACGTTTCCTCCTTTTTACCATCCATCATCCTTCATCCATATAACCTATTATCCACCACACACTATCATCTTAGCTGATCAGCTTCAAGTACCTGCATGTTAGGCAGCTGGTCGCAGATGTCCATGAGTGTCAGCACTGGTCGCACGTTCTGCTCGACAGCTACTGACAGTGGCTCGTCGAACTTTAGCGTCGCTGCCGAGTGGAATACTACTGACACCTGGAGGGAACAATAGGGAGTTAAGTAAGTTCTGACACTTTGAATATATTATTACTTATGCTTCGGCACGAATGGGCCGGCTCGACCGGAGTGATATCACGGCCTCACAGAAAACCGACGTGAAGCTACGCTTGCGTTGTGTTTCGTCGTGTAAGTGAGGTTACCGGAGGCCCAATTACCCTCCCATTCCCCAATCTCTCCAATTCCTGAATCCCCAACGATCCTCAAACTCCTAATCCCCAAAAGGTTGGTAACGCACTTGTAACGCCCCTGGTGTTCCAGGTGTCCAAGGACGCGCCGATTGCTTACCATCAGGTGATCCGTCTGCTCGTTTACCGGCTTATCCCATTCCCATAAAAAAAACAACAATAATTCATCATCAGTGTAACAGTCCACTTTTAAGGGCCACTTAGGAAAATCTAAGAGAGATTTGCCTTATCCTCTACCCTCCACGCTTGCTAGGCAGGTTGGAGATCACAGCAATCCCTTTTAGAGGATTTGTCAGATCCACAGTAATAAGATCTTCCACCTACTTCCTCAATGCTTACCTGGTTTAGCTGATTCAAGGTAGACTGGTCAAAGCCGAACCGTCGCTTAGTGACGTCACCGGGCACCACACACAGCTTGTCCAGCTGTTGTGGGCATTGCTCGCGTACCACGTCGAACACCTGCCGGGTAGAAACGAATGAAAAGAGATGGAGGAAGATAGATGATCGGAGATAGGTGATTGATGAATGATGATTGATGATTAATGATTGAATGTGAATTATGTCGTGGTTGCTCGGAGGTTAAAGCCACCCGCTTCTCATGCATGAGGATGCGGGTTCGAAACCTACCAACAGGAAGTACCAATGTGATGTTTTCCGAGTTATATGTACATACTTCCTATGATTATTCAGACATTCTGACGACCAGTGAAAGAAGAAAATATCGCGAGAGAACCTGGCCTTATAATTTCTATTTTTAATTATACGTTTGCCAAACCATGCATTTATATGTTTAATATGCTCAAACCTTCTCCGCAGAGAAGAGGCCTTTTGTCAGTGGTGGACACTTATAGGCTGTCGATGTGATTGGTGATTGATGATTGGTCATTGATGATTGATGATTGATGATTGATGATTGATGATTGATGATTGATGATTGATGATTGATGATTGATGATTGATGATTGATGATTGATGATTGATGATTGTTGATTGATTTGTATGTTATATGCAGATAACAGATATCAGGTACCTGTGATTGTTTGAGTAGTGCGAGTCTCTTGTCGGGTGCGCAGTCCTTCTTGTGGCGCATGAGCAGGTGGAGGCGACTGATGTCGGGACACGTCCATAGGAGGCGCTCTACCAGCACCTAATGGATTACAACACTGTTATACTTTGTTATATCAGCTCTGATGTCATAATTTCCATAGTTACCTAGTACCTGCTTCATACTGTGTTGCTGTAGACGATATAATTAAATCAAAAATCTTCGTGCATGTTTGATTTATACTCACATTAATAAAACACATAGGCACATACATACATACATAACTGTGAGGTTGCCTGTCTTCTATAGGGGTAGGCAGAGATGATGAAACGCAAAGTCGAACTCAATCTCAATCTCAAAAGCATTTATTTTGTATTGTAACTTTCGTGAGACACGTAATTATTTGACGAGGAACTCGACTAGTTTCAAGCCAGTCGAGTTCCTCGTCAAATTATTACGTGAGTAAGCCGAAAACATAATAATTTATTTAGCATTTTATTTTGTGTATTTTTGAAACGTCAACAAACATGAAATAATAGACTGTCTCGTTGGCCGAGTGGTCGCAAGTGCGACTGCCGGGCAAGGGGTTTCGGGTTCGATTTCCGGGTCGGGCAAATAATTACTAGGTTTTTTTAAAATTCTCAGTATTAGCACGGAGTCTGTAATTGTGCCCGGTATATGGCAATAGGTTAACCCCTATTACATGGGACTCATAACATAAATAGTGAAAAAGTGGGTGTTACATTGTACAGTGGCATAATGTGCACCTCTGCCTACCCCTTCGGGGATAAAAGGCGTGATGTTATGTCATAAAATAATAAAAGTCAGTGAAGCTAGGCGCTCGTTCCAAAAAGTAGATTCGAGTGGACAAGAACGAGCAAGAAACTCTAATAGTTACGATTCTTACATAAAAAAAAACACAATAATAGAAAAATATTTTGCTTAACCTGGTAATCGAACGCGCGACTCACTGTTCATGGTTCGAATACACACACACACACACACACACACACACTAGAATTCCGACCTTAGGACCAATGAGTCCTATGTTATAGTTACCTTCCCCATGAACCCGGTAGCCCCCGTGATGAACACCTCCCTCCCCGCGAAGTACTCCGGGATGAGGGGGGGTGTCGAGGACTGCGGCGCGGGACGAGGTACCATGTCGCTGATATTGTACTGTACTCACTGCTAATGGAAAAACAACGTAATATATAAACAGTTAAACACATTTTCTATTTTAAACGGTTTTAATAGCTAAACTATAATTTACAAATCATGCACTTTCGTTTGATATCCATAAAGGAGGCAGTTGTGGAATTAATTATGTTTAAGAGTGTGTACCAAATATCAGATTGATTTGTCGTCAGGAAGGGGGTGACATTGTAATTGAGCCAAACAAACACACGGAGCAAGCTAAATGAAACTAAAATAATATAGAAATAACAAGATATTGAAGTCTAAAGACCTCACTTATTTTCTAGACATCTCATTTTCATACATTCTAATGTCAATTATACTATCTAATACTTCTTTTTTTATATGGGATAGTCCGGTAAACGAGCAGACGGATCACCTGATGGTAAGCAATCGCCGCCCATGGACACCCGGAACATCAAAGGCGTTACAAGTGCGTTACCGGCCTTTTGGGGATTAGGAGTTTGAGGATCGTTGGGGATTCAAGGATTAGGGAGATTGATGGGGGAGGGTGATTAGGCCTGTGGTAATGTCACTCAAGAGGAAACACAACGCAAGCGTTGTTTCACTATGGTTTTCCGCTCGTTGGCGGTATCACTCCAGTGCCGAAGCATGGCTCTCCCACACATACTTTGTTCGCCCCGGGAATCGAACCCGACACCCTTTGCCCGGCAGTCGCATATACGACCACTGGGCCAACGAGGCAGTCTTAACATTACGTAAGTACTAACTTAATAAATAATAATATTAATACCCACGCGAATGAAGTATTAACTTAGTGTCCTTTATTTTAAGCAGGTTTTTGATAGCTAATGTCTTTTATTGTTAAAATCATAATCTACCCACGCTCATTAGGTTTAGGTAAATGTTTGGTACTTAACCCACGACTCGGATCGAAAGAATATTCCTTTAAGTTAAATTTAAGTTCACACGGCCACACATGAATGTATACAAAACCAGTTTATCGTGGTATCGCGTCGCATCATCTTTCCGCACATTTAACGTTCAGTTTATCTTAATATATGTAAAGAAAAACACACTATTTCTTTAGTTTTATGTAGTCTATGCCATATTTTATCTGTAAACTCTATAATCTCTGGTAATTAAAAAAAATAAGAATTTTGATGTGTAATGGTTTACGGAAAAGTACAATGTGCTAATATTTAGAAAAGAAATTGTTAATTGTTGAAAATTGAAGTTAAAACTGTAAAGGAATAAACTTTAAAAGTCGTTTCTTTGATTACAGGTAAATAGGCAATAAGATAAAGTTGTAATTTAGTTTATTTAATGTGTTCATGTTTTTAACAATAAATCTTTGATTACAGAGCATCGCAAGTTTATTTTCTTTATAAAAATCAGACTGAAAGAGTCTTATATATATATAAATCTCGTGTCACAATGTTTGTCCTCAATGGACTCCTAAACCATTTAACCGATTATAATTGTTCGATCCAACTTGAGAGATAGGATAGTTTAAATTTCAAATTATAGTCGCAATTTTAATTTATTGCTAATTATTTGTCTGTTATTATTTGACAAAGTCAAAGTCAAAATCATTTATTTCAATTAGACCAGAAAGGCACTTTTAAACGTCAACAATAATATTAAAAGTGAAGCTATTTGCTCCTTCCAAGGTGTAGATTCCTATGGAGAAGAACGAGCAAGAAACTGCATAGGTTACTCTTTTTCAATCAGGTTCACAATACAATTCTCTAGTTACATAGTTTGCTGTTTGGATTGTGCGACAACAATGTAACACTAAAATCTAGTCAAAGTGATTGAAAAAGAAAATAACCTTAAAGACAATAAATAATACAGTCTGGAGCTGACCAGTCCCAGTTGACGGTGCCCGTTCACAAACATCACACGTACACCAGCACCGCCCAAATCAATCATATTGTAGGGAATCGAGCGATCCACTGCACGCGCCACCGCCAATGAGACCTTTGAGTGAGCATGACAACTCCACGCTGACACAAATGCATTCTACTAGTCTAATTTAATATTAAGTTAATTACAGGGCTCTCACATTCACAAAGGTTATCTAAGTTAAACAATATACAATTTAGCAAAATGGCTGTATTATTTACGATTTAATTAAAACATCAGTGTTTTTTGTCACCTGTGGAGTCGGACTAGCCTGTATCCAAGCATTTTTATCAACTATATAATCATTCAGTTTGTACGCTTGTATTACGTAATACGCTTGTCTACATAAAGTTTTCTTTATACATAATTTAAATTTTGATTAATTTAGGTGTTGTATGTCGCCTGGTATCTTATTATAACATTTAATACAGAATCCCATGAACGACTTACTTACTTTCGCCAATCTCGAAATTGGCTGACTTAATCTATTTTTATGTCTAGTTTGATAGTGGTGTCTGTTCGACACTTTACCAAATAACTGTAGGATTTTCCTAACATACATGATGTTTTCATAAATAAATTGACATGGAACGGTCATAATGTTGATCTCCCTAAACCTTTCTCTGAGTGATTCGCGACGACCTAGATTGTAGATAGCTCTGACGGCGCACTTTTGTAAGACAAAGATAGACTCAATGTCAGCAGCGTGTCCCCACAGCAAAATGCCATACGACATAATGCTATGAAAGTAACTGAAATACACTAGTCTTGCCGTGTCTATGTCAGTTAACTGTCGTATCTTCCAGACAGCATACGCTGCAGAGCTCAATCGTCCCGCTAATGATGTAATGTGAGGACCCCATTGCAATTTGTCGTCTACAGTAATTCCCAGGAAAGTTGTCTCTTTTACAAACTCTAATTTCTCACCATTCAATAATATGTCACATCCGTTGCTTTTTCACAATTATCTGTTAACTCCAAATGATTCTAACAGATGTCGATACCTTTCGACTAAGTTGATTAAGTAATCAATAGATGGCGCTGCTATGGGTTTTTTTCAATAGGAGTGATTCTTAAGGAAGGCTTATATGTATAATGCATGCATATTGCACCCGTGCAAAGCCGGGGCGGTTCGCTAGTACTGGTTATGTAAAGCTCGATGTGTAGCCGTGTGTATAATACCCAAACCCATCATTCATCTAACTAATACATGTGGAAAGCAATAAAGTATTGAGTATTGTATTCGTTATGCCTAAGAATCCTTCATAAGCCGGCCTTACATAACAAATCGCCATTTTCAGTAACCTTTCACCTTGAATTACTTAGGACGCAGATTTAAACGAAGTTTTGCAGACAATGGAATTGCAGTCTCAATATAATGACACTAATATTTAACAGGATTCATAAACGTATTGTGTAGGTATCGTTAACGTACGGTCGGAATCCTGTTCGCTTTATAGAATTTTAACCTATTTCATCCAACATCCGGGACCCCTCCGAACTCTCCGCAACAAACAAAATGAAATGTGTTTAAATTTCTTCCATTTCTTTTATTGTTATTTTTTTTAACATGTGGCCTATGTATTCCTATTATTTTCCTTTAAATAATTTTTCGTTGCTTCCGTCCGTGCGTCGCTGAAGGGGTGCCAACTGAAAACCAGTGTTGGGTACTTACTGTGCCCAGCTTACACTGAGTTGGCGAGCCCTTTCATCGTGGACATGCTGCCATCCTGTTTCTTTTATTTTGCTTTTTTTATAATGTTTTTTTTGCCTTCATTGTTGTTTTTTTACTGCTGTTTTTTTGTTATTTTATGTTTTTATATTGTTTTCTTTTTATTTTTGTTTTTCAGTGTTTATTAATGTGTTAATATTCGGTGGTCCATCATGTCTGGTGACGAATAAACTATTTTTCTTTCTTTCATACATTTTAAGTAGTTATGACAAACCACATTACATTTACCGACAGTGTACAATGGTCGCCGTGACTCAAGTGCATCAGTAAACAATATCGTTGTACCCGACTATTGGTTTAGCTACGACCTGTTAGATTAACTGTTGACTCGGTAACTACATATTTGTTTAAACCTGAACTCTGTAACGTGCAGTGCAAGACAAACATACAATGGGTAAAATAAATAGTTACATAGGATATGTCACGTGTTGTTTACAAAATATAACATCATAGTAATGTTGTTGGCCTTGTCATCACCACCAGCCCGTGGCTGTAGAGTCCACTGCTTGACCGTGGACCTTCTTTAGTTCTTTAGAGATCGCAGTATAAAAGGTTCAGGTGTATCAAAGAGCACTGCTGCACGGTCTCTGTCTAATGTGTAGTCCCTTAGTCGGCTTTTACGACATTCGCGGCGAGTATAGGAACCGTGAATGACGAGGTAACGCGATTGGTTTCATGTCACGCTAGGGGTTCATATTAATCACTACGAGGACCGCCCTGAGGACACGGTGGAACACATTGTAGCGGAATGCCCTGCGTGGGCTGAGCACCGCCGGGCCTTTAGGGAAGTGATCGGCGATGGCGACATCTCGCGTCCGGGCCTAGTGCGGGTCATGGTGCGGAGCGAGGGGAACTGGGATGCCGTCTCCTCCCTTGCGAAGCAGTCATGCTAGCTAAGGAGGAGGCGGGACGCGTGAGGCAGCGAAGCGCTGCCTCCTCGCAACCCAGTCATCGCGAAGGACACTCCGGGTGTTGGGGATCGCGGGACGATCTCCGGCGGACGTAAGCGCGGGCCTGCGGACGTCGAGCATGGGTGGCTCACCGTCCGACCAGAACCAGACCCGAGCGTACGGCACGTCGCATTCAGAAGCGTTTTACAGAGCCATCAGACCACCACGGATGGGGCCCAACAGGACCGATGCCGATTCGGAGTCGCGGAGAACCTAACGGGTTACCGGGGCTCCGGCGCGACGTGCAGGAGAAGGAACGGGGTGGTTTTTAGTCAGGAAGAGTCACTCCCTCCCGCAGCACCCAGACGGGAGCAGTCATTCCATGATTTAACCCTTAAAAAAAGGGGGTTCATATTTATTCGTAACGTCGCTTCATGTAGACTATTAAAATCGTCAACTAGTAACGCGAGTCGTGAAAAAGCTGTGACACAGATTAATGTCTCACGACAGTTATAATATTTACAATAGTAACTTCACATATTTGAACCCTTAAAGAATAGATAAGAGATAACACCCACTTTTTTACCAGTTATAACCCAGAATTGCGGACTTGCGGATCGAAGCTGGAGTAGGAACGGGGTGGTGTTTAGTCAGTAGGTAAGAGTCTGACACTTTCTCTCGCCTCAGTCAAGGCGAGAGGAGTCATTTGATGATTATTCTTTAAAAATGAAATGCAAGAAATGCAAATAGGGGACGAGGAGCCTTATACAATAATACTTTGCCAAACTCCAGAATCGGACCCGATAGCACAGCCTTAGCAGCCGCGCTTGCAACCAATCAACAAGTTTAGTTCTCAAATGGGTAGTCAGAGGTGTGCATGTAGCATGTACATATACAAGGTGTTGTTTTAAAGCCGCGTCATTTTCTAGGAGGTAACTCGGCTATCGATTCTGAGTCCGATCCGAATCAATAAAAAAAATTGTAGGTAAATATTTTTCATTTTTCTGTAAATTACGGATATCCGTAAGTGCGAACTACACGCCGTCTTGTAACTAGTTTTATAACGCGGCTTAACACACACAAACTCAAACACGTAATTTATATTATTCCTAATTCCATAAAACTCCAATAAGCAACATTTCAGTCGCTTATTCTGAAATACTGTCGAACTTAAACGATTTATTATAGCCGTATTTTTTTAACTATTGGCCCGAAACTTTCTCTTACATTGAACCTTTATGACTTCTGTAACATGCCCCCGAGAAATGTCACGGTTTTAAAACTACACCTTGTATAATGTACTTACTTACGTACCCACTCTCTGCCAGTTATGAGTCCCATGTAATAGATAACAAGTACTTGAGAATATTTCTGAATAACTTAATAATAATAAATGCAGTCCATTGTTCCAGATGCATGGAACATCAGTAGGTAAGTATGCGATAGAATTGTGCACTAACTGTGAAGCACTCGTAGTAATTCTATAGATTCTGTTAACTTCTAATAAATATTATGAGTTCATTGTAAAGCAACATTGTTGCTGTAGACTGTAAAATTGAAGAAAATGAACTTTATCAATAACTAAGTAAGTTATATTATTCTGTGTCACATAAATTAATTATAATACCTATTACACCTACTATTGCACATCTCTGCAGCACCCCATGGTTAACTGTTAGAGAATGCCGCCCGGCATTAAGTCCGCCATCGTATTTATTTACAGAAGTGTAAATAAAACAAATAAAATAAAATAAGTCCCAAGTTTCATGAAATGGAGGAGTCTACGTCGGCACTGCTGTGTCGACTCGACCGGAGTGATACCACGACCGAGTAGTACACCGGCGTGAAACAACGCGAGCTTTTTATGCAGGTTAATGAAGGTCTAACCAATCCCCCATAACCCTATCCCCAAATCCCCAAAACCACTTTTTTAATTATCAACTTGACCAAACTCACGATTGTTCATTTTCTTTTGTTTTCAGGGAAACAAATGCATAGAACTAAGGTACGGATTGATACCACGGCCGAGCAGAAAACCATAGTGAAACAACACTTGCGTTGTCAATCTCCCCAATCCCTGAACCATCAACAACCCTCAAACTCCTAATCCCCAAAAGGCCGGTAACGCACTTGTAACTTGTAACGGTACAGGTGTTCCGGATGGTTAGAGCGACGCCGATTGCTCACCTTACCATCCGCTGATCCGTGCTTGTTTACCAACTTATCTCATAAAAAAACATAATTTGTAATGAAATATCGCATTCTACTCAACTAATCTCCTCCTTCCTTCAACGGAATCCGTTGTCGAATGCCTCCTAGCGCGCCGACCGACCGATGTCCATGGGACTCCGGGTCAAACGAAGTACAACTGTATTATAAGGATTTAGTGGAATTTCGAAAAATCTGAATAACAACAGGGAATCGAGTTGAAGTGTCCAGTAATAAAGCAATAATCCCAACCCCTAATAATAAAAAAATAACAAAATAAATAGACTATGTTACCTGCCTTTATTCTTGTAAAATCAATTTGTTCCTCTGACTACTTGAAGGCTGCTCACACGTCTTTATTCACCAACGTGACCACCACACTGTGTGCGCCGGCGCCGGCGGTGGGTACAGTGGCCACTCTGCAGTCTGCACACTGCGTATGCGTTCCATATCATTTACACGGTTATAAGTAAATACGTAGATATTATAGAGAAATAACTTTTGCTCGTGTCTATGCTTGCGTTTTTATTTAGAACTAGCTGTGCCCGCGACTTCGTTCGCGTGATTGTCGAAAACAAAACAACATCGTTTAGATAACAGTGGGCTATATACTTACATATATTATGAACTACACTCAAGAATTACTTTCAGTTTGAGTATTTGTGCGGCCTACGCAAATGTTCTTTGGGTTGGTATTGTTCGTCGAATCACTCAGCCTCACCTGTTAATTGAGCTGACTGTAAACGGACACATGCGTACCTACTGCCTTCAGAACGGGTCCGCTCAAACTGTTGTGGTTCTTTCCTCAAAAGGCCACTACAGAAAGAACTTGCACGGTTCTCACACGTAATCTTTTTATACATATTTGTCTGGACTTTAAAAGAGACAGACCTCTGAGTTTGTTTCGGCATTTCTTCTCAGAGTAGTCAGTTAGGAAATGTCGGCCTCATCGTTCGCTTGATAAAATTGACGTGTAAAAGTGCTGCCTTGTAGCCTATTTGCAGAAATAAATTCACTTGTTTCACTTGAAGGTGGTACAGTATTTTTTTTGCTAATAAAGATCCTGACTATAGTATATTTTTATTTGGTAATATTGGTGTATAGTTGATTACGTTAATGCTTCCCTATATACTATATTAGCGGTTGAATTATCCGGAGCATTATACAAAAACCGTTTTGTTATTTTTCTTTGAGGTATTTTTAAGGAAAATATCAAAGCAATATACAAAACCGACAAAATTTTAAAGATCGGTGCGTCGAACAGTCTCGTATGATAACAAATCGTCTGTTCGTGGTCACGACTTAACGAATTCAAACTCAGAAGTAAATAGGTACTTCTACTTTAGGGATGATACGTATTTACTGGTACAGGTACATATAAATACCTACCTAGTTTGAGCTTACCACTAAACCATGAAAACGATACCCATGGCGATAAATTAAAATTTTCGTTTCGTTCAAATACAGATTTATGTAACAAAAAGGTCGTTCGTACGATGCATGTTTTAAACTTAAGGCGACCGTAAAGGCCACATTTCAAAATACTTATAGCCTATTCTCCCTGCGTGGGCTGAGCACCGCCGTGCCCTCAGAGAAGTGACCGGCGATGGCGACCTCTCGCCTCCGGGCCTAGTGCAGGCCATGATGCGGAGTGAGGGGGACTGGGATGCCGTCTCCTCCTTTTGCGAAGCAGTCATGCTAGCTAAGGAGGAGGCGGGACGCGTGAGGCAGCGAAGCGCTGCCTCCTCGCAACCCAGCCATCGCGAAGGACACACCGGGCGTCGGGGATCGCGGGACGATCTCCGGCCACCGTAAGCGCGGGCCTGCGGACGGCGAGCATGGGTGGCTCCCCGTCCGACCAGAAACAGACCCGAGCGTACGGCGCGTCGCGTTCCGCGCGCGCCTCAAAGAGCCATCAGACCACCACAGATGGGGCCCAATAAGGCCGATGCCGATTCGGAGTCGCGGAGAATCTAATGGGTAACCGGAGCTCCGGCTCGACGTGCAGGAGAAGGAACGGGGTGGTTTTTAGTCAGTAAGAGACTGACATTCCCTCCCGCCTCACCCAGACGGGAGCAGTCATTCGATGATTTTCCCCCTTAAAAAGAAATAGCCTAAAAATATACAACATGATATTTTAATACTTGTTTAAAATATCATGTAGTATCTTTACTTCGGACTTAAAACCAATGACCAAACGAAACCAATTTTCCAAAGGTGTCGTTTCGAGTACTAAACTGAATTGCGTGTTGTAGTATTTTACTTCTTGAACTCACTAAATTAATCATATCTTCTGATAGAGTGAACCGATTTCGAAGAAACAAAAACTAAGTTATACTTCAAGTTGCGTAGAATTTTTGTATATAAGCAATGTCTGCATTGAATGCGTAGATTTTACGTGATGCGCGCACAAACAAACAGACAACAGACAACAGACAAACATTTCAAAAATGATGGAAGTGGGTTCTTCTTTTAGTTATCTTTTAACACGCTGGTAATTTTTTTGGCAATTTCTTCAATGTACAAAAATTACTTTTCTACAGATTTATTATATGTATAGATTTATTTACGTGTGACATGGTGATGGTATAATTGTTAAGTAGCCTAGCCTACCTACCCATTTCCTGCCGCGGGCGTCGTCAAACCCGATATAGGAAACATAACATAACATCAGGTCTTTTATTTCAGAAGGGGGAGGCAGAGTGCACATTATGCCACTGTACAATGTAACACCCACTTTCCCTATTTTATGTTATGAGTCCCATGTAATAGGGGGTGAGCCTATTGCCATAAACCGTTTGTAGACCCTCTTGTTTAAATAAGGCCTAAAGTCACCAGTGGACTGTCACCTGCGTTGATGATGCTAAGTTATAAATCAATCTATATTAATAAAAATGGATCGCCTAAATCTATAAACAAACTGCCGAATGACTGTATCGAATCGTGAATCGCGTTCGTTGTCGTTAGAACAGGCGGAGCTGGGGCGGGTCGCTAGTGTGGTTATAATTATACAACAAATAGAATTTCTGATCTATTGTACCTAGTTGTGTTATAATAATTATAAAGAAGATACCGAACTAAACATTGGCATTAGGTAAGTATGTACCCATTATTATAGCTAGCCATATATTTTTTCAACAATGATAATTATTGTTAATGCTTGTAATGTGATGTTCCTTCAGTAATAGCTTGCAATAAAGAATTTAAATAATGGAAATCTTATGATAGGCACTTAATATATGCGATTTTTAACAAAAACTATTGGTTTGAGGAACAGTTATAGAATTTTTTCGTTTGTAGAAATTTGCTTCACAAAAAAGCGCTTTGTTTACTAACCTAATATACACAAGAAATGTCATGAACTCCAACCTAGGATTTTTTTGTTTAATTTGGGAAAATCATCGAATGACTGCTCCCGCCTGGGTGAGGCGGAAGGGAGTGTCAGACTCTTACTGACCAAAAACCACCCCGTTCCTTCTCCTGCACGTCGAACCGGAGCCCCGGTTACCCGCCGTTAGGTTCTCCGCGACTCCAACCTGGGATAGGCGGTCGGTTATTGACATGCACTTAATAGGGAATTTCTGTGTAGGCCGATTTCGCTAATAGTATTCTAATAAATTTAAGTTGTACATATTTATTTATTTTCTTATTTTTATGTATCATGTAAATAAGTACTAAAAATAAAGAAAACAATGTAAATCTAAGTTATAAGAAACTTCACGTGATCTAAATAAACTGTATACCTCTATAGAATATAAGTTATTTTATTACGGTGTACGAACTATCAAAATTGAATCGAACGATGGCGTCGAACAATACACTTAAAACAAAAGCGTCATCTAACGTGTAGTGTTTAAACTAAAAGAATAGCGTCATCTAACGTGCAGTGGTAATACTAATTGAATAGCACCATCTAGTGTGTAATAGACTAACCGCAAATGTAAGTCCTGGAATTTGCTAAAACTTTAATGATAAATTCCAAGTTTATTGTGATAGTTAAAATTAATTATGAAATTAAAACATTGAATAATAATTTCAATCTTTAAATATGTCAAAATGATAACAACATTGCAAAAACGAAACGAAATTCACTGTCAAACCATAATGACAGCTGGTCAGTAATGACATTAGGAATGTCAAGGTTAGAAAAAATTGCGAAACTATTGTTTGTAGCATATTATATGCTTTGACCTTGTCTGTCTTCACAAGTGTGAACGAGAGGGAAATGTCAGGGGTAAAGAGCGAAGATGCGCTCAGTAACGCAACGCAATCGCAGAAGACGTGTCGATAGTAACATACGGCTATAAAATATTATATTATCGCGAAAATCTCGAAACAAACGACTGTAAAAGTAGCTTGTGTATTAAATGATAAAAAACTAAAATTTTGACTTCATTAATTAAGAAAAATTTTGCGAATAGGCAGAATCGTGATCGAAGTTTATTTTCATTGTCGATGTAAACAAAAGAGCTGTGTTGTTATAACAATGTGTTTGTTGCGGTGAAGGGGCGTGAATGAGGTTCGTGCCGGACTGTATCGCGAGGACTTTTAAACGAAAATACTGGAGGATGAGCGGCGTCAGTCGAGATGCCCCTGTGGGCATACAACTCATTCAGAAACTGAGCAACTATTGCTGTCCTAGGCTTCAGATCAACCGACTTCGATGGTGAGTCACATAGACTGTATAGCTTAACACCTTGACTTAGTTTTAAGATTGTTTAAAAAGTTGATTCTAGTATTTAAATTGCACTGCTCATATCACAATCATGAATGTTGTATGCCCGAAAAATGAGTTTCAATATCCAAATATTATGATTAAACCGCGCAAATCACCACTAATTAGCCAAATAACTAATTAAAACTTCATTTCAATGCCTGCTTATCACTAATTCCTAATTAATATATTTGTAAAATGGTTTTATGAAAGGAAGAATGCTAGAATGTTGAATATGTAAAATTCTCTAACTATTTAAAAAGAAATACAAGGTTTCAAGTGCCAGTGATGCATGTACAGGTCATGGTTGTAATTATAATTATTTAATAAATGACAACTGCTAGTTATTAATAGTTTTATTAATTGACTCAAGGCGCTATTGATTTTTATTCATAGTAAAAGGTATAATATCTGCTATTGCTATTGTTTAGTTTATTCTAGCTGGCGAAATAAGGGTCTTATATTTCATAATGTATGTCTCTAACTATTCTGTCTTCATGAAATGTGTAGTCTTTTAACTGGGTATACAACACCCGCGGGAAGAGTTGAGGTAGTGTCAAATTTTGTCTACACAAATAGTCTTAATAATCCACCATTTTTCCAGTAAAATAGACAACATCTCCACTTATGTCTCAACATAATTATTGCCAATATACCCATCCAAAACGCGACCTCACCAAACATAGCTTAACCTTCTGTAATCTCTCAGTCAGCTAATAGATTAGCAGTAGATAATTAAAACTGCACAGTTAGAACTCAGTGTTGTGCTTGGTCACGCATGAAATGATTGTGATAATATGAAGTACCTATGTGTTGAGTGATAAGTCTACAGTACCATAGTATATAAACCTATAATATATGTACTTTATTTAAAATATATGTTATAATTATTGTAACACTAGGTTCTGACCGCAACTTCGTATGCGCAATACCGATTTCTCCCGTTCCCTTAGGATTATCAAGTTTTTTTCTGTCTTAAAAACCTTCTCCTAATAGTAACAAATACAAAATAAAATAAATTTGTGAAATCCAGGTCAGCCATGCAGGCGTGATGCCTTGACCGAGGGAAAAGGGATTCATTTTTATATATGTACTAGCTGTGCTTAGGACTTCGTCCGCATAGAATAGTGATTCACAGCTCCTACCCCGTAGATGATAGCGTGATAATATGTAGCCTATATGTTGAACCAACCTGTTAGTAATATTCATGCAAAATTTGAAGTAAATCCATGCAGTACTTTTTGAGTTTAACCCGGACGTACATACAGACAGAAATTCTAAAAACCATATTTTTTGGTTGGATATGGATTGTACAGTTATCACTTTCCTACGATTTTATTATATGTATAGATATAAATTACATCATCGCTTGTATGCATACTTCCCCGTAAAAGTTTCTATGTAATTAATTAATAATTTTTTACCAGTTTCATGTTATAGGGGATTACTTTTATATCTTTATACCAGCTGTATACTTATTATTTTTCTGCCTACCCAAGAATCAAACACAAGGCTCCATTGTCGATGATGATTCAGTTGATAGGTTGATATAAAATCAAAGTTAGATTTAAGAAAAGAAATTGCTAATCAATCCTAAATATTTGTATTAACTGAGTTTGGAATTGAACTAATTGTCTCATGTTTTGAGATGATGCTATATTGCTAATACCTAATTATATTTCAATATTTACTTCCTATTCATCAACAGCCTATAAGTGTCCACTGCTGACCAAAGGCCTCTTCTCACACAGAGAAGGTTTGAGCACTTAATCACCACGCTTGTTCAATGCGGGTTGGCGATTTCAAACTTATAATTAGAAATTATAAGCTCAGCTTTACCGTTTGTCGATGGTGTCTGAATAATCTTAGAGAGTACATATCACTCGGAAAAAGTCACATTGGTACTTGCCGTTAGTAGGCTTCGAACCCACATTTTCGTGCATGAGAAGCGGGCGTCTTAAACCTCCGGGCCACCACGACATTTTTTATTTATTATTAGCAAAGGAACTATGAAATGTAATGAAAATGAAACCCAACACAGAACAGAATCCATTCAACCACAATATAATTATAATTAATGAATAAACCACAAATTAAGTCACCAGTAATATTAGATTGCCTCATTGGTCGTATGACTGCCGGGCGTTACAAGTGCGTTACCGGCCTTTTAGGGATTAGGAATTTGAGGATTGTGGGGTCTTCAGGGATTGGGGAGATTAGGGTATTCTGGCCTCCGGTAACCTCACTCACATGACGAAACACAACGCAAGTGTTGTTTCACTATAGTTTTCTGCTCGGCCGTGGTATCACACCTGTCGAGCCGGCCCAGCAATGCCGAAGCATGGCTCTCCCACACTTAAAAATACATGGAATGCGTATTATGTATGTATGTGTTCGCAGATAATGGCCGGTATACGAGCAGTGTCCGTGTACTTAGCATTTAGTTGCTATCTCTATAGTGACACATACAAACATGAATTAGCTATTAAAATATTCAGTTTGTGTATTTTTCTTTTGTTCGTTCGCGTAACGTGTAATTAATTTGTTAAGTTTAAGTAAGTTAAGTTGTAATTATTTTTAACGGACTTCCCAAAAAGGTGGTTACGTTACCCGATTACTCCGGCCTTTGTGGACAGATGTTAATAATTCTTTTTTTGTTGGAAAGTTCATAACTCGGGGTGGACCCATTTCCACCAGGTCAGGATCTGATGATAGGATCCCATGGAAACCGAGGGGAACTTTTCAAAATAGTAGGGGCGGCGAGAGAAAAAAATTCTAAACACCATATTCTTGGCTTTGGTATCGATTGTAGATCACGCCCAAAGCGAAAGTCAAAACTGTACATCGAATATTTTTACAGTTTTCACTTTCCTACGACTTTATTATGATTTAAAACTACTGGAATAACATATATCCCTCGAGACAGCATAATTATACATCCCCACCATATAGATGGTTGGCAGGCCACAACTGTGCGCTTCTCACGTAGCTTCCTGCCTCACACAGCAAAACTGTGGAATGATCTGTCGTCGGCGGTATTTCCGGACCGATACGACCTTCAAACCTTCAAGAAAACAGCGTATTCCATTTTAAAAGGCCGGCAACGCACCTGTGTCTCCTCTAGTGTTCCGGGTGTCCATGGGCGGCGCTGATCGTTTACCATCAGGTGATCCGTCTGCTCGTTTGCCTCCTATTCCTATTCCATGAAAAAATTCCTACTGGAATGCGGGCTACTAACCCACTAGCTGAACTAGGTAGCTATTTTTATGTTATTAGGGGCGATCCTATTGCCAAACACTGGACACAATAACACGTAGGTACAGACTATACCAATCCATCAGTTACAGAGGTCTACGAAAATTGCAACACCCGATAAAACTACAACCGACCCAAGAATTGAACTTTGAACTTCTGTATCCGTTAGCAATCGCGATAATTAGTGTCTAATTAGCTAATAGTTAAGTCAGTACTGAAATGTGCATAGTTGGATGTCAACTGCTTCAATACTTTAAATAATCAATTTATTGGGTTCAAAGTATTCAAAGTCAAAGTAAAAATCATTTATTTCAATTAGACCAGGAAGGCACTTTTGAACGTCAGCAATAGAAAATTAAAAGTGAAGTTATTTGCTCATTCCAAGGTGTAGATTCCTATGGAGAAGAACGAGCAAGAAACTCCATAGGTTACTCTTTCCAATCAGGTTCACAATACAATTCTCTAGTTACACAGATTTATTGGTTTGATTGTGCGATAATAATGTAACACCAAATGTATTACTGGGGTTTTTTAAAAAAAACCTCAGTAGTAGCACGGAGACTAGGTGTCTGGTACAATAGGCTCACCCCCTATTACATGGGACTCATGACATAAATACTAAATAGTGAAAAGTGGGTGTTATATTGCATTAAGTGCCGTAATGTGCACCTCTGCCTACTCCTTTGGGGATAAAAGGCGTGATGTTATGTTATGCTAAGTAGAATTAATTTAAAAAAAATGTTTCTGAATGTGATACTTGATTGTAATACAATTTGATATTCAATTCAAATATAAGTAAATACGAAAGTTAGTAATTCTGTTTGTCACATCGTTAAGGTCATTCAACTATACGAACAGAAATTTGATATCTACGTGAGTACGGGGATGATGACAGGGTATGAAAATTAAAAATATAATTAGTCCGTAAGTTAGGTAATGAAAAAATATTAGACACGTATTTTTTTATTTTGTCGTATAATAAAACAATACTTAGATAAAACGAATCAAAGTTTAGGAGTGGGGGCTAAAACGTCATTTCTTAGTATAAAATGTACTGAGAAGTGACGTCACGCGACATTTCAAATCAATATATCTTCGAAACTATTCGTTTCTGTGAGAAAATAAAAAATACGTGTCTAATGTTTTTAAATAATCTATCAGACGGACATTAAAATAAAAATTAGTCGTCTACCCTATTATTGCAATTCCAAAGAACTTCACAGGAGGGAATGAACAGATGGACATACAAACATACAAAAGAGAGATATTCGCGTCCATGTTACAGAACGCCCGTTAAAAATCCCCGAAAATGACTAAACCACCATATTAGTAGTAGTTAGTACACATCTGTATGAACGCCGCTCAAAGAGCCATAAGACCACCACGGATGTGGCCCAATAGGGCTGATGCCCATTCGGAGCCGCGGAGAACGTAAAGGGTTACCGGGGCTCCGGCTCGACGTGCAGGAGAAGGAACGGGGTGGGTTTTAGTCAGTAAGAGTCTGACACTCCCTCCCGCCTCACCCAGGCGGGAGCAGTCATTCGATGATTTTCCCCCCTTAAAAAAAACACGTTTTCTGTATCTTACAATCATGGCGATCTGTAAAATAGTCAAAGTCAAAGTCAAAATCATTTATTTCAATTAGACCAAGATGGCACTTTTGAACGTCAAACAACAAAAATGGACTCGAACTGGCGATTGCCCTATGTTTTTACATCAATTAGGTAATGTAATGTATGACAATGAAAGTTTTGATGCGGGTGACACCGACGCCGGAAACTGGAAACCATTGTATCCGATTATGAATGTTATTAGAATGAATAACCTATTATCGAAATTTTTCACTAGCTTTGCCCGCGACTTCAGCCGCGTGGAATAGTGACTTCGGATAGATCTTCACAGCTCCTCTCTCGTCAGTGATAGCGTGATAATATGTAGCCTATATGTTGCAATCTGTGGATCACACAAAGAGTTGTTCTGTGCGGGAATCGAACCTGCGACGTAAGATGAGTGCGTTCCAAAAAAAAAGTTCCCATATACAAATGAAGATTATGATGATACTAGCTGTTGCCCGCGACTTCGTTCGCGAGGAATTGTGATTCACAGCTCCTCCCCCGTAGATGATAGAGTGATAATATGTAGCCTATGTGTTGACCCGACTTGCTAGTATTATTTATGCAAAATTTGAAGTAAATCCATGCAGTAATTTTGGAGATCATCCCGAACATACACACAGACAAACAGACAAAAATTCTAATAACCATATTTTTGGCTTCGGTATACTTATCGTATATTCAATGTACAGTTTTGACTTTTCTACGATTTTATTATATGTATAGATTTGAATTCATTGAAATTAAAACAATGAATAATGTAGAACACTTCCATATGATATGAGTCGTGTTTACAGTAATGCATTACAGAGACAGTGTCGTGTTGCACGGACTATGACTCATCGTGTTTGTCACACAAACATGCTTCAGCTCCTAAACTGCTGAGCTTCACTTAATAAAACACTTAAAAAGTGCAATGGTTAGACAAATTCAGATCTTTTTAAACCGACTTCAAAAATAGCAGGTTCTCAATTTGACCTAAGTATATGTATGTATGCATATGTGTGCATATATACTATGTACTTTGATGTGGTTCGGTATTCAGAAAAGTGTTACACTTAGGAGAAGGTTTTAGTATATGAATTGACCGACTTCAAAAAAGAAGGGGTTGGTCTCTGTTTTTTATACTTAGTTTATAAACTACATATTATAAAACAAAGTCGCTATCTGCCGTCTCTCTGTACCTATGTATGCTTTTTTTTTTTTTTAAGGGGGGAAAATCATCGAATTACTGCTTCCGCCTGGGTGAGGCGGAAGGGAGTGTCAGACTCGACCTAACTAAAAACCACCCCGTTCCTTCTCCTGCACGTCGAGCCGGAGCCCCGGTTACCCGTTAGGTTCTCCGCGACTCCGAATCGGCATCGGCCCTATTGGGCCCCATCTGTGGTGGTCTGATGGCTCTTTGAGGCGCCGTACGCTCGGGTCTGTTTCTGGTCGGACGGGGAGCCACCCATGCTCGCCGTCCGCAGGCCCGCGCTCACGGTGGCCGGAGATCGTCCCGCGATCCCCGACGCCCGGTGTGTCCTTCGCGATTAAAACTACGCAACGGATTTTGATGCGGTTTTTTTTATAGATAGGCGGATTCTTAAGGAAGGTTTTTGTGTGTAATACACGCATATTGCACCCGTGCGAAGCCGGGCCGGGTCGCTAGTAGTTTATAAAAGAATTATCATTTGTCGTAACACTTACGTTTTGTAAAAACTACATAACTTCCGAACGACTAAAATAACTCGCGTGACACACATTTTTAAACAAACATACATACTTACATGATATGACGTGGTATCTATAACCAACAATATTGTACAAGAACATTTTTATGTGGAATTGTCGCAGTAAGATCACCAGAATCACCGTTTCGCCCTGTGCCACCGTGCTAGCAAAAACTAGCAAATTAGTTCAAACTATAAATCTATTTCTTTTTTTTGAGGGGGAAAATCATCCACCCTGGGCTGGGTGAGGTGCGAATGTCAGACAGACTCTTACTTTTTTAATGAAATAAGCCGGTAAATGAGCAGACGAATCACCTGATGGTAAGCAATCGGCGTCGCCCATGGACACCTGGAACACCAGAGGCGTTACAAGTGCGTTACCGGCCTTTTGGGGATTAGGAATTTGAGGATTATTGGTTTCGGAGATTGAGGAGATTAGGGAGGGGGTAATTAGGCCTCCTGTAACCTCACACGACAAAACACAACGCAAGTATTGTTACACATCGATTTTCTGCTCGTTGGTGGTATCACTCCGGTCGAGCAGGTCCAATTGAACAAGCCAAACCAGCATGACTCTCCCACACTTACTGACTAAATACCACCACGTTTCTATAATACTATTGCATAGAGCCGGAGCCACAGTAACTCTTGCGGTTGTCCGCAGCCCCAGACGCCATGAACGACTGAACGGGTCTCGATGAATTTTAGCACAGAGATAGATTGTAGTTCAATAACACGTGGGGTAGTTGCATCCATGCGAAGTCGCTGCCAGAACCTAGTGTATTTTTAAGAGGGGAAAATCATCTAATGACTTCTCCCGTCTTGGGTTGGCGGGAGGAAGTGTCAGACTCTTACTGACTAAAAACCACCCCGTTCCTACTCTTGCACTTCGAGCCGGAGCCCCGGTAACCCGTTAAGTCCCCCGCAGCTCCATTTCGGCATCAGCCCTACTGCTACTGAGCCCCATCTGTGTTGGTCTGATGGCTCTTCGAGGCGCGCGCGGAACGCGACGTGTCATACGATCGGGTCTGTGCGATGCGTGGAGTGCGATTCACTAAGGCAAAACATCTTTACAACCCAGATACATCGTTGTAACATCCGGCAAAAAATCGGTATTCTTTAGTTAAAACTACGCGATCTAAGCTCTGGGTGCTTACTCTTGAAACCAATCTCAATGTCAATGCAATTTCAATCCAATAAAATCTCAATAATTATTCAATGTCAACACTATACAACCCCTATTGTAGCTGTTACAATAACATTCAGAGTACGGAATATAAAGCCAAACTCAATACCATTTAGTTCATTCAATATCCACGCAATACGGATGCAATGGGCGCTAGTGTTGGAACTCGAGAGTACGAAATTTGACAATACCAATGTCGATTGATCGGAATTGGATTCAAGAGTAAGCCAACTGGGGGCTTACTCTTGAAACAAAACTCAATGTCAATTTCAAACCAATCCAATGACAATACAATAATAAGTGCGTACTCTTGACCAGCTTGGAATTAAGATCGCATTAATATTGGGATTGCGTTCGTATTGGAAAGATAGGAGTGAAGTTAGCTGCACAATAGTGAGGACCTATGCGTTTGTTGCTGTATCGATAAAGTGAATGTAGAATAAAAAACTACAGTTTTTAACCAATTTTTATGTTTTAATTGAAAAGTGCATTGTAAAAAAAATTTAACATTGTTTGATTCCCATATTCATTAATGCTTTTCAATAAAATTAATATTATTTAAACAAAATATATGAATTATAGGCTGTTTGAGCTGATCCATTTGCTTGAAATGACGTTGTTGACATAAGACTTATTGTTGACATATTTTGACAGTTTGCGTTTGGTTTGAAAATTTTTGAAATATTAATGCGAACTTTTATTTTTCTTTAATTAAAACTTAAAAGTGTGCTGCAAAGATTAAAAAACTCAAGGCAAGTCTTATAAAATATTAATTGTTATATTTGATGTTATCGGGAAATTGGTTATGTCGAATTGTCTCACAATGTTTATATTTTTTTAGGTAAAATGTCCAATCGCCCTTCAACTTTACAATTAGAAACCCTTGTGGAGTTTCTTGAACAAAATCCCGGAATCGCGAGGGGTTTTTTAAGAACTTCGCTAGGGAAACAAGAAAGTAAACAAAAATGGGCAGAAATAGCTGTTACTTTGAACGCTCTAGGCGGCGTCATCAAGGATGGACCCGGATGGTCAAAGGTAATGTATTTTTATTTTTAGCAACATATGAATAAATTAAAATGTTACACAATTATTCATATAATTAACTAGTACATACATACTTTATTTTACTTATAGTACTGGGCTGAAAAAAAATGCAGCCTGAAGAAGCTGTGTTCCCAATATGCAGCTTCTATCCGGCGGACTGGTGGAGGAGAAGGTGAAAGATGCTCGCTGTCCCAGTTAGACAAACGGCTTGTAGCAGTGATGGGAGGCACAAGTTTTGCGTCTGGTGACAGCGAGCTAGCTGTAAATCCTTTCCCACAAATGGTAATATTTATTCATATTAATGACTGCCTCGTTGGCCGAGTGATCGCAAGTGTGACTGCCGAGCAAAGGGTCTCATAATTAACTAATAACATAACATCACGCCTTTTACCCCTGAAGGGGTAGGTGGAGATGCACATTACGGCACTTAATGCCACTGTATAATGTAAACCCACTTTTCACTATTTATGTTATGAGTCCCATGTAATAGGGGGTGAGCCTATTGCCATATACCAGGCAAAATTCCAGACTCCGTGCTACTACTGAGTTTTTTTTTTAAATCCAGTAATTCTTTGCCTGACCCGGGAATTGAACCTGAGACCCCGGGTTTTCTTTATTAATCGAGTCTTAATTAATCTTTAAGCAAATAATAAATAAAATTTTTATATTTTACAGCATTCTTCTGTTGTAGAATCTGAGTCGACTTCTACAATATTAGAATTTAGCGAAATGGATGTTGAAATCATCTCTGTTCCTCCGCCAAATTTAGCTACTTCAGGAACCTCAAGGGCTGAAACGGCTGCTGCTCCTGACGCAGTACCACCTCAAACTAGTAAGTAAATTTTTACCTGCCATTAAATTAAATTAATATTTCATAAAGTCCACCAAATAGTTTACCAAATTTCTTACTATTAATGCACAATATAATTATTAGACATACCATTAACCAACACTTCTTTATCACACAAGGCACTAAATGACCTTTAAAATGGTTTAAAAACCAAACTTTTGTTAGTTTAGTGTGCTATGTTATATGTATAGTTCAATATGTTCCTTGGAAGTAAAATATGAATTTGTATCTTTTTTAAGGTACCAATACAAACACCTCTCGTCGTCGGTCACGTCGTTTACTCTCTAGGACAATTGATACCGAGATGGACCGTATGGCAAGGATTGAGGAACGACGCGTTGAGGCTGAGAGGTTGAGTGCAGAGGCCTTATCCGACACGAGCCGAAGACTAGAGAGGCTCGCAGATGCTGCCGAGCAAATAGCTGTTGCCATAACGGGGGTGGCCAATGCTCTTCAACAAATAGCAAATAATTTAGGAAGGACCTAATAAACGTCAATAGTTTGAGTCCTTCCTAGATTACTTTATTTAGCAATTATTGGTTTATTTTTTAAATGTTTGAGGTATGTTAAAATCGTAGTAATTGGTGTTTCATAGTCTCTGCCTATCTCCATGGGAGATAGACGTGAGGTTACGTATGAATGTATGTACTTACCTATGTGTATGGTGTTTTATTATTGTAAAAAAGACTGATTTAGTTGTGATTATATCAATATTTTGTTATTTAATTTATAAACTAAGATAAGCAAAGTAATTTTACATATTATTTTCACAATGTATAATGTGTGATAGAAATTATTAGTGGTGTATAATTGTTATTGTCAGATGAGAGATTTAAAAAAGACTCGATTTATTTGTGATTATATTGACATTATGTTATTTAATTTATGATCTAAGATAAGCAAAGTAATTTTACATATTATTTTCACTATGTATAATGTGTGATAGAAATTATTATGTATAATTGTTATTGTCAAAATGAGAGATTTAAAAAAAAGACTGATTACATTAGGAGCCATCCTAAAATTTTATTTTAAAGACTTTTAATTTTACATTAATTTCTAAATAAAACTACAAAAATTAATTTCAAAGTTTTTTATTTTATATTTTGTATCTTTGAATCAACATAAAAATTTATATAAGAAAAAAAACTTATTATCTACGAGCTGCCCATAATTGCTGAACTAAAGAATTTCGTATTTCAATCCCTCTCCTTAGTTCAGCAATCGATGGATCAGTCACACGGGCTTCTGGTGGTTCAGAGGAACTTTCATTTTGATTACTTAAATCAACATCAAAATCACAATTATTTTTCTAAATTGGTTACAGATATTGTGTAACACACAGCAGCTATTAATAATTTTAGATGCTTTTATAGGGTGATAGTGCAGCACTCTGTGCCCCAACAAGCATCGCCACCTATTCTTGAGGACTCCAATAGTACGCTCCACTACATTGCGAGCGGAGCAATGCATCTTGTTATAAAACTCTTCTGGAGAACCTTCAGCAGCATCCACAATAGGGGTCATCATGTATGTCCTTTGGGCATATCCAGAATCACCTAATGAAATAAAAATATGAAATTAAATAACTACACTTTTACAACTATTCATTACAAATCAATTATTTTCTAGTAATTTACCTAGAAAATATACATTTTCCCCAGCATCATTAAGGGTGATTAAGTGGCTCTTAATACTGTGCTGATTCCAAATGAAACTGTCATGAGTTGCACCACCAAAGGATGCATCCACAGACAGAATGTTAAATCGGCATCACAGATCTAAAAAAAGTTAACTATTATTTTTAGATACAGTAGAAAATAATTATGTATAAGAATCACTTATTTGATTAAAATTCTTAATTGTCATGTCCCTGAACACTTACAATCATAACTTTCTTGAATGGAAATGCTTCCTATTAAAAAATCTTTCTTCGTTTTCTGATGGCCGCACTATTGCCACATGAGTGCCATCGATGCAGCCCAAAACTGCAGGGATCCCAAATTTTTCATAAACCTGAATAAACAAATATCTCAGCATTTGTTCAAATATTTTGGTAAGTATCTTAAAGGAGTATCTTAAATAAAGGACATTAACTTACCGTCTTTTAATAAGATCCCTCTGTGAGCGAGTTTGGGGAAACTTTACCCACTTCTTTAAAATGTTTTCTTGATTTAAAGCGATTACCGTATCATTAATCGCCTTAGAAACAGACTGCTGGGACATGAGTGTCCCAAACGTGCTCCCAACAAGCTTTTGGTAGCTGCCAGTGGCGAAGAATGAGAGTGCTACCAATAACTGTAAATCGAAAATATTTTATTGAATACAAATAATTTAATAGGTGTATTGAATTTTATACATTATTTTCTACTTACTTTATATTTAGGTGATATATCACTTCTCCTCTTCACAACTGGCAAGTAGGGCCGCAACTCCTCATAAATTTCGTTAAATAAGCTTTTGGGGACGCGATAATTTGCCACAAACTCCTCGTCACCCATGGAGAAAGCCTTATCCATATAACGCGCCAAGCGACGCTCATTTCTTCGTATTTTTACCGACTTCTTACCTATCAGTGGGGGGGTAACCTATCAGTACTAATAATAGTTATTTTTTGCTTTTTAGATTTGACTTTTTGTTTGTTATTAGTTTTTGGTTTTTAGTTTTTTGAAGTCGGTTTTTTAAACGCAGTTTTTATTTTATTATTAATTGCATTCTTCGCGTATTTTGCAAAAACACAAATGGTAGAGCTAAACGTGCCATTTCTATTGCAAAAAGAAAGCTAAATTTGCTTATAATTAAAAAACAATATAAACAAAGTACCACTTTTGTTATTGGGAAAATCTCAATAATAACAGAATGTCAACACAATGCTAACCCTATCGTAGCTGTCAAAATAGCGTCCAGAGTACGAACTAAACTCAATCTCGATGCCAATTAGTTCATTCAATATCCACCCAATACGAATACAACGTGGTGCTAGTGTTGCGACTCAAGAGTACGAAACGTCACAATATCAATGTCGATCGATCGGAATTGGATTCAAGAGTAAGCCCCCTGGTTCTGGGTGCTTACTCTTGAAATCAATCTCAATGTCAATGCAAATTCAATCCAATTAAATCTCAATAATTATTCAATGTCAAAACTATACAACCACAATCGTAGCTGTTACAATAGTATTCAGAGTACGGAATATAAAGACAAACTCAATACTATATAATTCATTCAATATCCACGCAATACGGATGCAATGGGCGCTAGTGTTACAACTCAAGAGTACGAAATTTCACAATACCAATGTCGATCGATCGGAATTGGATTCAAGAGTAAGCCCCCTGGTCGGGCGCCGAGGTACCCGTGCTCGCCGTCCGCAGGCCCGTGCTTACGGTGGTGACCAGAGATGCATATATAGTTACATTGCTGCTTATCTCTCGCATGTTGCGACAGTGTGATGATATTGTGGTTATTACTAATTAACTATTTACTTGTAATTTGTTGTTAATTAAATTAATTTGATTGTAGACACAGTTTGGCGGTCGCACTCCAACGGTCATGTAGCGGCGTGTGTCACTGATAGCCCCTATAGTTGAGAACTAGGAAATGTAACTTCATGCTTGTTACCCAAAGGGATAAGGCAGAAGTGTACTTTAATTGAGATGACGCCTTTTTAACCCCAAAGGGGTAGGCAGAGGTGCACATTACGGCACTTAATGCAACTGTACAATATGTAACACCCACTTTTCACTATTTATATTATGTGTCCCATGTAATAGGGGGTGAGCCTATTGCCATATACCGGACACAATTCCAGACTCCGTGCTACTACTGAGAATTTTTTTAAAACCCAGTAATACTTTGCCCGACCCGGGAATCGCACTTGCAACCACTCTGCGAACGAGCATAAGATGACATATTGTCAATAAGCATTTCGTCTCCTCATGAAATCTTCTGGTTTATTTCGTTACGGTATCCAAGACAGTCGTTCATGTCCTTGGGAAGTGGGACGTTGGACTTCAGTGTTCCGGTGTTTTCATGGTTGTATCTACTGTAGATCCTGGTGCACAGGAGATGCTGGGGCAATGAAATTATAACTGCAAAATCAGAGGTATTCCATGAAGCGCACCCAGACGAAGCGCACCTAAAGTATTCCACTTAGCGCAGCTGTAGGTGCGCTTAAAATAAATTTGGGTGTGCTTCATGGAATACCTCCAAAATCGTCAGTTCGCGAGCAAATCATTTAATGTTAGGACAATATGAATGTATGTGTGTATGTTTGTTACTCTAGAACGTCGAAACGACTGAAGGGATCGGAATGGAATTTGGAACAAGGGTAGATTATGTTTTGGAATAACACATAGGCTATTTCTTATCACTCGGAAATGTGGGCGAACCCACTGGTAGAAGCTAGTTATTTTTTATTCATTTAAGTATTACTTAACCATAGAATGACATTCTGTTTATATCTTCCATCCGCAGGTACCAAGGTTCGGTTCTCGTGTTGACATTCTTCACGTACATGACATACCACTTGACACGCAAACCGATATCAGTAGTGAAGAGTGTGCTACATCAGAACTGCTCAGCGTTAGTGCCTCCCCCGGGAACCGATCCCAATGACGATCAGTGGTGTAACTGGGCGCCGTTTAGTAAGTATAAAGTGTCTATAAAATGTATTTAACTAACTTCATAATATTTTGTGATTTACGAGGTAACTTGACTAATTTCGAACTCGTTCGGGGCCCGTAGTTATGATAATTGATAAGCTTGCGCGAAAAACGACGCGTCGAGCATAGTATATCCTCGCACAAATTGAATTGACGTTTAATTCCAATAAAGTTCATTTTACTATAACATTTTATCTGAATTCAATGTCATTCCAATATGACCTATAACACTATAGAAATAAAGTTGTACTTTACATGTTTTTACTTCCAATTTCTACATCCCTTTAGTTTATGTAAAAACGCGGGTTACTCACGATAGTTATTATAAAAATCACTTTAGTTCATTGCAAAATGAACTGTAACACCATAGTAATAGAGTTGCATGTTGCACATATTGTATCTAGTTCCAGCGTCGATATCACTTTAATTCATTGCAAAATGACCCATAATGGTATAGTAATAGAGTTGTATGTTGCACGTTACAGACACGGCGGACGCGAACACGTTGCTGGGCACGTTGGACTCCGCGTTCCTGTTCTCATACGCGGGCGCCATGTTTGTTTCAGGTGAAGTATAGCAATTAATATATTGTACTACCTAATGCTGCTGCTCGTCTCCTATTGATCGTACCGTGATGTTTTATAGCCATCCTCGATAAATCATCACGCTACGATCCGCGCGCGCCTCAAAGAGCCATCAGACCATCACAGATGGGACTCAGTAGGGCTGATGTCGATACGGAGCCGCGGAGGACTTAACGGGTTACCGGGGCTCCGGCTCGACGTGCAGGAGAAGGAACGGGGTGGTTTTTAGTCAGTAAGAGTCTGACACTCCCTCCCGCCTCACCCAGGGAGCAGTCATTCGATGATGTTCGCCCTTTAAAAAAAATCCTCGATAAACGGACTATACAAAGCGAAAACAATTATTAAAATTGGACCAGTAGTTCCTGAGATTAGCCCGTTCAAACATACAAACTTAAACTTAAGTTTGTTATATTTTTTTAACCCGTCGAGCGTCCGCGTTCCTTATGATCCAACGCGAGAATGAAAATGGCCATTTGCCATTGGCACACGAAAATAAGGATCATTACAATCCTTGAAATCAATGAAATAAAAAATACAGTCAAAATAAAAACAAAACATTAATAATAGATTTTATAAAAGAGAAAGTAGCATGGAGCATTTTTTCTTATGATCCACCGGGTGCTCATAAAGACGCTCGAGGGGTTAATGGGATAATTTACGGAACTGGAGGTCTAAATAGAATAATTATTTTTGTGTTGGATAGTCCTCCATTTGTCGAGGATAAGGATCGCGTCACGCTGCAATCAATAGGAGCCGAGCAGAGCGGGTGAAACGAGACGAGCGCAGGAGTAGCTAAAGTAATACAATGCTTAACTTGCAAGAGTTATAATTGCCATTGCGTAGTCCATGCACATTACAAGGAGGTAAACATTGTACGTAGCTTATAGAACAGCTGTACCGACGTCTGTCACCAACCAGACGTCGAACCCATGACCTTGAGCACACGAGCACACAATGCTAATGACGACCGATAAACTAATTAGCAAATATTTTTCATAAATTACTATTTGAATATATCGGTGATTAAAGTGATAGATAGTTTGTTAATGGGTTCGATTCTTGGGTAGGGCAAATTGTTTTTGAAATTTTTGGTTTGTATACTCACTTTTGGTAGAAATACTAGGGGTTTCTCGCCCTTTGTTGATGTAGGTTTTAGTATTTATGTTCATCATCATCATCAACAGCCTATAAATGCCCACTGCTAAGCAAAGCTTCTTCTCACACAGAGAAGGTTTGAGCATTAATCACCACGCTTGCTCAATGCGGGTTGGCGATTTCAAACTTATAATTAGAAATTATAAGCCCAGGTTTCCTCACGATGTTTTCCTTCACCGTTTGTCAGTGGTGTCTAGATAATCTTAGAAAGTACATATAACTCGGAAAAAGTCACATTGGTACTTGCTGTTGGTAGGTTTCGAACCCGCACCCTCATGCATGAGAAGCGGGCGTCTTAAACCTCCGGGCCAACATGACATAAGTCTTTATTTATATTTATTTTAATGTTCCTATTTTTTCTTCAACTTTTTTTTATTTATTTATTATTGTGATGTTAACACGGCTTTACACCAATTACATTAACACACATACAAAGAGAAATCAAAAAGAATCTAACATTTATAACATTTATAGTATTTACGAATCACCTGATGGTAAGCAATTGGCGTCGTCGCCCATGGACACCCGAAACACCAGAGGTTTTACAAGTTTGTTACCGGCCTTTTGGGGATTAGGAATTTGAGGATTGTTAGGAATTCGGGGATTGGAGAGAGAATTGGGCGTCCGGTAACATCACTGACACGACGAAACAAGGCAAGGGTTCACGTCGGTGTTCAGTGAGGCCGTGGTATCACTCCGGTCGAGACAACCTATGACGTCTTGTGGCTCATTCTTCTTCTTATGGTGCCACTTCACTCCTGAAGGTTGGCCGTCGACTTTTTGAATTGGTCCTTGTCATTGGCCAGGCGTAAAAGTTGTTCCACAGAGCTGATACCTATTCACAACAGTCAAATACTGCGGTATTTAATCAACCGCTGTTATCAATTACAACTGACGTCTGTCACCTGTTACAAATCGATTTCCGCACGAAAATCATTCCTTGATTATATCTGGACGCAGTCGATTGACGCCATGTTTCATTCATTCAGCCCGCACTTGTGTTACTTATCTGTTGTCGCATTTTGATTGCTATCTTACTGTATATGAGTCAGTTCTCATATTATTAATGTACTTGCTTTACGCTCGTATACTGAGAACCTAACGGGTAGCCGGGGCTCCGGTTCGATGTGCAGGAGAAGGAACGGGGTGGGTTTTAGTCAGTTAGAGTCTGACACTCCCTCCCGCCTCACCCAGGTGGGAGCAGCTATTCGATGATTTTCCCCCCTTAAAAAAAATTCTGGAAGGTTACTCAATTAATTAAGTTGTACTGAAATATCGTTCCATCTCTGTAATTTTATAAAGAACTAGCGACCCGCCCCGGCTTCGCACGGTTGCAATATGCATGTATTATACATATAAACCTTCCTTTAAGAATCACTCTATCTATTTAAAAAAACTGCATCATAATCCGTTGCGTAGTTTTAAAGATCTAAGCATACATAGGGACAGATAGACGGCGGATAGCGACTTTGTTTTATACTATGTAGTGATTTGTCGTGAGAGCGTCTTAAAATTGCCTCATTGGCCGAGAGGTCGCTAGTGCGACTGCCTGGCAAGGGCTAAGTTATACTGGGATTTACAAAAAAATCCTAGTAGTAGCACGGGTCTGGAATTGTGCCCGGTATATGGCAATAGACTCACCCCCCTATTACATGGGACTTATAACATAAATAGTGAAAAGTATGTTTTACATACATTGTACAGTGGCATTAAGTGCCCTAATGTACACTTCTGCCTACCCTTCGGGGATAAAAGGCGTCATGTTATGTTATATATGTAACCTCTTAAAATGGAATGGTGTTTGAGTATTTGAACATGACACCAGCTATGTTAAGAGTCTAATTTAATAGTGGTATTTATTTCCGTGCAACGACTATTCAACCAAATCCAATGATCCTCATTCCTCATCGTCACCAACATCCGAAGACCAAAATGAAAGGTATTCATGAGGAATTGCACAACCTTATTCCCCATAGTCCATTTTACCGCCGTAGTTCCAGATGAACGGCGGGGTGCCACCCTTATATGGTGGGCATTCCACCCATTCTTCCTTGTGCGAACAGCTAAGGAATGGACCTCCTTGCCGGAATCTGTATCCTTATCCTGACAAATATAACTTGTTGTCTTCAAGTCCCGAGTGAACAGGTTGCTCATAGGTAGGCGTGCTCCATCGTCGGCTACATCATCGCTTACCACCAGGCGAGATGGTGGCCAAACGTCCCCTACAAGTATAAAAGAAAGGTTCGCCGTAATCCCCACACTTAACAGACAGCTTGAGCAAGCGTGGTGATTAATGCTGAAACCAGTTCGTGAAAAGAGGGCTTTGGCAGCAGTGCCCACTTATTTTCGACTGACATTTTTTTCTTATTATTTAATATTTAAATATTTTGTTGTTGACGTTCAAAAGTGCCTTCCTGGTCTAATTGAAATAAATGATTTTGACTTTGACTATAGGCTGTTGATGTGACATAAGACTATAAACGTGACTAGCGACCTCTACCCCGACTCTATCTTATTAATATCTGTCTGTATGTATGTATGTCTGTTCTACAGGTATGGTAGCGGAGCGCGTGGACCTGCGCTACTTCTTGTCGCTGGGTATGCTGACGTCTGCTATATTCTGCTACCTGTTCGGCATCGGACGTACTTACAATGTGCACAATATCTCGTACTATCTGCTTGTGCAGGTTTGTATTGCTAAACTGTATTTTTATGTACCAGCGACCCGCCCCGGCTGCGCACGGGTGCTATATGCATGTATTATACATACTAGCTACTTCCGCGCGGTTTCACACGCTTTTCTCAGCTCCTATTGGCCGTAGCGTGATGTTTTATAGCCTATAGCCATCCTCGATAAATGCGCTATCCAACACAAAAAGAATTATTCAAATCAGACTTGTAGTTACGGAGATTAGCGCGTTCAAACAAACAAACTCTTCCGCTTTATATAATAGTATAAGATAAACCTTCCTTAAGAATCACTCTATAAAAAAGAAAAAATAAAAAACAAAGGTCGCCGACATAGCCCAGCGCATTAGCAAGTTGAAGTGGCAATGGACACACATAGCGCGGAGAACCGACGGCCGCTGGGGCAGAAAGGTTCCCGAGTGGAGGCCACGTACCGGCAAGCGCAGCGTATAGTACGAGAGATGACGACCAAAACCATCAAACGCTACGCGGAAAATGTCTGATATTGGTATTTTCGAGTTCAGGATAATCGTATCTATCGATTTGAGGCGGTTTTGGCCTTTTTGCTATGAGACAAAAATTTTGGTCGTCATCTCTCTAACTAGTAGGACGTCCATCCGCAAGGTGGACAGACGACCTGATCAAGGTCGCAGGGAACTGCTGGATGCGGGTCGCTTCCAACCGGCCTATCTGGAAGTCATTGGGGTAGGGCTATGTTCAGCAGTGGACGTCCTGTCGCTGATATGATGATGACGATGATGATGATGATTAAAAAAAACGGATCAAAATCCGTTGCGTAGTTTTAAAGATCTAAGCATACATAGGGACAGACAGACGGCGGATAGGGACTTTGTTTTATACTATGTAGTGATAGACAAAAATAAAGTCGGAAAGTTAGTATTTTAGTCAGTAGATTTAATGTTTTGTGAATGGATAATTCATTTTCTTTATCGTACATAGTTTTTATTACTACCCTTTTTCTTTTAGCCCTCTCTTTTTCTCTCTTTAACTGCCTCGTTGGCCGAGTGGTCGCGAGTGCGACTGTCGGGCAAGGGGTCTCGGGTTCGATTCCCGGGTCGGGCAAAGTATTACTGGGTTTTAAAAAAAATCTCAGTAGTAGCACGGAGTCTGGAATTGTGCCCGGTATATGGCAATAGGCTCATAACATAAATAGTAAAAAGTTGGTGTTACATTGTACAGTGGCATAATGGCGTGATGTTATGTTATGTTATTATTTTACTCCGTATCTTCCCTCCAGGCGGGCGCGGGTATCGCCCAGACGACGGGCTGGCCGGGCACGGTCGCGATAGTGGGCAAGTGGTTCGGCAACAGTAAGAAAGGACTCATCTTCGGGATCTGGAACTCGCACACGTCGCTCGGGAATATATTGGGTAAGTTGTAAAGTCGTTTCGATAGAAGTAGATAATATTTTTGCTGAAATCATGTATAGTGTTTTTTTTTTGATAATGTTGTCATATGTATGACTGATGAGCGATGGGTCTGAAGTTCAGTTCTCGGGATTTGTAAAGTTCCCTGTTCTCTCTTCTCTGCTCGTCCCCTCTCTAACTTTGATTCATCTCTCTTCCTGTCTTCACCTCTCGCCTTGTCTCCCCCTCTCTCCTCGTCCCCTCTCTCACCATGATTCATCTCTCCCCCGTCTTCCCCTCTTACCTTGTTTTCCTCTACTCTCACCTGGACTCCCCTCTTTCCCCGTATCCCCGTATCCCCATTTCTAACCGTCTCCCTATATCTTCCTCTCTCTCAGAGAATAACAAAAATAATTAAATATACGTATTTCAACACATCTTCTGATCTTGTCCATTAACAACCTCAATAAAATGTGACCAGGTACAATAATGGCGGCGGAGTACGTGGACTCGGACTGGTCGCTGTCGTTCATATACCCTGGTCTGGTGATGGGTGCAGTGGGTGGCGTCGTCTGGCTGTTCCTGGCTCCAGACCCTCGACACCTGGGCCTCGCCGCCGCCGTCAATGGCAGGAACTCTGTGAGTATCATATTTATTAGAAATATAATATACTAGCTACTTCCGCGCGGTTTCACTCGCTCTGCTCGGCGCCTATTAATCGTAGCGTGATATTTTATAGCCTATGGCCTTCCTCGATAAATGGGCTATCCAACACAGAGAGATTTTTTCAAATTAGACCAGCAGTTTCGGAGATTAGCACGTTCAAACAAAAAAACAAACTCTTCAGCTTTATAATATTAGTATAGAATTATAGATATTACATGGGAATGGTAACATTTTGTTTTTTACTAATCTATACACCTAACACTGCCTCATGAGGGCACCCTCATGTCGTACCCGTACCGTCGCATGCGCTAAATCACCGATTCCTCGCACTCTGGCCGCGCTCAATGATCTCCTGGATTCCAATCCAACTAGTGATCTGTTTGCGGACGGATGGAAGGAGATTTTATCAGAATGCTTGAAGTACTGCGAGACATACTTATGAATGGTGTTAACTCCTGTTTTAATTGAGTCTTACTTTTCTCTTTCGTTGTGTGCAATGTTTATGTTTGGTATTAGTTATAATTTCATCTTTTATTGTTGTAAATATGTCAGCTACTGTAAGTGGTTTACTACGGTTGTGACTGTTTAAAAATAAATAAACACTTAGGTACGGGTGTAACACGGTTGGCAAAAACAGCACACTTACTCACTCACTTTCTCATTCATACTCACTTATGTCCTTTCTCTCTCTCTTTCACACTTACTCACTCACTCACTTACTCACTCACTCACTCACTTACTCACTCATTAACGTACTTACTCACTAATTTACTCACTCACTTACTCAATCACTTACTCCCTTACTCACTAACTTACTCACTCAATCAATCACTCACTCACTCACTTACTCACTCACTTACTCAATCACTCACTCCCTTACTCACTTACTCACTTGCTTACTCATTCACTCACTCACTCACTTACTTACTCAATCACTCACTCACTCACTGACTCACTCACTCAATTACTGACTCCCTTACTCACTCACTCACTCACTCAAATTCACTCACTGACTCATTCTACTTGTCAACAGCCTACGCGTCAGGTGACGCGCTCCGATGAAGAGGACGAAGGTGACGAAGATGAGGAGTCATCAGTCATCGTTGGCGACCAGGTAAATTTAATTACTACTTTAATTTACTTTAAACTTGCTAAGGTTCATATTACTTTGCACCCTTATTTACATCGGTCTATAATTTCAACTTTAATGCAAACACATAAGGTTCATTTTACATTAGCACTCACAATATGGTGATAGCGATTATAGTAATTTTAGTCTAATCATTGATTAGCAAATAATGGTATTGGAAATTCAACTCAAAACACATAAGTTTAAAGTTTCTATCCCATTGTTTTTAATTATAATTTATTGATTCAACTATATCAGGGGCATTTCACAGAAGTCATAAAGGTTCAATGTAAGAGAAAGTTTTGGGCCAATATTTAAAAATACGGCTATAATAAATCGTTTCAAGTTCGACATTATTTCAGAATAAGCGACAGCAATGTTTCTTATTGGAGTTCTATGGAATTAGGAATAATATCAATTACGTTTTTGAGTTTGTGTGTGTTAAGCCGCGTTATAAAGCTAGTTACAAGACTGCGGCGTGTAGTTCGCACTTACAGGTTTCTGTAATTTACAGAAAAATGAAAAATATTAACCTACAATTTTTTTTATTGATTCGGACTCAGAATCGATAGGGGAGTTATCTCCTAGAAAATGACGTGGCTTTAAAACAACACCTTGTATTAACACGCTCAAGGTATATTTTTCCATGTCTCTAACATTCGTATGTTTGTCTGTCCCCCATAGTCGGCGAGTCTCCGGCCCAACAGACATTCTGCTAATGCAGCGCATGTAAGTACTCACTATTCATATATCAGATATAACTAATAGATTATTTAGATTTTGGGGGGGGGGGGGGTGACTCCCCTCTCTTTTTTTTCCACCCCATCCCCCAAATCTTCTAATCCCTAACCCCCAAAAAGGCGGGCAACGTACAAGTAACTCCTCTAGTGTCCATGGGCGGCGCTGATTGCTTACCATCAGGTGATCCGTCTGCTCATTTACCGGCTTATGCCCGGTTCCTATATTTAACGAATCGTCATGGTATACGAACTACTATTCGTTTTTCGAGTACCGACTACGAGTCGTAAATAGTGTTCCACAATTTATTTTCTTTACCTGCTTTTGACGAACGTCCGTTGGTCATAAAACTACCGAGCCCTCTTGACTCCAGATGTTCAACATGTGTACGACAAACGTGCGTTTCGTTATAAGCAAAATTGAAACTCAAAATAACACACATTTAAGATAAAATGAGTTAGATTTACATACAAATTAACCTTAATTAGTTTTATAAGATGTGTAACTAACTAAACCATCGCAGGCATCTGCGTGATGAGTTTTTTTACTTACTAAACATAATTGAACACAGCTTACACTAAAGGAATGGAACGTTATGACAATCAAGCGCGCGCAATTTTCAAAATTGCAAATTTCAATTCTTCTACCACTTCTGTTTTCTATAAATTTACGCTGTTAAATACGATACCTGTGTGAAATCAATTGTTTGAAATAGATATTACGCCGTTGAGTACCCAGAGATAACATCTATTTGATCTATTTTAACAGAGTTGTACAGTACGACCGGCGAAAGGTGGCGAGAGAGAAGTTAGGCTCTAGCAACTTTAGCGCTTTGATACTCATAGGATATGAACAATTTAAAAAAAAAGTGCCGTTAGCTGTTATTATTGCTGTAATCAACGGTTATTGGCATTTATTTTTTTGCAAATAACTTATTTTTTTACGAATACACAAGCGCGAAACTTGCTAGAGGCTAACTTCGCTCTCGCCACCTTTCGCTGGTCGTACTGTACGTTGTTGCTTCGGTAAAATTCGATATGAAATTCGTAAGAATTCAGCAACGCTAAATAATCCACTCTTTCTTTATAAATTCTATCACGCCTATTATCTTCTTCCGAATCAGTGTCACTGGAGTTTGATATAATATCAAACATTTCTCTATCACTATCTGAACTCGACATTTTAAAATTTAAAAGCGAAAACCGCAAAAATAGCGAACTTACTTTAAAAATTCTACTCTAACCGACCGACATCGGCAGGTAACCAAATGACATTACGAATAGTCATCTTGACCGTCTACGGACGGTTAAAATATTTATAGGAACACCATAGACTCTCATCTCTATACAAAACGCTTACCGGTACCCTCCCATCCGTTAGTTGCAAGCCGTCCGTAAGTTGTACAACGAGACGTTTTTTATAGGAACGGTTTTGGCTTACGCCTCGTATATAAAACTACTATTCGTAACTAAAACGGATCGTTTCTCAATTATAGGAACCGGGCATTATTCCATAATGAAATATCAATGATTTTTTAGTAATTATTCTCATATAACGTTTTACTTATCATTGGGTATTCATTTCAGAATACAAAGGTATGTATGACATTATTAATTATATTTATTTTTAACCGACTTCAAAAAAGGTTTTAGTATATTAATTAACCGATTTTTAAAATAGAGAGTTTGTTGTCAGTTTTTTAAACGTATCCTTACTAATATTATAAATCGGAAAGTGAGTTTGTTTGTTTGTTCCGACCTCACGCCTTAACTACTAAACCGATTGCATTGAATTTTTGCAGACGTAAAGTTAGTAGTCTGGATTAAATAATAGGGTACTTTTTATCCCGAAAAAATATACCCGAGGGAAAACAAAAGTATTGGTATAGATGGCGCTGTATGTATTGGTATATGTCACATAGGCTACTTTTTATCCTTTTGTGACGCGAGCGAAGCCGTGGGTAAAATCTAGTTTTTAAATAATTATTATAAAGGTAAAGGTTGCGAAACCCCTTTGGATTACTTATAATGATTTTTCAGTACTGTAAATCCGATTCCCAATCTATTAACCATATTGAACCTAGTAACTTGTAAATGGCTCTCATTCATAGCAAGGAGCGGTGCGACGTCAGTTTGATAATAGATTTTGGTATAGAAAATCCGATACATATTACCTGACATTTTACCTAAATTAAACCGTGTGATTGTCCACGGTTACAGTATGAGTACAATTCGTCCCTTTTGTATTTAGGTATAGAGTTTTCGTGTATCGAAATTCCGATCCCTAACATTATTTTTATTTTATTTTTTTGTGGGCTGTCGGTTGACCACTACCTCGCCTGATGGTAAGCGATGATGCGGCCTACGATGGAGCACGTCGTCCCATAAGCAACTTAATATGATTCAATTTTTATTTTATTTGTTATATTACTATTTTATATTGTCAGGACGACATATCAGAGCGCACGTCCCTCCTCCGGTCGTCGTCCCCGGACAGCGCGGTGTCGCTCGGGCGCGCGCTCCGCATCCCCGGCGTCGTCGAGTTCTCACTCTCTCTGTTCTTCGCGAAGCTAGTCAGCTACACGTTCCTGTACTGGCTGCCTTCTTATATCCGGTATACTCTGCGTAAGTATCATTTTTATAATTAACTTTGTTCGATTAAGGGCCGATTTTTCCAATTGGGATGATGACAGGGTATGAAAATTAAAAATCTAATTAGTCCGTATTTTATTTATTTTGTCATATAAGAAAACAATACTTGGATAAAACGAATCAAAGTTTAGGAGTGGGGGCTATAACGTCATTTCTACGTATAAAATGTACATAGAAGTGACGTCACGCGACATTTCAAATCAATATATCGTCGAAAGTATTCGTTACTTAAAATAATCTACCAGACGAACATTAAAATAAAAATTTGTCATCTACTTATATCGGTGGAACAGCTTTCAATACTTGACAATGGTTCCATACTAAAAATTGTGAAATGACAATTTTATTCTACAAATCTGAATTATCTGTTGATTGAAATATTATCCTTTCATCATCGTCATTATCATCAACAGCCTATAAGTGTTCACTGCTGACCAAAGCCCTCTTCTCACACGGAGAAGGTTTGAGCATTAACCACCACGCTTGCTCAATGCGGGTTAGCGATTTAAAACTTATAATTAGAAATTATAAGTCCAGGTTTCCTCACGATGTTTTCCTTCACCGTTTGTCAGTGGTGTCTAGATAATCTTAGAAAGTACATATAACTCGAAAAAAGTCACATTGGTATTTGCCGTTGGTAAATTTCGAACCCGAGGTTAATGAAGCCCGCTTCTCATGCATTAGAGTGCCTTATGCATGAGAAGCGGGCTCATAAACCTTCGGATTACCACGACTTGTAAGGAAGATCTTACGGCTTGAGGACTTGATAGCTGCTTCGTTTCTTCAGTTATCCCTTTATTAATTCCCTGTCTCATTTGACTCCCACCTTTGGACAAATCCCCGTTTCTTTATTTCCTTATTTTAATCATATCCCTCTTTAGTCAAAAACCCCTATTCCATCATTGGGGTGGATACTTGTCAACTAGTCATATTCAATACTTATTTGGAACTGTCAAAAAACGACAGTTTTCTATGAATTTTGTACGAGATTGTGTATTGTGACGTCACGTTTTTATAAAGTTAAACGGCGTACTTATTGCTTAAAAATTTGCTGGATAAATACTATAATTAAGTCGGTCATAAAATCATTTAATAAAAGCGTGATTAATCCTTATCCTTACTATTATAAATGGGAAAGTGAGTTTGTTTGTTTGTTTGTTTGTTCCGCTTTCACGTCGTAACTTCTAAACCGATTGCTTTGAATTTTTGCAGACGTAAAGTTAGAAGTCCGGATTAAATAATAGGGTACTTTTTATCCCGGAAAACTTTGATATTCCCGAGGGAAAACAAAAGTGTTGGTATAGATGGCGCTGTGTGCATTGGTATATGTCACATAGGCTACTTTTTATCCTTTTGTGACGCGAGCGAAGCCGCGGGTAAAAGCTAGTTTTTAATATTTTATTGTATTGAACAGTCGAAATAATTTATTTTTGATAATGAAACTACCCAATTCCCAAACTCAACTCCTCAATTTTATCAGTCGACCCTTTGAACCACATTCCCTCATTTACCAACTCACTCTCAATTCAACTCCTTCCTTTTATCAACTCCACATGTTTGCAGGGCTTCCCTACCATCAACTCAGTGTCTTATAAGCTCCCTCGTTTGATTCCAGCGAACCTGTCGGCCCGGCAGTCGGGCGAGCTGAGTACAGTGTTCGACGTGGGCGGGGTGCTGGGCGCCATCGTGGCCGGGCTCGTGGCAGACTGCAGCGCGGCGCCCGCGCTCGTCTGTGTCTGCTTCTACTGCGCCTGCGCACCCATGGTTAGTGTCTAGATAATGTATACATGTGTATATGTACTTGCGGAAGTTTTTTCTTAATCCCCATGGTTGGTGATTTTGGTGGGGATTGTAGTTTAGTGCTGAAATTTTAAATGTCCGTGGATCAGTGGCTGACTGCGGTTGGTAATGGTTTTCAAAATTATTTTAACATAATTTCATTATTTAATATACACAACAACGGTGGGTGACAATTTACTGTTGGACTGAGTAATCTCCACCTCCACATAATATTATAATCCCCACACTTGGCTAACAGGTTGGAGATTGATAAGTTTAAAAGATTTAAGTGTCAAATATGCCAGCTATAACGAACCCCACGTGAAGATTAGCGGTGGTCACACCCAAATAATTTTTTTTTTCCCCAGCTATTCCTATATCAATGGTGGGGAGGCACCTCGTATCTTATGTCAGTAATTCTACTGGTGATGACGGGCTCGCTAGTGAACGGCCCGTACGCACTAATCACCACAGCTGTCAGCGCCGAGCTTGGCACGCATCACTCGCTCGCGGGGAACAGTCGCGCGTTGGCTACTGTCACCGCTATTATAGATGGAACTGGCAGTCTCGGTGAGTACAATGTTAAGGTATACTTTTTAAGTGGTGATTTTGTTGAATTCGAAAAAGCATGTCGGCGAAGCGTCACCGATCCATGGTAGATGTCCCACCCACTCACACAAAGCGCTTCGCATCAAGCCTTGTGCGTGCTAAGGAGTGGAATTCTTTGCCAGAGTCTGTATTTCCTGAAGGGTATAACCTGAGTGTCTTCAAGGCCCGAGTGAATAGGTTGCTTATGAGAAGACGTGCTCCATCGTAGACCGCATCATCGTGCACCACCAGGCGAGATAGTGGGCAAACGTCGGCCCATCAAATATACAAGAAAACTATGCTGCAATCAATACTTTGAGAAATTTTTCTCTTGCGGTAATCCCCATGGTTGTCAATTCGGTTGGGGATCACGGTTAAATTACTGAAAGTAAAAGACTTAAGTATAGGTAGTCCATCCTTGTGTAACTTGTCGCAGTTTTGGTATTTTTTTTTACGTTTTTATGATACAGGACAACGAACGACCGGACAGATCACCTGATGGTAAGCAATCAGCGCCGCCCATGGACACTCGCAAAACTAAAGGCGTTAGTAGTACGTTGCCGACCTTTTGTGGAATTGGGTTTATAAAGGAACATTTTTTTTTTCGCTTAAATCTAGTACTGACGAATTTGCTTGTTAGTTTAAGGTATTATATCTCCAAAACTACTGGTCCGAATTGGATAATTCTTTTTGTGTTGGATAGTCCATTTATCAAGGAAGGCTATAGAGTATAAAACATCACGCTACGACTAATAGGAGCGTGGTAGGATCAATAATATTATTATAATGTGTTTGGTTTTCCTCTAGGCGCGGCGATAGGTCCAATGTTGGCCGGTGTAGTGTCGTCCCACTCGTGGACGCATGTCTTCTACATGCTCATCGCGTGCAACTTCATGGCGCTCTTCTTATTGCTCAGGTATGTTTACTTTAGTTGCGCTAACAGTTTGCGCAATGGCGCATAGTTTGCGCAAGTGTTGTAATATTATTTTTTATATTTAATAATATAATTTGACTAGAAACAGGAAGAAAAAGGATTTACCTATTTGATAGAAGATATGCACGCAAATACTAAGATTGTTGATTTAGGAAGGATACTGCAAATTATTTGGAAATTATAAAAATTTAAAAAAATCAAGAAACACTAACATTTACTTTGTTAGATCAAGGGATTGGAGCCGCAACTTATTAGTCACAATTTCTTAAGTTAATGCGCAAATATCGCCACTCCTATATCGTTGCGCAAATTTTGCGCAAACTTTGCGCATTGACCAAATATTAATAACAAATGTCTAATACATTTTCTTTCTTTGAACCCACAGGATAGCATACACGGAGATGTTAAAGATAAAACAAGAGAGACGTATGGCATCCCCGCCGCGAGTACGCGTCGAGTAAACGCACAGTATACGCACCGTAACCGCGCAGTAAACGCACAGTTACTGTGTTAATTGTAATTATTCTATGATTAGGACAAATTGTTAAAATCCATACAGTAAGCGTACGATATCAGCGCAGTGTACGCACAGTAACCGCGCAGTAGACGCAGGTACCGTGTCACCTTCTATAGAGATAAAATAGGGGCTACTATATTTTTACTCACCAGGTGGCGCTAGTGAGACCGTCTCACTCTTTGTCCAATAGGGAATTAGCTAACTAGTGTCACACCCATCGACATATACTAATGGCATGCCGTACGCGTATAATCTGCAGTAATTTTTTGGTTTGAAAAGAGTGAGAGAGATGGCCTATGCTTTCGGTCTAGCGCTATCTCTTTCTCGCTCATAACGTCTTAACTACCGACCGAAACTTCGTTTCCTCTCTTTCTTTCGGAGTGCCACAATTCTCATCTCTAAGGCATGCCCATTAGTATATGTCTGTAATATACCATTCGACGTTCAATATTTGACAGCAGCTGTGATTGGACATAAAAATCTTGCTACATGCGCACCATCTAGTGAGTAACTAATTAGTAAAATATTAATTACAAATTATGACAGTACATCTTCAATATGTAGTTTTTTTTTTCAATATATTTATAATTTATAGGCAAATTTTGTTGATGTTAGTACTGAATAGTTGACTTACTTATCATATTATGAATGGAATTTTTTTAAAGTTTGTCTGTATGTTTGTTACTTAATCACTTCAAAACGACTGAAGGGATCGGGATGAAATTCGGAACAGAGGTAGATTATGGTCTGGAATAACACATAGGTTACTTTTAACCTACGGGTACACGGGCAAAACCGCTGACAGAAGCTAGTTGTCTTAATAATACATATATTGATCTCTTTGTCTACACAGTTTGCGAAAACCAAATTCAAATTAATCAACATAAACATGACTATCTGATGAAGTCATCGTGTATTTAAATTAAACAAATGAAGCAGTTTTGAACGTCTCATTCCAAGGTTTTTTTTAAGGGGGGAAAATCATCGAATGACTGCTCCCGCCTGGGTGAGGCGGGAGGGAGTGTCAGACTCTTACTGACTAAAGTCAGTTAAAACCACCCCGTTCCTTCTCCTGCACGTCGAGTCGGAGCCCCGGTTACCCGTTAGGTTCTCTCATTCCAAGGTCTAGATTCCTATGGAGAAGAACGAGCAAGAAACTCCATATTATTATCCACTAAATACAAACTATAAATTTTTTCTCATATAAAGCTGAAGAGTTTCTTTATTTGAATGCGCTAATCTCAGAAACTACTGGCCCGAATTAAATAATTCTTTTTGTGTTGGATAGTCCATTTATCGGGAAATGTTATAGGCTATAAAACATCACGCAACGATCTTTAGGAGTCGAGCAAATAAAAAATCATGTATGTAGATAATTGTCTAATAACTACAGCAGTATTGTTATACAAAAATATTTGAATACACGTTTGTCATAAAAAGTACAGTTTTTGCGCTTGCTAGATGGCGCCACTGTAGAGTTTGGTTCTGTCTGTCAAATTTCTGTTATAGATTTTTAACATTATTTTGTGGCGTTAAACAAGAACTTGTGGTCGTTTTCACCAATCAGCTCTCACCTAAGAGTTATTAAGGGAGCATCTAAACTTACTTGTACTTAGGAGTCACTTACATACAAAGCTCATGTAACACTTAATAGAGTACATTGTGTTTGCTGGACAGTGACTATAGACTACTTTTACCCTTTGACATCGCAGGCAAAGCCACATGTAGCAGCTAGTATAATGTGTAATTTTGACACAAAACAAAAGTAAATCTTGAAGTTTGTGTTAGTAAATAATGAATACTTGTTTGATATTAATAATTATGTATTTTTATGATACAAAAAACATTTTTTTAATGGGATAAGCCGGTAAACGAGCAGACGGATCACCTGATGGTAAGCAATCGGCGTCGCCCATGGACACCCGGAACACTAGAGGCGTTACAAGTGCGTTACCGGCCTTTTGGGGATTAGGAGTTTGAGGATCGTTGGGAATTCAGAGATTGGAGAGATTGGGGAAGGGGAGGGTAATTGGGCCTCCGGTAACCTCACTCACACGACGAAACACAACGCAAGCGTTGCTTCACGTCGATTTTCTGCTCGGCCGTGGTATCACTCCGGTTGAGCCGGCCCAGCAGTGCCAAAGCATGGCTCTCCCACACTTGCAATGAAATAATTAATTCCTTATCCTTGTGAAAATAAAACTAGTTTTTTACCGCCACCTGTCGGCGTTTTTCAGCGTTTCTTTTACACCCTGTGTATATTCAGAAATGTAATAATTACACATTTCTGGGTAATCGACACTGCCATCACTACAAATCATTTAGTATTTAGATTTATACATAAAAGATTATAATAGCAAGCTTTGGACGGCGTTTATTGCGTACACACGGCCACACATGAATCTATACAAACCCAGTTTACCCTGGTGTCGCGTCGCATCATCTTTCCTCATACTTAACGTTCAGTTTTTACTGGTTATGTAAAGCTCGATGTGTAGCTTGTGTGCCATCAGGTAATACGGTGGGCAACTGGTCAGTCTATACTGCAGCTGTAGCCAAATGCCATTTAGCGCTTGTCTACGTGTAGAGTAGAAAACTAAATTATATGGGATTGACGTAAATTTTGACACTTGTCAGTGTCATCCCCATACATTTAGTTTTCTACTCTCTCTGTAGACAAGCGCTAAAGTGGCGTTTGACGAAAGGCATTCTGTCAAATGTATCTATTACATCTTCAACTTTATTATATTGACATATAGTTGACAATCTAATGAATACATTTGACCTTACAGTTTGGCAAAAAAGCGTTTGACGTGGTGACAGTTGGAACTAATATTGACTTAGACTGCATAACCCACTTCAGACTACGGTCCCATGAATAAACAATCAACCGAACATAGTACCTCCTCTTTTAAAATAAATATCATCACGCCTTTTATCCCCGAAGGGGTAAGAGGTGCACATTACGGCACGTTATGCCACTGTACAATGTAACACCCCCCCTTTCACTATTTATGTTATTGCCATATACCGGGCACAATTCCAGACGCTGTTCTACTACTGAGATTTTTTCGGGAATCGAAGTTGTAGAGTCGTAGTGTACCAAGCTGCTACAGGTACAATACTAGTGACCTCAATTATGCCATAATCTTTTTTGCCAAGCTGTAATAGAAGGTGGGCTGCTTGCAAGCGTGACTGTCACTGCACTATGAGCCTCCTCTACATAAGAGTGGTTTGTCACAATCTCCGCAGGCAGGCGGGTTGGAGATCGCAATATAAAAGGTTCAGGTTTATCAGAGAGCGCTGCTGCACGGTCTCTGTCTAATGTGTAGTCCCTCAGTCGGGTATATGATACCCGCGGGAAGAGTAGGGGTGGTGTACAAATGTATTGTACTCTGACGTCACCAAACGACTTATTATGCTCTTTTATGTATGTTTTAGTATTATTAGTCATTCCATACATTGACAACTTGTTATATACTTATTTATGACGTCATCATAACGTAAAAGATGTATAGACTGCCTCGTTTATCTTAGGTTTGATTTCCGTGTATTTTGTGTGTTTTTGTGCCAATCGGCTCGCCCCAAAAATGGGGTTTAGCAGCAAGAGGTATTTTGTTTCGTAACCTCCTCTGTCTACGCCATTGTGGTTAAAAAGCGTGATGTTACGTTATAGCATTTATAATTATTAATGTATTATCTATAATAATTATGTATATAATTGTACAAAACTATCATGTTTGTTTATATTATTAAATAAATATACAATTATGACCATATCAATGTGTCTTTATTTTGTTTCAATATTAATAATTAACAAATTATGTTTTAACTTATTCAATACCTACTGAAAATATAAAAGTTACCACCATCCATCAAGCTATTATGAACATTAAACATAAGGAATAAAGTACAATTTTATTAATCAGTGTTGCTTAATAATTTCGCCATTCAAAAAGCAGCTGAAACACAAGGTAATAAATTACATTTTTCTTTGATAGACAATTGTGTTTTAGTATAAAAATACTGGTTCCTAAATTCATAGCATTTGAAGTATAAAAAGCCTATTAACATTCGCTTCACTATCATATAGCTATGAACACTTAGCATATACAGCCTCTCAAACATACAAAAGTTAAGCTACACTAACCAAGGTAAATTAAAGATGGGTAGAAGGAATTAGGGTTCCCCAAGTGAGTCACAACTGCAAAAATGCATTTAGAAGCCACTTAAAATTGTCCCCCATTCAAATTAATGTGAAAATATGCATCCTTGTTTAACTTGGAACATTAATAACATTAATATGTATTACTATGCATGGTTGGTGCGGTGGCTGGGCAACCGGCTGCCGTGCAACGTGTCACGGGTTCGATTCCCGCACGGAACAACACTTTGAGTAATCCACAAATTGTTGTTCCAGGTCTGGGTGTCATGTGTATGTGAACTTGTATGTTTGTAAACGCACCCACGACACAGGAGAAAATCCTAGTGTGAGGCAACGTTTTTAAAAAAAGAAAGAAAGAAAATCTATCTCACTCTTGCAGGGAGGGGTAAGGCTGGCTTGCTTTATAAGATACTTTGATTTGTTTAGCATATTTAGACCAACTACAACTTTATTTCATAATAACTATAAGTAGATAATGACATGACAGTCTATAAAATCACTACGTAGTATAAAACAAAGTAGCTATCCGCCGTCTGTCTGTTCCTATGTACGCTTAGATATTTGAAACTACGTAACGGATTTTGATGCGGTTTTTTTAATAGATAGATTGGTTCTTAAGGAATGTTTATATGTATAATACATGCATATTGCACCCGTGCGAAGCCGGGGGGGCGGGTCGCTAGTAATAAATATAATGAATCGGAATGCTGAATACAGAATAAGGTTACATAACAGTGTGATTCTTGTTTGATTCAGCTATTTACAGAGGGCCGATTTTTCCAATGCCAGATAGAAGAGACGATAGAATCTTGATAGTGTAATTTTAATAATAAATTTGCACGCCATATACGGCAGGATACGCTGGATAAAAATTGTACTGTAACACCTTTTGTACCGTATTTTAGCAAATAAACATTTTTGATTTGATTTGAATTTGATAAATTGTACGCGAGGAATAATTTTCCAATGCCAGATATTTATCAGAGGAGCAACTTTAAATATTTGCTAATACTAAAAACTGTAAAATGTCAATTTTATTCTACAGTTTAGAATTAACTGATGATTTAAAAATCGGCCCTAAGTTACCTTTTGACTGCCACTCACTTTTAGTTTTCATAGCAACATCAGTCGACACAACAAAATAAGAATTTTGAAAATCGGTTCATAAATAACGGAGATATCGGCAAACAAAGATAAAAAAAGCATATATACGGTTGAATTGAGTCCCTCCTCCTTTTTTTGAAATCGGTTACAAAGAGAATAATTTGAACCACGCATATCTTTCACCAACCTCAAAGGGGAGAAGGTACTCTTTGTTTGATTTCTTTCCAAAACAATACATACAAACATATGCTTATTGATATAGCGGTCAAAGGGTACAATGTGCGGTCAGTAGTCAAAAGCCACCGTAAGAATCAGTTGCGCTGCAGCGCTTATACACACATCTTTGCGCATCACTCGCGTATTTGTATCGGTGTGCGTACGCGTGCGTGTGTTTATGCGTACGCACGCGTTTTTATGCACATTAATATGAAATTACTTACGCATTGCCGTGTGAACATCACTCGCGGTGGACTTTTGACCTTTGACTGTACATGATAATACAGACTGTACACAGAACACTCCCGAGATGCTAACAAAAAGAAATTGCTTTTATATTTTAATAGTTTTTGTTTTCGTGTTATTAATACAACATCAGCCTCGAGCAGTAGTAGCAGTATTACAACTATTAGTACATTAAAGAAACATTTAATTCCTTTGTATGGAAATTAAACTCAAAAACATTGACCACCACGTGTCAACGTTGTTTGGGCTCCGTTTACACTCTGAAGCCTTAGTACGAGTTTCATTTACGTAACGAGTACCCATTCGGCGCTGTGATTGGCCGGCGCCAATGAAGCAACCAATCAGAGTGCCAAGTATAAATAACTATCGCATTCGTAACGTAGGTAATAGTATCGAGCGCGTACAGTATTGAAATATGTATCAGAGACATTGTAGAACGTACTTTTTTTAAAAAAGAGTAAAGAATGGAGTTTCTTGCTCGTTCTTCTACATTTTGGAATGAGCACCTAGCTTCACCTAACTTCACTGACGGACTGACTGACTGACAGACTATTATTTATTTTGTATTTGTTGACGTTTCAAAAGTACGAAACTATGGTTTAATTGAAATAAATGCTTTGACTTTGACACGTTCGGCGCTCTGGCCGGCTCAAGTGAACCAACCAATCAGAACGCTTAACTCGCTCAATACTGTTACGATACGCACGAATAACTATCGTTATCGTTCGAGTTAAAGAGTTCTGATTGGTTGGTTCACTTGAGCCGGCCAATCAGGGCCAATCGAATGCGCTCGATACTATTACGTTACGAATGCGATAGTTATTCGTGCTTGGCCCTCACAGCGCCGAACGCGTACTAGTTACTATTACTTTAAACGTAAATGAAACTCGTACTAAAGCCTCTGTATACTTATCAATATGGTGGTCAAAGGTCAAATGGTTACACTGTACATATTATTATAATCGATTAGTCCGTGACAACTCCACATAATGTCATTTTACACTATAACTGCACTTCACTGTAGCCTCAACACACACTAGGCGCGTCCGAGCGGCACTATGAAGGAGAGCGCATCTCCCGTAGCGCCCCAGGATACCCTCTGTAACTGGAACACTGTGATCCAGATCGCGAACACAGCTACCCAGGCTATAGCTCCCACTGCACTCATTAGGACATCTGGAAGAGGAGATAATAAGGAATAAGTACTACCTTGTGTTTTGTATACTTCTGCCGATCTATTAAAAAGTGTGTAAGAATATTTTTTTAAGAAAAATGGGGACAAATGAGTAGTCTTGCTATTTTAGAATATGAAAATAATGAGAATAAGGTATATTTGAAAAAAAAATGGCAGAGTTATAAATAAATGTAGGTACATCTCCTGCCCAGTCTCCCCAACCTCCGAATCCCCCACAATCATCAAATTCCTAATCCCCAAAAGGCCGGTAACGCACTAGTAACGCCTTTGGTGTTTCAGGTGTCCATGGGCGGCGCCGATGATCTGTGATGTTGATGATCCGCCAGGTGATCTGTCTGTTCGTTTATCGGCTTATTGCAATTGGTTTTTAGAGTCCAGTGTTTGGTCACTTGTCAATTGGTTTTTTATGGAATAGGAGGATGGACAGATGGATCATCTGATGGTAAGCGATCGGCGCTATACATGGACACCCGCAACACAAGAGAAGTCACAGATGCGTTGGCGGCCTCTTAAAAAGGAATACACTCTTTTCTTAAAGGTTTCAAGGCTGTATCGATTCGAAAATACCGATAACAGAGTGGATATGAACAGGGCCATAGATAAAGGGCGCCCTAGAGGGACACATGACCAGATTGGCGATATAATTAAAAAAGGGACAAATTAAAAGTACCCTTAACCAACGAGTATGCATGAAAAGATTGATGACTGTTGATGAAGTGAAAGAGTCTCTGCCTACCCCCAATGGAGACAGGTGTGAAGTTATATATGTATGTATGTAAGTACTTACATTTTTTAATTTGCTTCTGTTCATCATATGGGGGCTTCATAAATGCCTCTTTGAAGAACCAGATGGCATTGACTGCCCACACAAATGGCAGCAGCAAGCAGCCCACTGGGAAAATTAATAAAGAATAATTCATCACATCATATTATTTTGTATCAGCAGGCAGACTATAGATGAAGATAGAGCACCACGACTTGTTGATGAATGATGAATCAAAAATAAAAAAGGTCTATTAGGTGTCAATCACTCTTTAGTACCTATGTGGTGTGTATTCTCATTTAACTCGTTGAGTACCGGTATTATAGACACAATTAAAGAACAATAGGTCGCGGTCACCGGTGACCGCTTGGTGATTGACAGTTTAAATTCATTTGACTCTAGTATAGTTCGTGTGTTTAATGATAGTCCAAAATAAAATATGTAAAACTATGTGTTTATATTGTCTTAGAAATTACACAATTCACAACTAATTTGAAAACTACAAAATATTACTGGTTAACATTAACACCAAAGCTAGGAGACGACTGGCCGACTGGCGTGCTAACGCTATAGGGTCGCAGGCGCAGCTACGCACTTGAAAACACATAAAAAATGTCAACACTTTAGTTGCCACAAATCCAATACTGACTCCCACTCAAAGTCACAATATGGAAGTTGTTCTTCAGTTCTAGTGTCCGGATTAATTCTCATCAAGGATTGTATAGTACAGTGCGGACCAAACTCGAGATAAGTCAATAAAATCAAGTAACCATGGGTTTTCTCATAGGATATTATAACTGTTCTAAATCGTAAATACGACAAATGGATCTGTTAACTTAAAAACGCGACGTTTTTTTACTATAACATGATAATTATTTGGCATATCTTGTAAGACTCCAAATAAGAACAAAAACTAATATTTTTGTCGCTACGATACCTTTGAAATACCATCGGCACAGTTGCAGTTTCTTATCGTTAGGTAGTCGAGCTAAATCCATTTTGTTTATTTAATAGAAATAACAATGTATTTAGAAACACTTTCTAGTTTCCACTATCAAACAAAATATCTGCTGATGTAGAATGAATTCTTGTGATTAATATGAATCACAAAAATATCGTTGAATGTCAACATAACCTTTATTCTATCCTTGTCTAGCAAAGGTGCCTTGTATGTCGCTAACCCTTTCAAACAGCCACAACATTCTAAAAATCAATAAACTTCGTGTCATTATAAATGTCAATGTCAGTGAAAATAGAATGACATGGGAGGTACGTTCCATTTTGCATTCATAGCAAGACATAGATTAGAATATTATGAAAGAATTCGCTTCTAATTTTTTGTTTGCAAATAACAAATATGCAAACTTGCAAATTGAGTAATAAGTAAATGCATTAACAATATAGTAACTTTTAATTTCATAAAAATTATCTCTTGATACAAAATATATTTTTAGTATTCAAAGCGTTAAACGAACTGGCCATTAAAGTCATACTTTCCATTAGACGCATTGTTTAGTTAGAGTTCCATAAAAAGAAAATATCATATGGTTTGAATAATATATTATACTAATTGTCTTGACTTACTCAAAATCTCGAATTTTGCCTAATTTATTCAGTATCTATCATCTATTATACAATAATTATTAGGAAATTTTACAAACTTTTCACGTTCATAAAATAAACTACGTCAGTCGAAACGTAAATACCTAAAGAAACAAAAATGGCGTAATGTGTTGAATGTCAATAGTTGAAAATGTTTAAAAAGTAAATAAAAATGTTTTCGTTGTCCAATTGTTTGTTATCGTGTATTATTCCACTTCTGTTTAGTACAAAAACATGTAAGTAGTAGTTCTGTAAGTGCTATTGCTCAAATGAGAATGTGAAGTTTTCGTAAAAAATTTGGCATGTACCGAATATTTTTTTTGATACAATACAGGTTTTTTAGCCTTGAAAAGTGTTTTGACCATGGTTGCTAGCTTTAGTTATCAATTAAGGACAAGGTTCGTGGCTAATCGCGGCTTGTGTATCTCAGGATGCACCAGGAAAAATGATGTTGTTTCGCGTAAAAATCGCATTTTCCGAATTTTTGTCATCTAATTTTGGGTAACGGTAACTATGTAACGTTGTTAGATGGAGATCCTTTCTCTTTTGCTCCACTATCCTTTTTGTTTTGTTTATAGTAAGCTCCTCATACTTGTGTTATGACGCTACACAAACTGGTTTTTTATATAAACATTCAAAAACATTCAATCTCGAAGTTTTCTCTGGCAAAGAATGTTGCAGATTACAATATAAATATTAAGCTTTTACCGGCGGCTTTGCTTACGGGAATTAGCCTATGTCCTTCTCCATACTTCCTCTATTATGTACATACATACAATTTTAAGAAGATTGCTTGAGTAGATAAATGTTAAACAGGCAAACAAACCAACTTTTGCATATATATTATTAACTAGTCGAAATTATTAATTAAAATGTTTTCATACAAATGTATGAATCATATTTAAGCACTTATTTATCAACAGCTGACGTGCTTGAACAGCTAAAGCCTAAATAGATAAGAATACATAATCTACAGAATGACAGAATCATGTTTCAACTTGTTACGCCATCAGTTGCCCGTGTAACAATATTGGCTGTAGAACTGCCTGGATGCTAGTGTGACTGCTGGGCACAGGGTCTTGGGTTCGATTCACTGGTTGTGCAAAGTATTATTAGGTGTTTTTAAATCTCACTCATAGCTCGGAATATGGAATTATGCCTGGTATATGACAATAGACTCACCCCCTATTACTTGAGACTCATAACATAAATAGTGAAAAGTGGGTGTTACATTGTATAGTGGCATTAAGTGTCATAATGTGCACCTCTGCTTTAGGTGTAAAAGGTGTGATGTATGTGTAGAATACATTTTGTCACTACCCTAAGTCTTCTCATGGTTGTCTTAAGAGCTGACTAAGGGACTAATTAACCCATTGAAAATCAACACTTAAAGGAGAATGGCAGGTTTCTATGGAAGTTTTGTACCGCTATAAAATTTTGTATTAGTCATTGTTTTAACCAAGTGAATAGTCTGAACGATAGATATTTTTATTATGAAGTTTAGAAAAAAATTACATATTTTTAGAACTTGGGGTTCAAAAGTTATTTCACTTTGAAAATGTGCAAAAGGTATGTTAAGGTGGTACCACACTTGACATTGCGTAGTCGCTTCATTTGTCCAAATATTTGTAGACTTCGTACAAATGGCGTCCAAATAGTATCTCTATATGTAATGGCGTGCAAATATATAGCAAACAAAGAAGAATAAATCCTCCAAACATGTTCTTTTTTGGCCGAACACAACAAATACGCAACGTCAAGTGTAGAGCCACCGTAAGCAAAATATCTATTACAAATGACAGATGACAGTTAACTGAAAAATGTCAATGTGCTCTCATGTGGTTGTTTATTTACAAAAAACAAAAATCTAAAAATACTGCTCGCTACTCAAGTGACTATTACACTTTGTATTATTAGAAAGAAAGAAAGAAAAAAAACCATTTATTTTGCTACGACACACAACAAGAATTTAGAAACCCAAAAATAACCTATGGTGCGTCGCAGCGCAAAAGGCAATTAGGAATGATCCTGTTAATTCAGCAAGCATGATGCACCTATAGAGTTTTAAAGAGTATGCCTCACAATCTTTTTCATTTCTTAGGTGCCTACGAAAATGCAAATTCATAATGTAAGCGACTGTCATTGGGTAGAAGGCCTACATTTAGCAGTGGAAGTCTTGTGGCGGATATGATAAAACTAATGTCTCACTTCACCTTGAATCTTGCAGATAGTCTCAAGGGTCTCAAGTTAATTCGATTTAAACTTAGCTTAGCTCTTTGAGAAAGTATTTCTTCTGAAAACTGGTTGCTTAGCACGCATGTAAGGATTAATTTCTAATAAGTAAGTCAAATTAGTAGAATCATCAACATTTTCATCATTAAGTCTATAAGTGGCCACTGCTGACCGAAGCCTCTTCTCGCATGGAGGTTTGAGCATTAATCACCATACTAGCTCAATGTGGGTTGGTAATTCAAACTTATAATAAGAAATTATAAGCCCATGTTTCCTCACAATGTTTTCCTTCACCATTCGTCAGCGGTGTCTTTGTACTTTCTTAGATTATTGAATATACCAATAACTCGGAAAAAAGACACATTGGACAAAAGGTACTTTGCCGTTGGTAGGTTTCGAACTCTCATGCATGAGAAGCGGGCTTCTTAAACCTCTGGGCCACCACATTACAACTAAAGAAAATGTAAAATGAAAATGAACATTTTTGGTATAAAACTAAAGCTATCTAAATTAAATATGGCATTTATTTTATAGATTGATTCTTAAAATCACTTTTATCAAGATGGAATATATAGTTACTTACTAGGTTAAAATAAAACAAATGTATTATTTTGAAATACTTTTATTTCATTGTATTCAGGTTGTTTCTAGGAGTACTTCATCTAAAAAGAGATCAGGCCGTGTCATAGGTACAGCAGACATCAATTGCTGATATCTGTAAACAAGTAAGATAACTGTAAATAAAGTAAACAAAAGTACATTTCTTTCCTTTAGTTTTATATGTTATAATAAAGTCTGATTCCCTATCTTAAAATGGAAAAGATAAAAATAAATATTTGATTACATTACTTCATTTTATAACATTTATTATAGTTATTCGTATAACACAGATCATAGGAGCTCAAACAGCATGCTAATTAATAAATTATAATTATAACATGAGTATAAACCTATTAGAAACCGCTTATATACTCCACATAGATACATAATTATGTAGGTACATTATATTGAGAATGCATACCTGTTGAAGCTTTGAGAGCCGAACAACATCATCCGGCCTCATCTGTTCTACAAATGGCAATGTTAAAGTGAGGCTTAGTCCATGTTTACATAATACATTACTTCCTGATAGTGAACACTGTGAGGTGGTATGTCAGGTTGTGGTTTTATAGTTTCGACTCTTGTACGGTCTCTCAGTCAGTATGGAACATGATCTTCATCATGGGAAGTAAGCTAAAATAAGTAATATTATTAGAATATGATATTGACTTTAGATTACACTGTATATAGATAATAGTATGGTTAAATTATGCTTTATTACCTCTTGTGGCTGAATCCAATCAAATACTATATGAGCCAGTCTTTACTCCTGTTTGTTGGCGCCTTCAATTAAAACCCTGCGTCACCTTATCATTGCAATGAATCACCCATATACGACACAAACATGCCAGTGACCAATTTGTTTGCTGGACATACTTTCAGCAACATCCGATACATTGCTAATTGCCAGCAAGCATTGCAAATATGGTCGGTAGGAGAGATCTAGAATAAAAAGAATAAAATGATACATTATGGGTAGATAACACTATGCGCCTTCTTTTATTCAGGCAACATGGTGACTTTCGATATGTTATGGGTAAACTAGGTACTTACATCTCTAGGATAAGTCCACATTGGGATATTGTTGACCACGTCTAATCTTCACTCTCATTTTCTAGAGCATGCCGTCTCATGTGCGACAAACTCTGAATGCAATTAATACACTGTAAATTCATCATCGCGACAAATAACAACACACTGCACAAAACAATGTAAATAAGTGTCTTTTCGCAATTGTCACAACAATGATCCAATAATACCAATTTGGGCTACGGAGGAACGGTTGCCAAACTCAACGTATCACCAGATGAATAAAATAACTTCAAATTCAACAAACACATCATAACATCGCATTTGAAACAAACAGCAATGCGCCAGTATTGACAAATTAATTGTCAATGTCATCAAGACAAATGCCAGTTCAACATTGCCATAATATTCAAGTTTGTTAAAATGTTAATTATCATTAATAATCCATGTAAACGTAGATTTAGATTGGATGTAGATTTTTATATTTACTTATAAAAATGTTTGAAATGGATAGGAAAATATTTCATTGATAGATATTAAAATAAATGAGTTTATGAAATAGCGAAATTCAATATGCTCTGATTTCATCTTTACGCATGGCAACTTTGTAAACGTCAATCGCGGTTCGTTTTACGTATAGTGGATTGCTTTTTATCATTATTGAATATCAGTTTTTCTAGGGTTTCCCAAGTTTTAAAAATCTATTAAATATGCTAACATAACGTACTTAGGAGGTTCTATAATGACCCAATTTTTTAATGACAAATCTTTTTTTAGCGAAGCGGTACAAAATCTGCCGTTCTCCTTTGTTCATACAAAAGTAGTCTCTAAACATTGGAAATAAGGTCTATAATGGAGTTAGTGGAGGGTAGTCACCGGTGACTGCTTGGGGATATATGGGTTAATGGAGACCAGGGAACGGCATTCTTTGATAAACTTGAACCTTTTAAACTCATCCCCACTTGCTCTATTGACAAGATGGTCCATAGTAGAGCAGTGGACTGCCAAGAACTGTTGACTATGATAAAGTTAAGTGCAACAAAAATTAACGAGATTTTGTCTTATTGGAGAAACTGTCCAATTGCAAATAGCTTCAAATTATATTTCAATTTGTGTCACGGGTTCGAATCTGGGTGTCATGTGTATGTGAACTTGTATGTTTGTAAACGCCCCCACGATACAGGAAAAAATCCTAGTGTAAGGCAACAATTTTTAAAAAAAGAAATTCTATTATTTTTTGTATATCATGAGATTGCAAGTTGACTTGGAGAAAAATGTACAGACAGTAAAATCGTAAATGGGGTACTACAAGGCTATTGTAACTTGATAGTAGCTAGTATCCGTATATTATGGAAAAATAACATAACATCACACCTTTTATCCCCGAAAGGGTAGGCAGAGGTGTACATTATGTCACTGTACAATGTAACACTGGAGGTTCTTCAAGAAGGGAGTGAATAGGTTTCTTAAGGGTCGGCACGACGCATGTAATGCCACCGTCGTGGCCACAGTAACAACTTACCATCACCAACTTTTTTGCCACCGTCATGGTATAAAAAAAGACACCCACTTATCACTATTTATGTTATGAGTCCCATGTAATAGGGGGTGAGGGAGGGATTCCAAACTCCGTGCTACAACTCGAGACTTTTTTAAAATACCCAGTAATACTTTGCCCGACCCGGTAATCGAACCCGAGACCCCATGCCTGGCAATCGCACTTGCGACCATTTGGCCAAAGACGCAGTTGTGGAAAAATAATTTCATGATAATTGTTTACGTACACACTGACAACATTTTATGTACACATTAAATGTTTTATTACTTTAAAGTAATTGCTGGCAAGTCACTGTAGGTACCATTAAATATTATGATAGGTATTTGAATAAAAAATGTTAATTATTTTACTGCGGACATTATCTGATGTTAGTGCACCATCTATTAACACATGTAATATCTACAATAGAGCAAGCTCTCTACAGTATAAATGTTATAGTCCTGTTCCTTAAATATAAATGTGTTTTTAAACTGTCAAACACCGAGAGGACACCGGTGACCGCAACCTATTGTTCTTTAATTGTGTCTATAATGACGGTACTCAACGAGTTAAGACTGATACTGATTGAAAACGAGTAATCTTAACTTATGGAGTTTCTTGCTCGTTCTTCTATATAGGAATCTACACTTTGGAATATGTAAATAGCTTCACTTGAAGACTGACAGACAAACTGACAATTTTATTCAATATTTTGTTTATCTGTGTCCGGTATATGGCAATAGGCACACCCCAAATTACACGGGACTCATAACATAAATAGTGAAAAGTGGGTGTTACATTGTACAGTGGTATAATGTGCACCTCTGCCTACCCCTACGGGGATAAAAGGCGTGATGCATAGAGCAACACGAACTCCGGTCCGCCGGTGGCCCGTGTTGCTCTATGGGCGTGATGTTATGTTATGTTATGTTTGTTGTACTTATATAAATTTTTACCTTCGTAGATAAGTTATAATATTATGAATGCGAAAGTTTGTATGTTTGTCACTTCAAAACGGCTAAAGGGACCGGGATGAAATTTGAAACAGGGGTAGGTTATGATCCGGAATAATACGTAGGCTACTTTATATCCCACAGAAATGCGCGCAACGCCGTTGACAGGAACTAGTTTAACTCGTCGAGTACCGTATTTATAGACACAATTAAAGAACAATAGGTTGCGGTCACCGGTGACCACTTGGTGTTTGACAGTTTAAGAATATATCTATCTATACAATGTTGAAAAGTGCGTTAAAATCTGTTCATTAGTTTTCGAGCATACTGTGTTTAAACAAACAAACAGATGTTTTTATGTTATAAATGGTTGCTAATCGAACTCGTCACACGTGTAGCACGTTTTGTAGATACAGTAATGCCAACGGATGTCTTTATTAAAAGTTACTTATAATAATAATATTTTCGGAAATATCATAGAATCACGTAATTTCTAGGAAATAGAGCCGTGTGTTGATAGCAGAGTACAATTTAGAGTAGACTTGTTATGTCAATGCCCCTGTTCTTCCCGTTGGTGTCGTATACCCGACTAATGGCCGAAATTAAGAAGCTATCTTTCAAACCGTCTGTGGATCTCGGTCTCTCGGTTTTTGACAGAATCGATTTTGATCCAAAAGTCTCAAGTGGACTTGTGCCCGCTATATGGCAATAGGCTCACCCCCTATTGCATGGGACTCATAACATAAATAGTGAAAAGTGGGTGTTACATTGTCCAGTGGCATTAACTCGTCGAGTACCGGTTTTATAGACACAATTAAAGAACAATAGGTCGCGGTCACCGGTGACCGCTTGGTGTTTGACAGTTTAAGTGCCGTAATGTGCATCTCCGCCTACCCCTTCAGGGATAAAAGGCGTGATGTTATGTTATGTCTTTCGTTGAGTTCGCTTCTCTATAACGTTATACTATTATAACTCACAATAATAATATGCAAGATAAAGCTGAGTCACACAGAAAACATCAATTAAATACTTAATGTACACACAACAGATCAAGTGAAACAAACCAGTTAATCTTGGTCCCGCTTCGTATGATTCTTCAGTACATTCAAAGGTCAGGTACTGGTTACTGATTGAGCTATATAAAACCAGCGTGTCTTGGTCCCGCTTTGTATGATTCTTCAGTACATTCAAAGGTCAGGTACTGGTTACTGATTGAGCTATATAAAACCAGCGTGTCTTGGTCCCGCTTTGTATGATTCTTCAGGATATTTGACGATCAATTTATACTGGTTATGCATAGCTTGAGGTGAAGCAGATTGTACTACCGTCCCAGGTGTATACTTACGTACATAGTTATACAAAACCTGTTTATGTTTTTATAATAACTATCGTGAGACATACTAAATTAAACCTTTGAGTACCGTCATTATAGACACAATTAAAGAACAATAGGTAGCGGTCACCGGTGTCCTCGCGGTGTTTGACAGTTTAAATAAAATCGCGGGTTACTCACGTGAATATACTGAGAAAAGCTCTACTAGTTTCGAACCACAGAGGGGTTCTTCCTCATGAGCAGCGTGCGCGGTCGCGGCGACGTCGCGCAGCTCACAGATGACCCGCGATTTTAGTTAATAAACCTGTTTATCTTGATCCTGCTTTGTATGATTCTTACATCAAATAGTACATTCAAAAGTCAAATTTTAAAACGTTGCCCCACACTTGATGTTTCTCCTGTGTCGTGTGTGCGTTTACAAACATACAAGTTCACATACACATCACACACAGACCAGAAACAACAATCCGTGGATCACACAAAGAGTTGCTCCGTGCGGGTATCGAAACCGCGACACATTGCTCGGCCGCCGGCTGCCCAGCCACCGCGCCAAACGTACAGTCAAGTTTATAGTTTAGCAACTTAATACTGGAAATGCATAACTTGATAATTGTCTAGTATCGGCCAGACCAGGTGCACATACATACCTAATTACGTAGTTATGTGATAAGTGGTATGAGTAACACATAGTCCATAGTTATGTCAGTATGTTGATTTTTTTGAGGGGGAAATCAACCAATGGCTTCTCCCGCTCAGGTGAGGCGGGAGGGAGTGTCAGTCTCTTACTGACTAAAAACCACCTCGTTCCTACTCCTGCACTTCGAGCCGAAACTCCGGCAACCCGTTAGGTCCTCCGCGGCTCCGTATCGCCATCAGCCCTATTGGGCTCCATCTGTCGTAGTCTACTGGGTAACCGAGAATACATGAAGTTTCGTCTGCCTCCTTCCCTTTTTAACTTCAAAAATGAAGGAGGTTCTGTGTGTGTACGATTATCTCACGATTGGCTGAACCGATTGTAAAGCGGTTTTCAGAAGTGTTTGTTACATTCAGAGGGAGGTTTTAATATATTAATTATTAACCGAAAAAGCGGTGGTTGAACTCGGTTTTAAGCGTAGTTTATAAAATAATTGTTGAAGAAAGAGGTCGATTTCCGGGTTGACCAAAATGCTATTGAAGTTTGTTTGTGTAATAACCGATAAATTGTGCGTGGAAGCTATGGGAATAGGGTCACCCCCTAGCGAAGAGTAGTATAATTAGGTACTGCATTTGTACGCTATATTGTAACTACCATCGTTCGGGAAATTGTCAATCAAACTACTGTCAAAATTATTCAATACATTTACTATGTTTTTGGCAATAAGATTTAAAACTTGTTATCCTGAACAAAATCTTCATATAAGTATATCTTTCTTTTCCAGGTTCAGGCGACCTCCCCGGGCCCTGGCTAGCTCTCTACTCGCCCGGCGAGCCAGAGTACACAGACGTGGTAGTTCGCCGCGTGCACGAGAACGTCACACTAGTGTGTGAACTGCGAGGCGATGCTAGCGCCACGCCGCGGATATACGTGTGGAACTACATGAACGATAACTCCACTAGTGGCGACCTGTGAGTACACGACCACTTGTTATTAGTCTAAGCAGGTAGTGAATGGTGTTGGTCTGATATTGTAATGGGACAAATTCTTCTATCAAATGTGGAAAAACAAACATTCTACAACACAATTTTAGCACTACGTCCTGCGTGAGCGATTTAGAAGCGAACGCTATTATGAGGTGGTGACACGCGAATTCAATGCGATGCGGTGCGACGAGGCGTCGATGTCCTACGTGCACGCGAATCGTTTCGCTTCGTTTTTGTTTCCGTTATTGTAACTAAACAAAAACATAACAAGCACCGCATCCAAATATGACAGTTCGCGGGAAAATATCGCGTCCGCGTCATTTCGCGCCGCTCCGCACCGCATCCTATACGGAACAATTTAATATGTGTCGACAGTTTGTTGTTTGCGCGCCGCTCCACACTGGCTTCTAGCTATCACTCAAGCAGGACGTAGCGTAAGTTTGGGAGAGCCATGCTTCGGCACGAATGAGCCAGCTCGACCGGAGTGACACCATAGTCGAGCAGAAAAAAGACGTAAAACAACACTTGCGTTGTGTTTTGTCATATGAGTGAGGTTACCGGAGGCCCAATTACCCTTGCAATTACAATTCTTGAATTTCTAATCCTCTAAAGGCCGGTAACGCACTTGGCCAGCAGTGGCCACTTATGGGCCGTTGATGTGATTTAGTAAAAAAAATTGATAATCTGAACCAAATCCCTTTAATTCCAGGATCTTGAAAGGTGATCCCAAAGGTCCAGCGGTGAACAGTACATTGACCAGGTTCGACCTGCAGGAGTCAGACAGCGGCCAGTATATGTGCTCGGCGCCGCCATTCAGCGTCACCAAGTATTTAGTTGTTCAGACTAAGGGTAAGCGTTTAGCAGTAGTTCTTTATACTTCTGTCTACTTCTGGTCTTCTGGACTGTGCTGGCGACAGACTAGATGCATAGTACATGCAATTGCAATTAATTTAGCTCCTTAGATTTAATTTAATCTTATTTATTGTTGCCTGGTTCTTAAAAATGTTTGTCACATCAGTTCCTCCTATCAAGGAGGAATGCCACAAGGTAGTATTTTAGGTCCACTTAATTTCCTAATTAGGTTTAAAGTGGACAGTGAGTCTTAAACACTTGCTTACTCTTAAATTTTATTTTGATAAGTAATGAGGGCTGCTATATTTCTGCTCACCAGATGGCGCTAGCTAGTATGTGCCTCTTGTTCTTCGTCCAATAGGGAATTAGCTAGTGTTGTAGCACACCATTAGACGTTTAATTTTTAATAGCTAAAGTGATTGGACAAAATCTTCTGGCCACATTTGCACCATCTGGTGACAAAAACCTGTAGCCCCCATTACGGTGATGTTGGCTACTGTTAGTAGTGCCTCAAGGTAGCATATTGGGACCATTCTTAAGTATTAGTAAGGCGTTTACTTGGAGTGCCGCAAGGTAGTATCCTAGGTCCACTCCAATATACACTATACACAGGTCCCCAATTCTGCCGTCGCGGCGCGTTCGGTTGCGGGTCGCGTTGTATAGCAGCGCAGTATGTATGCGACGGCCGCAGAGACTGCGAGCTCGCCGAGGACGAGGCCATTCATATGTGTCCACCGCTGGGATGTGCGCGTAAGTATACTGTTATATTTACTATTATGAGTAGAGTGAGGTTTCTCATAAATTATTTTAGATCTTATTTTTGAAACGTGATCTCAACTTTTTAAGCATCGTCCTAATACAACGCGATTGAACGAGTAAGCGATGAGTATATCGTAATTGTCCGATGGCAAAAACTGTGTGTCCCAGCATCGCGCGAATTGACGATGCTAGCGAGTGTAGACTAAGAACGATTTCTCGCAAATTAGGTGTTGCGCACTCACGCGAAGCGGCTTACGGAGCCCTAATTATCCCGCCCCCCCCCCCAAATCTAAATCCCTAACAATCGTCAAGTTCCTAATCCCAAAAGGTCGGTAACGAACTTGTAACGCCTCTGGTGTTCCGTGTGTCCATGGGCGACGCCGATTGCTTACCATCAGGTGATCCGTCTGCTCGTTTACGGGCTTATCCCATAAAAAAATTAGCTCTCACTGTTATGTATATAATTTCTATTCTGTCTGTGTGTGTATGCAGGTAGCGACAAGTTGAACTGTTCGTCAGGCCGCTGTATCTCTGAGTCAGCGTGCTGCCGCGCGGCCAGCGCGCTGTGTCCGCAGCCGGCCTGCTGCGACGAGCACCCGCGGTACTCCCGGCTGGAAGGTCATTATCTCACCAATCCTTACTAATATTATTAATCTGAAACTGAGTTAGTTTGTTTGTTCCACCTTCACGCCGTAACTACTCAACCGATTGCTTTGAATTTTTGCAGATGTAAAGTTAGAAGTCTGGATTAAATAATAGGAATCTTTTTATCCTGGAAAAATTTGATATTCCCGAGGGAAAACAAAAGTATTGGTACAGATGGCGCTGTATATATTGATATATGTCACATAGGCTACTTTTTATCCTTTTGTGACGCGAGCGAAGCCGCGGGTAAAAGCTAGTAATACATAACATCACGCCTTTTATCCAATGGTGCACATTACGGCACTTAATGCCACTGTACAATGTAACACCCACTTTTCACTATTTATGTTATGAGTCCCATGTAATAGGGGGTGAGCGTATTGCCATATACCGGGCACAATTCCAGACTCTGTGCTACTACTGAGAATTTTTTAAAAACCCTGTTATATCGAACCCGAGACCCTTTGCTAGGCAGTCGCACTTGAGACCACTCGGCGAATGGTTTTTGAGTATTTCAACATTACACCACTTACATTATGAGTCCCATGTAATACTATGTATGTCGTATTGTATTGACTGTCGTGGTGGCCCGGAGATTTAAGACGCCTGCTTCTCATGCATGAGGGTGCGGGTTCGAAACCTACCAACGGCAAGTACCAATGTGACTTTTTCCGAGTTATATGTACTTTCTAAGATTAATTAGACACCACTGACAAACGGTGAAGGAAAAACATGGTGAGGAAACCTCGGCTTATAATTTCTAATTATAAGTTTGAAATCGCCAACCCGCATTGAGCAAGCGTGGTGATTAATGCTCTAACCTCCGTGTGAGAAGAGGCTTTGCTCAGCAGTGGGCATTTATAGGCTGTTGATGATTGTATTGCAGGCTACGTGGACGTGGAGTACCCGCCCTTGTTCGAGGACCGGCACGCCGGCGACGACTACGGGTTCATACAGTCCACCATCTACACTGTCACCGGTACGTACCAACACATTTATAATTATACTCAGCTGAAACTCATTAATATCGATCAATCTTGAATTTCCTTATCTCTAAATGTCAGTTGCGATATTTTTGTTTAAACTAAATATCTAGTGCTGCTTAAAAAATTTGAGGCTTAAGCACCTCTTTGCCGAGTTCACACTAGTTATAAACGGATCGAAGTCATATTCCTTACAAACATTGTTAAAGTGTCTGCTTGCACGCATAATGTAACTGTTCTGCCTGTAGTTAGATGAGGGACGGGATACGTGTAGAGGTGGATTGAATCTAAATATTTTATTAGGTACATTAAATTTGATTTTTGATAATAGTTCTGGACTATCCACATTGCCGTTAAGAACCTTAAACAAGAATAGACAATCTGCAATATTGCGTCTATCTACCAATGGTAACAGATGGAATTTTCTACAGAGTTCAAGGTAACGGGCAGACTGGTATGGTATATTTTGGTGAAAGCAGAGATATTTTATAAAACGTTTTTGAATGATTTCGTATATTAATTAACTGAATTCTAAATACGAGGGGGTTGAAGTCGGTTGTTCAAGTTTTAAACGTGGTTTGTAAAAGAATTATTGGCTTATCATCTGAAATCTTCCCGCAGCGTGCGCCCTGATCTTCATGATAGCGGTGGTGCTGCTGGTGTCTGCGCTGTGCAAGATGCACATGAAGCGAGCCGCACTACGCAGCTACGCACACGCGGACCGAGCCACCAGGCATCACTACACCATGCAGTACGCACAGGTACGGCGTCACTACACCATGCAGTACGCACAGGTACAGCTCACTACACCATGCAGTACGCACAGGTACAGCTCACTACACCATGCAGTACGCACAGGTACAGCTCACTACACCATGCAGTACGCACAGGTACAGCTCACTACACCATGCAGAACGCACAGGTACAGCTCACTACACCATGCAAACGCACAGGTACAGCTCACTACACCATGCAGTACGCACAGGTACAGCTCACTACACCATGCAGTACGCACAGGTACAGCTCACTACACCATGCAGTACGCACAGGTACAGCTCACTACACCATGCAGTACGCACAGGTACAGCTCACTACACCATGCAGTACGCACAGGTACAGCTTACTACACCATGCAGTACGCACAGGTACAGCTCACTACACCATGCAGTACGCACAGGTACAGCTCACTACACCATGCAGAACGCACAGGTACAGCTCACTACACCATGCAGAACGCACAGGTACAGCTCACTACACCATGCAGTACGCACAGGTACAGCTCACTACACCATGCAGTACGCACAGGTACAGCTCACTACACCATGCAGTACGCACAGGTACAGCGTCACTACATCATGCAGTACGCACAGGTACAGCTCACTACACCATGCAGTACGCACAGGTACAGCTCACTACACCATGCAGTACGCACAGGTACAGCTCACTACACCATGCAGTACGCACAGGTACAGCTCACTACACCATGCAGTACGCACAGGTACAGCTCACTACACCATGCAGTACGCACAGGTACAGCTCACTACACCATGCAGTACGCACAGGTACAGCTCACTACACCATGCAGTACGCACAGGTACAGCGTCACTACATCATGCAGTACGCACAGGTACAGCTCACTACACCATGCAGTACGCACAGGTACAGCTCACTACACCATGCAGTACGCACAGGTACAGTGCATCTGCATCACTACAGTGTGTGTGTTCCCCGATTACTCGAAGACAAGTGAATCTTTTATGAGATTTGTTTTTTACTTTCATTTTTATATTCCCAGACGCACCGCTTCCCCCCGTGCTACGAAGCGTCCCGGCTACTGGAGCAAGACGCCAGGGACGACGCCGCGCCGCATGACGTCAGGCCCACCCAGGTATACATACAAACATACATAAATGCTTTGACTTCATTATATTATACAACATACACGCAAGTACTGTTATGTCGTATGGTGACGATAGAATAAAATCTTTTATCACTGCTTCTCTTGTTGCGGGTGTCGTATACCCGACTAAGGGACTACATAAACCCACAGTTACGATATAAATAATCCAATCCACAAACTTTAGGATCGATTTTTGACATAAGTCTTGTCTGATAGGGACGCCTGTCGGACATGGAGGTCCTGTCTGACATAGACGTCCTGTCTGACATAGACGTCCTGTCTGACATAGACGTCCTGTCTGACATAGACGTCCTGTCTGACATAGACGTCCTGTCTGACATAGACGTGCTGTCTGACATAGACGTCCTGTCGGACATAGACGTCCTGTCTGACATAGACGTCCTGTCTGACATAGACGTCCTGTCTGACATAGACGTCCTGTCTGACATAGACGTCCTGTCTGACATAGACGTCCTGTCTGACATAGACGTCCTGTCTGACATAGACGTGCTGTCTGACATAGACGTCCTGTCTGACATAGACGTCCTGTCTGATATAGACGTCCTGTCTGACATAGACGTGCTGTCTGACATAGACGTGCTGTCTGACATAGACGTCCTGTCTGACATAGACGTGCTGTCTGCCATAGACGTCCTGTCTGACATAGACGTGCTGTCTGCCATAGACGTGCTGTCTGACATAGACGTCCTGTCTGACATAGACTTCCTGTCGGACATAGAGGTCCTGTCTGACATAGACGTGCTGTCTGACATAGAGGTCCTGTCTGACATAGACGTGCTGTCTGACATAGAGGTCCTGTCGGACATAGAGGTCCTGTCTGACATAGACTTCCTGTCGGACATAGAGGTCCTGTCTGACATAGACGTGCTGTCTGACATAGAGGTCCTGTCTGACATAGAGGTCCTGTCTGACATAGACTTCCTGTCGGACATAGAGGTCCTGTCTGACATAGACTTCCTGTCTGACATAGAGGTCCTGTCTAACATAGACGTCCTGTCTGACATAGACGTCCTGTCGGACATAGACGTCCTGTCTGACATAGACGTCCTGTCTGACATAGACGTGCTGTCTGCCATAGACGTGCTGTCGCATATAGACGTCCTGTCTGACATGGACGTGCTGTTTGACATGGACGTGCTGTCTGACATAGACTTGCTGTCTGACATAGACATGCTGTCTGATAGACGTCCTGTCTGACATAGACGTCCTGTTTGACATAGACGTCCTGTCTGACATAGACGTCCTGTCTGACATGGACGTGCTGTTTGACATGGACGTGCTGTCTGACATAGACTTGCTGTCTGACATAGACATGCTGTCTGATAGACGTCCTGTCTGACATAGACGTCCTGTTTGACATAGACGTCCTGTCTGACACGGACGTCCTGTCTGACATGGACGTGCTGTTTGACATGGACGTGCTGTCTGACATAGACTTGCTGTCTGACATAGACATGCTGTCTGATAGACGTCCTGTCTGACATAGACGTCCTGTTTGACATAGACGTCTTGTCTGACACGGACGTCCTGTCTGACATGGACGTGCTGTTTGACATGGACGTGCTGTCTGACATAGACTTGCTGTCTGACATAGACATGCTGTCTGATAGACGTCCTGTCTGACATAGACGTCCTGTTTGACATAGACGTCCTGTCTGACACGGACGTCCTGTCTGACATGGACGTGCTGTTTGACATGGACGTGCTGTCTGACATAGACTTGCTGTCTGACATAGACATGCTGTCTGATAGACGTCCTGTCTGACATAGACGTCCTGTTTGACATAGACGTCCTGTCTGACACGGACGTCCTGTCTGACATGGACGTGCTGTTTGACATGGACGTGCTGTCTGACATAGACTTGCTGTCTGACATAGACATGCTGTCTGATAGACGTCCTGTCTGACATAGACGTCCTGTTTGACATAGACGTCCTGTCTGACACGGACGTCCTGTCTGACATGGACGTGCTGTTTGACATGGACGTGCTGTCTGACATAGACTTGCTGTCTGACATAGACATGGTGTCTGATAGACGTCCTGTCTGACATAGACGTCCTGTTTGACATAGACGTCTTGTCTGACATAGACGTCCTGTCTGAAATAGACACAGAGATTTAGGATTAAAATGAGTTATTAATTTCTAAAATTCAGATCAAGGGCCAAAACTAATAACAAAATGTGTGACATTCACAGTCGATTCTAGACATTACTTGTATGGAGTTTTGACACCCGTGGCAAGAGGATCGGTGGGTACAAATGTATCTTATATCTTAGTGCAACCGATGAAGTAATGGAAGGACCGAAGAAAGAAAAAAACATTTATTCAGCACCAGCTACGATGCAGCATACATAAAATATAAGAAAGACAATAAAAGACAGTGAAAGTAATAATAATATATGTTTTTGATTCCAAGTGCGGCACGGAGTGTCCCCCAGTGGAACCTGTCCCGGAGCCCGACACTGGCGCAGAGCGAGGCAGCTTCGGACTCGCTCGGCTCTCTGCTATATTCTCCTCGAGATACAGACAGGTAAGGATACGTACTCTAAGCCAAGTATACCCTAGGGGACGAATGTCCTGCGACACGTGTCGCCAGCGACGTCGGGTGAAGTAGCACGACGTTGCCGGACGCTGGTGGACATAAGTCACGCGTTGTCACCAAATTTTCGACGATTATTACATTTTTTTTTTTCATTTATTTATGTGATAAGCCGGTAAACGAGCAGACATATCACCTGATGGTAAGCAATCGGCGTTGCCCATGGACATGACCGGATGTCGCATGGGCAACGCATGGAAAACCCTCTGGTTTTCCGGATGTCCATGGGCAACGCCGATACTGATCGCCTCTGCGTTACAAGTGAGTTACCGGCCTTTTGGGGAATAGGAGTTTGAGGATCGTTGGGGATTCAGAGATTGGGGGAGGGGGGGGGGGAGGGGTAATTGAGCCTCCGGTGACCTCACCCACACGACGAAACACAACGCAAGCGTTGCTTCACGATTATCTTCTGCTCGTTGGTATCACTCCGGTCGAGCCGGCCCAGCAGTGTTAATTTTTTGGTTAATTATTTTATTTTAAAATTAACATTATTTATTTCTCGAACAGGTACCAACACAGAGCGACGTGGAACTAACAAACGTGCGCTCGACATCTCTAAACAACTCCCCGACCAGGAACCGAACCCTAGACAACTACCGCAGCCCAACATTCTGCGACCTAAACGCATCAGAGTTCTACTTCACGAACCCTGAAACTGGAGATTTCGCAAGAGATTTGAACTACATGGCGAGACCAGTGGACTATATGAGGCGAAACTCAAATACCACCTTAGAACGGGTGATTGACCAACTCGACCGGCAGCGACTGACCCTACAACTAGGTAGGTTCCAACTGACCATTCCCAGGTTCGGACGCCGGGCTGAGACCGACAGGCGACCGGACACGCCCAACGTGGCTGAAATCAACATAGATGACCTTGATTTTGTTCGGATGACGTCTCACGATACTTATACACTCAATGGACGGACTATACGTCTTCTGGGGGCGAATTTCGAAAATTATCCCGTTTTACCCGATGGGACGAGACCTCCGCCCTACAATGAGGCAATGAGGTGCAAATTTTTCGGACCTCCTCCGGAATATTTGAGCCGCGAAGGCCTCAATGCTAGGGTCGATGAGGAAGCGAGGACGAACGTTGAAATGCCGCCTTGCTACGACGATTTAGGTGATGGAGCTAGCTCTAGCAACAACAACGGGGAGTCGAACCTCAACACGGTGAGAGATAGATCGTTAGCAGCGCCCTCAACAACGGAAAATAACGATAACGTGAACAATAACGCGAGTACGTCGCAGGCAACTGTCGACAACGTTGACGCTAACATGAATGTTGCCAGTATAAGTTCCATAATTAATAACTTGCCCGCGATAGATAGTGACGTCAACGCCAACGATACAACGGTTAACTGTTAATAACGGATAACCGTTTTTGTAAAAACGTTGCAGTTTTTCTTGGTAGCTAATATTATGTTGACGGTACGTTAGAGTATACTTGACATTCTAACTCAATGTTAATCATCGGTACCTAAGAGGTACTTAGCGCGAGAGAGCTAAACTAACCCGTTACTTGTACTGTTAGGTGTCACTTAAATGTCAATAACTGTCACCTATCTCAACTCAGGAGGTTCCTTATACCGGGTATAATGTCGTAGCCTGCGCCACCTACCTCTTAAATTTGAAGCAACTACGAAGCTTATATATAGATGACAGTTAACGACATTTTAAGTCATACCGACCGACATAAGTGACAGCTAAGATTACAAGGGGTTAGGTTAGGTTAGGTTAGGGTTAGTTAAGCTCCCTAACGCTAAGTAACTCTTAGTCAAGGGATACTGTAGGGCTGATCAAAATAGCCATTAGTATTTCAATGAAAAGTATACTTTAATATGCTGTAGTCACAAGTTTTAATCAGTTCAATAAATGTATAATTTAACCAAAATAAGTTAATGTTGAACCCTTGCCGTATAATACCAGTTGAAACTATGCCAGTAACGTTTTTAATTTGAGCAGCTAATTTACAAATCATGCTTTAAAATACTAGTGCAAGTTAAGCAGCTGTAGGTTAGGCCGCGAAATGGATGGGTGGCATATTATAGAGTGGATAGTTCTAATTATACCACCGTATTTATAGATATTAGTGCCTTAGATTGTCTATTAGTTTTCTAATAAGGTGATAGAAGTAGATAATATTTTTTGAAAATATTTGGATTTTTCGTTCGTTTCCCGGGGAGGCCAAAGATTAAATTTGATGTTGTTTGGTATACATTAGATTCTAGAACAATGCCCGACTTTTGGTTTTAAGGGCCACCCTAGTATAGTAGAAGCCATCATACTATAATAATAAAAATAATATACTTAACGCTGTTTTCACCAACAACCCATATACCATCTCTTATCAAGAGTTATAGCGTATCGTAAGACCTATACGAAGTCCTTACTTGTACTGTTAGGTGACACTTATAGTTTGGTGAAATCCTCTTATCTTAAAGATTTACAAATCAAATCAAATCAAAATCATTTATTTGCCCGAACAAGGTATACAGTGGTCACATTATGATTATAGTCTCTCTTATTCTGCCCACAATTCGGGCGTGCAAAAATTTTACATGGAAGTCATAAACATTAAAACTATAAAACAAGGTATGTCATATTAAGTGAGAAAACAATGTCATTAAAGGTACACAAAGCACCGCTAATTAGTTAGCGGCGCTACACATCGACACAACTATCATTTACACAATATACATGTGTGGGTAATTTCATATCAATAGATATGTATAGAAACATTCGTCTATCACACACATCTTGGTATTTAAAAATCATTTTTGTGTCGGTATACGCAATAATTTAGTAAATAAGTTAAAATAAAAACGAGGGTAAAGATAAAATTACTCATAACAAACTTTGAATAAATCGAAATCAAAAATAATGAACGATCGAGCTATACAATACCCATATAAATATAGTGCTTTCTCATTGTAATTTTATGTTACTGAATGATATAAAATATTTCGATGATCTCATCTACAGCACGCTTGGCGCAATGGTTATCGCCTCCAATTGTCAAGTAAAGTGCCGCCGGATCGATTCCAACGTTCACATGTTGTTTTAGAATTAATTTATCAAATATTTGAAATTAGAAACAATTAAATCTTTTCTTTTTTTTCCTTTCCTATTGTTCTAAATCTTATGTTAATTTTAATAGTAAATACTTTAGATTTATTTATACCTATAATATCTTTTATTTATATTTTAGTTCTAGTTATTTATTATTTAGAATAATCTCATTTGCTTCATGCATTTCAACCAACTTAAATAAGATAAAAACAGTAAAAAAGTAATTAACTGTGATTTCTTAATGGTTCGATACCTGAGTATATTTGCAATGTTTGTGGCGACCATAGAAATCTCGAGTCATTTTATTTTACACGCTTATGAAGTAACTACCGACTATTTAAAACATGTTTTTCAAATCACCCGACTTACAAAATAATTGCGTTCTTAGTTGTCAATTTATGAGGATTTCATAGTTTATTGCTACACTACTTATATTCGTGTGCAAAGTTATTTTTATTTTTACAAGATGTTCCAACACCTATCAACATTTAAAAAGGCTGAAACCATTGTTTTGCATGAGCAAAACATAACTAACAATAACTGAAATAGCAAGGCGTTTAATGATATCGGTGAGTAAATAAGATACTACGTTGATATTCTAAATAATATTTATTTCATTTTGTAACTCGACACACCTATCAATTTTTGCACTAGAATAAAATAATTATTGCAACTTATTATGAAGTTCAATATTATAAAGATATATTAATAATTTATTATTAATTGTATTGTAACTTGACTTGTTTTTGTTAGGAGTGTTTCTTTAAAACATATCTGGTTAGGGATTTTTATTCCTTACGCCACTACTTAATTATAAATTATTATTCTAACATTGTGTTTACTTATATTTATTATTATTTTTAAGTAACTTTAATTCCTGTAAAGTATTTCCTGGTATTTTAAATACTTATTTGTTTGGTATCAACAGAGGAGATCCATGCAGTTATGGGTGCACAGATATGCGGAGACCGGTGACGTTAAACATCGTCGACGTGGGCCTAAACCAAAGGCAAATTCATCGGCTCGGCACTACGACATCGTAGCCAGGCACATGGCTGATCCGTTCCTGCCAACCCGCACTACAGCGACAGCACTGAATGTTTTAATACAAACTGTACGGAGACACCTGCATTCTGGTTTAAGGTGCAGGAAGCCAGAGAAGAAAATATTGTTATCTGTGGTTCACCAGCAAAAGCGCTAAGAATTTGCTAAGGACTTTATTAATTTTGATTGGGCGAACAGTGTAATCATATTGAGCGACGAAAAGACTTTCAAGTCGGATAAGGATGGGCGTAAAATATTGTGAAGAAAAGATGGAGAAAGGTATACGAATTGCAACCTTCTGCCTTGTAGGATCAGTGATTGTATTGATTTCGGAATCAATTATTGAGCCTGTCAAACTCTGCCTTTATTAAAATTAACATAAAATAATGTTTAATTTTTTTAAGAATATTAAAATGCTGTCTAGAACATACGGTGAAGTGATGTTATTGTTTTGTGGTTAGAAATTGTCATAATTTCTTTCTATTCAACATGTTTATTCACTTCACTTTAATTTTTCATTAACAAATTTATTTAACTGCTTTCGAACTTGATTGACATATTATATTTACGCCCATCTTCAATTAATTTAAAGTTTCCCTGATTCTAAAGGTCATGAAAGTTAAAATCGTTCCATAGCATTCGTCACATTCTTTTTACTATCATACAGCCCACTGAATATTGAACCTTATAACAACCGTCGTAAAATAGATAATTAATGGAAGTTCAAACGACAAAAAGTCGCCCATTTCAAGAAATATTATGTTGACAGTGTAATTTTTTACATGTTTTACTTGTTTATTACTGTAAAACTGTAATTTAATAATACATTATATTATTAAATTACAAAACAAGAATGTTGTATATTTGTTTATTACCTACTTAATAAAAAATGTTGCTGCCATCGTATTACCGCTGTACCGCATGATATTTCCCGATTCGACTATGAGGTTTATTGTCATATCTATTAATTATGATTTAAAGAACTTTAAACTTAACATGTGGTATATAATTAATTATTAGATATAAATATTGAATATAAAACAACATATTTGTATAATAAATAAATTAATTGTAATAAAAAATAGTATTGTTTTATTTACTAACTCATTTGCTTCTTTTATAGCCTGATATTTATATTTTATGACAAAAAACAAAAAAAAATAAGAAAAATAACAAGGTAAAATAAAATTAACTTTTAGCTGGAATAGAACCCACATCATTGATCCTTGAAAGACGATAAAAGCGTGCTCATTAACCAATCGACCACGAGCACTACGATAATGACAGTGAAAATGTCGGGTCATATCAATGATTGTAAATAGTTTTAACCTTACCTATGCATTAAATTATAAAAATACGTATACCGACACAAGAATGAAAAAACCAATGTGAACGTGGTGGACGAATATTTTTATATACAGTTATATGAAATTACGCACACATGTACACTGTGTAAATGACAGTTGTGTCGATGTGTAGCGCTGCAACTAATTAGCGGTGCTTTGTGTACATGTCAAAATAAAAATTACTATATAAAAAAGGAGGTTCATTATTTTCAAACATTAAAATAAAACTAACAAAACAAAAACAAAAAAAGAAATTATACCTCTAATAATACTAATATTCAGCCGTTAATCCACAAAATAACAATCTAAAACAGTCTATTAGACCCTCACATTATGTTTGGCTCCTTTATAACTTATAATCTAGAAACTCATGTACGCTATAAAAACAACGATCAAGGAGAAATTTTTTTAGACCACTTTTAAATTTTGAAAATGGTAGGGCCTACCATTTTCAAAATTTTTACCTATATTAAGGTTGATCAAATCAGGTAATTACTCCTACTTAGCAGATGTTCTTTAGCTTGCTTGCCCTGTTTATTTGTATGTTTAGGTCAAATCTAGTAATTGTAATGTCACCCCCTTCCTGACGACAGATCAATCTGATATTTGGTACACACTCTTAATATTGATGACCATACAATATAATCTATTTGGTTCCACAACTACCTCCATTGTGGATATCAAAATATAGTGCTTCATTGGTAGAATAGAGCTCATTGAAACCGTTTAACATATTGTTTTTTGTATTACATGTTTATTTCAAAAATATTGTCTATTTTTCTATCATCTTATTTATAACTTAATATACGATACACAATATAAAATAATAGTTTTTAAAAAGATAAAAACAGCTGTATATAGTGCACCATACAAGTTGTGACGTTAATATCGATGGAATACATACAAACTGTCGTTGAAACTTTTTACAGTGACTGTACTTTGACAGTAGTGATATGATTTGACAGTTGACAGGTTATGTGAAATGTCAATATGGTTTGACAGTTGACAGGTTCTGTTAATGTCAATGTCATATTATTTTGTTGTTTTTTCAGCTATTGACAGCAACGCCAATGCCAATTTTCGTTTGTAATTTATTGCCATTTTTGCTTCCTTAGCTGAGGTCGATTCTCGGTTTAGGCGAAAAAGTACTAGTTTTTCAATGATTGAAATATTTAGTCGTAGCACAAATAAATTAGGAAAATTAGTATTTTTTTTAATGTTAATAAACAACTTGTATAGTTCACTGTAACAAATATAAATAATGAACAAATAAAATTGTCTTAACCTTTGTGTTGCCATAATTATTTTATAATAATTATCATATTTTTATTGATAGCAACATTAGTGATACTCATTTATAAATGTAAATAATTTAATTTTAAGTTGCCTTTCGGTCTAGACGTCGCTGCGATTTTTTTGTTGTGCGACTTTTTTATGTAGTCGGGTAGTTTCTTTAGTAAAAAATATTTCAGCTTACTTTTGAGTAATATTATGCTGTTTGACGCGAAAATCGTTTTATGATGGTTTTTGACAAAAATAACAATTAAGATTTAGTTTTTCCAAAAGACCATATAATTATATTTATAACCGTCCTTCATTTTTCCCACAAGATCTTTGCGTTAACAAGTCGCACGACAAAATAATCGCATCACGACAGACTTACAAATTATCTGCCTTATAGTGTAGGTCGTATTTCAGAGGGCATTTGTTGGTTATCGTTGTGTAGTTGTATAATAATTATATGTTTATTCTTCACTGTTGAATGTATTTGTCGCAGACTTTAGTCGCAAGTGTGTGCTGTCCACGTAGGGCTTAGAGACTGGTCTGGTAACTATCTAGATGATTTTGAACTCTAAGTAATAATGAAGAATGTTGACAACAATCAATAAGCCTTGCCATGTAAATAAATACATGTACAGTTCTACACGTACACACGCGACTTTTAGTCGCACACGCTATCATGCGACAAATCGCTTATGTATCACATATCTTGTTGTTTAGCACAAAACACGTTGTTTTTAACAATACATTGTATGTTGACATTGAATGTTTGAGATTTTCGGCTTTTATTGAAAGCCGAATAGTAGGTAGGCCGAATACTTTGGAACAAATCAAACCAGTAGCTAAAGGTATAAAAATCAATTCGTTATTGAAAAATATTATACTGCTTCCTCGAGCGATCTTTATTGTACAGAAAATGTTTTTAATATATGTGATATTTTATTCAAATCAAGCAAGAAAACAATTAATTACTGTATTCAGTTTATATTTTATTTTTGGCAACTATTATAATATTTGCATGATGTATCTGTGATTTTATTTACATTATATTTACATTTTTAAATATGAATATTTCGTCTTCGCCGAATAGTTACAATCTCGGCTTTAACCAAACTATTCGGCCTTAACATTAGCGTTGTTCAATAAATAACAATACCTTGCCTTCTTTGTATTATAGTTTTCAAAATGTTAGGTACTTAAGTATTAATAAGTGATGCAAAATTCAGTTTTAACTCATTTTAAATTAAAATACTTATTTCTAAATCAAATGTTCGGCTAAAATGGATATTAAGAATATCCTAAAGAACGAATATTCGTCTTATTATTTTTATTTACTTTAAGTTTTTGCATTTGGCCGTGAACCTAATTTCGGCGCTTTTTGTATCTGAACACGATATTAGTTCAGTCTCAATTATAAAATTATGATTTGAAATCATATTTTTAGTAATAAATTTAAAATGTCTTTACTGTTTTTGTTCAATTGATTTTTATCTTTATTGCTTTGAAAGTACGACGTATTTTAGTATCTTTGTTGACTCGACCGGAGTGATACCACGGCCTCACAGAAAACCGACGTGAAACAACGCTAGCGTTGTATATAGTCGTGTGAATAAAGCTACCAAAAGCCGTATCTTTCGGAGAACCTAACGGGTAACCGGGGCTCCGGCTCGAAGTGCAGGAGAACGAACGGGGTGGTTTTTAGTCAGTAAGTGTCTGACACTCCCTCCCGCCTCACCCAGGCGGGAGCAGTCATTCGATGATTTTCGCCCCTTTAAAAAAAAAGACGGTCGGCTACGTACTGGTAACTCCTCTAGTGTTCCAGGTGTCCATGGGCGACGCCGATTGCTTACCATTAGGTGATCCGTCTGCTCGTTTACCATAAAAATGAATGCAGTGAAAAAAATACGATAATAACAAAATAATTTTTCCTATCGAGAATACTTGCCACGCAATTCCAACCCGTATTTACAAAGCGTACTCACTCAACTCTAGCTCGTATCACAAGGCAATAAGGGTGAAAACAGTTTGTACAACAAGCAGTAAATATGTACGTTTATGAAAGATGTAATTGTATGTGCGAGTTTGTTCTACCTCTATAGATATATATATTGTGTAGTTAGTATATAACTAAGTCCGACCAAATATGCTTTACTATATACTCATAAATATAGAATGTGCGTTTGTATGTCATATTGTATACTGGCTACTTCCGCGCGGTTTCACTCGCTCTGCTCTGCGCTTATTTATCGTAGCCTGATAGTTTATAGCCTATAGCCTTAGTCGATAAATGGACTATCTAACACAGAAAGAATTTTTCAAATCGGACCACTAGTTTCGGAGATTAGCGCGTTCAAACAAACAAACAAAAAAACAAACTCTTTAGCTTTATAATATTAATATAGATAACAACGTTACACCCGCAGTCTTGCATTATATTAAGCTTCATCCGCGATTCTCGAATCGTCTTAAAACACATCCTGTTTACGGGCGAAAATTGTATCGAAATCGGTTTGGTTGTTTTTGAGTTACGTGTGAATATAGAGACAGATTCATCAAAGAATTCGTTCACTGACGGTTGAAATTAATAACTAAGTATTATCTAATCCAAAATCTCTATCGATCTCGATTTTTGAGTGAAATTTAATAGAAAATAATGTCAAAATACGATCTCAATTAAAAAACAATGATTTGAAGTTATTAATTTGGACCGTTCGCCCGTGCATCAAGCTTAAACTGTAAAAAGTAAACGTTTTTATAAAACCAGTAGTGTCATCTATTATCAATGAAAAGAACTAATGAGTATGTAAGTTGTTTTTTTATTTAAACACTTATTACTTCCTCGCGGTTTAGCTTGTTCTGCTCGGCGCCTATTGTACGTAGCGTGATGTTTTATAGCCCATAGCCTTCCTCGATATATATACTGTCCAATACAAAAATAATTATTTAAATCGGACTAGTAGTTCCCGAGATTAGCGCGTTCAAACAAACAAACAGACAGACAAGCTCTTCAGCTTTATATAATGGTATAAGATAATGCATATTATGATATGACATACAAACGGCTATTAATATTCAGTTTATATATTAATTTACATAAATAAATAATTACAATATTATTTATTTCAATTTACACACCTTTTCATTAGAATGACATGATATATTTTATTTATAAACAAAAAATATTTTTCACCATTTTCGGACCAAAATCTTTGAATTGATTTCATTTGTTAAGGATGTGTAAATTTAAATAAAACAATCACAATGTGGTAACCATCGGCTTAAATCTTAATATTTTAGGTAATATAGAGAAATTGTAAATATTACTATATGTATGTACGTTAGTGGGGTCGGCAGAGTTATATGTTATTTAAATACTATCGTGGGACATATTTTCTCAAATCTCTAACATGTAAAAGGCTAGCAACGTACCTGTGACTCCTCTGTTGTTCCGGGTGTGTGCTGCTGATTGCTTACCATCAGGTGATCCGTGTGTTCGTTTAAAGAAAGGTGCAAATTGGATACGGACAATTCATGTAGGTAAAATTGGATCTTAATTCAAAATTGATTAAATTAAAAATGCAATGGTCAAAAATGTTCACCGGCTGATGACGTATAACTCTGCCGGGCACCCTTAATATTAATGTTACTCTTATAGTTAAGTGGTTAGATCTGCAATCTGTGTGAACAAGTTTATATATTAATTTTGTGATATGTATAGGTGAATAGCAGGTCAAGCTATATTTAAATAAAACAGTGGGTGACAGTCCACTGCTGCACTATGAGCCTCCTCTACATAAGAGGGGTTTGTCATAATCTCCGCAGGCAGGCGGGTTGGAGGTCGCAGTATAAAAGGTTCAGGTTTATCAGAGAGCGCTGCTGCCCGGTCTCTGTCTAATTTATAGTCCCTTAGTAGAGTATAGGTACAGTCAAAGGTCAAAAGTCCAGTGAGTGATGTTCACACGGCAATGCGTAAGTAATTTCATATTAATGTGCATAAAAACGCGTGCGTACGCATAAACACACGCACGCGTACGCACACGGATACAAATATGCGTGTCTGTGTGGGTATAAGCGCTGCAGCGCAACCGATAGTAGACTTACGGTGGCAGTGGACTTTTGACCTTTGACCGTACATCACAAATGTTTTCAAAATCGTGTAATTATTATTATTACATTTTGAACTTTATAACAAAAGTGTTATATTCAAAAATCCATTTCAAAATTCAATTTAGACTACCTTGATCTGCTATTAGTCTCTACATAATATAAAATTTATAATGTACAACTTGTATACTGCGCAGCACATATATATATAGTTTAGTAGATATATAATTATAACACGAGAAACAATAAGTAATTACATATCAAGTATTTTATTGTGTTTGTGTATATTTTTATTTATATGTTGTCTTATGTACTATCGACAGATTTGATTTATGACCCACCATCGTAGTTATCCTTAAATGGTATATGACCACTGCTGAAAAAGGACCTCTGTTACAAAGGAGAGTTTGCCATAATCCCCACGGTTAGCTGACAGCTTAAGAGATCCTAGAAAGATCATGGATAAGTTAAAGAATGATATTTTGAAACCTATAATATTGTTCTAAAACATTACTTGTCTTAGGCTTGACAGTAATAAAAAATAATTCGTTAAAATTATAAGCCAAGATTGTGACCGCTAGACACTGACAGTATAGTCGACATTATTGCCTCGAGCCTCACACGCTCTGCTCAGCTTCTATTGGTCGTAGCGTGATGTTTTATGGCATATAGCCTTACTCGATAAATGCAGTATCCAACACAAAAATAATTATTCAAATCAGACTTGTAGTTACGGAGATTGGCGCGTTCAAACAAAAAAACAAACTCTTCCGCTTTATACATATAATAGTATAAGATATAAGATTGGGGTCTTGATTCAAATCTATCGTTTGTACATACATAGCGTTCAGATAAAAACGATACCTTTTAAGAACATAAACGATGTTAAAATTTCAAACTAATAAACAAATTTGGAAATACGTAATCAATAACTTTAGGCTGTAATCGTTTAATGAAAAGAATATTTTGTCTAAAGTTAAACTTGTACTCTTCGCTAGCTGAATTATAATGCTTATGTTTGAACACACGGCTACACGACAAACTATCATAACCAACTAGCCGTCGATTGTGATAAAAGATCCTATACAAGCCTTTCGGTTTTCTACCGGATACATTTCGGTTAGTGTGCAGGGGAATTGCACAACTTGATTCCCCCTAGTCCTTTCCATCATCGTATCACAAGACAATCGGCGAAGCGTCACCGATTCATGGTAGATGTCCCACCCACACGCACGAAGCGCTTCGCTTCAAGCTTTCTTGTGCGTGCTAAGGAGTGGAATTCTTTGCTAGAGTCTGTATTTCCTGAAGGATGTAACCTGGGAGTCTTCAAGGCCCGAGTGAATAGGTTGCTTATGGGACGACGTGTTCCATCGTAGACCGCATCACCGTGCACCACCAGGCGAGATAGTAGTCAAACGTAGACCCATCAAATTCCTATATATAAAAAAAATATATAAGTCGGGGCCATGCTATACTGGTTTTGGTATAGTTCGATGTGTAGCCGTGTGTACGAAATATTGATGTAATAAGTTATATGTTAAAACAGCACTTAGGAATTATAATTAATCTTTCTCTGAATGCTGAAATAGCAGCGGTATTACAATACACATATTTTGTTAATCGCTAAATGATATAAACATTATCGTCCTTTGCTCACTAGACAGCGCCACTGTAGCATGAGGTCTTGTTTGTCTCATAGCTAGTGTAAAATCATTGAACAGTCATATTTTTAAAACTACAGTCACATTGGTTAAACAAACAGATCTCACGCCATATTAGCGCTTTTTAGTGCACAAAAGAATGGCTAAACCTCGCCGAATCGAAAAGTCAATGTTAAAGATTGACATTGACATTTGACAATGACAAGCTTGTGTCAATGTCATAAATTAACATTTTAATTTTTTCATAGTGTTTATATCAGATAGTCAAGTAGACATTGAATCAGCCAAATTATTTATTATGCAGATAAGGAAACAAAGATTGGTTCAGTACAGAGACAGTAACCATTGGTTGTCTAGAGCCGACTGAGTTACAGAAGACATGGCTTCGTTACAAAGCATACAATTCAGTATAACAATAACTGCTGTCTCTGTACTGAAGCAATCTTAATTTCATTACCTGCATACTGAATAATTCGGCTGTGTATGTGTGTGTGTAATATGTGTTGTTATTGCAGTGCGTGTGTGTACAAAGAAGCAACAAATTGTCGCGTCCTACCTTTGATGCCTTACCCTACTGTAAGCTAATAAACTATTATGTTTACATATTAAAAACTGTTTTTTATTTACCAACTTCTTACTGCCCTTCTCTCCTTATTATCAACAGACCCTGACCGTCCACTGCTGGACAATGAGCCTCCTCTACATAAGAGGGGTTTGTCATAATGTCCACCCTTGGTAGGCGAGTTGGAGATGTCAAATCATCAAAAGATGTTTCATCTACATTATTAGCGTGGATGCCGCAGTGGTGTCTTCCGAGAAAGGAAAGACAGCGGATCTCATGGGCTGTTGTTAAGCTTTCAAAGTCAAAGTCAAAGCATTTATTTCAATTAAACCATAATTTGGTGCTTTTGAAACGTCAACAAATCTAAAATAAATAATAGTCAGTCAGTCAGTGAAGCTAGGTCAAGTTAGGTGCTCATTCCAAAATGTAGATTCGAATGGAAAACGAGAAAGAAACTCCATTCGTTACTCTTTTAAAAAAAAGTCTGTTCTATAATGTCTCTGATACATATTTCTAGACTTGGGTAGTTCGCGAACGAAAGACAAAAATGAACTAGTTCATTAGGAAAGCAGCAACTTGTCTTTCGTTCAGTTTCATACAGACTGTATCTCTAGTTCACTAGTTCACTTGGTGATTCGCATCTCATTTTGACTCAAGAACTACTACCGAACGACGCGACGATCGCTCGTTTCGTTTCTGAATTGAACAAGAAGGAACTACCGAACTAAATGAATCAAGACACTGACAAAAACCGATCGAGCACGTGCATAGAACCGATAGCGCGCCTATCGGCTGTCTTGTTTTTATTTACGAAATGATGTGAGACAATAGATATGCATCGCTTGCGTTGCCGAACAAGCAATAATATACTTTACGTAACAAACAATACAATTATGCTTTCGAACCGTTTGGGGTTGAAACTTTAGGGCCGTGGGGGCCAAGTGCACATCTTCTTTACAAAGATATTGTAAGGAGGATGGTTGACACTTCAGGTGATCGAAGGGCTGGCTACTACCTTGGGCAAAGGTTAAGCATTGCCATTCAACGTGGCAATGCTGCCAGTCTTTTGGGCACCCTACCTCACGGTAGCGATGAGGAAAATATTTTCTTTGATGCCTTATAATTTATTTTTTTTTCATTATTATTATTTTTTCATTAGGTATTATTATTTTTTCATTATTATTATGTTTTCATTATTATTATTTTTTCATACGGTACCGTTTTCCATAATTTTGTCCAGATGACGTATCTTTTAACAAGTATAGAAACCAATATCTGTTGACCTCGAATCATATAAGCGTACCATACAATGATAGGTCATTTTATACTGGGCATTAATTGAACTAGATGAAAGATATAGTTCGTCGGACAAGAAAGATACGTATCTCTCTTTTCATCTTATTGAACTATTATTCGCAACTCTACATATTTCAATACTGTACGCATATGTGAGAACAATACAAAGACACGCTTGACGCATTATAGGTACTAATTACAAAACTTAATAAAATAATAAAAAAAAAACAAAAATATCTTATAGTCCAACATGGTGCTCACATATGAATACTGACAATCCATAGAAATAGTGCTTCTATACAAGAAAAGGAAACTTTTCAATAAAGAAAGAAATGCTCGATGTCATAAGGAAACTAGATTGTCTACATTAGAATGAAAGTATTAAATTATTAAATTACCAACTATTGGAATCTAACTACTGACTTCATTTAAGTATTGTCCAGTGGAGCCGAACCAACATGCTGCCAAGCATTCTTATCTTCAAGATAATCTGTCAGTATGTAGTAAGCTTGATGACATAGTTCGCGCTCAATATTATGTTTTTACTTTCATTGAGAACATCATGATGTCATCGTTTATGAGGACAGGGGTGAAGACCTTAGTTTCCTCAGAAAACCAGTCCAGGGTCCCCCAAATTTTGGTTCTCCAAGCGGTTCAGAGCGTTTACAACAAAAATATTCTGAACAAAGCGCTGTGCAATAACAAAAACTCAACACTGAAAGGCAAAGTAGGGAACGAGATTCACAAACAAGCATGTGGGCAATAACATCAGGTATATGTGCAGCTGTGGGTCTCGTTTCTTCACCCTTCAGAAGAATTATGACCGGATCCAGTCACGGTTAGGAGGGGGGGGGGAATGACGCTTAAAAGTACAACCTAATCAACCCAAGTCAACAGCCGCCATGGGTCACGTCTGTCCGCCGGAACTCCCAATAACTTAATGGCGTAAGCTGTGGTGTTATTTATGTACATTTTCAAAAATAAATAAATAAATAGCGATATTCCCAGAGACCACCTCATAAACGCAAAACTACTTGGATAATGAACCAATTCGAAGCGGAAGGGATTTAATTGTCACCACAACTATTTTTTTTAAGGGGAAAAATCATCTAATGAGTCCTCCCGCCTCACCCAGGCGGAATATCAGACTCTTACTGATTAAAAAGTACCCCGTTCCTTCTCCTGCACGTCGAGCCGAATCCCCGGTTACCCGTTAGGTTCTCCACGACGTCAACACAACAATAGAAGCGACAAATGACCTCAGAGGCAAACTGTCCTGCCGAATTCGGGGATTAGTCTGTAGCCACACCACCTGCTGACCAAATGTTGGCGTTACTCAATAGAGGACCCAAACGCCAATCACGACAATAAAGTCCTTTTATCCCTTCATTACTTTTAAGGCCTAGCGGTAACTTCCCTAATTCTAGTTTAGCTATTCTAGTTTAGCTTTGTTTATTTATTTATTTAAGTTTTATACAATACAATTGCATAAGGAGGACTTAATGCTAACAGCATTCTTCAGTTTATTGTGCCTATTCATTTGTTAATGTTCGTACCAAATATGTTTTATTATGTACTAGCTTTTACCCGCGGCTTCGCTCGCGTCACAAAAAGATAAAACGTAGCCTATGTGACTACCCATCCCTTCAACTACCTTCAGTTGAAAAATCACGTTAAGTACCTCCGTTTTGCCGTTTAAGACAGGCAAACAAACAAACAGCTGTTCGCTTGCGTGGAATTCGGTTATAACGCGCGTTTTAGATTTTTCCGTGGGAATGAGAAGTTCTGCCGCGGTAAAGCCTTGCTTTTCCAGGACTCAAACTACCTTTATACCAAAATCGATTCAGCCGCGTGAAAGAACAGAAGAAGTTATTTTCGCATTACCACAAATACCTCCTCCCATTTTAATTTAAAAGACTTCTATTTCCTATAAGGGTTATATTTGCAATGCTAAACCAAAACTGAGTGGTAAACTATATTATACGTTTTATTATCGAAAACCTAACTACTTTAGACATCTACTTAAAAATAAACCACTTCACTAATCTAACCTAACTAATATAGCTACTGTATCAATCAACGTAAACAATGAACAAAGCGTCTTAGAACGACGAAAAAAAAATACTATAGTACTTTAAATATCTACCCAGAAAAAATAACACTCAACTAATCAAACCTACAAAGCGAACAATTAATAATCAATATAAGCGCTAGATGCGTACCCTAAAATATAGTTGATACGGAAGCTCGGAACCTATACTTTCGCCGGTAACGAAACCATAGCGCCATCTAACTCGATCCTAACGCCATCTATCGAGCATTGAAACAACAGCGTACAATATATTTGCTAATTGTTGAGTATTGTTGCCACTATGGTTTCGTGTACCTTTAACAATCTAAAATCTATAAAATACGCAACTTAATGTAAAATGGTTGGAACCAAAATTTAAAAGCGAAGAATATTTAAAAAACACAACGCTATTCCGTTTTATAAACACTCAGCACCATCTATCGCCAAGTAGCGTAACTACCACATAGACACCAATTTCGTGTACCTTTAACAACCTAAAATCTATAAAATACCCAATTCAATGTAAAATGGTAGGAATCAAAATTTAAAACCGATAAAAATACTTAAAAAACAACGTTACCCCGTTGAATATATAATAATAAACACTCAGCGCCATCTATCGCCAAGTAGCATAACTACTACATAGTCACCAATTTTGTGTACCTTTAACAACCTAAAATCTATAAAATACGCAATTTAATGTAAAATGGTTAGAACCAAAATTTAAAAGCGAAAAGTACTTAAAAAATAGCGTAACTACTACATAGACACCAATTTCATGTACCTTTAACAACCTAAAATCTATAAAATACACAATTCAATGTAAAATGGTAGGAACCAAAATTTAAAAGCGATAAAAGTACTTTAAATTTTAAAAGCACAACGCTACCCCGTTTTATAAACACTCAGCGCCATCTATCGCCAAGTAGCGTAACTACTACACAACGTTACCACGTTGTGTTTTTTAAGTATTTTTACATAAAAAATAGCAAATAAATGAGTCGAAAAGCGCACTGAATAAGTGTAGATTAACACCAAATAAGCGCTATAGATTAAAGCGTGAAATTTCCAATTAGTAGGTAATTCGTTGAATTGTTTTAGATGGCACAAAGCGCCATCTACAGGAATACACACAGCGCCATCTATACTAATATTTTTGTTTTCCCTCGGAATATCACCATTTTTCCGGGATAAAAAGTACCCTATTATTTAATCTGGACTTCTAACTTTACGTCTGCAAAATTTCAAAGCAATCGGTTTAGTAGTTACGGCGTGATGGTGGAACAAACAAACAAACAAACAAACTCACTTTCAGACGAGACACCGTTTATTGTTCATAATAAAATTTGTACAATACATAATAAAATTGTACAAATTTTATTATGAACAATAAACGGTGTCTCGAGACGCACGTGGCGGCCAGATGTCTCATTGGGTGTGAGCATGGCTATAGTAGGGATATACCTGGAATAGTATAAAAGCCATCGCTCACAAGGTAAAAGCCCCTTTTCCGCACTCATCCTCGGAGCACTCAACATCGCCTACGCTCCGAGACATCTGGACGCGCGCGCTCTACGACCACGCCCACACGACTTCAACTTGTATCAATTATCTGCACACAACATCCCCTAAAAGTCAAATCCAAGGTCCGAACAATGATGTCCATTTTAGTGAATGGATTAAAAGAACAAGAGAGCTGCCACCGATTCATGGTAGAATGAGGCTCTCATGAATCACTTTGGGGCCATTGTGATGGCTGCACGAATAACTCAGGCCAAAGAAGTCCTACTTATTGGTGACATGAATCAACTTCCCTTCATTGACCGCGACAACCTCTTCCCCCTCATATACACCCGCCCTACACACACCGTGGCCGTGACCCCAGAACTTCTCTGCACTCACAAAAACCCAATGGATGTGGCATATGCTCTTAGTATTGTGTATTGTGGCATATATTCGTGCAGGTCAAGAGTGAGATCCCTTGAGTTAAAAAGCTTTTCACCTGGTACACACTCAATTAAAAAAGGAATCTCTTAAAAACCAGGGATATAGGATGGGGTCACGCGTACTCACAATACACGAGGCCCAGGGGCTGTCGTACGCGGCAGTGGTGATTGTAAACATAGCGGAGAGGAAACAGCGGATACACGACAGTGTACCTCACGCCGTGGTAGCTATATCGCGTCACACTGACAGCTGTGTCTACTACACGGACATAAGTGATGACGCAATCAGCGAAATAATCAGACAGGCGGTAGGTGAGGGTGAGCAGGGAATCCTGGACTATAATCTAAAAATGGCAGTCAAGTCAAAAGAGATGCTCCGGTTGTGGGCGCCCTTCTAGGTGGGGACGGTTCGTAAAGCCGCACAACGTCCAGATTTCAAAAATAAAATTATTTAGATTAGTTGTTGTGTAGATTTATTGGTGTGTTCGCTAAAAATTGTATATCTATTAATAACGTAATTAATGTAAATTATTGTAAGTTTATTAAAAAGACTAATAAAATCCACTAGCACTACTGAAATTGGTTTACTGCCGCGTGTGCGGGGACGTCATGCATTCGTAAATGTTCTACAGCCGGTGGCGCTGTGGGCTGGGTCGTTCCGTTCCGTACGAAATGGTTGATCGGACCGATTGCTGGCCTACACGTCATACCCGTGAACGGGTGCCTTCTGCTGGAGCAGGTCGGCTCGCTCATCGTGCTGGTGGGCTGATAGAGTAGGGTTAGTGTAAGATAATAAGATTATAATAATTAGGTAACAACATCAAGTAAGTACTGTGTGTAGTGATATTAGTGGTTAGCTCATCATGTAAGATCTTTATAACAATTATTTGACCAGGAAAACAATGTAGGTAACTGTAATATGACAAGGGCACGGATACAAGTCCGTGGAGAATTACAATTTATCTTATATCTTGAGTTTGTTTTTTGTTTGTTTGTTTGAACGCGCTAATCTCCGTAACTACAAGTCTGATTTGAATAATTCTTTTTGTGTTGCATAGCGCATTTATCGAGAAAGGCTATAGGCTATAAAACATCACGCTACGACCAATAGGAGCTGAGCTGAGCGTGTGAAAGCGCGCGGAAGAAGATAGTTATTAATAAACAAAAATGTAAGGTTATGCAGGTGGCTTTCAACCATGGATAATTATCATACTTCCAAATGACCGAACTGGAAGTCATTAGGCGAGGCCGATGTGAGGAAATAGACAGAATATTATGATGGAAAGGTGTGAGTAAAATAAAACAAAGTAATTGTACACAAAATACGTTTTTATTACATGTTTGTATATTTAGCTACACTCACTACGTGCGCTGCACACATGGCACTGGGCGACTACGGCCAGCGTAGCAACTGTCTTTGTATTTATGGCGAGATAATTGTAGGAAAATTGGCTTAATCCAGTCCTTAGCTACCGTATATTGGCTCTCCATAAATGTAGGAAGAGGATTTTTGTCCAATCACTGCAGCTGTCAAATATTGAACGTCCAATGGTGGGACACTAGCTAATTTACTATTGGGCGAGGAACTAGAGGCGCACACTAGCGCCATCTAGTGGTCAAAATATGGTAAGACCCCAACATCGTTACTATGGAATAGTTTAAGTCATCATTCAATGTATCTGAGTTCGGCAGTTAGTGACTAAACATACGATTGAATACTTATTTCGATTAGTTATAATTATTATCAAGATCCATCAAATTCTAAACAGATAAATTTAATTGGATTGTCTGTTGGTAATATTAAAAATAATCGCATTTTACTACATACATATGAATATACATACGATAGACATACCAAAATAACATTTTTTACACATTTTGTCTGTCTGTCTGTTTGTGCTGGCTAATCTCTGGAATGGCTGGACCGACTTTGACGGAACCTTTATTGGCAGGCAAGGAGTAACATAGCTTTGTTATCTTCTATCAATCGATTCTGTAATAAATATCACATTGAAATGATTCCAATATTGGTTATCTTCAGTAAAATTAGTTTAGTAATTAATAAACGCCATAAAAACAAAGACAGTTGATATTCGAGACCAGAAACTGAACAAACGCAGTGTCTACGTCGACTATTCAAATGGAATCAGTCAACTAGTTGAAAATCATCAGTCGAACTGTCGTACTCAGAGATATTTAACAACTACTTAAACTATTCCTTAGTAACGATTTTGTTTCGAAAACAATCGCTAAGGACTGGGTTAAGTAGCCATTAAATGACTCTGAGTACGGCGAATAGACACTTACCAACAACTAAGATATTGCACATTCAATAATAATACAAAAAAGAAAAACAATTTGTTCGATATAATACTGTTTCTAACAAAAATACTTTGGATTTACAATAGCTGCCGAAACTTAACTGTGTAAAAATATTTAGCGATCAACGCCATCTATTATTATAAAAATAAAACAATTATTTCGGGTTGCCGATACTAGATGGCGGTAGAAAATAATACTCCGTTATATTTGTGACAAATATTATACACTGTTTCTTTATACGTGTTATTTATTATGTCTAGTATACTACATTGTGTTTAGCGATTATTTTAGCACAGGTTTGTGCTATCTACTCGTCTTCATAGTCTACTAAGCCTAGAGCTTTTACATACAAATAGCCTGCTAATAACTATAATTCTGTTCGATACACAACTATAACATGTTGATTTATAAAATCAAAAATTATACTTGACGACACTTTTAAAAAATCACTAAAAATCGTTACACAACACTCTCTTATACATTCGAGAATAATTCGAGAAATCATACAAATTATCACAAGGCAATGGTTGCAGACTTCTACTTTTATTATTATTATGTATAAATAGTGACAATTGTCCACACAAGGCCACTGCTATTAACTTTAGTTACTATATAATATTCACATCCTTTATTAGGTACATACATTTTACAATATTATTTATACTTAGACCAAGATCAATGTGAAATAAGAAACAAACCATAAGTGTAGAACAACGTCGAGGTTACCATGTTGTCGAACACCAAATGGCAGTACTGTAGCAAGAAGTCAGTTTATCCAATCGTTGTAGCTGTCTCAAATTGAATGACCATTTGTGTGGCACTAACTAATCACTTATTGGGTGAAAAGACGAGAGGTTCACGCTAGATACTAGTTCCATCTGGCGTTCTTTTCCACGTGCCATCACACCCACCCTCTTACCCACTCTATTTACTGACTGTTTTTGAGTGATAGTTAAAGAATAGGACTTAATAGAAGCATATAAAAGTGCTATTTATTGCGGACATATGTGGTTTATTAACAAAAAAATCACATTGATCTTGATTCAATTGTTGTTAAAGATACAATACTACATACTGGAGAGATCTTACATTACATTAGATGCACACAGAGCGACATTAGAGTCAATAAAGTACATATTTTTGGCATAAAAATACCAGATATTAAAATAATGTGATGTTTCAATGACTTTTACAGCTGTCACTCGTATCTACAGTGCTGCCATCTATGTTAAATAGTTACAAATGCTGTAATAAAAGGTTTTTAATAAGTAAAAATTATAAAAAATGGAAGTTTGGTTACATTATGTAGGTACACAGGTTTACAATTAATTCTATAATGTTTTTACTACACTTTGGCGTTTAGTATTATATTTGGTTTAGACCTCAGAAAAAACTAGTAAATAAAAACAGTTTTTTCTTGACCTTAGGTATTTTGTTTCTTGAAATATATACCTTAATAATGATATAATCATCAGAGCCATGTTAGTTTCGTAATACTTAAGATTTAGCCACCAGTAAGGTATGTATAAATTGGGTACTTGCCAAATTAGGTACAAGACTTGTCAAATTCAATACTTTTGTCAAACTGGCAAAAACGACAGTTTTCTATGAATTTTGTTTAATATTGTGTATTGTGACGTCACAGTTTTTTAGCGTCAAACAACATAGTTATTTGTTTAAAAATATGCTGGAAAAAAACTAAAATGAAGTTGGTCATAAAATCAATTAATGAAAGTGTGATTATTTTTTAATATTGTGTTGTATTGAACAGTCGAAATAATTTATTTTGGATGAAATTACCCAATTGTAAAGCAAGATACATTAAATATAAGTTTAATGTCTAGACTAGTTGCACTCACTAGATGGCGGTATTACAGAATAATGTTTTCTGCTAGTTAGGCCTCACTGGACATAAATACAAGTTCAAAAGTACGGTACAATTATGAGTGTAGACATCACAAATGATATTGTAATATTTCGTGTCTTTCATAAGTTTATCTATCCTGGTTAATATAATATTATTCCATTTGAGAATCAATAATAATTTTGGTATAAACAAAATTGGAGTATTTCATTTTTTTTTTATTTATTATGCTTTATGTTTACGTTAAATATAAAAACCTGTCCCATCGTTTTAAAATTATAAATAGTGTTACCATCATGATTTTGCGTTCATATTTAAAAGTCAAAAAGTCAACTGCTAAAAAGAGGCGACGCTATACATTCACTATAGCTCTCTCTTTCACACGCCTCAATCAATATAAAATATAGTTCCTCGTATCTGTATATGAGTAAATGTAACTACAACTAGTATATAATATATACAATTATATGACTGAGATTCTATTCTATATAATATAATGTATATTAATATTCACATGGTAGAAGCTGCCTATAATTATAATGCGACATTATTATATAACCTGTCTCAATACTTTTTAATATTTATGAAAACCTATGTATGACTAACCGCCGTACTTAAGTTATTGAATGGCGACTTAACCCAGTACTTAGTAATAGGGTAGATGACTAATTTATATTTTAATGTCCGTCTGGTAGATTATTTAAAAACATTAGACACGTATTTTTTATTTCCTTACGGAAACGAATAGTTTCGAAGATATAGTGATTTGAAATATGGCATGACGTCACTTTTGAGTACGATTTAAACTCTAAAATGACGTAGCTACCTCCCACTCGTAAACTTTGATTCGTTTTATCTAAGTACTGTATTCTTATAAGACAGAATAGATAAATACGTGTCTAATATTTTTTTATTACCTAACTGACGGACTAATTAGATTTTTAATTTTCATACCCTGTCATCATCCATAGGGATGTTGTCGAAACAAAATCGTTACTAAGGAATAGTTTAAGTAATCATTCAATGTCTCCGAGTACGACAGTTCATCGTTAGAGTTTTCATAGGTCAGACGTCAGATCTAAAAGTCAGACCAATGACTAAATACATTATCAATCAGTGTTCAGATCATATATATATCATATCAATGGTTCAGGCCCTATAATTTTAGTTCTGATAGTGTCATAAGACCTTTTTTCTTTTAAAAAGGACGTCAGACTTTAGATTCTAATTAAGTCTGGTTAGATTTCCAATAATAAATGAGTTCAACGTTCAGATCTTAGATAGATGTTATGTCAGACACTAGATCTATATTCTGACATCTGACATCTGAATAGGCCGTAGATATGTCATAAGTTCTGACATATTTGTTCTTCTCAGGGATAGGCAGAGTTAGGATAAAACATTTTGCCAGTTTATATTATTTATCACTTTATAGTAATCAATATAAGTTTTATAATTCTTTGCAAATATAAATATTTTCTTTATCCCTATGGTTTTTGTAAAAATTAATAATATAATATTTTCTGTTTCTTTGGTAGACCTTTTAAAATAAAATATTGCACAAAGATATACTATATTGCACATAGACTTAAAGTATGTCCTAAAGTTGCTTTCTCTAAACTGATCCCCAAGCAAATTGCAAAGCGTGGGGATCATGGTGTTTGTTCGTTTTAAGAAAATGGCCTTTGTTCGTTAGTGGAAGCATTTCTGCTGATATTTTTAATGTAAAGCTTAGCCAGATAGACGGATCACCTGATGGTGAGTAATCAGCGCTGCTCGTGGACACCCGCAACACTAGAGGAGTCACTAATGCGTTGCCTAATGATTTAAATCACACTAATATTATAGACGTGATAGTTTCTTTGTTTGGATGTTTGTCCTTCAATCACGCTGAAGCTAATGAACGGATTTAGATGAAATTAGGTATACAGGCAGAGTATGGGCTGACTTAGGTGATAGAATACTTTTATCCCGATTAAATGCTTCCATATAGGATAAAACAGGAATCATATTCCACGTGAATGACGTCGCTGGCAACAGCTAGTGTAGTATTATATTGTATGTAAGTTGTCAGTCACTTACCGTCGTACTCAAGAGTCATTGAATGGCTACTTAACCCAGCCTTCAGCAATTGTTGTCGGAACAAAATAAATACTAAGGAATAGTTTAAGTAGTAATTCAATGTCTCTGAGTACAGATGTAAGTACTCAAGCAATGTGTCACTCACTCGGTGTGAGTATGACTGCCTAGTGAGTGGGGTTCTCTTCATCATCAGTGCGTAGTGCCACCATGTCGGGCAGCTTGAAGTGCTGCATGTGGAACGGAGGTTCGGGGCTGCTACACGGACGAGATGGCTGAGGGGAGGAAAGATAACCGTAATAAGTAATTACGTTTTGTTTAATATACATATACAAGGTGTAGTTTTGAAACCGTGTCATTTCTCGGGGACATGTCACAGAAGTCATAAAGGTTCAATGTAAGAGAAAATTTTGGGCCAATATTTAAAAATACGGCTATAATAAATCGTTTAAGTTGGACAGTATTTCAGAATAAGCGACAGCAATGCTTCTTATTGGAGTTTTATGGAATTAGGAATAATATCAATTACGTGTTTGAGTTTGTGTGTGTTAAGCCGCGTTATAACGCTAGTTACAAGACGGCGGCGTGTACTTCGCACTTACGGATTTCCGTAATTTCAGAAAAATGAAAAATATTTACCTACAATTTTTTTTATTGATTCGGTCTCAGAATCGATATCAGAGTTACGTCCTAGAAAATGACGCGGCTTTAAAACAACACCTTGTATTTATGTTAAGTAATAATAATAATTTCGCTATAATTTCACGATTCCATATTAACACAGTTTCATAGGTCGAGACACCAAGCTATTGACGTTTGACAGTCGTCAGTTAAGTATTTTTTTTTTTAATGGGACAAGCCCGCCACAACCTCCCAAAACCGCTGCAACTCCTGTGCGCCAGGATCTACAGTAGATACAACCATGAAAACACCGGAACACTGAAGTCCGGCGCGTCCCAGGGACATGAGTAACTGTCTTGGTTCCCGCAACGAAGTGAATCAGAAGATATTATAAGAGGAGAAGAAGAAGAAGTTTAAGTTATTCCAGTTAAGTATTTTATAAATGTCGCAACACCAGGCTGCCAGAGTGCATATGTTATTGTAGGTTGCACTACGCCTGCATCCTTACTAATATTATAAATCGGAAAGTGAATTTGTTTGTTTGTTTGTTCCACTTTGTGAATTTGTTTGTTCGGGCCGTAACTACTAAACCGATTGCATTGAATTTTTGCACACGTAAAGTTAGAAGTCTGGATCAAATAATAGGCTACTTTTTATCCCGGAAAAATTTGATATTCTCGAGGGAAAACGAAATTATTGGTATAGATGGCGCTGTGTGTATTGGTATATGTCACATAGGCTTTATCCTTTTGTGACGCGAGCGAAGCCGCGGGTAAAAGCTAGTATTATTATAAAACAAAAACACCCATTATATTCATATTTACCTGCGTACTACGTCCTCGTCTGCGTCGCGGTAGAATACCTTTCCGCGCCATGAAGAATCTGAAATGAAATCAAAGCGAAATTGTGTCATGGTCGAGTGATTACAAAACAAAAGAGTTCTGCTAACATTCCTGATTGGGACAGGACAAAGGATTGGAGCTGTAGGCTTCAACAATATCGCGGACCTTTGGGGCCACGGGTGCGTAGAGTGGGGACTCTAGGTGCCCACCTTGTGGTCTCAGGGAAGACGGTGGCACAGTGGTCACGTGCTGCCGTAGACAGCAAGGCTTAAAGGAGACACCCGTCTCCCAAGGGATGTGTCGTAACAGGCGTTGCACCGTGGAGGCGCCGGAGCAGGTCTCTTATAGAGGACCCGGTGCCTCCATTCAGGTGTTGAGGGTGGCCACCGGGGTGGTTTTAGTGAGGTAAAAATCCCACACTCCCTAGTCTTTTATCCCCAAAAAGGCTGGGCGCCTTTTGAAGGTTTCCCCCCGTCATCAAAAAAAAAAAAAAAAGGCTTCAACAATATCATCTAAAAGCTCGGTCATGTTGCACTGGCACAGATTCCCAAATAAGTCTTTTACATTAATAGATAACTACAATTCGATAATTTTTTCATTAATAAATTCAACCTATACCTGAAGGGGTAGGCACAGGTGCACATTACGGCACTTAATGCCACTGTACAATGTAACACCCACTTTTCACTATTTATGTTATGAATCCCATGTAATAGGGGGTGAGCCTATTGCCATATACCGGGCACATTTTCCAACTCCGTGCTACTACTGAGATTTGTTTTAAGAACCCGCTAATACTTTGCCCCACCTGGGAATCGAACCCGAGACCCCTTGCCTGGTAGTCGCGTTTGCGACCATTTACTAAAAAACCTACAAATGTCAACATAAATGAAAATGATACTAACCGTATAGTAGATATAGGTATATTGAACTGCTCCGACACAGTCTGGAAGGTGAGGCCCCGACTGACGCAGTCCGCGGCCTGCCGCAGCACTACCTCGCTGCGGCGGATGCGCTTGTTCAGGCTCAGCTCCACTGGCTGCGGGGCGCACTGTAGCGACATCTCTTGGCCCTGTAGACAATTATGGTTGTTGAAATGACAGAGCTGATGATGATGAAGATAGTGATGTGGATTATGATAACGGCTGAATTTTTTTTTATGGAATAGGAGGTAAACGAGCAGACGGATCACCTGATGGTAAATGATCAGCGCCGCCCATGGACATGGACACCCGCAACACCAGAGGAGTCACAGGTGCGTTGCCGGCCATTTAAAAAGGAATACGCTTTTTTTTAAAGGTTTGAAGGTCGTATCGGTTCGGAAATACCGCCGACGACAGATCATTCCACAGTTTTGCTGTGCGAGGCAGGAAGCTACGTGAGAAGCGCACAGTTGTGGTCTGCTTACTACCTATATGATGGGGATGCATATGCTGTCGTGAGGGTCAATGGCGAAAAGATGCGGCAGGTCAAACAATTCCTTAGAGCACTACTTGTGGTATAAGCGTTAGAAAATGCACAACGAGGCTACATCTCTACGCATTACCAAAGTGTCTAGCCGGTTTGAAACATCCCGACATCCAACAATCTGAACGGCACACCGCTGAACGGTGTCGAGAGGAAGAAGCTGATACTGGGGTGCCTCCACCGAAAGATGAGAACAGTTTTCCATGTTGGGCCAAACCTGCGCCTTATATTGAAGCAAGCGGTGGGTCGGGGTGAAATACTGCCTCGATCTATTGAGCACACCAAGCTACCTCGAGGAATTAATAACGATGGCTCTGATAAAGACAGTAATGATAGAAATGATGCCAATGTCTGCAGAGTTAATGAAGATGATTTACGTTGGTGTTGATAAATGTAAGCTGTAGTTGTTGCAAAATTGATGAATCAAATAAATAATTGTTCTTTTTTGTTGTGGGATTGGGTGGTCAACGACCTAATATATCACCTGATGGTAAGCAATCAGCGCCACCCACGGACACTCGCTACACAGAGGAGTTACAAATGTGTTGCCGATCTTTTGGTAATCTCATTCACATGGCGAAACATAACAAGCGTTGCTCTGTATGGGAATATAAGCTATGGCATTCAGGAGCCGGTTTACCAGGCATTACGCCAACCGCGAACTTTTTGTTGAAGTTATGTCAGTTGATGAATAGTTAAGAGAAACAGATAAGAGATGTCGCCACGTACCTGCGCTTGGTCGCCGACGTGTATCACGTTGACGGACGCGGACGAGCCAGGTCCTATCGTCATGATCTTGGGCCGCGGCTCGCGGAAGTTCGGCGCAGTTTGTAATTGTAACGCCTGGAACAGCATCACTTAGATTAATTCAAAGTCGACTTAATTATTTTAACTAAACTATAATGTGTTATATACTTACTTCAAAAAAATTAATTTTAGACATTGCCCCACACTGGGATTTTTTCTGTGTGTCGTGGGTGCTTTTAAGAAATACACAACACACCCAGACCCGAAACAACAATTTATGGCTTACACAAAGAGTTGCTCCGGGCGGGAATTGAACACGTTGCGCGGCAGCCAGTCGCCCAGCCACCAAACCAACCGTGCAGTCATTGTCCAATTACAATGACGGTTTAGACAGTTAATTGGTTAAGAAACCTACTCGTTCAAAATTATGAATATCAGCAGATTATGTAGTAAGAAAAAAACTATACTCCACTAGCATTCTGCCTGCGACTCAATTTTCAAACGGTTTTATTTTGCTTGCCCCGTTTGTTTGTTTGGGTCTTCAGTAATTGTAATGTCCCCCCCCTTCCCGATCCGATATTTGATATTTGGTACACACTGTTAATCTTGATGACCGTACAATATAAAACCTTTTAACATAAAAATATTTTTTCTGCATTGCTTGGTTTCAAATCATTTGCCTTGTTATATTTTACTAACCAACATTTTTCTCTTATATATAATTCCAAATCTCAAGTCCAAGAACGAATGAACATAAAATGCAGAAAAAAAATCATAATAATTATAAAATTGTTTTTATATTTTTAAAAGCATGGAAAATAAACAAAGGTTGAAATTACTCACATTATTAACATGTCTAATAATGAAGGCGGGCGGCTCGTCCCTCGTGTCGTACGTGTGGTCGTCCGTCGGCCGGGCGACGGCGGCCCGCTCCGTCTCCGTGTCGGACGGACTGTCGTACTGACACTGCACGTTCGCTATCGGGAAATCTGTTGAGAGAATTGTTTTTTCCTCTTCATGGTGGAATTTATATAAATAATTGTAGGTATTTATACTTATTGTACAAGTTGTTTGATACTTACACGCCAGCTCTAATGCTGTTTACTAGAATATTGCTTATGGATCTTATTTATTTTCAAAAATGTGGCATCACGTCACAAGTCAAGTCAAAAATCATTAAAGTCAAAGATACAATAAGGGACAAATGTCCTGCGACACGTGTCGCCAGCGACGTTGGGAGAAGTACCGCGACGTTGCCGGACGCTGGTAGACAGGTCTGGCGTATATAAGTCGCGCGTTGTCTCCGTATATGTCAGGGGACATCGGCCGGCTTCGCTCAACATGTCACCAACACATGTCTAGGGACATTAAATATCTCCCAGTGTATCTTAAGCTTAATTTCAAAAACCATATACACAGATAAATTTGTATTAAACGTCAAAATAAATTAACTATAGCCTGTCAGTTGGTCCGTCGGTGAAGCTAGATCACGGATTTGCTGTTGTTTTTGCAAATATACAGATTCTCATATCATGATCATATTCTCATAACAATTTATGTAACACATGAAGTAGTAAGGTATTTTTTTTAAGGGAGGAAAATCATCGAATGATATCTCCCGCTCGGGTGAGGCGAGAGGGAGTGTCAGGCTTTTACTGACTGAAAACCACATCGTTCCTACTCCTGCACTTCAAACCGGAGCCCCGGTAACCTGTTACGTTCTCCGCGGTTTCGTATCAACATCAGCCTTATTGGGCCCAATCCGTGGTGTTCTGATGGCTCTTTGAAGCGTATGCGGAACGCTACGCACCATACGCTCGGGTGGTTCTGGTCAAGCGGCGAGCTACCCATCCGCAGGCCCGTAGGTACTTAGGGTGGTTTTAGTGTCGCGCTGACGGCACGCGTACCTTCAGCGCTAATAGGACGACATATATGAACTTCTAGGAAGCGTTTTTGAATGACGTGTAGCTATCAGCGCGCACAGTGGTTACCGCTGACCACCAAGTTCATACATTTTGGCAATCAGCGCTGACAGTCAGCGTGCGGTCAGCGCAACACTAAAACCAGCCTTACGGTGGTCGGAGATCAAATCGCGATCCCCGACGCCCGGAGTGTCCTTCACCACGGCTGAGTTGTGAGGAGGTTGTGGATCTCTCCCTCACCCGGCCCGCCTCCTCCTTAGCTAGCATGATTGCTTCGCAAAAAGAGGAGACGGAATCCCAGTCCTCCTCGCTCCGGTGAGGACCTGTGTCAGGCGGTAGGTGAGGACACCGTAGCGTCTCTCAAGCAACTACTCAAAGAGTGGACTTACCGCTGCAATGGCAGCGCGCTCAAGAAGTATTATACTTACAAGTAAGTTATGTATTTTCAAAGATATTTGATAGAAAACTATATTTCTTGCCTTCACTAAGATGATAATAACGTAGAATGGTACCATAGTTACTTTGTCTGTTAGTTTTTTTAAGAAGGGAACCCAAAAGCCACGTTGACGATTGTTTCATTAAAAGTGAGAATGATATTAAAGAAAAGGAAGTTTCTGATGTGATGATGTCTAATAGAGGAGAATGCAAATAAAGACTTGACTATGTCGACTGAATTAAATGATTACGATTAAATTAAATTAGCACAGGTAGGACGATCCCCAACCAGATGGTCTGACCAGCTCAAGGACAACCCAGCATCGCGGTTCTACACCACGTTACAAATGGCCGCAGAAAGGAGCCGATGGAGACAATTCGTCCGATTCAGAGTGATGACAAGATGATCACGACCCTGTCATAAGGGAACGGCCGGAGAGAGAGGACAGGTAGATACTATAGAAATATAACTACTTCATCAGCTTTTATCAATTTTTTTTTAACTGAAACAAAATCTAAATCTGTCTAGTAAAATATTACAGGGACAATAAAAACACGTTAAATACACGACAAAATCATTATTATTGATAATTATTATCAGAAATACAATCACCCGTAACACGTAGCTCCTACATCTGACGTACAACTCTACTACATAACATTCCCAATGAATACGCCACATTCCCAACAATGGGAAATAATTTATTAAATATTCCCATGGGAAATTATAAATTTGATTTGATAATTATAAATTAAATGAGGACAAATTATTGGGAATAGTATGTATATTTTAGTATTTTTTATTTATACCAATATAATTGGTTGGCAATATCAGACTATTATAATTAATTTGCCAATAAAACTGTAAGTAAAATTATTTCACTGTCATAAGTCTCGTTTGGTACAAAATATTTGAAATTAAATTATATCGTTAAAATATTTAGTCCAAAAGACTACGTTTTTTAAAATGACATTAAAGGAGTAGGGCGTATCCAATGGGAAATTTCCCAAAATAATAATACGGAGTTGTTATTACATCATTATAATTATAATTAGTTGGCTAACTTATAATTATTTCTTAAAATATAGTTAAGTACATCAATAGGTATACAAGTCGTACGTTATTTATTAAAATTACAATTATTTTGGCTTATTGCAACTTAAGGACGATTACTAAACAGTTTTATAAATAATGATAATTATTTGTAAATAAATTATTACTAATTAAATAATAAATTATATTGCCGCATGGTCCCGGCTAAACATAAGATTATTAGAAATGGCATAATTAAGCTAGAAATTAAGTCAGAATTCAAAAAATCTGCCTTCTTAGCGATCGACAGAGGACGTGTGTGTCGCTTTAAAGTCTTCTATGTCCTATAACTGGTCGTTTATTGAAATGGTATAGGACTACAGACCTTACGCTACATTTTTGCCGTCATCTTGTGGCAATTTGAAGCACAATAGCTTTCAGTTTAATTTTAATTTATTTAATTCCTTATATTAAACTGAAATCTCCAAGATTACTTCAATCGTAGAAATCTTCGTCTGATAAAAGCAACAGATTTTTACAATTAAATAAAATTATTATCATAATTAATTAACTAAATATTTATTCTACTAAGCCAGCTAACTATCTATATTCAGCCAAATATTACAAGCTACATTATTACGTAATTATAATTATACCTTAACACTAATTTAAATACAAAAATAGTATAATTATTCACACGTCAAAAAATTAAGTACAATCGTTTTATTTAAGTACAAATTACTACAATTATTTCAATAATTATAATCTAAAATATAATTTATTTTACTTACCAATAAGTCGTTGCTAGTGAAAAATAAAAACAATAATCAACAATTAAATAATAATTCATTAATTAATAATTAACAAACAAAAAAATTAATAATTTACTAAATATTTGGGTTTTGTATTAACACTACTTTGGCGTATATTAGGAACTAAAAATATGATTATTTTGACTTATGTAAAATTATTTTCTATTAATGTATATTGTATAATGATAATAATAATTAGTCAGTTTAGTCAGACAGTTGCAGTCGGAATAGTCGCACATATTTAAAAAAAATATTTGACTGCCTTGTTGGCCGAATGTTCGCAAGGGCAAGACTACCGGGCAAGGGGTACGATTCCCGAATCGGATAAAGTATTACTGTTTTTTTTTATTCTCAGTTGTAGCACAGAGCCTGGAACTTTGCCCGGTATATGGCAATAGGCTGTTCCCCAATTCCATGGGACTCATAACATAAATAGTGAAAAATGGGTAGTACATTATACAGTGGCATTAAGTACCGTAATGTGCACCACTGATGTTATATTTGAAAAAGAAACCTTTGTTTTATCAAATATTTCTAAACTCTCACTGTTAATATAAAGTGGGAGATAGTAAAACGACTTATATTCCCAGAAGGGTACCCACTTTTCACTATTTATGTTATGAGTCCCATGTAATAGGGGATGAGTCTATTGCCATATACCGGACATCACAGCAGACTCTGTGATACATACATACATACTACTGAGGTATTTTCGAAACACAGAAAAATCACCAATAAATAATATTTTGCTCAATAGCAAGCAAACCAAAGACTTCTCACTCGACAATCGTACTTTTTTCAATATTAGATATTAATTCTCCACGGGCTCGATGCTCTTGTCATAAATATTTTTTAGAATACGTCTAATCAATATGTGTATACAGTACTTGACAATCGTACTTGCAACCACTTAACCCGTTGAGCGTTCGCGTTCCTTATGCATTTCCTTATCCTTAAGCATGCAATAAAATGCATTTATTTGGCCATTGGCACACGAAAACAAGGATCATTACAATAGAAATAAAACAAATACAGTCAAAATAAAAACAAAACATTAATAATGGATTTTATAAAAGAGAAAGCAGCATGGAGCATTTTTTCTTATGATCTACCGGGTGCTCATAAGGACGCTCGAGGGGTTAACATTGTTACAGGAAGTTATAAAATGTGCGACAAACCGACTGACAGGCATTCTATTCAGTATATTTTGGTCAAGTATTAAAAAAATTGGCACTTAATTGTATCATTACATTAAATATGAATTGAATACTTTTTCAATATTTATAATGGAGTCTAAAGTTACAAAATTAGACTAGACACGTAATAGTATTGGGCATATCTTTACATATCTTTGCATTCATATAAAATATTAATTTGGGTTTTACATTTACAGAGTATTAACCGAAAAATTAATAAATCAAAAGAAGCAATGTAGAATCTATCCGTGGAAAATAATAATTTAACGTAACTTACCCAATTTAATATTTTTCGGACTTGGTCGACTAGTTTCGAGGGCGAAAGGAACCCTTAGCTAGTGATGCACACAGGCCAACCACTACACTCGTATCGGATCACCTGATGGTAAGCAATTAACACCGCTCATGGACACCGGTACTACTAATAGAGTTACAAGTGCGTTGCCCGCTTTCAACAAAGGAGTTCGCTCATGCGTCAAACTTTGTTAATAAAGATATCGCCCAAAATATTAGCTACAAGTAAAACCTAGATAATACACAGTATGCTACATCTTTGGTACTTAAATTCTAAGCTCCCTGTAGATACATCGTCATATTAATACTTTAGCGTCGAGATTAGAAGACTATTTGTAATGCGTGCTACAGTTTTTGCCCACCAGACGGCGCTCAAGTAGAGTAGTATGTTAGTCAATTGGATACTTGCCTTAATCAAAAATAAATCATTTCGACTGTTCAATATCATCATCATCACCAACAGCCTATAAATGCCCACTACTGAGCAAAGCCTCTTCTCACACGGAGAAGGTTTGAGCATTAATCACCACGCTTGCTCAATGCGGGTTGGCGATTTCAAACTTATAATTAGAAATTGAACTGTTCAATATAATGAAATGAAATATAAAAAATAACCACACTTTCATTAATCGATTTTATGACCAATTTAATTTTAGTATTTATCCAGCAAATTTTTAAGCAATAAGTATGTTGTTTGACGCTAAAAAAACGTGACGTCACAATACATAATCTCGTACAAAATTCATAGAAAACTGTCGTTTTTGACAGTTCGAAAAAAGTATTGATTGGACCTCATGTTATATGGTGTTAGCGACATGTGGTGAGCAAGTAACCGGTTCTTCTCATTAGGAACTTTATTGCAATGTGGTAGAGTTGATATTTTATTAACATTATATTTGGCTTGAGATATTTTTGGCAAAGAATGAAATTATCCACGTTTATATTAAAGAAGAATTTAAAAAGTCATGAGGGTAATCAAAAAACCAAAACTCCATACAATAAAATGTTGAAAATGGATTCATATCCACGGAATTTGTATTGATAGATGTTATTTATTATTAATTACCGTTTATTTGTCTGTTTGTGACTAACGGTGGCGCAAATTAATAACATTAATAACAGCTCCATTAATTCCATAAGGCTTCTGTGAAAACTAGGATCGATCCTGATATTTTGAATAAGATCGGTTATAACATACTGTTTTTTAAAAAGAGTAACGAATGGAGTTTCTTGCTCGTTCTTCTCCATTTAAATCTACATTTTGGAATGAGCACCTAGCTTCACTGACAGACAGACTGACGGACTATTATTTGTTTTATATTTGTAGACGTTTCAAAAGTACCAAATTATGCTTATAATAAATGCTTTTGATTTTGAGTTATTAGTTCAGATTCCAGTTGATATCACTAGTCAGTTAAATGAAATGTTTAATTTATGTATATTAGTTTTTTTCTTAATTTTATTGTTTTAAATCTTTTATTTGTAGGTATTAGTTTCTCGGAATTGACCCGCTAAAAATGGGCACCACGTCCCACAACCCGCAGGAAAAACGATGCTCATAGCTCCCTTCTTAATCTGAATTCTAAATCTCCGAGTTCATATTTTATTTTAATTTATTGATTTTTAAGTGAAATTTTTTTAATTGATTTGCATGTTCTGTGTTCGACACATATGTAAATTTGTTTATGAATAAATTAATAATAATAGTCAATATGGTAACGTCTACTAATCTCGACATACATACATACATAATAATGATAGAAAATCTTATATTACTTGGTTAAGTAAGTGACATCATTACATTTGATATTTGATTTATGAAACACTAAAATGTTTAAATAAGTACTTCGAAGTACTTACTAGTTTTTTAGAGTATGAAATGATATACCAACATGCTCTTGGCACCTTAAAGGGATAGGCAGAGTAATAGTTAAGTTTATACACACACTTTGCACTTGTTATTTTATTTATTCCTTTTTTTTATGGAATAGGAGGCAAACGAGCAGACGGATCACCTGATGGCAAGCGATCAGCGCCGCCAACGGACACCCGCAACACCAGAGGAGTCACAGGTGCGTTGCCGGCCTTTTAAAAAGGAATACGCTCTTTTCTTGAAGGTTTGAAGGTCGTATCAGTTCGGAAATACCGCCGACGACATACTTTGTTAAAGCGAATCTGCAGTTATTCTCCGCCAGAGTTCATTATCTCAGAGTCTTGATTACTATGGAACATTTTTGAAAACTAAAAATGAACAATGACAATAATATTTTTACAGACTTCAGAAACGAGCCCGAGACGTCATGCTAGGCAGTTTCATTTGGACCTAATTGGGCCTCCGGTAACCTCACGCACACGATGAAACACAACGCAAGCGTTGTATTTAAGCACGGAATCCTTACTTCCTTATCCTTACTAATATTATAAATCTGAAAGTGAGTTTGTTTGTTTGTTCCACCTTCACGCCGTAACTACTCAACCGATTGCTTTGAATTTTTGCAGACGTAAAGTTAGAAGTCCGGATTAAATAATAGGGTACTTTTTAACCCGGAAAAAATTGATATTCCCGAGGAAAAACAAAAGTATTGGTATAGATGGCGCTGTGTGTATTAGTATATGTCACATAGGCTACTTTTTATTCTTTTGTGATGCGAACGAAGCCGCGGGTAAACGCTAGTACAGAATACAGTGTACAGTACTGTGTTCTGTTTTCCGTGTATTTAAGCAAGCGGTATCACCCCCGTCCCTTCTTTTTGCTTCTTTCTGGCACAGTCAAATTACAATGATACTAAGAATAGGATAACAAGTGAAAGATGTTACATTGTATATGTGTACATCTGTCTACCTCTTCAGGGAATAAATGGTGCGATGTTATATTAATATATGAAACGATATATATGTATAAATTAAGTACAAATATTACAGTATATAGCTACCAGTAGTATAATATAATACAGTCGGTTAAAACAGAGGTGTTCTCATTTTACGAAATATCAATATTAAGTTATCGATAAATAAAATCATGAACTAATAATATTAATAAGATAATTCAGTGCTTTGTAAACATACTATTATTTATCAATATTGTCGATTTTATTTGTCGACAAATTATTTAGTGTTAAGTAAAATTCTATAGGTAATCACATTTTGAAAATTGAAAAAAAAATAGGCTACCTTTGTTAAGAAAAAACAAACATCGTATAATGACAACTTGACCTACAAAATGGCATCGCTTACAAACCATCTTCATATTTTTCGGACCTCGCCTCCACCATGAGGTCTAAAGGATCCAAAATTTGAGTTCTAGCGCCACGCCTGCCTTTCGAAAACTGGCTCTTAATATCATACTTTTCCATCCAGTTCCGTAAAGTTTTCCTTGGCACCCCATATTTATTGGACGCTGCGTATACACTGTAACCTTTTTTGACTGCTATTAGGGCATCCCTCAGGTGCTGGGACGAGTATTGCTTGTAGGATTTCTCTTGGAAAACGTCGGTTTCAATGTTGACAATCTCGTTGGGCCGCCGTCCAACGAGGCGAGGTCTCGCGTGGATATTTAGAGGTATGCCGTGGTCCATATCGATAAAATGCCGCGTCACTATTTCGGTGGAGGTCCTCACTCCTGGAACAAGCAAGGTCAAGAAACCGCCCTTGAGTTATTTTGACATTTAAAATATTAAGAAAAGAGGGTCTTTATAAGAAACTTGGGCGTTTCTTTTCCTGGCTTCTTACAGGCTGCTGGACTAACCAGATCTCGTCTGACTTGTTTCAAGGTCGAAAAATTTTCGAACTTGAAACTATTTTCGAGATTTTTCGAGTCAGAGCGATCTGGTGAACAGTACAGCTTTAAGACAGTTCACTCTAGAAATTGCTAATTAATCTAACTTATTTAATAAATTAATCTATTTTATGTACTAAGGGCGAATTTTCATAAAAAAATATTAAAAACTTAACTGTAGGTAACTACAGGACAGTCTTACAGGAATTTTGGTACAGATGGCCGCTCATCAAGTTACCCCAAACTTCAATAGACTCCCAACTCTATCACAAACGAATAAAGTTGGAAATCCATTAAAGAAATTATACAAATTAGGGTAACTTGACGGGCTGCCGTATGTAAATTTTTGAACTTGAAAATATTTTTCTTAGAGTGAACTATCTCTATTAAATAGGGAATGCATGCGATTGTAAAAAGCGAGGAAAAGCCACTGTGTTGGACTCTTATGGGAGTTTCAAAAGCATGGGTTTAGGCCCTAAGATGTGTAAACACTATACAAAGGTACAGTGTTCAAACGATGATAGTAGACAAACGATTTTAGTGAAAATCTGTTCGCGATTTTTTTTGGTACGTATAAAAACTAAAAGCATGTCCGAAAATATATTCCATCTCTAAATGTGGTTTAAAAATATAATTACACTTCACCCGATGGTATCATTGAGATGTTTTTAAAAAAAAACGAGTAATCCTGATGGTAGGCGAACAGTCTGATAGATATATGTTCACATAAATAACGTTATTGATCATATCAGTCGTCAAATTAAAAGACAGATACAAGATACTAGTCTCCCGTAGCGTCGGCAGCGGCGATAGAACGCTAAGCCCACGAATCTGACACACCTCTATCACTTCATTCACATTTATCAATCTCTTCATGCATGCTCGTCGATTGAGAGTGTCTTATATGTAGAATAAAACCATCAATATAGACAGTAAACCTCAATTTAATTGAAACATAAATAATTACAAATTGTATGAAATACATTAAGTACAATACGACCAGTAAATAATAGTAATAATGTATTTATTAATAATAATAATAATACGCGAAACATAAGGAAACGCAACCAACATATTGTAATACTGCTGACATACAATACAGCTGACACCGTGTTATCTGACAACTGATTGACAAGTCTATCAATCGGTTGTAAAATAGTTTACGAACGATTGATAATCTGTTTACAAACTCGGTGATTTAAAGTAGAACGGATTTATTTTGTAAAATTGTGTAAAGTTGTATTTTGAACTGATTGTACTGATGTAGTATTAAGTAACATGCCGCTTACTCACGTAAAGGTATACTGAACCTAAAGCCGTATTATTATCGTTCTAGTATGTCTAGGGCGTCAGGTTACAAAGCCCAACTGCCCATAAAATGCGCCAAAAAATTTGGTGCGCCTATGAGGTGCTTGTTAATAGCGCTCTGTAAGTTTAATTCACCTCTGACTAAACCTATAGATATTAGGTTTGGTCATATTCCTAAATTTAGAAATGTTTAAAAATAAATAACATTTATACAATTTTACATTTACATTTTACAATAAATAATGTTTATTTTTACACCAAATAAACATTATTTATTTATTTATTATTATTTAATCATCACGCTTTTTATCCCCGAAGCGGTAGGCAGAGGTGCACATTACGGCACTTAATGTATCGCCAACTTTTCACGATTTATGTTATGAGTCCCATGTAATGTCCCTATTGCCATATACCGGGCACGATTCCAGTTATTCAATTAATTTATCCAAGCATATAATTTTAAAACTAAAACTTGTACCAATTACTTCATTTATTGACAGCATAAAATCTAAATTTTGCATTGATATTTAACGATCACGGATCACGGAAGAAGTCGATGAAATCTAATTATTTCTCCGACTTTTTTACAGAGTCTTACCGACTTCGTAAATCAGTTGTCAGATGAACGTAAAAAGGCAATAGCATTTATAAATACAATGTATATACCTACAGTAGACACTTATTTCTATATTATTATGTATATTTATATACTAGTAGGCACTTGATGGGTTTCACGTAGTTTGTATGTCTTTGCGAGTATTCATGAGATTTTGAGGGGGAGAAAATCAGAAGAATTCTTAAAAATATTACAGTCTCTGGTTGGTAACTTGTCGACGATTCGATTTCAGTGCGAAACAATTTCTATGTGTACCACAAATTGTTAACAATAAACAGACGATACAATCATTTATTCCGTATCCGAAAATCGAACCTAAGACACACACTCTGCAGTTCATATCATTGACCAAACACAGCTCAAAATACATTTAAGAATTAACTGATTTCATATTTAGTTTAGTAGTTACGAACGCAATAACATACAAAGCACGTGTTCACAAGAGAATATTAACTAAAACCATTAATACACAGTAGTTTGATAGGAACGTAGGTAATAATAGGCCATTCGACTGTTATGATAGTGATAGTCTGTAAATCGTTGTGATAGTCTGCTATCATGATATTTATTGACAGTAATTGGTTGATTACTGCTAATGATAGTCGACTATTATAACAGTTAATGGTGGTGATAGTCGATTAATCTTTATGATAATCGACTATCAAGATATTTAATGACAGTAATAGCCGATTAATGGTAGTTATAGTCCATAATTTGCTTTGATTGTCGACTATTATGATATTTAATGATAGTGATAGTCGTTTAACAGTATAGACAGTTGAATAAAACAGTTGAGAGAAATATTTATGTAGCTGATAAGTAAAATATTAAGTTTTAATAGTTTAACCATTGTGATAGTGATACTATCATATGAATTAACAACTACAGTTAATTTCCCAAGAATTAAACATTTTATGGGTAAAATTAACTATAATAGTCAACAAAACTATATTTTAATCACCAATAAATTGAAAAATATAACCCAAGACTATTATTATATTAAGTAACCGTCAAGATAGTTTGGAATAAATTTAATCACCATATTAGAAAACGATAGCGATATTTAATCACCATGATAGTTTACGATTGTGATATTTAGGATCAATATCACAAGTCCCAGGGTTTATTGTTAATTTTATCTAGTAGATAGCGGTTATCAGCGAATGTGAAACCGGTGATTAACAGTATATTACAGGAGACGGAATAACAATGAAAATATTATTTAATTACATTTGTCGTATAAGTAATAAGGCCTAAAACGTTAGCTTGGAGATAGTGGGGGCGATTGGTGATTAATAAAATATTAGTTTAGATATTAACTCGTCGAGTACCGTATTTATAGACATAATTAAAGAACAATAGGTTGCGATCACCGGTGACCGCTTGGTGTTTGACAGTTTAATGATACAAATAATTAGTGAAGACTCACTTAGTCATTCAAGATTATGGATATTCTAGTATTTTATATCTTTGTTTGACCGCGTTAATCTCAGTAGCTATAGGTCTGATTTGGATAATTCTGTTTGTGTTGGATAGTCCATTTATCGAGGAAGGCTATAGGCTATATAACATCACGAGCCGAGCTGAGCGGGCGCAACCGCGAGGAAGTAGCTAGTAATATTATGTAAATGTAATTAACTCAAAAAATTTCTCACACAAGGCACAATTTAAACTTGATATTGAGTATTTTGACCCAAATCTAATATGGCGGGATCTAAGATCTAAAGCTAGATCTGAAATAGTTAGCGAGGGCAAAAATTCCGTCAAATATAATTGTATAACAATAATTATGAGATCATATTGCACTATGTACTATCAATTTTATTAATCACCATCCCCATTAAGCCACACATCACCAAGTAAAGTTTAAAAATCTCAATATAATCGATGCCCAAACATAATAATACTTTCTAATTAAGTACAATAATTATCAAATACTATATAATAATAATAATGTATAATATATATCATATAAGACATTATATAATAAATTAATACGAATATAATAAATGTTAAGCCGTTTTTTTTCTTTAATTTTTTAGTGGCGTAGTGTTTAATCTTACATTTTAAATATTAGAATGAAGTTAAATATAATTCAATTTATAAATGTAGAGATCAATTTTTTATATATAATTCCGATGTTGTTTTATAAAGTTCTTTTTATATAATATAATTATAAAATTAAACACTACGACACTAAGCTTATTTTAATTATATTATTAAACACTAAAAATTTCATTTCAAGTCTTTTCTTTATATATATCTGGACGAAGTCCTGTCAAGCACTCAGTTTTGTAGAAGGCCAATCATTTTTTTTTAATTTATATTATTAATTAATTAATTAAATATTATTATAATAACTATTAATTAAATATACAACTAATTAATTACACAAGCATAATAACGACCAACTTACTAATAAATAATTATTAAAACATTGATTTGTTTGTCTCAAGTGTATTGACTGATTTTTTACTTTCATTATTTTTTTCTGAATATTCAAACAATACTCTTAATCATACAATCATTCAGTATAATTTGTTGCCTTCTTAATTTATGAAATTAATAGGTCATGGAGTTATTTCGTACTGTTCCATATGAATTCAAGCCTTAGTATTTGCGTGGTGGCACGTGCGATGCGAATAGTGCCTACAAATATACGTTTAGTGTTTCATGTGCGTATTTCCATTAATTTCTTTTGTAACTAAAAAAAAAATAACATCTTTATCTCTTTTGTTTTTACTTTATACATCGAAAGTACTCCTTATGGCAAACAGCCCATATAGGATTAAAAATAACAAATAACTTAAAGTATAAATCTATAAATACACTTGACACAAGAAATCAATAGAATTATCTAAGAACATGTATCTTTGGGTAGATATATTGCGGGACAAAGTTAATTAGGAATAGTTGTAACACTACACTTACAAGCCTCGTGCGGCGGGTGAACATTTGTGGTGATAGACATACAGACAGTATCATAAATAATATATTTTTTAAGGCATCATTATTTTAAATTGTTTTTAGCCAAACAGTTATAACTTTATAAATATAGTTTTATACTGACCAATACATATAACAAAACCACTTAAAGACACGGAACCGGACTTATAGACAATAGTTTAAAGGTAATCTATGAACTAAGGTTCTACCATAGATATACTATTTAGTCAGTAAACTATACTCGGAATTTTAATTCGATTCCAGATTTGACAATTTCAGTGTTGTCACGTTATGACAAGTACTAAATAGTGACGTTGCGAAATTATTCGATATGGAAATGAAATATTTCTGGATCGATTCTTCTCGTTTATAATTTTACTTTGGTAAACTAAGTTTATCAGGAAATTAAATATTTCTGATCGATAATTTAGTTTTGACGGTTAATTAACGATCTGAGACTCTTCTTTTATAATTGTGTGTGAAATAAATAAAAAAATGTAACCATGAAAGAACATGACAAATAAAACAAAAAGATGTATTATGGTAATAAGTTATTTTATACATTGTCGCCGTCATCGCTATCGCTATCGCTGTCACTTTCTGTAACATTTAATATAAAACACACACATTGATTGTTTATCGATTTTTGTGTTCATCACTAGACTATTATATGTGGTATCATTATTTCACAAAATGACAGTAGCCAATGTCAAATCTGGAATCTAATTAAAATTCTGACTATAGGGTATAATTTTCTAATATCTACACAAGTAAATTATTATATTTTCGGATTTCTCACGTAGTAATTTGACGAGGAATTCGACTAGTTTCAAGCCATGCTAGAGGCTCATATTCATGAGCAGCATTCCGCGACCCGCGACGCGGCGACTGTCGCGCTGCTACTGATCCGTCTCTCTCGAGTTCCTCGTCAAATTACTACGTGAGTAAGCCGAAAACATAATAATTTATTTAGTATGTCTCACGAAAATTTCTACACACGGGCAAAGGCCTCATTACCCTCCTTCCACTCATTTCTTCCTATAGCTTTCTGTGGCCAATACTATTCTAAGGCGTCAAGTTCATTCAGCCATCTCCTTCTGGGCCTACCACGATGTCTATTGATGTTCAGCAGGCTCCACTCAGTCGTGAGTTTTGCCCACTGACTTGCGGATTTAGGCATCATATATTTTATTAATTCTAAGATCATATATCAGGCACAATTCCAGACTTCATTATCATAACATCACGCGTTTTATTTGCCTAATGGGGTACGTAGAGTACACAGGTGTACTTTACGTAGATACTAAATGCTTACAATGTGTTGCAAGCGGTAATAGGCCACGCTAACCGATTGCCATCAGGTGGGCCGTGCGCTCTTTTTGCCACCTTTGTGGTATAACGCCAATACGCTGAAATACTCAAACGCTACTAAGTCACGCTTAAGTATAGTTCTGTCTCTACAAATTCTTTGTATAATGACAGAGATGGCACGATATTTAAGTAGAACTTAAACTTGAGTAGTCTTTCTGTCTTCGGGCGTAAGTATATTAATTCCAAACGAAGCAATGACTTGGTATACAATTAACAGTTTTAATATTATTAATTTAGTGTTTAAAATCGTTCATTAGTTTTCACATAACATAAAACATTACATCACGCCAGAAGTGCACATTACAGCACTTAATGCCACTTTATAATGTAACACCCACTTTATGTTATGAGTCCCATGTAATAGGGGGTGAGCCTATTGTCATATACCGGGCATGTTTTCAGACTCCGTGGCTACTACTGAGAATATTTAAAAACCCAGTAGTACTTTGCTCGACCCGGGAATCGAACTCGGGACCCCTTGCCGTCATTAATTTTCAATTCGAGAGAAATCGTAATATCTAGAAAGCAGTGTTTCATGTACGTCTATTAATTCACACACGTCGTACACATATTTTTTATATTTCAGATCTTTTAAATAATTTTCAAAATATATTTTTTTTAATAGCACCCCAAATGTTCACACGCGACACTAAATAAATAGTTACCATAAAACAAAATTTCATATCTTCTACGTAAAGTACACCTGTGTACTCTACGTACCCCATTAGGCAAATAAAACGCGTGATGTTATGATAATGAAGTCTGGAATTGTGCCTGATATATGATCTTAGAATTAATAAAATATATGATGCCTAAATCCGCAAGTCAGTGGGCAAAACTCACGACTGAGTGGAGCCTGCTGAACATCAATAGACATCGTGGTAGGCCCAGAAGGAGATGGCTGAATGAACTTGACGCCTTAGAATAGTATTGGCCACAGAAAGCTATAGGAAGAAATGAGTGGAAGGAGGGTAATGAGGCCTTTGCCCGTGTGTAGAAATTTTCGTGAGACATACTAAATAAATTATTATGTTTTCGGCTTACTCACGTAGTAATTTGACGAGGAACTCGAGAGAGACGGATCAGTAGCAGCGCGACAGTCGCCGCGTCGCGGGTCGCGGAATGCTGCTCATGAATATGAGCCTCTAGCATGGCTTGAAACTAGTCGAATTCCTCGTCAAATTACTACGTGAGAAATCCGAAAATATATTTTTTTTAATAGCACCCCAAATGTTCACACGCGACACTAAATAAATAGTTACCATAAAACAAAATTTCATATCTTTGGACGAAATAAATTAGAAAAAAAAGATAAAATTTAAAATTACACTTCAGCTATAATTATATCATAAAATTTGATAAATTTTTCGTTTCTTTGCTTTTTCTTTGGCAGTTTTCCATCTTTCGTATACTGGCCATATGGGGCCTATCTTTAAAGGTTTGTCTTTAAGCGCCAATCTCGAAAACGGCTCGACAATAATTAAGTAGCTCTTAAAAATAGCCATATATAAATTTATAAGTACATTCGATCCTAGGATTAACAATAAGTCGTTTATTTTAACAGAGACAAAGAAAACATAATTTAATTCCTTAACTAGAACTTTCAAATTGCATAATAACAGAAAAATTGCATGTTAAGCACCTTTGACAGCTGTCAATGTCAAAATATCAACTGTCAGAATTCACGCTAGCGGCTGTCACAGTGACGTTTAGTGGGCAGAAAGACCTTGGCGTTTTTTGTGGAGTGGAGTGAAAAATATTAATTTATGATTTGGGGAAGTACACATTATCAACATATGATATTATTTTAAAAGCGGAATACATCTATCGGTACAACTGAATGTGAGAATACTGAAACGATTAAAATAAAACTTACTAACATTAATAGCCTCAATTATAAACCCCAATACATGAAAAAACTAACACTTTATCACAACAAGATACCAATAAATAATCCCCATGTACAAAACAAAAATCCCCTCTAATTCCCCAGCGCATAAGTAGCAAAAGTCACTAATCCCCAAAAACCCACCCTCTCGCACAAAAATCACCAATAACCCACCCACTTAACCGTCTCATTCATGTAACGACATGTCTAAAGCCGACGTACCATCATCTCCTTTCTTCTCCTCCTTGTCATCACTCTTACCGACTTCATCTTCGCTTGACAAGTTGGAGTTGAAAAGAAAATGCTTGCCGAACTCCTCAGCGTCATAATTCTCCGTTTCGGTGCCACTTTTGTAATTATTCTGGTCCGTGGCCGGCGCGTACTCGAAGGACTTGTATTCCTTCTGTTTCTTGCTATTCTCTACGAATTGCTTCAGTTGCTGGGGCATCGGGAATGAGGATTTTATGTGGCAACGCTTCATCCAGTTGCGTAACGATTTGCGCGGGACCTTGTGTGTTTGTGCCGCTCTGTAATGGAATTGCGTTAATTAGATTTTGATTTGACCTAGGAGCATGCTAAAAACACTATTGAGAAAGCTAAAGAGTAAGAATCGTAGCAATTGGCGTTCCATAGTCTTTTCCTACCCCAATGGGAGACAGCCGTGTAGTTGTGTATGTATGTAGTTTTAGATTACTTTTTAAAGTTGATTAAACTGTCAAACACCGCGAGGACACCGGTGACCGCAACCTATTGTTCTTTAATTGTGTCTATAAGGACGGTACTCAACGAGTTAATATTAATATATTGCACGAGTCATCGGAAATGTGTCGTCACAACGTTGAGTTATCTTAACAGCAGTAAGCGTGACACATAATACGTTTGTTTCGGGTGAGGACTTGCTGCAACTTGTATGTATGTTGCTAGGTTTAATCTGGTATTATGCGTGTATTACGAATATTAAGTGATTACGATAAGTTTTATATGCAAAAACTGTCGAAAACATTTAGGTATTTAAAAAAAATGTTATAAACCCATAAACGAGCAAACGGATCACCTGATGGTAAGCAATCGGCGAAGCCCATAGACACTTGGAATACCAAAGGCTTTACAAGTGCGTTATGGGCCTTTTGGGGATTAGGAGTTTGAGGATCGTTGGGAATTCGGGGATTTGGGAAATTGGTTAGGGGGCCTACATGTATCCTCCATCATCTGATGATGATTTTCTTTTTAGAAGTCTAAACCTACTGTTTGACAGTTGTGTTTAGACTGTGTACCATTATTGGAACATTCAGGCCTAAAACACTAAAAATATACTTTGCTCAGAAGATTATAAAGGGGTTCGAACCCAAGATCTCTTGCTCGACTGTCATTGGACATAAGATTTAATCTACTAACCTGTATATACTGCCTCCCTTCTTCACATCCATGAGCGCGGCCCACATGGCCTCGTTAGAGTATCGGCGGTTAGGGTTGAACTTCCCCATCATTACACGCTCCAGATCCTTACGCGACAGCCCTGACGAGCTAACTTCCTTTCCCTCCAAAAATTGGTCCAAATCAGACTTGAGAACAGTCTCCCCGATATCTATATTCCTATCCTTAAATATTGGTGGTCTACCACGCCTCCGCATCTGAGATTTCTCCCCCAATTTAGGGAAAACTTCTTTGTTGGCAACACCGTCTTTGGTTTTAGGTATCAACTCTACTTCGGATTTTTGGTTTTTGGGATCAGGTTTTGGTTTTTTCACTTGGCTAGCTTTTAGGAGGGACACCTCTAGTTCCCCGTTTTGCTCTAACCAAGACTTGTAATAATCATTTTCAGACTTGTCACTTGATTTTTGGGTGTATTCATCAGTTGGGTTGGTATTGAAACCGTATTTTGAAAATTCGTTCCTTATTTCTGACGTACTCATTTTGGCGAGTCTACTTATGTACTCTGAGTTCGCTAAGTTTTGTAGTTTAGTTTGGAAGAATAGTTCACTCTCCGGCTTGACACGGAGATAGGAGCGCCCTAAAAGCAGACACAAGTTATGAATCACATTGGACGATATAATTGAACCATGAATGGGATCTACAGCGGATAACAACCACTCAAATGTCTGTAAGATAGTCAAAATGCAACTAAACAACAAATTTCCTACAAAATTTACCTTCATTCATGGTTCAATTTAAGTTTCAAATAAAATTATACATTCTACTATAATATAAACGGCCTACCTTACAGACATTTTACATAATTTTCCTTTAACTGACAATATCCATTCACAATATGATCTTCGCTCAACACTCGACCGAATTTTTGACGTGGGCAAACACAGTTTGGTAAACCAATTGAATTTTTATTTAAAAAACAAAATATTTGTGAACCAAAACAAAAAAATGTTAAAAAAAAAATAGTTTAGCAAGTGACGAGAGAGAAGTCACATTGCAAACAAACATTGATTTAATTAAAATAATTATTTAAAAAATAAATAAAATAAACAAATAAATTAATTATTCATGTTATGTTACATTGTCTATGTTACTCACCGGACGGTTGTCCTAAACTGCTGCCTGGTTTGCCGGGTTCATCGTCCTGAAATAAAAAGAAAAAAACCATTAAGTATTTGACTCCCAAATCCTTGCTAACTTCGGTCACCATTGGCCCCTTGTGTTAAAATGTACATTTCTTATGCTCTTTTACTCTTAAGGAATGACCGGGCAGATATCGTAAATCTTAAAATACACTAACAACTCAATTAATAATCGAAAAGACGTAAACATCCACCCAAGATCTTTAGCGCCTATAATTTCTTCTAAACCTCAATTCCTATTCCTTCCAACACCCCATAAAATCATTTCACCGTCGTTCTCATAAACTCGTCGTCCTCATCCACATCATCCCCAAACTCCCCCATTAATCCCCGAATTCCGCCTTCATAATCCCCAAACTGCCACTAACCTCATTAAACTCCATATTATCATTGTCGAGTTCCCCGTAGTATAGTCCATCTTCCTCCACGGTCTCCTCCTTGATGTCCGCACGTTCCTCCGACTTCCGCTTTTTAGTGCCATTACTCGTTGTGTGGGTGTTGTTTGGTGGGGGCTTCGGGAGGTGGGTCGTCGGGCCTGGAAGTGATTGGATATAGATTATTATCATGAGAAGATTAGAACTGTTTTTTAAACGTTAATTTGAATATTTTTATATTTTTAAGAGAGTATTTTGGATAAAGTAGTGTTAGATATACTATTTATACAGATATACAGAATAAATTGTTCATAAATACTTATAAATAATAATAAATATAAATAAGACTATAGCAGACAAATGGGACAGCCCTATACTGGGACATTGGATACGCCTGCATGCTATTGTGGCGTAAGTTATGTTTTAATTGTAACTGGTAATTTTAAGTACTAAAACTAGTTTTATAAGTTGTTTGTTTACTAACCAAATGGATTTAAGTTGTCCGAAATAAATAAATAAATTAAAAATTAAATTAAATAAATACTAACAATAAGTCGTATCGTTCACATTTGTATAATCAGTTTTTTTTACCAACACAAAATATCATGCCTTTAATCCTCAAAGACTAAGTAGAGAGCCCACCCATTTCTTTTGTATTTTTTTTGTAAACAATATACATTAAAGATCGAGAAATTATAGGTATGTTTATTGACAAAACACAAGATAAACTTTTCATCAAAGTTGAAGTCCTAAAGGCGAGGTATGATAACTAGATATTTTGATATCTACGTACCATTAGTAGTTCCATGTTCCCTCTGCGCGTTGGCGACGAGTGCGTCGCTGGCGACCGTGTAGTCTCTGTCCTTGGCGGCCGCACTGTCCGCGCCCAGCGTGCCCAGCTCGGACGACAAGCTCGACGTGTCGCTTGAGCATAGCCCTGAATTCATAAATACAAAGATTTTTTTATAAAAACATCTTACTAAACGAGAGACTTACTTTTGAGTAAAAAAAATACCTGCGTTTGGAGATAACATAACATCTTGTGTGACTTAAATCAGATAGTATATTCATTACTAGATTTTGCCCGCGGCTTTGCCCGCGTATACCTATTTTATCCAATGGGAGCATTTAATTGGGATAAAAATCCTATCACCTAAATCACCCCATACCCTGCCTGTATCCAATTTATCAAAATCCGTTCAGTAGTTTCAGCGTGGTTGACGGACAAACATCCAAACAAAGATACTTTTACATTTATAATATTATATAGTGTGGTTTTCACCTGTATCTCTTTCACTCTGAATACAAACCGATTTTTAATGAAAGTTCAGTTATATTGACTACATTAACTTTAAATCAACCGAAAGGTAAGACCCATAGTTCACGCAGTGTCGCAAACCAATATAAACCTTACAGAATTTACTATAAAGTATAACATACCTCTGATCTGTAGCGCCTCAGCGGACTTCAGTAGACTGGGCAACTCGTCCTGCGTGACGTTCACCTCGCCCTTGTACATGAAGTCTACTAGCGCTTGCATTTCACTGAACCTGCGGAATATACGATGGCATAACATTAGATATGGAAAAGAATTTAATCCAACCACGACTAATCCCCACGAACCCCCAACTAATCCCCACAAACCCCCATATTAATCCCCAAAACGCACCTCATATCCCGCATCAGCACGATGGGATGGTCGCACGGGTTCTGTAGTAACAGCCGCTCGAGGTACGCTGAGCATGCTGAGAGGACCAGCTTGTGACATCGCAGCTGTCTGGACTCACACGCTAATGTAACGTCCGCAAACTGCTCCGTTAGGAGGAGCCGGGGGAATACCGCCTGGAAATAATGAATTCATTTTTGTAAATCGGCTACAAAACAGCACTGTTATAACATAACATCACGCCTTTTATCCCAGAAGGGGTAGGCAGAGGTGCACATTATACCACTGTACAATGTAACACCCACTTTTCACTATTTATGTTATGAGTCCCATGTATTAGGGGGTGAGCCTATTGCCATATACCGGGCACTTTAGTGTCCCAGTCCCAGTAATACTTTGCCCGATGACAGCACTGTTATGTATCAACATTTACGGAAACGGGCATTTACATCTTAAATTTAAAAAATGGTGAAATTGGTGTAAACCTGTTAAAGTATGTATTTACCGTAGTGCAGGACCTGGGTGCTTACTCTTGAAATCAATCTTAATCTCAATGCAATTTCATCGAATAAAATCTCAATAATTATTCAATGTCAATATTATACAACTCCTATCGTAGCTGTTAAAATAGCATTCAGAGTACGGAATATAAAGTCAAACTCAATATCATATAGTTCATTCAATATCCACGCAATACGGATGCAATGGGCACCAGTGTTGCAACTCAAGAGTACAAAATTTCACAATATCAATTTCGATTGATCAGAATTGGATTCAAGAGTCAGCCACCTGTTATAAGGCTGGGTTCTGAGTTACGGTGGATGGCGCAAGCGGAATCCGCCGTGATTCAGGACTCGGCCTAAAAGTTCAAACAACAGCTGAAGGCCGGGATTAGGATCTTCAAATTGTCTTTTGAGTGATCCTTAATACATTAGAGAACTATAGCAGCCAATGATCCCATTATTACGCCAACCGTTGCCAAAGTCATGTAGGTATGAAATCAAAAATTGTTGCTTCAGAATTTCGCATCGAAAATAATATTGAGTAAACTCTACGGATACTGTAATTTAAGAGTCTTACTCTACGGAACTTAAGTGTGGAGGAGCCATGCTTCGGCACGAATGGGCCGGCTCGAAAGAAGTAATACCACGGCCTCAGAGAAAACCGACGTGAAGCACCGCTTGCGTTGTGTTTCGTCGTGTGAGTGAGGTTACGGGAGGCTCAATTACCCTCCCCTTCCCCAATCTCCCCAATCCCTGAATCCCCAACGATCCTCAAAGTCCTAATCCCCAAAAGGCCGGTAACGCACTTGTAACGCCTCTGGTGTTCCAGGTGTCCATCAGCGCCGCCGATTGCTTACCATCAGGTGATCCGTCTGCTCGTTTACCGGCTTATGTCATAAAAAAAAACTCACGGAGTTAAACATTTTGGAAATCGAATCCGACAGCTTATCTTCAGTAAAATTCAAACTTGGTTTACCACTTTTTTACTTCTGACAAAATTGGTTATAACATAAGTAATAACTAAACTACGTACATAAAGAAGAAACAAAAAAAACAAAATGCGACATACCTGTAAATTGGTGTGGTAAGAGTTCCACCTCACGCAAAACTGTTGCGGTGGCAGCGCCATCTCTATTTCGGTCCGCGAACTATCACATACAACTACCTAAGCATATCTTTGGCCAAACACTTTACTTTTCACTTCGCGATAAAATTGCCCGAAACCTTTCTACACTTAGATATTAATAGAATTATTTATTTATAAAAAAATTGCACAAAAGTCCGCTTCGATTTCTTTATCTTCCTTCTTCAAAAAACTTGTATCACAGTGTTACATTAATACTAACAGGTAAAAAATATTATATTTTCTCTTTCTAATTAAGTACTACGAAATAGTATTCGTTCTTTTTATAATTTATTTAGTAGAAACTGTTATAGACTAGACTGTATATTTATAGGGTCAATACTGGATCTGTATTTTTATACCTGGAAAGAAAGAAAAAGAAAATATTAGAAACATACATTAAAAACATAACATAACATCACGCCTTTAACCCCGAAGGGGGGAAACAGAGGTGCACATTACGGCACTTAATGCCACTGTACAATGTAACACCCACTTTTCACTATTTATGTCACGAGTCCCATGTAATAGGGGGTGAGCTGCTAAATACCCGCTACTCGATTAAAATACTAGCGTATTGCGAACTAGGCATAAATCGGGTATACGAAACCCGCGAGAAGAGTAGGGGTGATACAAATTGAGATTGAGATTCGAATCTACATTTTGGAATGAGCACCTAGCTTCACTGACGGATTGACTGACAGACTATTATTTATTTTGTATTAGTTGACGTTTAAAAAGTACCAAATTATGGTTTAATTGAAATAATAAATGTTTCAACTTTGAATTTGAAATATATTCGACTTTGCCGTCACCACACGGCTCATACATTACCTATTTTAAAATACTATGACGTCATATTTCGAAAACTAAAAGACCTTCTTTAAAATCGTTCTCAAAATACAACCGAAAATACAATAATTACCTAGTTACATTTCAACAAAAACCTGCACAGCTTAAACTCGCGACGCATAACAAAAAACATCCCCCAACTAAAGAGACTAAATACCAAAAATAAAAGACGAAGTGCACGATGGCAGCGCCCTCTCATAATTGCTAAACTTTTTACGCGAGAGTGAGGGAGACAGATATATGTTTCCCTGTTTCGTTTAAGAGGGAAAAGTTTGAAACAAAATGTGGGTATGGATAAATCGATAGGAGACGCCGTTGACCCTATGAGGTATGGCACAAGTTGGTGTATTTGTAGCTATATGGTATATTTTGGTGTGTAGGAAGATAATGGTCTGTGTTTATATCATACTAGCTTTTACCCGCGGCTTCGCTCGCGTCACAAAAGGATAAAAAGTAGCCTATGTGACATATACCAATACACACAGCGCCATCTATACCAATAATTTCGTTTTCCCTCGAGAATATAAAATTTTTCCGGGATAAAAAGTAGCCTATTATTTAATCCAGACTTCTAACTTCACGTCTGCAAAAATTCAAAGCAATCGGTTTAGTAGTTACGGCGCGAAAGTGGAACAAACAAACAAACTCACTTTCCGATTTATAATATTAGTAAGGAAGTAAGGATACCGAGATATACATATATGGTGATAAATTTGGTTATTACGGGATAGATTTTTGATATATTTTTACCCGACTACTACTAATTTCACAGTCACACGTTACATATATATCCTACCTACCTACCGTAGCACTTTGCCAACGTGTCACTGTGGTTTTCCGAACATAAAAATTTATTTCTATATAGTGAATATTGCATACTTCAGAATAGTAGACTGCCTGCCTCGTGACATAGATTGCCTCGTTGGCCGAGTGGTCGCAAATGCGACTGCCGGGTAAGGGGTCTCGGGTTCGATTCCCGGGTCGGGAAAGAATTACTGGGTTTTAAAAAAAATCTCAGTAGTAGTCTGGAATTGTGCCCGGTATATGGCAATAGGGCTCACCTCCTATTACATGGCATTGACAACATAAATAGTGAAAAGTGGGTGTTACATTGTACAGTGGCATTAAGTGCCGTAATGTGCACCTCTGCCTACCCCTTCGGGGATAAATGGCGTGATGTTATGTATGTATTATTGTCAATTGACAACGGAGGCATCTCGGTAGAGTCTACTGTGTTCATTTTCTTGTAATTACATAGGAACTTTGTTCACTTCAGTATTCTGAAAATCTTGTTTTATACTTTTTCAGCGTCGTTTTTTCTCGTAGTTGGATTTTAGTTTTTTTTTTACTTTTTATGTACTTATGGAGCTTATTTATACATTCAAATACGATTATTTTAGACCCTCTACCAAAGAGATTAGAATACTAAATTAAAAATAAATTAATGAATAGAGTAATTCTTAAGGAAGAATGTATAATACATGCATATTGCACCCGTGCGAAGCAGGGGCGGGTCGCTAGTTTATAATATTAGTGTGATGGCGTTCGTTTGGCGACTCACAGAAAATAATTAAGTTGTTTTCCGAAAAAATCTTGATTAATATAATACCTACTAGTATTTAAAATATAGCCAATAGCATCTGTCGCGGAGAACCTAACGGGTAACCGGGGTTCCGGCTCGACGTGCAGGAGAAGGAACGGGGTGGTTTTTAGTCAGTAAGAGTCTGACACTCCCTCCCGCCTCACCCAGGCGGGAGCAGTCATTCGATGATTTTCCCCGCTTAAAAAAAAGCCAATAGAATCTAACCGGTATATAATACGTAATACCGTCGTGGACAAGAGGGTACTTCCAAAACAAATTCTTATGACTTACTATACACATTTTGTAGCCTCGAAAACCGATAACACTGCTACCATAGTATAAAGAATTTCTTTATACTATGCTGCTACAGTAAGATCAAACCTTAATGCTAAATCGATAAGAATCATTATGTTATGTGAACAGTGGCAGGCGTGGTGTATTATCAAGTTGTTTAGAATTTCCATCAAATATGGTCCGCGTCATACGGAATCATGTTTGGGTGCAATAAACGTCGAGTTATTGTCGCTACAGCTACATTTGTCGCGGCCAAAATTTGGATGGGTGACATATTTTAAATTAAACAACATGGTGTGTGGGAGAAAGAAGAAGAAGAAAGAAAGAAAAATAGTTTATTTGCACTATTGCAGAAAAGACAAGAAAAAAAAAATAATAAAAAAAAAAACAACAGTGTACACAGTGCAAAAAGGCCAGTGCTCAGCTAAAATGCCGTGTCACGAGCGCGATTAGCCTCGCCTGTGGCCAAAGTCTCATAGATAGGAGAGCCATGCTTCGCCACGAATTGGCCGGCTTGACCGGAGTGATACCACGGCCGAGCAGAAAACCATAGTGAAACAACGCTTCGTTGTGTGAGGTTACCGGAGGCCCAATTACCCCCCTCCTTAGTCCCCGAATCCTCCACAATCCTCAAATTCCCAATTCCCAAAAGGCCGGTAACGCACTTGTAACGCCTTGGTGTTTCGAGTGTCCATGGGCGGTGCCGATTGCTGACCATCAAGTGATCCGTCTGCTCGTTTACCGGCTTATGATATAAAAAAAAGTCGGATGACAGGCCACTGGTACGCTATGGCGGATCTACATAAGAGGATCTCCAACTCCACGCTTGGCAAACATATTGGAGATAACAGATAAAAAGCTCAGGTTTATTAGAAGGACCATACTCCTAACATAAGAGGGATTGACATAATCTGCAAGCTTGGCAAACGTATTGGAGATCACAGATTAAAAACTTCAAAGCAGTGCAAACTGCTCAGTCTATATATACCTAGTTCATTAGTCGGGTATACGATTCCCACAATAAGTGACGGTGGTAACAAAATTAATATACCCTGCACAGCACGGTTATATAAAATAGTATCATAGTGTTACAATCACCTCTGCTTACCCTCTGTTTACACCGGTATACTGACGTACATACACACTCGTCGTAGTGGCATGACGCACGGGGGGTTCCGACAGAAAATATCTCAAATTGAATTCACTCTACATATGAATCCTTCATTGTTTTATAATATTCGACATTTTTACTATCTCGTTGGCCGACTGTTTGCAAGTACGACTGCCGGGCAAGGGGTCCCGGGTTCAATTCCCGGTTCGGGCAACATATTATTGGGTTTTTAAGTAATAGCACGGAGTCTGGAATTGTGCCCGGTATATGGCAATAGGTTCACCCCCTATTACATGGGACTCATAACATAAATAGTGAAAAGTGGGTGTTACATTGTACAGTGGTAATTAAGTGCCGTAATGTGCACCTCTGTCGACCCCTTCGGGGGTAAAAGGCGTGATGATATGTTGCTGTAACATTTTTATGGTATAAGCCGGTAAACGAGCTGATGGATCACCTGATGGTAAGCAATCGGTGCTGACTATGGCCATTCGCAATACTAGTGCGTTATCAGTCCTCTCATACGGTAAAAAAACGCAAGCGTTGTTTCACGTCAGTTTTCTGTGAGGACGTGATATCACTACCTCAAGACTGGAACCAAAATAATTTTAGCGTCGAGTGAATCGGACATTTAATCCAATTTAGCCCGAAAAAGATTAGCAAAAAATCCTACTTAAAATAATATTAAGAAAAGTAAAATTTTTGCGTAAAACAGAATACCTTTAAAATAACCACAGACAATATTCATTGTAAGGAAAAATAACTCGAGAGCATTACTAAAGAGCTCCCCATTCACATTGGCACAAAAGAATTGCCACCCTCTTTTAAACCAACGATTCTAAATTTAGAATTTAGAAAAAAAACAAACCATCTTGATCCAAGATGGCCGTATTTTAATGACAGATAAGTAATAGGAACATTAAAAAATATGTTAAACAGTTTCAATCAGCTCTATTCGTGGTAGAATATAGTTCATCAATATCAAGACCTATAGTTTGATATCTGTAATGGAGGCAGTTGTGAAAACAATTAGATAATATTGTATGGTCATCAAGATTAAGAGTGTGTACCAAATATCAGATCGATCTGTCGCCAGGATGGGGGTGACATTACAATTACTAAAGACCCAAATACACAAATGGGACAAACTAAATGAAAAAACCATAATAATAAAAAACGTCAAAAATTCGTCAAAATGTCGAATATTCTGTATTTATTTCCGTGGTTTCGAGTGCCAAGGTAGCAAGTGATGGCGGTATGGGGGCATTAAAATGTGAGGAAGGGGAGTGTTATCTTACGCTTGGTCCGGGCATCGACCCTAGGGGCGCCCGAAAATAGACTATGCGGGGGTCTCAGAGCCGCGGTTAATTTTGGACCGACATTTTAAGGCCGTCTGGATTCTCAGTAACGAAGCGTCATGTATGAAATGAAGGATGAATAACATTTATTCTGATCTTTTAAATGACCTTTAGTTTGAAATTGAGTGAACACTATGTTTAGTATTTCCGTTATTTTGTTTCGTTGTTAGAGCTCTATTTAAAATTATAAGTCGCAGTTAATTTTAAATAGAGATTCAGCTATTTAGATTCTTTTGTTATTTTACTAACGAACCTTCCTTAAGAATCACTCTATCTATTTAAAAAAACCGTATCAAAATCCGTTGCGTAGTTTTAAAGATCTAAGCATACATAGGGACAGACAGACGGCGGATAGCGACTCTGTTTTATACTATGTAGTGATTTAAGTTTTTCGAATACTGTTAATGTCTTTTAAGTTGTACATATTTTCTTCCTTTCCTTATATTGTAAATACACCAAGAACTAATAATTAATAAACCTATTTTTTAACGTAATATTTAGTTAGCGTTTATCGACAATACTTTATGAAACATCAATTTAGAAAGAGACAGTCATAAACTAATTGTCATTATCATTATTTTTAAAATACAATATTAAAAAAAAATTAATAAACAAAAAGTCCTATCTACCTAATTAACAAAAAGCTTTAGTCTCTAAGCTCTAAATAAAGCCGCAAAAGGGTACACGTCAATATTCTACTATATAAAAATAAGTCTGGTTTTCCTTCCTGACGCTATAACTCCAGAACGCACGAACCGATTTCCACGGTTTTGCATTCGTTGGAAAGGTCTCGGGCTCCGTGAGGTTTATAAAATATAAAACAAAAAAAATCTTCATCTTTTAATCACCTAACGAAATGTTACATAAAACGAAGCCATCTGGTGGCGAAACGGAGTTCGCGGGGTTTGCTAGTACTTAAATGAAAATCAATACAATCGGTAATTTTTTAAAATATCGGAACCGCAAAATATCTCTTCAATTGTTCTAGCATATTTTTAATATGTCAACAATAAGGACCACAGTACGTGGCTGTCTAGTCTCTACAGTTTCTGTATACCATATTACGAAGCAATGGCGTCAATACATTCACGATTGATTTTGTCACCAGTTGCCAACGCGAGAGAACCACAAATAGATATTATGATTAAACTAACTTTATCATAATAATTTGTCTGTATGATTGTATTGTACATAAAGATTACGAACTCGGCAATGACTTCATTAATTGTTAAATCCTTTGGAAATTCACAAAAATCGGGCTTTCCTTGTATCGATAAGGTATAATATTTACTTTCAAAGTTTTCCTTTTACGTGAGATAATCATTATTTTGCTTACAAAGTAGGGCAAATACACTGATCAGATTGGCGATTAAGTATTAAAGAAGGGCCAAATTAAAGGTACTCTTAACTTAGCAATTGTCGTTCCATAGTCTTCTGCCTACCTTCCTAGGAGACAGACGTGAAGTTATGTATATATGTATGCACAAAGTTTGGGTTAGTTATGAGATAGGTGCCTTTATTAGTGGCTTATTCGTCCGCGAGTCACTTAAGCCTTTAACTGCCGACAAAAACTGTTAAAGGCTAATCCTCCGCTAGCGTCGGACAACATTGTCCGACACTATCACCTACACATCGGACCCAAAAAACAACGTAAGGCAAAAATCTATAGGTATCAGACATACGTATATTGGCTAACAAACACACGAAAATAACGACCTTTGGTATTACAATTCACAAATACTCGCAAATTACTTCAAAAGTGATGATTTGTACACATTTCAGTTATAATAGCGACCTCAATTACAATATTAGTGTACAGCAAATATTTGATTGTTTATTTCTTGGTTTGAATTCTGAATAGGGCTCGCTATGTCATGCTTTGGTAGGAATAGACCGAGTCAACCGCAATGATACCACGGCCCCACACGAAAATGACGTGAAACAACGCTTGCGTTGTAAGTAACATAATCGGTCCCGGGGGGAGAATCTTTTTATAGGTCAAGCCCGCCACTACCACCCAAAACCGCTGCAACTCCTGTGCCCCAAGATCTACAGTAGATACAACCATGCAAACACCGGAACACTGAAAACCAACGTCTCACGGACATGAATAACAAGTCTTGGTTCCCGCAACGAATTGAATCAGAGGATATTATAAGAGGAGAAAAAAACGATAGTTTAGAAGACCCTTGTAAAATCCTCTAGATTAGCGGGTATCCATAGGCGATCCCGGTGATCCGTCTGCTCGTTTACCGGCTTATCCCATGAAAACAAATATCAATACCTACCATACTGACTTTTCTATTCAACTATCGATAATGCCATTTGTCCGTCCATTTCGTGGCAACCTGCGTTTATAACCGTCAAACTACAAACACAAAACATTGCACCGAGGTAATACATTAGCAAAGTAAAGAAGCTAGCAATATTTTACACACCACCGCGACACAAGTCAAAACAACGTATACGTTTGGGCATTAAACGTTAATACTTAATACATTCGTTTTCAATTTACCGCTAGAATGTAACCCGCGTGAATTTAGTCTATCTCCTCAACCATCAACAGATCATGACTGTCTACTGCTGTCAGCAGTCAAAGGCTTAACCCAAAATCTGTAGATCGATTTCGTTTTATGACAGAAACTTCATACAAATGGTAAATATCGATCTCAGTTGACTTACAAAACAACATCAGATTTAGAGTACTTCCAACTACATGTATGCAGTGAAGTTATGTTTCTTTTTTTATGGCATAAGCCGGTAAACGAGCAGACGGATCACCTGATGGTAACCTATCGGCGTCGCCCAAGGACACCTGGATCACCAGAGGTGTTACAAGTGCTTTACCAGCCTTTTGGGGAATTAGGAGTTTGAGGATCGTTGGGGATTCAGGAATTGGGGAGATTAGGGAAGGGGAGGGTAATTGGGCCTCCGGTAACTTCACTCACACGACGAAACACAACGCAAGCGTTGCTTCACGTCGGTTTTCTGTGAGGCCGTGGTATCACTTCGCATGGCTCTCCCACAATTGTACACGTTACGATTAAGCGTAAAGAGGTAAAAGTATGCGATGGTAGGGCCTAGCTGTTTTAGTTACTACGAGGTCCGCTCGGAGGATACGGTGGAGCATACGGTGGCGGTGTGCCTTACGTGGGCTGAGCACCACCATGGCATGCTAGCTAAGGAGGAGGGGCAAGTGAGGCAAGTCAGAGTTCAAGATGCCCAAACCACAGTTTAATTTCGGGCTAATAACTCCTTTCATGTTGATCCGCCTGCTCATCTTCCGCCCATCATGAAATAACACGAGAGCCCTCTTCATCAGAGAAGATAGATAAATTCACAGTTGCCTATGTTCCGCATCGCCAACCGTAAGTTTTGTTGCTACCGATAGTAGCATAAGAAGACAAACAAACAAACATTAGTTAATATTTAGATTTTGAGTGATGTAATTCTATTGTGGAGTATATTATACAAGATTGGACTGATACTATAATTTACTACATGTTACCGGCATGATCACATTGTTTAGTTTTTAAATAAACAAGAGGACCTCATTTGTTTGAAATCTAAAATGTTTGTAGTAAATTATCTTCGTTGTTTTGTTTTAGGAATTAAAAAAAAACCCGGTTGTAATTGGGATGATGACAGGGTATGAAAATTAAAAATCTAATTAGTCCGTAAGTTAGGTAATGAAAAAATATTAGACACGTATTTATTTAGTGTCGTATAATAAAACAATACTTAGATAAAACGAATCAAAGTTTCGGAGTGGGGGCTAAAACGTCATTTCTACGTATGAAATGTACATAGAAGTGACGTCACGTGACATTTCAAATTTATTTATTTTTTATTTATTTATTTTTCCACTTACATTTATCTTTACAGGTTAATGCCCAATGCGATAAATGTGCTCATCTTAATATCTACCAAATCAATATATCGTCGAAAGTATTCGTTTCTGTAAGAAAATAAAAAATACGTGTCTAATGATTTAAAATAATCTACCAGACGGACATTAAAATAAAAATTAGGCATCTACCCTATTTTGGGTTAATTTTGTCAGCAATGTGGTGAGCGGTGACGGTAGAGAACATTTGTCATGGGTGTCGTATACCCGACTAAGGGACTACACATTAGACAGAGACCGGGCAGCAGCGCAGTATATTCACGTGAGTAACCCGCGATTTTAGTTAATTTAGTATGTCTCACGGTAGTTATTATAGATTGCCTCGTTGCCCGAGTGGTCGCAAATGCGACTGCCGGGCAATGGGTCTCGGGTTGGATTCCCGGGTCGGGCAAAGTATTACTGAATTTAAAAAAAAATCTCAGTAGTAGCACGGAGTCTGATACTGTGCCCGGTATATAGGCAATAGGCTGACCTCCTATTACATGGGACTTATGACATAAATAGTGAAAATTGGGTGTTACATTGTACAGTGACATAATGTACACCTCTGCCTAACCCTTCGGGGATAAACGGCATGATGATGTTATGTAATCAGAGACAGTGAATGACAACTTAAACTATTCCATAGTAACGATTTTGTTCCGACAACAATCGCTAAGGACTGGGTTAGCTATTAAATGAACTTTGAACATATTTTTCCACAGCTGTTCAAGAAAACAAATACTGACATAAGGGCCACCGCGTTGTGGTCCAAAATAGCCATTGGGTGGGTCCTTGTATCGGACCCATGCAAAGATATGAGCGTAGAAATATAGTGCTAAACATATTAATCGTATGTTTATAGGAGAATCTAGGACGAGTTAGACGTCTAGACAATTTTGGTCTGAAATTTGGAAAATAGTGATTGCTTTTGTCGTTTTTTATCTCTACAATTTTTTTTTAATGGGACAAGCCCGCCACAACCTCGCAAAACCGCTGCAACTCCTGTAAGCCAGGATCTACAGGACAACCATGGAAACACCGGAACACTGAAGTCCCTCTACAATTTGTAAAATATTGATATAGTTCATTCTAATGTCTTTGATAATCTTGACTTATGACCTCTTCTACATAAGAGGGGTTTGCCATAATCTCCGCAGGCAGGCGGGTTGGAGATCGCAGTATAAAAGGTTCAGGTTTATCAGAGAGCGCTGCTGCTCGGTCTCTGTCTAATGTGTAGTCCCTTAGTCGAGTATACGAGTCGCGGAGATCCTAACGGGTAACCGGGGCTCCGGCTCGAAGTGCAGGAGTAGGAACGGGGTGGTTTTTAGTCAGTAAGAGTCTGACACTCCCTCTCGCCTCACATAGGCGGGCGCAGTAATTCGATGATTTCACCCCCTTAAAAAAACGGGTATACGACACCCACGGGAAGAGTAGCGACAGTGTCAAAATTTTATTACCGTTTCAAGAGTAAGTTTTCCACCATATATTTATGCAATTGACAAACGGGCGAACAGATTGGCAGGCGGATCACCTGATGGTAAGTAATCAGCGCCACCCATGGACACCGGCAAGACCAGAGGAGTCACAGGTGCGTTATCAGCCTTTTAAAAAGGAAGACACTCTTTTCTTGAAAGTTTGACGGTCGTATCGGTTCGGAAATCCCGCATCATTCCACAGTTTTGCTGTGCGAGGCAGGAAGCTACGTGAGAAGCGCACAGTTGTGGCCTGCCAACCATATATATGATAGGGATGAAGACGGTGTCGTGTTGGACGGTTTTTTTTAAGGGGGAAAATCATCGAATGACTGCTCCCGCCTGGGTGAGGCGGGAGGGAGTGTCAGACTCTTACTGACTAAAAACCACCCCGTTCCTTCTCCTGCACGTCGAGCCGGAGCCCCGGTAACCCGTTAGGTTCTCCGCGGCTCCGTATCATGTTGGACGATGGCGAAAAAACGCGGCAGGTAAATACCAACACTACAGACTACACAAATAAGGTTCATTTTCGTTCAACATGATAAATGACGTATTTCTTTAGACGTCATAGAAAACAAATGACAGTAGGAATTGTACTTATGGCCAAAAATATAACTACTGAACATACACTGAACTACGTAAATAGAGCAAAATGAACGATTTACTGACCTTTGATCAACACTAGTATTGTATTGTATTGTATTTGTATGTATTGTATTTATTAACATAATGTATTGTATTTTTCAAAGACGTTACGTGTGAGCAAGCCCTGATTTTAATAAAATTACTTGTTTAAGAACTTTGTAACTTATGTTTTATTTTTGTTATAATCTGATAAACCCCGAAAGGGTAGACAGAGGTGCACATATACAATGTAACTCCCACTTTTCACCAGTTACCCAGTAATAGGGGATTAGTCCCATGTAATAGGGGGTGATTGTATTGCCATATACTGACAAAAACAACTTCAATAACGCTATACCTAACACGGGAATCAAATCCGAGACACCTTACTCAACAGTCACAATAACGACCACTTATCCAAAATAAGACAATTACAAAGATTGCAGTAATCACCGAAATTGGACAAAAAAACTGATCTGACGCCCAAATGGGACTTCAAAATTCCTATTGCTCATGAACCTGAGTAACAAATTATTTAGCTATTATTACTAATCTAACGACATATACTAAGTTGAAAGATATTTTGGCGAATGTCCAAAGAAAATAACATGAATAAGACATAACAGCTTTAGTTAAAGAAATATTAAAGAACTGGGTACATCTCGGAGTCAGAGGACTTCCCGATGTCTTTGTAAACCATATTTTGGAAATTATCAGGAAAGTATTCGCCTTTTGAAAACTAGTGTAGTGATAGCAGAGTAGAACACAATAATTGTCACCACCGCTACTCTTGACGCAGGTGTCATAAGGTATCCGTGGATTAAGATTAATTTATGACAGAAACTAAATTTTTGTTTATTAAAACTAATGTCTGCCTCTTTGGCCGAGTGGTCGCAAGTGCGACCGCCGGGCAAGGGGTCTCGGGTTCGATTCCCGGATCGGGCAAAGTACTACTGGGTTTTTATAAAATTTCAGTAGTAGCACGGAGTCTGGAATTGTGCCCGGTATATATAAATAGTGAAAAGTGGGTGTTACATTGTACAGCGGCATAACGCCAACCCCTTCGGGGATAAAAGGCGTGATGTTATGTAAAACTAATGTCAAAAATCGATTCATATCCGCACATTTTGGATTAAGAGAAGCAAAAATAAGATTCGCCAATGGGCTCCATAGTCCGATCCGAAAACCTACTCAAGACCCCTTTCTATGCAAATTTCACTTTCAAAATGTGTATGTGAAACTGTATGTTTGTAAAGGCACCCACAACACAGGCAGAAAGGGCAAACGTATAAAACAAAATAGACCAAGAAAGCAGTTTGCTTAAATGTCCAACATTGATCATATCTCATCTCATAGACGTGTTCTGGAGTGGGGACCGCGTCTAGGCAAACGCAGTGTAGGGCGCCCTCCAGCTAGGTGGAAGAACGATATACGTAAAGTGGCTCGTAGTGGTTGGATGCGTAGAGCTGAAGACCGAGCTCAGTGGCGTGCCATTAGAGAGGCTTATGTCCAGCAGTGGACGAAAACAGGCTGTTGATGATGATGACATGGTGTTTTGATATGAAATAGTAAATGACATTGATATCACTGCTATCGTTAGAGATGATTCATAAATTCATCACAACTTCAGTTAAATTTAGCACACTGATAAGGATCTGCATAGTTTGTGGTAGTATTTCAAAAGTTCAGCAGAGGTCGTGTATTGGAGGTTATTTAAAAAATATTTCTCTAGAACCCAAATCTACCGACTCATCATCAACAGCCTATATGCCTACTGCTAAGCAAAGCCTCTTCCCACATGGAGAAGGTAAGAGCATTAATCACCACGCTTGCTGATGATGATATGATATGATGGAGCACGTCTACATAATAAGCAATCTATTCATTCGGAACTTAAGAACTTCTAGGTAACTGGGGCTTGCAGCCCAAACTAAATTAACCAACTTAATTTTATTTTAGGAGTTACTAGAATTTTGGGGTCCCATTTGGGCATCAATAAAATTTCGTCTACCTAATATGGGGATTAACGAATTTTCTCCAAATTTCGTTTTTGTTTACACATTAAACGCCACGGGGGTCACCGGTAACCAACGTTAGGCAAATACCTTCAGTTTTCTATTGGCAGTGAAAACCTTATGATATTTAGGTATCAAGTTGCTTTAAATATGGTCATATTGCATTGAGACAGGCTATAAATTTCACCCGTTAATACACCAGTAAATGTCGATAAATCTACAGCTTTTAAACTGTCAAACACCGCGAGGACACCGGTGACCGCAACCTATTGTTCTTTAATTGTGTCTATAATGACGGTACTCAAAAGGTTAATTACAGGTAAATTAATAGTCTAAGGATTAAAATATCGTCGCTGTGTATTTATCTAATTAGGTCTATCTACATGTAGTTCTGATTAAAGTAATTTGACAGTCCTTCAAAGAGTTGCGCGACTGATAGAAGCAATCTAACTAAGGACGAAACACAGCACGCTTGACATGTGATCGGAAAGAGATCCGGCTAAAACATAAGGAAACTTTTAAAACATTAACGTAGGTAGGGATGAATAGCCATAGCAGTTTCCATAATAAATTAAAAAAGTCAAAGTCAAAATCATTTATTTCAATTAGGTCAGAATGGCACTTTTGAACGTCAACAAAAACAAAAATTAAAAGTGAAGCTATTTGCTCATTCCAAGGTGGATGGGGGTTCCTATGGAGAAAAACGAGCAAGAAACTCCATAGGTTTGCTGTTTGGATTGTGCGAGAACAATGTAACACTAATATACATACATACATAACGAACTTCACGCCTGTCTCCCATGGTAGGCAGAGACTATGGAACGCCAATGACTACGATTCTCACATACCTCTTTCGCTTCATCAACAGTCATCAATCGTTTCATGCATGGTCGTCGGATAAGGATACTTTTTTTTTGGCCCTTCTTTAATATATCGCTATTCTGGTCAGTATAATATGTCCATCTAGGGCGCCCTCTACCGACGGCTCCATTCATATCCGCTGTGTATACTTCTTTCGTTACTCTACTTTAATTCATCCATGTCCAAATCAGCTTAACATTCCCATAAATTAAAATTGTGTCGTGGGTGCGTTTACAAACATACAAGTTCACATACAAAATGACGGTGATATATACGGTCGAATTGAGAACTTCCTCCTTTATTTGAAGTCGATTAAAAAGGAGAAGATGATTCAAATAATTCAAAAGTTGTGGAGAGGTGACTGCCTCGTTCGCCGAATGGTCGCAAGTGCGAATACTAAGTCGGGCAAAGTATTACTAGGTTTTTAAAAAAAATCTCAGTAGTAGCACGGAGTTTGGAATATGGCAGGCTCACCCCCTACTACATGAGACTCATAACATAAATAGTGAAAAGTGGGTGTTACATTGTACAGTGGCATCAAGTGCCGTAATGTGGATCTCTGCCTACCCTTTCAGGGATAAAAGGCGTGATGATGATTTTGTGGAAAGGTAAAAAGAATCTACCAATTAGTAACTTAAAAGAAAGTTGAGGTTTTCTAAATTTTATGGTCACCAGATCACCTGATATTGTCAGGTGTCTGCTTGCTTGATTGGCGCCTGTAACCTTTCAAGCTGATGGTAAGCAGTCAGCGCCGCCCATGGACACCTGCAACACTAAAGGAGTTACAAGCGTTGCCGACCTTTTGAGAAGTTAACCTAAAAATTGACACCTCTGATGTTGCGTGTGTCCTTGGGCGGCGCTGATTGCTTACCATCAGGTGATCCGTCTGCTCGTTTGCCTCCTATTCCATAAAAAAAGTCTGCACGCCCACTTCCATTTAGACAACTGCATATCATACTAAATGCAACCCCTTCTGTTCTCCAGTCATACATCAATCATCCAAACTCCGAGCTACAATTGGGAATTTCGGAACTCGAAAAACTCAATGTGTCCATATGAACAGGATGTAAGCCCGATTGCGAAATCACGCTTATCTTTAATTTAATATTTCATACGCAAATAAGATTACAACTCAAAATAGCTGTAGAAGATGTAATAGGCATAAATTAATCTAATTGTGTCAATCATAGTATTTAAACAGAACCCGTTTCTCCCGGTTATAAAAAACGGAACCTAACCCTTACGATAAGTATTCCAAATCCGGAGATGCAAGACTGCAATTTAATGTGGCTCAACTTGGAAGCAGGAGTAGTAACGTGCTGGTGTTTAGTCAGTAAGAGTCTAACACTCTTTCTCGCCTCACGCAAGACGGAAGAAGACATTGGTTTTTTTTATTCCCCCCTCAAAAAAGGATTTTTAAATGTAAAAGTGTGCTTGTATTTTACATCACAACAGAGAAATTTTATGAAAGACTTAGAGATAGTAAGGTTTTTTCTATGATCGTACAGGTTTTCTTCGGGATTTTAACATAACATAACATCACGCCTTTTATCCCCGACGGGGTAGGCAGAGGTGCACATTATACCACTGTACTTACAATGTAACACCCAGAGGTAGGATGCCATGCCACTAAGAGAAGATTTCCCTAAATTCCCACAGGAACGGTAAAAACACAGGAGAAGGAACGGGGTGGTTTTTAGCCAGTAAGAGTCTGACACTCCCTCCCGCCTCACCCAGGCGGGAGAAGAAATAGCATGATTTTCCCCTCTTTAAAAAAAAGTCCCCAATTAGTGTCATTAGACTTCTGTAAATACTAGATAACAGGTACGTATACGAATGGCGTCACACCTACGTCAAAAGTGATACAAGCTATCATATGTATGGACTTTTGAATATTGTTTTAATGGTCTGGTAAACATATAGGTTGCCTCGTAGGTAACCAATTGGAGTGTAAATATTGTTTTTGATAAACAAATGATATGGAGGGTGAAAGAACAGATGGATAATCTGATGGTAAGCGATCAGCGCCGCCCATGCACATTTCACACACTTTTTTGTGAGGGGGAAAAAAATCATCGATTGACTTCTCCCGCCTAAGCGAGGCGGGGGGGAGTGTCAGACTCTTACTGACTAAAAACCACTTCGTTCCTACTCCAGCACTTCGAGCCAGAGCCCCGGTAACCCATTAAGTCTTCCGCGACTCCGTATCGGCATCAACCTGTTGGGCCCCATCTGTGGTGGTCTGATGGCTCACATTTCACACACTAGAGTTGTCATCAGCGCTTTGCCGGAAGCGAATTGATTATAAAACTTAATATGTCGGTTTCAGAGTTAGGAAGAAGGCATAAGAGTGTATGTAGAGACAATCATAATATGTATACTAATGTTATTTATTTTTTTATTTTACACTTGTTGTACAATATACAATGGTGGAATTAATGCCTAATGACATTCTCTAACAGTCAACCTTAGTTTATTATAGAGATACATAAAGATATAATAATAATTATCTATCTATATTCTATATATATAATAAAAACGTAGGAAAGTGAAAACTGTACATCGAATATTTTTTTTAAAGAATGCTTTGAGCGTGACCTACTGTCGATACCGAAACCAAAAATATGTTTTTTTGAATTTTTGTCTGTTTGTCTGTAGTTATGTATATCCGGGCGGGATGAACACAAAAAGTACTGCATGGATTTATTTCAAATTTTGCATGAATATTACTAACAAATCGGGTCAACATATAGGCTACATATTATCAGAGACATTGTAGAACATACTTTTTTTAAAAGAGTAACGAATGGAGTTTCTTGCACATTCTTCTCCATTCGAATCTACTTTTTGGAATGAGCACCTAGCTTCAACTAGTTTCACTGACGGACTGACTGACAGACTATTATTTATTTTGTATTTGTTGGCGTTTCAAAAGTACCAAACTATAGTTTAATTGAAATAAATGCTTTGACTTTGACTTTATCATGCTATCAACTATGGGGGAGGAGCTGTGAATCACTAATCCACGTATTTCCAGTTTGTGAGGATGTGTGTGTTTGTTACTCTTCCACGCAAAAACGGCTGAAGGTATCGTGATGAAATTTGGAACAGGAGTAGATTATGGTTTGGAATAGCACACAGGCTACTTTTATCTCGGGAGCGTCGGCGAAGCCGCTGGCAGAAGCTAGTTTATTACAAAGATATTGTTTCTTTGAGGTAGTCCATCTAGAGCACCTGTGCGAATAGCACCTGAACGAATAGCACCCAGCCTAGTCCACGAAGGGCACCTATCAAAATAATTGGCAGGTGCTCTTCGTGGATTCAAATTTGTTTTATGTATTTATCCACGAAGGGCACCTACGATTCGAACCGTAGTGCTGGGATATATACATCCGTATTTGGTAAGCAGGACGTTAAATAAAAGACATATAAAAAAAATCATATGAATATTAATAATTTATATTACACAAACAGTACCTACCGTACAGCGCTGACGGCAATTTTGAAAGCCACCTGGGGTCTCTCTTTTCTAACGGCCATAATAGGTGATAGATAGGTAATAGATAAAACTACTCCTAGGCCAGCTTTTAGCCTCGATTTACAACTGAATGTCAGTGTAGAGTGGGAATCTTCTATCACGGGCCGCCACCTATATCAGTTCTTCCCATCCGTGCATGAGCGGGTGGAGGTGCATCACTGTGTTGGCCAAATTCTTCCTGGCCACAGCAACTTTAAAAGCAAGTTGTTCTTATTTTAACTTGGTGATTCAACATGATGCCAATGTTTGACAGTGGAGTTGCAAAATGAGCAGTCCTTCCATTACATACTCTGGGAGTGTGATCTCTGGCAATATGAAGGTAAAATAATTTATTTGTTTCGTCAGGTGTAGCTTATTATACGGATCTCGTGGAATCTAGAACAAATTTCCATGCGTTTAGGCGCTCTTGCCACACCTATTATTGGAAGCAAGTATAACAGCTCACACATAGGACCCACTTAGTTTCCGTCCTTCCGTGGTGCTCTTATAATTAATATATTTTGAATTATTTTGTTGCGGGAACCAAGACAGTTATTCATGTCCCTGGGACGCGCCGGACTTCAGTGTGCCGGTGTTTTCATGGTTGTATCTACTGTAGAACCTGGCTTACAGGAGTTGCAGCGGTTTAAGGAGGTTGTAGCGGGCTTGTCTCATAAATCAGTACCTATCATAATAAAAAAAATCTTAAAATCTCAACTTTTCGATACAGTGCCCTAGAGAAATAATGCCATTTTCGTATTCTTCTATTATACTATTTATTAATTTATTTTTTATTTTGGCAATTTTTTGAGATCGTGATGTGTCAATTTTTTTCCGTACTTCAGCATAATTTTTGCTATTGTCTTTTAAGACCCTTAAAACACTGCAAATGTTCTTATTATTTTTGTTTATAGCTTTATTTATAGCTGAATAATGCGTCTCAGCATAATTATTGGTTTTGTGAATTTGACCGTAACAGCACCATTTGTTTGACCACAATTTGTGGTCAATCCACTGGCTAACCATATAATCATTGAATGCTGTCACTTTGTCATCTTGGGGACTCTCACCCATTATATATAGCCAAGCATCGTCTAAGTCATTCGGTGGCAAATAAGGAAGAACAGTGCATAGAGCAACGTGCTTTCTGAAAATACAATTTTTATTGAGGCCTAGCTCTTTACCTCTCTTTAGTAGCGCCTTTTTGAAATGGAAGTAACACCCTTTTACTGCGACTTTGGGAAATACAGATAGAATTCCTCTAACTGCAGCTTCTTCAAAGTCACATGTAAAAAAATCTATAGACATGTCTGGTATCGTGGATTTCAATAATTGAAATAGTAATTTGTATGTAGACATTTTTTTGTTCAGAAGCATAGCATATGCTAACGGCTTAACGATACCCCCGACATCACCATGAATGCTGTAAATCTGAAGGAAAGGTTTTGGTGCAGATCTAAAAGTCCCATCACAATAGAGATGGCGTGTTATGGCAAGTTCTTCTTTGCTTCTTGCCGTGGCAAATAGAAGTATTCTATTTTTACCATCGCAGAAGTCAGCCAACAGGAAGTCCAGATATTGTTTGGGTACCTTGAAATAAATATATAATTTGAAAAATGATTCAAATATAAACAAACTCTTGGACAGATGCGTAGGTTTGCGTAGGTTGACTCGACAGATTCAAAGTTCAAAAAATCATTTCATCACTTTCAATCTCAAAAACTGTCGTGGTGGCTCAGAGGTTTAAGACGCCTGCTTCTCATGCATGAGGGTGTGGGTTCGAAACCTACCAACGCCAAGTACCAATGTGACTTTCCGAGTTATATGTACTTTCTAAGATTATTCAGACACCACTGACAAACGGTGAAGGAAAAACATCGTGAGGAAACCTGGGCTTATAATTTCTAATTATAAGTATGAAATCGCCAACCCGCATTGAGCAAGCGTGGTGATTAATGCTCTAACCTTCTCCGTGTGAGAAGAGGCTTTGCTCAGCAGTGGGCATTTATAGGCTGTTGATGATGAATCTCAAAAAGATATCTTTATACATATAAATCTTCTGTGAGTGTGTATGTCACTGAACTTCTCTCATACGACTGAACCGATTTTGATGAAATTTTTTGTGTATTCAAGGGGATCTGGGAATGGTTTAGATTCACAAATCAGCCCGGCAGATGGCGCTGCAGTCGATGTTTAGGTTATTTATCCTAAACAGCTGAACTAATTTGAATGAATTTTTGTTTATACATTCAAGTGGATATGCAGGACAACGTCTGTTGGGTCCGCTAGTATAGGTACTATATATATCTGAAATTGTCATAATTATAATGGTCGGTGAAATGACTTCTAGATTAAAAATTAAAAGTACTAACTTGTACATCACCCGCGGTTTTCGCACACAGGCGGCGAACTCCACAAGTCCTATTTCGTTGGTTATATAGACTAGATTTTATAGTCTTGTAATCTGGGCAAGGAGCTACCAAGTTGAGCCCTTGATCGAGTAATTTATTAATTTTATTTTTATATAACGATGGGATAGGACCATCAGTGGCTGCAGCTTCTTTTTTTAGTTCGTCCACCGCTTTGGTTACTTCAGCCTGGGCACTGTTCATAGGCTCACACATATGCTCTGTTATTTTTATAATATCTTCATTAGCATTGATCGTCAGGAACCCTCTGCAAGATTTTGTCAAGCACCGCCACAACAAATTACCAGAACTTTTGTATTTCTTAAACTTTCTATATTGTCTATTTTCATAAATTAGTATAGGGGCTCCTTTTCTACTGGAAATGTAGCTAATAGCTGTATTTTGATAACTAAGACCGGGAATAGGCTCCATTGTTATAGTTTAATAAACATTAAATCAAAAAAACTTACCATACATTATGTGACAATGTCACATAATTAGTATTTGTTGATTTTCTAACCTTGACAGATTCGTTTTACAAAAATACTGAAGATATTGAAGAAAAGAGGTTTAATTAAGATTAATACAAGAGAGGCAATCAATATGGTGAATAATGTCTACTTTTATAACCCCTCCACTGTCGATGCCGTAGACATTTTCCACGATACCAGACATGTCTATAGATTTTTTACAAGTGACTTTGAAGAAGCTGCAGTTAGAGGAATTCTATCTGTATTTCCCAAAGTCGCAGTAAAAGGGTGTTACTTCCATTTCAAAAAGGCGCTACTAAAGAGAGGTAAAGAGTTAGGCCTCAATAAAAATAGTATTTTCAGACAGGTGCCCCGTAGCACACGCATCCCAGGTAGGTTGCTTGGTATATGGTCCTGAGCATAAGAAAAGGGAGACCCATGGTGGATTTCGAAATTAGCGTCAGCGCTCTAGGGTAGGTACTGGTTGTGTAATATAAATTATTAATGCATATGTATTATTTTCGATATTTTTTATTTAACGTCCTGCTTACCAAATACGGATGTATATATCACAGCACTACGGTTCTGAATCGTAGGTGCCCTTCGTGGATAAATACATACAAACAAATTTGCATCCACGAAGAGCACCTGCCAATTATTTTGATAGGTGCCCTTCGTGGACTAGGCTGGGTGCTATTCGTTCAGGTGCTATTCGCACAGGTGCTCTAAATGGACTACCTCGTTTCTTTTACTATGAAAAGGATTCAAAACGGCAGGACCGATTTGAAAAAAATAATGCTCCTTCGACGTCCATAATTTTCTACAGTGTTTGCTTTCTACAGTGTAAGATAATAATTATACATTTTAAAATGTATATCTCATACTATTATATAAAGCGGAAGAGTTTGTTTTTTTGTTTGTTTGTTTGAACGCGCTAATCTCCGTAACTACAAGTCTGATTTGAATAATTCTTTTTGTGTTGGATAGTGCATTTATCGAGGATGGCTATAGGCTATAAAACATCACGCTACGACCAATAGGAGCTGAGCAGTGCGTGTGAAACCGCGCGGAACTAGCTAGTTTTTTGATGATCCGACGTTTGACCACTATCTTGCCTGGTGGTGCACGATGATGCGGTCTACGATGGAGCACGTCGACCCATAAGCAACCTATTCACTCGGGCCTTGAAGACACCCAGGTACACTTCAGGAAATACAGACTCTGGCAAAGAATTCCACTCCTTAGCAGTACTTATTGTATGTTTATAAACACAACTAAGACAGGAGAATATGTCAGTGTGAGGCAACGTTATAAAAAATAAATAAAAGAATAGATTTTGCACAACTATTATGACTTTATTAGTGTTACAAATGGACACTGATATGAGTCATACAATTCAATATATTTTAGCTTTTCCGGAATGACGTAACGCGATCGTTAACCCTATGGGGCATAAATTGGTTATAACATAAATTATTCTTATTTCTGTAGTATTATTATTACTTCGGGATAAACAAAAATGTTTAGGAGCCCAAATTAAATAACCGATTCTCAACTAAAATCTTCGGATCGATATAGTTTTTAACAGACATAAAACAATATAATTTTATAGGATAAGCCGGTAAACGAGCAGATTGATCACCTGATGGTGGCAATCGGCGATGCCTATGAAGATACGCAACACCAAACGATTGTATGTTACGTCTTTCGGATGTTAGGATTTTGGGCTATTGTTAAAAATCGATCCTAATTTTAATATTTAAATTGGTTGTGAATTTCGCTAGTTATCGGCAAGTCGCAATATATTTTGTCTGTTTTGGTTATTAGAGACGCAGTTTAGATATTAAGCTTATATTTTATACAATTTAGATATTAAACAAATCAATGGACTACACAATACATTTTGTTAGTTCCTGTTTATTATATTGTATTCACAGGAATATTTTTATGTAGTTTAAATTACAGACTATCACGTCAATTCGGAGAGTTTTTGCGAATTATTGAAAATTCAACTTCATTACAGAGTCCTAAAGTTAAAAATCAAATAAGAAAACATGGCTAATTCGGTTACTTTAATATGCTAGCATCTACATTAGCAATCGAATTTATTAATACGGTTTTTGACAGATAGAAATCCTATAGAATTAATGTCAAAAGCACTATCCATATTTAATGAAAAGAACAGTAACATGTGGAGTTTCTCGCTCATTCTTCTCCATAGGAATCTACACCTTGGAATGAGCAAAGGGCTTCACTTTTAATTTTTTTGTTGACGTTCAAAATGCCTTCCTGGTCTAATTGAAATAAATGATTTCGACTTTGACTTTGAAAGCCATTAGATTGAGATCTGTTCTTAATTTTAGCCTTAGAACTTTAGGTAGTTTACGCAACTAAAGGTAGATAGGTGCAAATTATTACTCAATATAAGTGACCTCTTATAGTTTACAGAACACTATAAACATAATACGATATAACAAACCGATACGACCTTCAAACCTTCAAGAAAAGAGCGACTATTCCTTTTTAAAAGGCCGGAAACACACATGTGACTCTTCTGGTGTTCCACAGGTGACGCTGATTGCTTACCATCAGGTGATACGTATGCTCGTTTGCCTCCTATTCCATAAAAAATACTACATAGTAACTTTCAGGTTTTTAACTAGTCCAAATTGGTCCAATCCAATATTTTTTTTCGAAATAGGTAAGTATCAAAAACAGAGTCATAATTTCGATATTATTTTTTATCTTGTCAAAAATTGTATGCTCTTTTCTCTTGTATTGGGTAGAAAAATACTAAAAAAATTGGCAAGAAATATTATCAATACTTTTTGAAAATTCTCATATACTTGGCTATTAATAGAAATCATTCATGTTTTTATTATTTTTATTATGGGAAATAACCCTATTACCATTTCTTAAGTATCTACTAATTGAGTTCTAAAATAGTTGGTACTTGAATAAAACGTGCCTTGATGACGTTTATCAGGCTAGAACACTTAATACAAGTACCTATCTAAGTAGGGCACATAGATAGAAATAGGTAAAGATGGTATAATCTATGGGCATCAAACATAGATATGAAATAGTTGGATAATATATTTTTTTAAGGTATTTTCGTTAACGATCTCTTTTGAAGGACCTTGTAAAATATGACAATTGGTGTCTTATTAGACAAAATTGCTGGACAAATAACGATGATTTGAAAAATACAAAATTACAGGGTCTAAAATGTAGACGTGTGTTTAATAAAGGAAAAAAGCACATACCAAATATTTTTTTGGGAACTCTGCAAGCAATTTTTTTTCTTTTTTCGCAAATGGTCGGTCCTAAGGTCGGCCACATAAAGACTTAGTGGACGCGATTAAGTAAAGAATACCTTAAATGACTAACCTCTAGATAAAAACATCGGATTACATCGAAACAGTTTCTTATCAATTTTTCTGATATTTTTCCTCGTTTTCACACGCACTGGTCGAAATATTCTATTTATTTACACTCACGTATGATGATAACGATTGGCTGGAACTTATCGGAATCGTAAGCAATCGTGTGTGGTGTCTTTGCCTGCGCGGACTCTACTTAAAAAAAAACGCGACACACGTTGTTTGGGTCCAAAAATCAGAAATGAACTGATTTTTTCGTAAAAATGTTTAATCAGTCCACAGCTCCATGATTCACACAGTCACTAAATAACTATTGCTTGTTATCGCAACACATTTTCCTGTGCTTACTATTTTATTGAAAAAAATAGGCCTCAAAAACTATGTTATTTAATATCTTATCGGCATTTTACGTTAAACTGAGCGGTAAACATTAGCCCGTGTTATGACCGATAAAAAAAACTAAGCGCAAATAATCACAAGGTTTTTTCAATTCACTTACCGAATGTCGGGAGTTTTACAGTTTCCGTGCGGTCTAAACGCGAGCTCTACAATGGTGCTCCCGAGTACAAAGCCAACATTTGGCCGTTCCCAAAATAGTACCATATAGCAGGCCCCAACTAAAGTTATAAACATTCTCGGCGCACACATGCAAATACTCCAAATAAAAAAAAATCAATATTTAAACAATCTCACTGAACGCGACGCACGGCGCGCAATAACTAGTCACTACAGTAACACGACAATATGGTCGATGATCATTTTACTGAAAAAATGTGACTTTTCACAACCTTCGATTAAGGGAAAACTACGAAAATAGACATAATACTCACAGTTATGAGGCCGGACCTCGTTCACATCACGTATGCAATTAGCGACTCGTCTCTTATTTTTTACGATGGAAAATCAATAATTTTTAAGAGCACAAAATTTTGTTCATATTTTTCCGTCGGGCCCCCGTTGCCCTGCGCGGTCTCGCTCCGACACTTAAAAATGAAAAACCCATTGCAAGAAAACTGTGGTACCGAAAGAGATGCATATACGTCGCCGATTGTAAATAATGATGAGGAACGAATCATAACAAACGAAAGAGACAGCCGATGGACTATGGAAGCGTTAACAATAACAAAATGCATTACGTAACAACAATACACTGATTTATCACACTACTTACCGTTTGTTTGTGTAAATGTAGTTAGTTTCGCGATAAAATATATCTTTTTACGCGTTTTTGCAACATCGCGGATGCATTTTGACGCGAGCAATCATCCGTCAGATGGACGCCATTTGCAATTTGCGTGCATCTGACTGACTCCCGCTCGTGTTATTGTTGGGTTGTTAACTTTTTTCTGTGGTGTACCAATATTTTGATGGTGAAAAATAGAAGTTAAATTTTTGTAAGCCTTAGAATCAAGATTTTTGTAATAATATATACGTTTTTAACCAGTTATTTGCCTCGTTCTTTAGAATAACATTGATTCTATGGTGGTGTAAGTGTGTAAGTTTTATTTTTACCGTATGGCAACATTCTGAACTGTCATATTCTTCTTCAGTGATTTGGCGGGATATTTGACAAACTGGACAGTCATACATTTTTTTTCAAGTTTTTCATTTAATTTTAATGTTATTTTGCCGTGTAAGTGAAAAGTATAATGTATTTAAATAAATACTTGTTTTTCTAGGCGTTAACGAAGGTTGGTTATATTGGTAAGATTTTGTTGACGAGTATTTAATGAAATGTTGGTTTCAGGTAAGTAGGTACACTACTCAGGTAGATGTCACTTCTTGTTTCATGTAAATAAAGTTATTTAGAAGAAAATATACTCACTGTAAGTCTTTCCAAAGCCGAGATTATAAACTTTGGATACCTCTTTCCACATAAAGGTTATAAAGTTGTTTCGAGATAATCATCTACAAATTCTATTTTTAGCATTGGGTAATTATTTTGTCAATGTCTAGACGATACACTATCTACTATCTATATTATTATACCTACCTAATATTATATTTTACTTGCTTAATACCGCTCCCGGCTTCACCTGCGTGGAATTTAGAATTTCTTTCGAAGCGGTCTCTATCCTGTAGTAATATAGAGATATTTTAACTAAAAACTAAAAATTGGTGAAAGAATTTTCCAAATCGGTCCAGTACTTACATAGCGTATGCAATACCTACGAACATACAAATAGCCAGATCTTTCTTTTTTACAATAGTCAAGTACCTATTTGTCGTATTAATATTATAAATCACATCAAAACAGCTGAAGGGATCGTGATGAAATTTGGAACAGGGATAGATCATGGTCCGGAATAACACATAGGCTACTTTTAACCCACGAGAACGCGGGTGAAGCCGCTGGCTTAAGTTAGTACCTATTATAAGTATTGGTGGTGGAACAAGGTAAAGTTATCGAGCGATTGATAACCGATTCACGATGTTCATTTCCTTATAGATGTCTCAAGATATTGACATATTTGGATTAATTATTTTTTAAGTTGCATGTTATGTGGTAGGTATTCTGCTGGCGAGTAGATTTGAAGTAAGATTCTTTTTTTTGATGGCATAAGCCGGTAAACGAGCAGACGGATCACCTGATGGTAAGCAATCGGCGTTACCCATGGACACCTGGAACACCAGAGGCGTTACAAGTGGATTTTTCAAATTCAAATTACCGTTACCGGCGTTACCGGCCTTTTGGGGATTAGGAGTTTGAGGATCGTTGGGGATTCAGGTATTGGGGAAGGGTAGGGTAATTGGGCCCCCGGTAACCTCACTCACACGAAACACAACGCAAGCGTTGCTTCACGTCGGTTTTCTGTGAGGCTGTGGTATCACTCCGATCGAGCCGGCCCATTCGTACCGAAGCATGGAAAAAAGATAACTTTGATTTAGCAATTTTAACCTTAATGAAGGTAATGAAGACAGTTGAGTTGGGCAACGTCTCAGATCATCTCAGTTGCGTGATGCTGCAAGTGAGGCACTGGTAGTATTGGAATATTTTTAAAATCGTCGCGGTTTAACCACAGTGCGGCCTTGGCCTTATGCGCTCTATACACCTTAGTTAAATTAGAACTGCACGCTTCAATCGTAAGGTGCGTAGTACTGTGTACGAAGCCGCGGAGGGCTTAACGGGTTGCTGGGGCTCCGGCTCGAAGGGCAGGAGTAGGAACGGGTGGTTTTTAGCCAGTAAGAGTCTGACACTCCCTCCCGCCTCACCCGTTCGGTCATTGGATGATTTTCCGCCCTCGAAAAGGTGCATATTGTATATCCTGCACTAGTCTAGGAGAACTATAATAAAATAAAACACGTTCATAATAATTTACTCATTTAAATATATATTTATATAATAGTAATCTGTTACGTATTTTTACATAAATAGTCGACGAGCGCCGACGATTTTACAATTTATAAATAATTATTACAATAAATTATTTTTATTTATCATTAATACAGAAACACTACGATTTAGCAAATCTTTGGTTAAAAACAAGATTCCCTCGCGAACATTCGAGTTAAAACAATATAACAATTGATAAAATTATACAAAAAAAAAAAACAACCACTCTGCCAGTCGCGTTTACATCGTTGAATTACAAGGCCGAACTGAGCTTTATACTTGGCCGAATTCGGCCTTATAACTCGGAGGCCGAATGCCGACATAAGGCTTATAATTAGCTAATATTTTTACACTAACCGTTGACTACTTGCGGCGGATGTGAACGCGACTTGTAAGCAATACTTAACTATCGGCATTATAACTAAGTTAGATATTTTGTAAAAATAGATAAACGCCACTTCCCCTTCCTCTTAGATACATATTCAAAGGTTAAATTACAATGCATTAAAGTTTCTGCCCCTACCCACCACCCATATTGGAAAAACGGACAAAAATGTAAAAAAAAACACCGACAAACGTGAAAAAAGAAACATTTTATTATTGTTAAGTTAAAAAAAGGATTTTCGCGCCGTCAGAGGCGCTGGTATAACTACAGGTCTATAATGCAATCGAATATTTACTAATATCCTATCGTTACTCCACTTATAACAGCTAAACTGTAGCTTAAGTCTCACTAGCGTCATCTAGTGGGCGCAATAAATAGCTCAGGTCTGTTGCATACAACAAACAAATCTGTTGTAAAACTAATATTTGACTAGAGAAAATAATACAAAAAAATGTGTAAAAACCGCGGTATAATACATATTATTACTAAAAGACTTATCGCCGTACTCTGATACACTGACTGATTTAAATTATTCCTTAGTAACGATTTAGGTAGTTCCGAAAACAGTTACCGAGTATTGGGTTAAGTCACTATACAATGACTCTTGTCGCGGAGAACCTAACGGGTAACCGGGGCTCCGGCTCGACGTGCAGGAGAAGGAACGGGGTGGTTTTTAGTCAGTAAGAGTCTGACACTCCCTCCCGCCTCACCCAGGCGGGAGAAGTCATTCGATGATTTTCCACCCTTAAAAAAAATACAATGACTCTTGAGTACCGGGTGGTTAAATATAGTTATTTCGTCATCGTGATAGCAAGTTAAAATAGATGTGATACCACCCAATGGTTCACTGTTGGAATGAGAAATTAATGTCCGTGGGACGTTAGACTTCAGTGTTCCAGTGTATGCATGATTGTATCTACTGTTGATCAATGCACAGGAGTTGCATCAGTCTTTGGAGGTTGTTGTGGTCTGCCCAAGTATAAAGGAACAATAATGTTGTTATTTAAAGCATGCGATATTATATTTCCATATAAGGATGAGACGGTGACTAGACATCACAAAACTTCGGTGCTTCAAGCTATGCTATAATATTATGGACGGGAGTGATCATATTTTTATATACAATATAGAATATACTAATATAATGTTATATACAACAGACGTGACATATCCACGGCCTCCCACAGTCCCCCCCACAATGACTAAACATCGCGAGGTTGGAATCGACCAGCATACAGTGACTGTCGCAGACCTTCATCAGGTCGCCTGTCTACCTTATGGCCAATTTAAAAAATGGAGAAATTAGTAAAAAAAATCAATAGTGAATAGGTTCCTTGCCGTCGTACTCAAGTCATTTAATATTTACTTAACCCAGTCCTCAGCAATTGTTTTCGGAACAATATCGTTACAGAGGAATAGTTTAAGTAATCCTTCAATGTCTGAGTACAGCAGTACCATTCACCTTTTGTCATGATTAATAAAAATTATATAATTTCCCAAAAATGTTAGAAAGAGACGCAGTCATACAAAACGTGTAGCGTTATCTCTTTCCCCTATATATAAGGACATTTTAAACCTCTGAATACGTATCTAAGAATAAAGATTTAGGGATCTTTTATTAAATTACAAAAACCACGTTTATTTATTTTCCCAAAATCCCAGCGGTTCCGTATATCGAGACAAGCGTTAACAATTCATATACATATATATATTATATTATTTATTTATATATTTTGAACACACTATGCTAATCCGCCGTATTGCTGTTTGAAGTGTTATTTTATATATTAAATGTTACGGTACAATATTTATATAAAATTATATACTAGGAAATAATAAGCAGTAATTAATTTATCATAGTCATATAAAACACTCGTAAAAATACATTTTTTACTATGTCATTTATCATAATCGCTAGAACTGACAATCAACTAAGCATGTTTAGAATGAAAAAATGCGAAAACTAAATCTCCAAAGAACATTGTACTTTATTATTCATAGAAATAAACTTTTATATTAGAAAATCAAGGCTAAAAAGTAGCTTATCTGAAATTTTCAGTTTGATTTCAAAAGATACTCAATAATTGTAGCAAATCATATAATTTCACACAAATATTGCACCATTCACATACATAAAATATATAAAATAAAAATACAAACTCACGCTCCATCACAATCAAGTCATCGACCTTAAATATTTTGATTTTACTTTATTTTTGTACCATAATTATCATTCAAATGGCAATTTGTATATTACTAAAGCACTTACACTCGGTTTACTGAAGATAACTGTAAAATCTAATATTAATTAGGTAAATAAAAACCTAAAACAACCAAAATAATATTAAATCCAACATTTCCACAAAACCGAGGGTAGGTAACATAAATACAGACACGACGAATAACGCCCGACTTGGTCAGTTGTCGCCCGACAGCCGACCACGACGCACGTGCACGCCGCTATCAATTTTAATAATAAATAAAAACAAAAATGCCATACGTTCGACATGAAACATGATTGTTTGTTATCAATGGTTGATATACAGGAACTCTATTTTAATGTCCCATTGCCTGTAAACAATTTCCAAAAATAACATAAAAAAATCTTACTGCACGAGCCTAAACCATAACTAATCATTTAAATTACATTTTAAACGAAACTTGGTTTAAAAAACTAAATATTTTCAAATAAAAATGCAGTTTATTGGTTAACTTTTAACCGTGGATGAACTGTCGACAGGCAATCGAACCGTACATTTTTAACTCGATAATAAAATGCATAATATCTATTTTACAATCACACTGACTTTCGAAAAAGCGCTAACTATAAAAATTAGAAAAAAAAACAATTATAATTAACAATAATAATAAGTGTATTTATGTTTAGTAAATAAATTATGAGGGGAGGGATGTGACAAATGGCAACGATTGGACGGTGGAGTGACGTGGTTACACTGAACCAAACACAAGATATAATAGCTACTACAAAAAAAATTAATAATCTCACTGTTTGATAAGGTTTTAATTTCATAAACAATACATACAGCTTACTGAGACTAGTTTTGATTAACTATCTTTTATCAATAATGTCTAACCACAAAATTAAGAATAAGTTAAAACCTCTCGCGCGCCTCTCGTACACACGGGTAAATATTTTAATAGAAAAGCGAATTAACTATTCTGTTCAATCAAATAAAGAACGGGTTGCAAACTTAAAAATATACGTCACAGAAAAAATATCCAATCGGTGCGCGTTTCTCGTACACCCGTGTGTACAATTGCGCGATGGGCACTCGACTCTCTCGTACACCCGTGTGTACGAGAAACACGCGAGAGGTTAAATATTTACGTTTAACAGCGTACTCATGTAACTGTTTGACGAGGGACTCGACTAGTTTCAGGCCACAGCACGGGCTCATATTCACGAGTAACATTGCGCGACATACACCGCGGCGAACGTCACGCAGCTAAAGGCAAGTTATAAGTTTGCCTAATTAAATTGGTAAAAAGATTCATGGTAAAATTTTTATTGAAACTCGAATGTAATAAAGTTTTGACAAAATATCGAAAATCTAGGTAACGATTTTGAATTTAGATCGGTTAAATTAAACCCATAACTATATTTATTAAATACTTCACATTTTTAAGAGTTAGACCAAACTGTAACCACGCCACATCACCGTCCGAGAGAGTAATAAATTAATAAAATACAGTAATATTAAATAATTAAACGTATTCTATCTAATATGTTCATAACTAATACTAGTTGTTGAGTATGTCTTGGTACACTCGTTTAAAACTAAAATTTTGATAAGTAAAGAGGTTTAGAAGAATTAATAATTGGTTGAAACACTAGTCATGATTATTGAAATTTAGTAATATGACAATTTCCGTAACAATTTTCTTTATTTTATATATTTTGTCAAGGACAAAAAAAACACTTGAAAAAATTCTACCTAAACACAGCATCTATATTAAAGCATTCTTTATGGTGTCAAATGGGACCAAACATACCAAGACATACGCAACCACTAGCGATTTATTGCATTGACCAAGTTTCAAAACACAACAGATTTGTTTGTAACAACACCATCTAGTGACTGGGTTTGTCATCATATTTTTTAAAACGCCATCTAGTTATGGAAACAATCAACTTATACAAAACTTTCTATTTTAAGCATCTGTTGTCGTATTCTACAATAGTAAATGATTAAGTAAATATGAATTCCTTATAAAATCTATAAACGAGATAAGTTTTACTATTTAGTTATGCATTTAGTTGAAGTTTCGACAACTAGATGGCGTTACTCATAGAGGAAGTAAGAAGACATTTTACATGTAGTGTGTAAATAGGGTCTATATTTCATTGTAAACTCAAAAGTACATTTTGAAAATACATGTATGTAATCCTATAAAATTGTTTCCAGAATTTGTAGTGACATCAGTTGAAAACGAGTAAAAAAATCTCTGTGGTATTTTTCTCTATATAAAAATGTAATATTTTGTAATTCTGTACAGCTGATTTAAATATTGGCATCACTACAAATCCCAGAAACCTCTTCTAGGGAAGGCAAATCAAGCTATACTCTTTCTCAATTTTGGTGTTCTCGCCTTAGCTCCTATCGATTCAATCATGATATTCTATAGCCTACAGCGTATCTCAATAAATGGACTTCCCAACACAAAATGAATGATCCAATTCGAACCAGCAGTTCTAGAGATCAGTACGTTCAAACAAACTAACTCTTCAGCTTTGTACATTAAAATAGTATAACTTGACATGCCATATAAATCACTATTTTCTATATAGAAACAAAATCCTGTCCATAATTCTATCTTCTTACCTCACTGTAAATACTTGTACAATTTGAGTCCTATATAAATAGCTACTGTCGGCCGGTATGACGGAAAATAAACTTTAATACTAAAGCAATAAAGACTGAAATTACTTTAAAGTTGTTATACAAGCTGTAATTGAATTTGTGGGCGATATATTATATTATAAATGCGATAGTAATGGCTGTTCTCATCAACAGTCTTGATTTAATTAGCGTCTAAGGGATCACCTACACTAACATCTTACTTGTACACTTAGGTGTCGAGATTGGTGACAAACAAAATGTCACTTAGGGGTCCCTTATAATTGAAGAGAGGTTTAGTGAACATGGGCATACGTTTGTATGTTACCTCAAAAAACGTATGAATGTATGTTTGTTCATGATTAGCTCGCGATTGGCTGTACCGATGTTGACACGGTTTTCAGAAAGTGTTATAAAAATATTTTTCTTCGGAGCTGGTTTTAACCCCTCGAGCGTCCTTATGAGCACCCGGTGGATCATAAGAAAAAATGCTCCATGCTGCTTTCTCTTTTATAAAATCTATCATTAATGTTTAGTTTTTAACTGTATTTTTTATTTCTATTGTAATGATCCTTGTTTTCGTGTGCCAATGGCCAAATAAATGCATTTTCTTTCTTTATTTCTTTCTTTCTCCAAATGTCACGTGTGCACCCGTTGGATCATAAGGAACGCGGACGCTCGACGGGTTAATATACTACAAAAGGTCCTTGACATCATTTTTATTCACTTCGGAAATTATTTACTTTTAAATTACCGCACATGAATTCAATTACAACTCTCATAGAAAAATCAACCTTACGAGTGGATAATTAAAATAGTGTTTAGTTAATTTGGCTATCTATATACAGCCTAAAGTTACTATTGCATTTTGTACTATTCATTCCTTTAAGCATTTGTTTAAAATTATATTTATAAGGCATTTCTTTTAACTATAGACTTATATTTTGGTGTGTGAAAGAGACGACGATATTTCGACATAGCTTCGTCCTTTCTCATCGTCAGAATATTTGTAAAAATGGACTGAGTATTAGCATTAGACAATTTTAGAACGAGATAAAGTGATTTTAAGACCAAATTACATACTTCCGAAGAACATGATATTTACTTAATTGATTTTAGAAAATTAAAATCGTGTTATTGTTTCGATGATCACCATCGTTAGCTGGAATAAGTCCAAAACTGAAAAAACGCTTTCTTAAAACAGGGATTATCATTAATCCCCAAGCTTGACAAACTATTAGGGGATCACCAAAAATTAAGAGCCCTATGTTCAGCAGACGTCTTATGTGACTTAAAATCGCTTCATCATATTCTAGTCCAAAAAATTCAATTTAGTTCTTGAGTCATACCGGCCGGCAGGTAATTCTGGCGGCGTCTGAGTAGAGTGAGGGGGTAAGGGGGTATAGAGGGGTAAGGGGAGGGGGTAAGGGGTGCTACGTGTGTCGCGCCAACTCGTAGAACAAGACGTACGCTTCTGAGGACACCACGTTGCGACTGTTTATTGGGGACACCCTGTAAATGTTGGAATTTAGTATTAGGATACATTTGAACCATAAAATAAAAAACCATTAAACCATAAAAACCATTTCCTATAAAATAAATATTTGTATTGTAACTTTCGTGAGACATACTAAATAAATTATTATGTTTTCGGCTTACTCACGTAGTAATTCGACGAGGAACTCGACTAGTTTCAAGCCATGCTAGAGGCTCATATTCATGAGCAGCATTTCGCGACCCGCGACGCAGCGACTGTCGCGCTGCTATTGGCTACTCGAGTCTGCTCATGAATATGAGCCTCTAGCATGGCTTGAAACTAGTCGAGTTCCTCGTCGAATTACTACGTGAGTAAGCCGAAAACATTATAAAATCAATATTGAGATAATATAGTAGTTTATAGTTATTCAGCTATTTTTTCCATGTAACAGAGGCCTTAGCCTTAGTACGAGTGTTATTTACGTATAAAGTATTCGTAACGAGTACGCGTTCGGCGCTGTGATTGGCCGGCGCCAATGAACCAACCAATCACAGCGCCGAACGCGTACTCGTTACGAATACTTTAAACGTAAATGAAACTGGTACTAAGGCCTCAAAAATTGATTTGTCCGTCCGTCTGTCCGTCAGTGAAGCTAGGCGCTCGTTCCAAAGTGTAGTTTCGAATGGAGAAGAACGAGCAAGAAATTACATAGTTAGGTATACTCTTTTAAAAAAAATTGTCTCATTGATACTGTCGCGCAGTGTAATCTATGCATTGTTCGTATAGATGGGTAATGTTTCAGATAAATACTCGAAATGGATAAATACCAAGTGAATACTGAGGTTTTAACCGACTTTGACCTGTGTGTGTGTATGTTGGTACGCTATTATTTCGCGATTAGCTGAGCCTATATTGATGCGGAGTTACTTACACTTAGGAAAAGGTTGACCGCGCACACTGCTCATAAGAAAGAACCCCTCTGTGGTTCGAAATTAGTAGAGCTTTTCTCATTATATCCACGGGAGTACCCCGTGATTTTAGTATGTCTTACGATAGTTATTATAAAAACAAGGTTTTAGTATAATAAATTAACAGACTTCAAATAAAGAGGGATTTGAAGTTCCTCTAAAGATAGTATAAATAAGACTTCATATTCGAGTGACGAGTATTCATCCAAAAACTCAGTATTTGCTCAGTATTAATGCGAAAAGTCGGCCATATCAGTGATATAATATATGAGTAAAGTAATCCTTACTAATATTATAAATCGGAAAGTAGGTTTGTTTGTTTGTTCCGGTTTCACGCTGTAACTACTAAACCGATTGCTTTGAATTTTTGCAGACGTAAAGTTAGAAGTCCGGATTAAATAATAGGGTACTTTTAATCCCAGAAAGATTTGATATTCCCGGACAAAAAAAGTATTGGTAAAGATGGCGCTGTGTATTGGTATATGTCACATAGGCTACTTTTCATCCTTTCGTGACGCGAGCGAAGCCGCGGGTAAAAACTAGTACAATATACATACCGTGAGTCATTATACTCGTGCCACTCCCCAGTGTACGGATGTTTACAGTACGCCGTGTAGTGACCCGAGTAAGTCGTACCTGGAACGTACAGACACACAATATTATTATTATTTACTGTCTCGTTGGCCGAGTAAGTCGGGTTCGATTCCCGGGTTGGATAAAGTATTGTTGGTTTTCTTTTAAGTGTTAGTAGTAGCATAATAGTCTGGAATTGTGTCCCGGTATATGGTAATAGGTTCACATGGGACTCATAACATAAATAGTGAAAAGTGGGTGTTACACTGTACAGTGGCATTAAGTGCCGTAATGTGTACCTCTGCCTACACATTCGGGGATAAAAGGCGTGATGTTGTTTTTTTTGTTTAAAACCGTTGCCCCACACTAGCATTTCGTCCTGTGTCGTGTGTACGTTTACAACCATACAAGTTCACATACACACAGACACGGAATTACAATCTGTGGATCGAACCCGCGACACGTTGCGTGACAATCAGTTTCCAGCCACCGCGTGAACCGTGCAGTGCAATTAGATAGTCCCTTGATCTAGGTAGGCTATAGATTATAAACTATCACGCTACGATAAGGAGGCGCTGAGTATAGTATAGATAATGTGGGTGTGACATACCCGAGTGGTTGCTGACGGCATAGAGGTTGTAGACGGGCGCCGGGCCGCGCGCCGCCGCGTACGGAGACATGTCGAGGTTGCTCAGGGGGAACTCCACCAACACGTTCAACTTGCCGCGGAAACGCTCCGTCGGGGAGAACCTGGAACATACATATACGTAACTTCATAAATATTACTGACAACCGCATCAAAATCGGTTCAGCCAGTCGCGAGATAATCGCAGACAAATTCAGGGGCTTGTTTATGAAAGACGTAAACGAGCAGACGGATCACCTGATGGTAAGCAATCAGCGTCGTCCATGAAGACCTAGAACACCAGAGGCATTACACTTGCGTTACCAGCCTTTTGGGGATTAGCAGTTTGAGGATCGTTGGGGATTCAGGGATTGGGGAGATTGGGGAATGGGAGGGTAATTGGGCCTCCGGTAACCTCACTCACACGACGAAACACCACGCAAGCGTTGCTTCACGTCGGTTTTCTGTGAGGCCGTAGTATCACTCCGGTCAAACCGGCCCAGCAGTGCCGAAGTCTACTTAAACTTAAATCCAATTCGAGTTCGGTTTTATATTCCGTACTCTGAAAGCTATTTTAACAGTTACGATAGGGATTGTATAGTTTTAACATTTAATAATTATTGAGATTTTATTGGATTGATTGACATTGGTTTCAAGATGAAACACGAGATCGAACCGAGAATCACGTTCTTTTTTGAAGTCTACTAAAAAACTAAAAACACACATTTAATTTTGTCCTCGTCATCAAGAGAAATGGACATATCTTTTTTAATTTGTTCACACAAAAGTCGTCTCTAAACATCGGAAATATGATCTATAATGGAGTAGTGGAGAGCGGTCCCCAGTGACCGCTTGGGGACTGGGCAGTTGAGTCTAAAAATTGGGATGATGACAATGGGTATAAAAATTTAAAATATAATTAGTCCGTAACTTAGGTAATGAAAAAATATCAGACACGTATTTTTTTATTTTGTCGTATAATAAAACAATACTTAGGTAAAACGAATTAAAGTTTAGGAGTGGGGGCTAAAACGTCATTCCTTAGTATAAAATGTACTGAGAAGTGACGTCACGCGACATTTCAAATCAATATATCTTCGAAACTATTCGTTTCTGTGAGAAAATAAAAAATACGTGTCTAATGTTTTTAAATAATCTATCAGACGGACATTAAAATAAAAATTAGTCGTCTACCCCAATGGACATATCTTTTTTAATTAGTTCACACAAAAGTCGTCCTTATCATCGGAAATATGGTTTACTAGCGCCCCGCCCCGACTTCGAACGGGTGCAGTATGCATGTATTATACATATAAACCTTCCTTAATAATCACTCTATCTATAAAAAAAACCGCATCAAAATCCGTTGCGTAGTTTTAAAGATCTAAGCATACATAGGGACAGACAGACGGCGGATAGCGACTTTGTTTTATACTATGTAGTGATATACGAACCTCTTGAGATGCAGCACCAGAACTTGCGGGAACTTCTGTACTGTGAACCACTTCAGGCACTTTCTGCGGACACCGCACTTCGAACACGTCTGGAATATTGTCATTCAACATCAGTTATTATACTCACCAACATAAGTAATATAGTAACTGGTTGACCGACTTTTGCTCGGTGTTTTTACTACATACGTAGAAAAAAGAACAAATATTGAAAAAGAAAATAGAACAAAAAAGATAAAATAGAAAACAGAAAAAATAAAAGAATTATTCGGACCGAGGACTGCCTCGTTGGCCGAGTGGTAGCAAGTGTGTTAAATTCTCGGGTCGAGCAAAGTAATACTGGAGTTTTAAAAATTCTCAGTAGTAGCACGGAGTCTGGAATTGTGCCCGGTATATGGCAATAGGCTCACCCCCTATTACATGAGATTCATAACATAAATAGTGAAAAGTAGGCGGTACACTGTACATTGGCATAATGAACATACACCTCTGCTTACCCCTTCGGGGATAAAAGGCGTGATGTTATGTTGTTATGTCGGACCGAGGATTGAACTCGGATGTCCTGCGTCCGTTTTCCCTAACAAAACTATTTCAAGTTCGTACATCACACACAGACACGGAACCTCACAAAAAGTTTTTCCGTACGGGGACCTAACTTAAAACGTCACTAAAAAAATATACAAATTATTTCCTTGCAACCATATCAAACAACGGAATTAATACACGAACAAGTAACGATAGACCTAGAAGTTATTGATACCCGCAACATTAGAGTTACAAGTGGATTGCCGACTCTTTAGGTCTAAGTATGCGATAGAAGGTCAAGTTACCGGTTTCTCGTCCCCGTCGAGTTCCTCCTCGCGCGTGAAGTGAGACAGACACTGCTGCAGCTTCAGGTTGCCCGTGCGGGACGGGATCGGCAAACTGGACAGACAAACATACAACATTATATTTAGAGTACTCATTTTACCCACCCGATGCTGTAAAAAACCTAACCGGCCTGACAGTTCCACAAGCCACAAAGACCGCAGAGGACAGGGGCGGTTGGAGGAGGGTTGTGCATCAAGTGACGCGTGCACCAGACTAGACACGACCATCAGTAATGAAGAAGACGACTAGGAAGAAGTTTTATAATGACACTAGCTTTTACCCGCGGCTTCGCTCGCGTCACAAAAGGATAGAAAGTAGCCTATGTGACTATCCATCCGTTCAAGTACCTTCAGTTAAAAAATCACGTTAATTAGTACCTCCGTTCTGCCGTTTAAGACAGGCAAACAAATAGCTTTCCGCTCGCGTGGAATTCGGTTATATCGCGCTATTTACATTTTTTCAATAAGTAGGTAATTCGTTGACTGGTTTTAAATGACATACAACGCCATCTATACCAGTACATACAGCGCCATCTATACCAATATTTTTGTTTTTCCTAGGAAATATCATTTTTTCCGGGATAAAAAGTACCCTATTATTTAACCCAGGCTTCTAACTTTACGTCTGCAAAATTTCAAAGCAATCGGTCTAGTAGTTACGGCGTGAAGGCGGAACAAACAAACAAACAAACAAACTCACTTTCCGATTAATAATATAAGTAAGGAAGTAAGGAAGTGAGGATGAGTACCTGAGGTCCCAGAAGGGGTCGAAGGTGACGCTGTCGTGATGGCAGTGCGTGCAGCGCAGCGTGGACTTGAGTTGTCCGACGAAGATGTCCCCCACGCGGCTGTCCTCCATGCGCAGGTACCGGCTCCACGCCTCCGCTGCCTTCGCCGTGTCGCTGGAATAGAGACAGAGATATACTTGTTACAATAGATAGTTTGTTTTAGGAATAGCGAGATATACTTGTTACAATAAATCATTTGATTTAGGAATAGCGAGATATACTTGTTACAATAAATCGTTTGTTTTAGGAATAGCGAGATATACTTGTTACAATAAATCATTTGATTTAGGAATAGCGAGATATACTTGTTACAATAAATCGTTTGATTTAGGAATAGCGAGATATACTTGTTACAATAAATCGTTTGTTTTAGGAATAGCGAGATATACTTGTTACAATAAATCGTTTGTTTTAGGAATAGCGAGATATACTTGTTACAATAAATCATTTGATTTGTAGTTCTTTCGTAGACATAGAAAATCCTCCGAAATGGGAAATGTCGCACTAATCCTGATTTTAAAATATTGATGTGTGACAGTCATAGTCGTCATCGTCATTTTATTTTGTAAAGCCAGTCTGAAATTCATTGGGAAACCTATGTTCAGCATCGGCAGTTTTTGTCCCCGAAGGGGTAGGCAGAGGTGCACATTACGCCACTGTACAATGTAACACCCACTTTTCACTATTTATGTTATGAGTCCCATGTAATAGGGGGCGAGCCTGCCATATATAAGGCACAATTCCATATTCCGTGTTACTGAGAGCTTTTTTAAATACCCAGTAATATTTTCTCCGACCCAGGAATCGAACCCGAGACCCGTTGCCCGGTAGTCGCCTTTGGGACCATTCGGCAAACGATGCAGTTATAATACTTCACACTATAACAATAAGTAATTAAGCAGGAGTGTACATACCTGAGGTTGTCATCGATCTCAGTGAGTATGGGTTTCGGTTTGACGGTCACTCGGTTCACGTCCTCGTGCAGACCTTCCAGGAGGTACCGGAGGAACTCCTGGGGAGGAACAATAATTAAATAGACAAATGTGATTAATTTTTCTTTTTATTTGATCTTCGTTTTCTGTGTCGTGTATGCGTTTACAACCATACAAGTTCACATACAATTACACACAGATACGGAACTACAATCTGTGGATCACACGGAGTTGGGCCGTGCGGGAGTCAAACCCGCGACACGTTGCGCGGCAGTCAGTTGCCCAGCCAACCGTGTAGTCCAATTTTTTACAAATTATATGTACCTCACCCACTTTCTAAGTTTATTTACGGTCGATATTTCTAATTATAAGTTTGCAATCTCCAACCCGCATTGAGCAAGCGTGGTGATTGATGCTCAAACCTTCTCCGTGTGAGAGGCCAGTAGACACTTATAGGCTGTTGATGCTCTCTTTTTGAAGGTTTTAGTAACTCTTGTAAGTGTGGAGAGCCATGCTTCGGCACGAATCCTCCATAATCCTCAAATTCCTAATTCCCAAAAGGCCGGTAACGCACTTGTAACGCCTCTGGTGTTTCAGGTGTCCATGGGCGACGCCGATTGCTTACCATCAGATGATCCGTCTGCCCGTTAAACCGGTTTATCTCATAGAAATAAAAAAAACTCTTATGCTCAGTTTCACCAACTTCTCACAAATTTTAAGTAAGTAACCCCTAAGCTAAAATATATGATATTTCACAAGACTTTAGTTCTCAACAACACATAAGTGACACCTAATAGTAGAAGTCAGGGGTTAGTTTAGATGCTACGTAATGCTAAGTAACTTTTAGTTAAAAGATGGTTTAGGTGTTGGTGAAAGCGGGCACTATTAGAATGCAATAAGGTATAGTTTACCTGAGCGTCCTGCTGGCTGTATCCCATGAACCGGGGCGCGAACCTCTGTACCTGCGACTTGAGTGCCGTCGTGTTCACCACCGCGTCCTTCTCGCCGCTGCGCCAGAGTTCCTTTATAACTATGCCGAATGCTGGAACCGAAATAAGCATTATTATAATGGCTGTTGATTAAAGGCCAATACTATTAATTTTTGAGACAATGCCGTCATAACCTTCTATATCGTTGCAACTCCTGTGCACCAGGATCTACAGTAGATACTATGCAAACACCGGAACACTGAAGTCCGGCGCCATCTTTAAATCCTGATCTGATGATTATACTCTTTCAAACTAAAAAAAGCACATCAAAATCGGTTCGCGATCAAATACATTCAGTTGAAACTGAGAATTTCCTTTCAAAGTCGGTTACAGAACTAAAACCACTCCTAAGACAGCGTAATAAATACTTTTCTGAAACCCGCATCGCAATCGCTTCAGCCAATCGCGAGATAACAGCTCGCAAACATAGATACATACATAGGTCAAACTGAGAATCTTAATTATTTTCTTTTAGAAGTCGGTTAAACCGTCACCGGTACACCGCGAGGACACCGATGACCGCAACCTATTGTTCTTTAATTGTGTCTATAATGACGGTACTGAAAGGGTTAATAAAATTAAAATGTTTACCTTTAATAAGCGCCCCCTTCATACAAGACAGCGTGGTGTTGATATCGTCCGTGTATTTATCGTCGGAGAGGTACTCCAGTAGCGGCTTGGTATTCGACAGACATTGCAGGACGCTGTTCATGAAACATGTGTTGCCTATGTTCCGGAGACCGTTTAGACCTGGATGTTAAAAGATAAAGGGTTTGTTATTGCTAGATTTCTATCTATTTACATATCAAGGACGTTTAATAAAATGCGGACAGTCTTTTGAAATGACTGTGACACCTTTTTTGAGGGGTAAAATCCATAGTTCCATAGTCTCTGCCTACCCCCTTTTTTATATTTGACTTGATTTTTGCCCCGCATTAGGATTTTCTCCTGTGTCGTGGGTGCGTTTACACACATACAATATCATATACACATGACACCCAGACCCGGAACAACAATCTGTGGATCACACAAGGAGTTGTTCCGTGCGGGAATCGAACCCGCTACACGTTGCACGGCAGCCAGTTGCCCAGCCACCGCACCAACCGTGCAGTCAAATGGGAGACAGGCGTGAAGTTATGTATGTAATTTATTACCTAATTAACTAATAACATTTGCCAACATACCACTAGTATGACTATGTTTGTCCGTACGTCCTTCAGACACAGATTCGGATCTCTCGCTGCTCCTGCGCAGCCCACTGGGCCCACTCTTACCACCGGCCAACTCCTGTCAAACAGACAAACGTTAGACAATTTTTTTTAAAGTTACGACTTTTAGTCGCATGCGATTTTTTGTCGCAACTTATTACAAAATAGCAAAAATGAATTGAATACATTAATAAACAATAATTTCGTGTCAAAATGATAAAAAGTAATATAGAAATAAAACGTTACGACAAAAAATGCAGTGCGACTTTAACAATCACACTATGCACATGCGTTCCACTAAATACACGACAAACTCAAGGGTAACATAACAATCGATTGCAAAATAAAACGAAAAAAATCGGGAAGTGGAACGAAGGGCATTTGATTCGGAGAAGCAAAAACGTAAGTGATTATCTTTGCATGCAAAAAAAAAAACAAAAAAGAAAACAAAATTACAAGTCTATGGTACACACGTACGTTGCGATCAAAACAAGACTAAAAGTGACAGCTGTCACTTTTGACGTTCCATCAGTAAAACCTCATTTTAAGAAAAAAATTTAAAAATTCAATTAAATTCTCATTTCAATCGCTCAGTACAAAAAAAAACTCACCGACATAAGATTCGAAGCCACTTACCAAATGCCTTCTTGTTTTTCAGATACTTAAAACGAAATCTAAAAAGACTGTTACTGGGCCGAGTCCGGCACAACTTGCCAAAACTGCTGCAACTCTTGTGCACCAGGATCTACAGTAGATACAACCATGCGAAACATCGAAACACTGAAGTCCGGCGCGTCCTAGGGACGGAACCATTTTTATGGGATAGAGGGCAAAGGAGCAGACGGATCACCTGATGGTAAGCAATCAGCTCCGCCCATGAACACATTTCCTCTAAGTTACAATTGCGTTGCCGGCCTTTCAAGAAGGACTACCTCTGTTTTCTTTGAAGGTTTGAAGGTCGTATCAAAATACTAAACTCATGTTTTACAAGCTGTAGAAGACTTATTTCGGAGAGAAGGGACTCCAGTAGTTTGCATACTGTCAGGATAGATATGTCGGGAATTATTTCAAAAAATTTTCAAACTGCAGGTTTGGGAATGCCTTGCTTCGGCTCGACAGAAGTGACATCACGGCCTTACAGAAAACCGACGTGAAAGATCGTGTGAGTGAGGTTACCGGAGGCTTAATTATCCGCCCGCCTCCTCAATCCCTGAATCCCCAACAATCTTCAAATTGCTAATCCCTAAAAGGCCGGTAATGCACTTATGTACTACAAGTGCGTTACCGGCCCATGGACCTCTGGTGTTCCAGGTGTCCATGGAGGACGCCGACTGCTTACTAGATCCGTCTGCTCGTTTACCGGCTTATCCCATAAAAAATAAAAAGAACTTTGCTTCTGTGATAAAATTGAAAACCTATTAATGGAATATCTGACATAGCGACCCACTTCGTCCTAATTATCGTAGAGATTTCACGCTCTGAATCGAGATGTTAAATCACCTATCTGGAAAACACCACACGGGAACTCAAGAGCAATTTAAATAAAAACGAACTTTATAACTAAAGTATTAAGACACCCATTGACATGCTAAAACAATGTTAGTCAAAACGAACTCAGAATAATACTAAATCAATCCAAAAAACTTGAAAAACCAAATATTTTGCGACAGTCAAGTGATTCGATGCCAGACGAGATATTTGTCGTACCACGCACTAACTTGTACGATTTTTTTTAGTCTCGTACTGGTATAAAATCATCCCCTAATTTAGGAGTTACCCAGCGTAACTTGTTTGGTTTAAATGGGCCCTGGTAGCTTTGGAAAGGAAGTAAACTTAGTATTTAAGTATGAAGGTTATTTTGTTTAGGAAACTAGATTTTAGAAAGTAGAGGAGTCGACTTTTGTAAATTCAAATTTGGTGGGAAAACTATAATAATTTCCTGAAGTCATTGATTATTGTGACCTACTAGATGCCGTTGTCAATAATACAAACTTGTTTTTTTTATAGAAGTACATAGTAAATTAACAATTCTGCATCCCTTTCAACCAAATTACGCTGAGCACAACCCAACGACTATTACCCGCATAATCGCATACCATCCGTGCAAATGTCACCGCCGCGAGCTGGACCGCGTAGCGGCTGTGCTCGCGACCACTGAACACCACGCGCCGAGACATGCGACCGTTAGCGACTTGTGCGACTTGTCGTGACGTCTGAGTCCGCTCTTATAAAGAAAAAAGTCACCGAAGACATTTAATAAAAAGGAAAAATGGCTTCTAATTACTTTAAAGTTTCTAAATAATAAATATACTTGAAAAATTAACTATCGTGGTCTCAAAATGTAAAGGTATGTTTAGACTACGACAAAAATCCTGACATAAGTGTCAGACATTCATGTATGTCCTGTAAACACATAACGGATGATAAGACGACCGCTGTGGCGACACTAATGGGTACTGTTTTTCTGGTACTTGGTGAACACCAAGTGGCGCAAATGTCGGAAGAAGTATTTATGTCCAATCACTGCAGCTGTCAAATATTGAACATCCAATGGTGTGACAATAGCAACTTCCTTATTGGACGAAGAACCAGAGGTGCACAATAGCGCCATCTAAGGAGCAAAAATACAATATCCCCCCATTATCATGTCACAATAAATTTTCCAATTACACACACTCGTGTTTTTATAATAACTATCGTGAGACATACAAAATTATCGAAAAACCGCGGGTTACTTACGTGAATATACTGAGAAAAGTTCTAATAGTTTCGAAACAGAGGGGTTCTTCCTCATGAGCAGCGTGCGCGGTCTAATGGCTGACACACTACACTCGTGTTCGACTTATACCATGAGTGTAAGGCGCAGTGTCGTAGTCTAAACTTACTTTAAAGATAACTTTGATACAGGAGGAGAAACTTACTATGCTATAATAGTTGTCTACATTGACTTGATGTGGCTTTCTGAAACCGGGGGAGTAGACATGTCACAACGTGTCTACGTGTACACTGTCTATTTTCTTGTCATTTGTAATACTACTTTGGGCTGACAAGTTCGGGACGACTGTTATGGGATGGACTCTAAGAGGGGTTGGGAACTAGCAATATGAAAGTAAAAGGGAGCGTGGAGGTGAAGTCTGATAGAAAGAAGGGAAGAAAACAACATCTTCAGAAGTTGGCAGTTGAATAGGCAAATATAGTAGACAGAAGAACTATTAAATTCATGAAAATAAGCGAACAAGTTCATTCTTAAAGCAGAGGAAATTCCTTTAGATTTCTTAAGACTTGACAGATCACAGATCAATTGACAGATTTTGGAAGCAGTAACAGAAACACTGTTTATTTTGCTTGATTTAACTAAGTTAGGAATGGGACACCTCCACAATAAGAGACATAATTCAAGACTATCTCAGAGTACCAATGGTCTGATGACCATTGAAGAATTACTTCTCGGGGAAGATTTTGGTTTTTTAATTCATGAAGGTTTAACCAGTGCATGAAAAAGTTATTTTTGAGAAAGGACAGGTCACTGGTTTGATTGTCGTGGACAAAATTGCGAATACAAAGTTAATTAGGGATAAAAAGTCACCAAGGACCAACAATTACACCCCAACTGAAGCCCATCCCCATAAGTCATTAACCGAACTGATCCAGCATCAAAATTTCATGAACAAATCTCCATAACCACCTGGTAAGTATTGACCCCATATGTTCGCCCTCCCACAATCGGCAGTCGTGGTTGCGATGGCCTTGGGTGCGCTCGACTGGGCTGCGGCGCGACGCTGCGTGGCCGCGGCTCGAAGCACCGTCGACATCCACACCTTGGTTATTATCTTTAGGTTATAGATATGCTATCCTTACACGTGAATCACAGTACGTAATACTCCAGAGAAACCGTGTGACCACAGGGAAGAATTAACTATCTTTCCGTAGGTGTTGTAAAGTAACTAAGAGACTAGACTGGGCAGTTGCAAAATCTTCTGTAGGGGAGGCCTATGGTCCGCAGTAGACTGTTACCATTAATGATAACTTAAGAGAAGATCATAGACCTATTGAAGTTTGGGTACCAGTAGCAGTTCAGAATGTCAAGACAGTATTATCTGTATTATCTATGACTTGAACACCAACACCAGCGCTTAAACAATAGCGTGCTCTGATGTTCTACCGGACACTCACAGGACTCGCGGACAAGCAAAACTCTATTAATCATTTTGATACTCAGTAACCTTTCCCAATAAAGAAGATATTTAAGTCATCAGTCGAATCTTGTCAATGTTGTTTGGTAAGAATTGACCACAAATAGATTAAGAATTCAGCAATTAGTAGGACAGTATCAGAGAAAATTTATTTTGACCATAAAAATGAAATTAGAGACTATCGATTCTTAAAAACTCAGTAAGCTAGTCTATTAGCTTATCTACAGTCTCATTAGAGTATTACGTATGTAATCACGTGGTTTAAATGTCAAGGTGGTTCAAATGCAGCAAAATATTTACCTCATGGCCGAGCGCGATCAGGCCCGTTGTCAAGCATGCTAAAATCACCAGAGCCTCGTAGTAAGAGAGCATATAGGTTCCTAGCAAACAGGTCACTAACTTGTCCTTCAGCGGATTTTTTCTTTATTCCTTTATTATTATTTTTTTCGATTTTTCCAAATAATAGGGTTTTATTTACGGGTTAACGGTCTGTTCGTCGGTACACGAGGTTTCCAAATTTCAATTTTTTAGAATAGAACAATAAATACTTCGAAATTGAAAATTTTGTAGGAAGGCATACAAAGGATCCAAATATGGGATATCTTTGCCAATACTAAGAATTTTAAAGATGGAAACTTCTCTAAAACACCACTTAAAGTAAAAACAAAAACTTTGTACAACTAAAAACAAATTGTTTGTTACTTTAAATTATAACGTTTTTTATTGTCCGTTGCAGAGTTAACTTAAAAAGTTTTTTTAGTTTTATTTATTAATCACAAACGTTGGACGACACAATTGTCTATGCACATACAGTTTACATCTCAGACGGCAGTCTTCCTTCATACAAAAAGTTTTCACACACTGTAAAGAGCGTTTTCAAACTTTAACGCATCGTAACACTTTCAATTTTCAAAGGGCAAAGCCCTAAAAGAGGTCACATATAAAAAATTAGCACTGCATTGTCTTTGACCGCGCGGAGGAGCCGATTGCTGTCAGTTTTGACAGCGGAATGCGCGGGAAAAATGACGTTTAGGTTATGCCGGCGGGAAATTGCATTTCGGTTATTTTAACGTTTGAATTAAAGATTATTTCGTGTGGTTTGCGGTGTGATGGTTAGTTGGAGACTACTGTGGCGCCGTTCGGAGTGTGTAAGCCAAAAACTGATGCCAAATTTCACAATCAGTAGTACGTAACGCGCGGTGATAATAAATACATTTTATTCATGGCGCTCACGTGGCCTGCAGTTTAGGAGCAAAGGGGTGTGACTATGACCCTGGGTAGGAGGCAGATCGGCGGCTGCAAGTTTTTACTCAAACCAAGTAATTCCATGCTGGTATTATACATGGGAAAGTAAGTGTCTAATACGCCCTTCAAGGGCAATCCGTTAAGCCAATTTTGATGATATTAATATAGAAAATAGTTTAGTCAGACACTAGAATCGATTTCTGAGAGAAAATTGCATGATCGTATATTCAATTAATAATGCCCAATTTTACTACTGACTCCTAAGATTAAAAATCAAACCTACTCCACTTAAATCATCGTTTATAACAATACCAAAAACCAAATCAACAAAAAGAAAAAATATACTACCAAGGGTAGAACAGTAAGGACACCGGTTGCCATAACAACAGGCAATCGTTAGGGATGCGTCTAATCGTGTCAAGGTCGTGCAATGAAGGTCACTGGGGCACCGTAACATGGTAACCAGATATTGTATTAGTACGGTCATGATAAATATTCATAATTGTACTGATTTCGTTGTAGGATAGTGCGGCAAATGAGCAGACGGATCACCTGATGGTAAGCGATCAGTGGCGTCAAGGACATCTGTAAAGCCAGATGAACTCGTCGCAACTGCGAGTGCGTTGTAGGTCTGTTCTATTAAATTTCTATGCAATTATTACAACTGTTAGATGCTTGCATATCTAGTGTCTACAATTTACAATGTAACACCCACTTTTCAGATGCAATTTTACGACTCCCTTTGTAGTAAAACGTGATCTTACATGGAACATCATTCCAGATCTCGTGCTACTGGAGATGCGGAGGACTTAAAGTGTTACCGGGGCTCCGGCTCGAAATGCAGGAGTAGGAACGGGGTGGTGTTTAGTCAGTAAGAGTCTGACACTCCCTCTCGCCTCACCCAGGTGCGAGAAGGTATTGGACGATTTTGCTCCCTCAAAAAAAGGGCATCGTGCTACTACTGACAATTTCAAAAAACCGAATACCCTACTAATCCTTACTTATATTATACATCGGAAAGTGAGTTTGTTTGTTTGTTCCACTTTAACGCCGTAACTACTAAACCGATTGCTTTGAATTTTTGCAGATGTATCCCGGAAAAATTGATATTCCCGAGGAAAAATAAAAGTATTGGTATAGATGGCGCTGTATGTATTGGTATATGTCACATAGGCTACTTTTTATCCTTTTGTGACGCGAGCGAAGCCGCGGATAAAAGCTAGTTACACATACGAGAGTTTGTATGTTTGTTTGTTACTCCTTAACATCAAAACGGCTGAAGCGATCATGATGGAATTTGGAACAGAGGTAGTTATGGTGTAGAATAACACATAGGCTACTTTTTACCCCACGGAAACGGGGGAGACGCTGCTAGCCGACGCTTGGTACCTCATAGCACTTCACCCTGACGTACGAAATTGACCCTTAATCAACAGCCATTAGAGTTTTATTTATTTATAAATATATAAATATTAAACTAAATATATTAAATATTTAAATATAATATTATAAATCGGAAAGTGAGTTTGTTTGTTTGTTTGTTCCGACTTCACGCCGTAACTACTAAACCGATTGCATTGAATTTTTGCAGAGGTAAAGTAAGTAGTCTGGATTAAATAATAGGGTACATTTTATCCCGAAAAAAATTTATATTTCCGAGGGAAAACAAAAGTATTGGTATAGATGGCGCTGTATGTATTGGTCACATAGGCTACTTGTTAGCCTTTTGTGACGCGAGCGAAGCCGCGAGTAAAAGCTAGTTTATAAATAAATAAAAATAACCTACCAAAATAACCTGCAGGACAAAAGAGGGCATAAACCCCCATTTAGACATAACATCACTGAATATCACAAGCACAGCGTTCATCTTCATCACATCACGCTTTGACATCACATCACACTTTGTACATCACGCCATCACAGTTCAACGACCTTATTGTTCCGAATTTTTACATATTTCACTAAAAGTATGAACAGATTTTGTCCACGAAACTCATCCTTATTGACATAAGAATAAGGAAGTCACGATTGGTGTAAATTTTCCGTGATTTTTATCAGAGAAACACAGTTTAGTTGCACGCCTTTACAGATATACTGTCAATTTAAACACTTCACAAATGACGAAAGTTTTTTCAAATACCGCCTTTATTCGGACATTTTTAGAATATTGTAAACAAGTCATTAATAATCAAGTTACTACAAAAAAAACACATGCTACTAATATAACAAATGCGCAAGTTTGTGAGGCTTGCACGCAAAAACTGCTGAACGGATTCAAATTTAATTTCGCACAGATATAGATAACACATAAATGATTTTTTATCATACAGTCACTTGCAAAAACTGGTTTACTTAACTCGTCGAGTACCGGTTTTATAGACACAATTAAAGAACAATAGGTCGCGGTCACCGGTGACCGCTTGGTGTTTGACAGATTAAACACACAATAGACGTTAAAATGTTGACATATTAAATTCAATGTTTTTGCACTAAAACACGACGAAAAATTCGCGTTTGCGTCCGTACGATTGGCCAATAAGTGTATGACTAAATTAGTACACGTTATCATACCAATATTTGTCTGCTATCAACGTAATCCACGTGAAAGTTATGTAACTTGATAACTCTTTAAATGTGGGAGAGCCATGCTTCGGCACGAATGGGCCGGCTCGACCGGAGTGATACCACGGCCGAGCAGAAGAACGACGTGAAACAACGCTTGCGTTGTGTTTCGTCGATTACCGAAGGCCCAATTACCCCCAATCCCTGAAACCCCAACAATCCTCGAATTTCTAATCCCAAAAGGCCGGTAACGCACTTGTAACGCCTCTAGTGTTCTAGGTGTCCATGGGCGACGCCGATTGCTTACCATCAGGTGATCCATCTGCTCGTTAACCGGCTTTTAATCTGGAATCACTATACTGAACTGATATTTGGAATTTAATCGTCCAATTTGACCAAATGCCGTTAAAATATGGTGGTAATTTTCTCAAACCACAACCTCCCAAGACCGCTGCAACTCCTGTAAGCCAGGATCTACGATAGTGTACAATAAAAAACATATTTGTATGAAATGGGTCAGGTAAGTTAACACCAAATTAATTCTGATTGTGAAATCTATCCTACTAATATAATAAATGCGAAAGTTAATGAGGATGTGACATAACATAGCATCACGCATTTTTATCCCCGAAGGATTAGGCATTACGACACTTAATGCCACTGTACAATGTAACACCCACTTTTCACTATTTACGTTATGAGTCCCATGTAATAGGGGGTGAGCCTATTGCCATATACCGGGCACGATATCAGACTCCGTGCTACTACTGAGAATTTTTTAAAACCCAGTAGTAACTTACCCGAGACCCCTTACCTAGCGGTCGCACTTGCAACCACTCGGGTCAACGAGGCAGTCGTATGTATGTATGTATGTTTGTTACTCAATCACTCCAAACCGGCTGAAGGGATCGGGATGAAATTTGGAACAAGGGGTACATTATAGTCTTTTTTTAAGGGGGGAAAATCATCGAATAACTGCTCCTGCCTGGGTGAGGCGGGAGGGAGTGTCAGACTCTTACTGACTAAAAACTACCCTGTTCCTTCTCCTGCACGTCGAGCCGGAGCCCCGGTAACCCGTTAGGTTCTCCGCGACTCCGAATCGGTATCAGCCTTGTTGAGCCCCATCCGTGGTGGTCTGATGGCTCTTTGAGGCGCCCGCGGAACGTTCGACGCCGTACGCTCGGGTCTGTTTCTGATCGGCCGGGGACCCATGCTCGCCGTCCGCAGACCCGCGCTTACGGTGGCCGGAGATCGTGTACATTATGGTGTGGAATACTTTTTATTCAATAACCCATAGATCCCCAAGCGGTCACCGGTGACGGCTCTCCACTACCTACATTATAGACCTTATTTCCAATGTTTAGAGATTACTTTTGTATGAACAAATTTAGAGGATGAAGTCAACGGGGAACGCTGGCAGACGCTAGTTACGCATACAAGTTGAATAAATAGTGACTTAATGACCTTGACATTAGCGCAGTAATTTCATTGTTGTAATGTAAAAACAAATGGTTTTCATAGTTTAATTTTTTCATTGGACTTTCGACTCATAGGTCTAAAGAATAAAGTAGATAATCTAATCAAGGAAAATTGACAGAAAGGAGTATAGGTAGACGTGCTGACGAGGAAGACATTGCGATGACCGATGTCTCGTCTCGTCAGCACAAAGATAAGCCATCTTATCTATTGAATGAATTTCTAGAAAAAATCTCTAATACTTGGCAAAAACACGTTTCGTTGGATGTATTTATTCAATTTACTTTAGATACTCCTCCAAGGGATTTTCTACTGTATAACGATACAGAATAAGGTTTGAATTTCATTGAAGAAGCAAGACTAGGACATACAGACTTCATACGTTTTATAAACAATTACACAATCGAAAATTCATCTAGTACAAAATTCCTCACATTCCCTTATTGCGACGCAAAAATCCACTTTAACATTAACGCCTAAAGATTTAATTTTACTTAGCAACGATTTCATACACTCGGCAACGCTAAATTCGTCACCTCTGAACTACAATGCAAAAACTGCTTTAACTTCAACAGAAAAAAGGTGACATTTGCATTGGCCAAATTCAGCGAAAAATGGTATATCGGTAAAGACTTCTAATTTTAAAATTCCTCAAAACGAACTACAATGAAAAATCAACTTAAATAACAGCGAAAAAAGGTAGCATTTGCATTGCCGTCTAATATTCGTACATCCGCATACATAGATAGACAAAACAAAACGCTCATTGCAAACACCACCTTAACTTCATTGACACAAGGTCTCATTCACATTGGCTAAAAGTTACGTTCAAACAAATGGTGTTTGCTACCTCCATGCATGAAATGATGACGCCATAGCTACGTCATTCAAGGTCAGTGTTGCGTCTGACGTCATTTGTATACAATCGCACCTGGAGATGAACATGAAGGATTCAATTTTAAACGATGGTTGTTTCGTATGGAGATAAAGTTTGAATTTTAGTAGACAGTAGATATACCTATGTAAATTAAAAATGTAATTAGTCCGTCAGTTAGATAACGAAACAATATTAGACACGTATTTTTTATTTTGTCGTATAATGAAACAATACTTAGATAAAACGGAGTTAAGTCTAGGAGTGGGAGCTCGTTACGTCACGCTACCCTATAAAATGTACGAAATCGTGACGTCACACGACATTTCAAATCAATATACCGTCGAAAGTATTCGTTTCTGCAAGAAAATAAAAAATACGTGTGTAATGAATGATTTAAAATAATCTACCAGACGGACATTGAAATAAAATTTAGGATACTACCCTTTTATGAAGGTGAATTATTATTTTATGGTATAGTCCGGTAAACCGTGTGCTCTTTTGCCAAGTACTTATAATTGGTGAAAATGGGTATTACATTGTATATGTGCACCTCTATCTACCCCTTTGGAGATTTAGAGACGTAAATCAATCGTTCCATTTAATGGGGAAACAAAGCAGTGACGTCATACTTTTATACAGCATCAAAACACTTGTATCCTACTTCCTTCTAATATAAACGCAAAAGTTTGTATGTTTGTAACTCAATCATGCAAAATGGCTGAAGGAATCGGAATGAAATTTGGAACAGAGGTAGATTATGGTATGGCAATACACATAGGCTACTTCTGAAACCCACGGGAACGAGAGCAAAGTCACCAGCAGAAACTGCCAACGACAGATGTATAAACAAAATCATTATAAATTTATAACGTCCAACGAAAGTATTATGCTAATTAATTTCATGTCTAAACACTTTCTTTTGGATAAAATTTAATAAGTGAAACTAATTCATTTTGCTACGGTACCACCGTCGCATTCCGATAACTGCTTTAAACGGTTTTTATCTAAAAGTAGGTGGCAATAGATGAAAAGTGTCCAAATAAACCTATATTTAAAGACACCCTTGTGTTGTGTATCATCGTGTGAGTGAGGTTACCGGAGGCCCAATTACTCCATTCCCCAATCCCTGAATATCCAACAATCCTCAAATCCTAGAAGGCCGGTCACGCACTTCTATTGCCTCTGGTGTTCCAGGTGTCCATGCGCGACGCCGATTGCTTACCATCATGTGATCTGTACGCTCGTATACCGGCTTATCCCATAAAAAAAAACACTCCCCTAAGCTATGCCTATATAAAATAATCAAGTCGCGGAGAACCTAACGGGTAACCAGGGCTCCGGCTCGACGTGCAGGAGAAGGAACGGGGTGGTTTTTAGTTAGTAAGAGTCTGACACTCCCTCCCGCCTCACCTAGACGGGAGCAGTCATTCGACGATTTTCCCCCCTTAAATAAAAAAAAAGCAAAATAATCATCATTTTGGCTTTTCATCAATCTATGAGCTAAGGATACGCTAGGGAACAAAGGTCCCAAGACATGTATCGGCGACATATACGGTGACAACGCGTAACTTATGTCCACACATATCACAGGACATTTGTCCCATGTATCCTTGGCTATAAGTGACATCTAACAGTACAAGTAAGGGATTAATTTAGGTGCTACGTAACGCTAAGTAACCTTTAGTAAAGAGATTCTTTAGGGGTAGTTGGTGACAAGTGCAACTTCATAGTCAAACTGAGAATCGGGCATCTTACTTTTTTGTGGTATAGGCAAACGAGCAGATAGATCACCTGATGGTAAGCGATCAGCGCCGCCCATGGACACTCGCAACATAAGAGGTGTTACTAGTGCAATGCCGGGTTTAGATGCAGTTTATTTTGAAACATACGTGTCTATTACTTTTTTAATAATCTAACTGACGAACTAAATGAACGTCTCCTATCAACACTGCGATTAAATACTTTGATTAATCTAAATCAAATCTTTTTTGATAACTTCGCAATCAACTAAGACATTAATGAACCATCCATTGCTGTCCAATCAACAACAGTAAAACGTAACACAACATCTTATAGATAAGGAAGGATCTATCAATATTATATTTCGCAACCCGCAACAAGATAATATTTGATTCTGTAATACACTCGTCAATTTTATCGTAAACCAGCATATTCTAAGCATTGTTTCGAAGCCAAGTTTGACCGATACAGCCAAACTATAAAACTGAATCTCAATAGAAATTCACAAGACGTGAGTTACACTGCGACACCAAGAGAATATCAAACTTGGGCACGATGCCATAATCATTAAGTCTCCCGAGTTGCGTGGAAGTCTACCAGCACACCACAGAACACAGGAGACATCGCGAACTAGGGCAACGCGAATAACCGCTCCACAACCCCAAATTACAAACAAAATACACCGCAAACCAAATTAGACCTTACAACTAAATAAAACCGCCATTTTTCCGTGCAAATCCACGTGCAACAATCAACCAAAACAAACAACCAGCTCCTCTTACCGGATAAAACGAAGATATCACATTTAACATTTAAAAAATATCACAGAAGTAGAAAAAAATGATTGCAAAAAATGTTGTATCGAAAATCGCAAATGACATATGCTAAACTTGACAGACTTTTAGGTTTTGGAACGCTCTGTCAAAAAATGTAAGCGGCCAGCCCCGGGACCATAGACGCGGTAAAGTTTCAACACGAAAGAGGTTAAGTTTGCAAACGGGAAAATTTTAGCGCGCTTTTTCTCAAGATGGCGGCCGCTGCGACACGTGGCGTTTTAAAAAGCGTGGCAGTCGTCTGCTGAGACTATTTCCCGCGTTATTTTATTTCTAGACGTTACATTTCGCGCTGATTATTTTTAGCTATGAATTTGTATCGGAAAGGGGACGTCGGGTCGTTCACTACATATTGTCGCATGAGTATATTGATGCGAAATGTTTTCTGGCATCAAGCACTTAGGTTGAAATGTTCGTGGATGGTTAAGCGATGACTATTCTTGAGTCAGAGAGATGATGAAATGCACTTTTCGTTTGCTATAACGCAAATTAAGAACGATTTTTATGTGACAGGGGCAAACGAGCAGGAAAATCAGCTGATAGTAAGCAATCAGCGCTACCTATTGACATGATACATTCAATTTTAAGTTGAAATAGAACCTTCTTGATTCTTCTAGATACTATTCAAGCAGGTTTAGTTCATCTTATCTTGGACAGTCAGTCCCTGTACTATCCTTATTGACTACATCAAACGCCACTACCACACAAAATATGACATCCCTTAATCTCCATGTCAAATGTCAGGCATATTTTCAGGAGATCAGTTTTAGAGTCTTGCTGACTGAACTAACATTTCTAGTCTGTGCTAGACTAAGGTGACATTCTAGGACATCGACTAGATTACTATCGATATATATAGAACATTGAAGTTCAATGATTTGGCTCAAGGAATGTAGATTTGTGAATACAGTAATTGCAGCGGCCAACACGAATTGTTGAATTTTCGAATTTTGTTGTAATTTGAATGACGCACGACGTATCTCTAACCCGCATGTTTTACAAAAACTTTTTAGCTTTTGATCGACAAATTTTCTTCACTGAACTTACAGGGAATGGAATTCTCAGTTTTTTTTTATGCAATAGGAGGTAAACGAGCAGACGGATCACCTGATGGTAAGCGATCAGCGCCGCCCATGGAAGTTCGCAACACCAGAGGAGTCCCAGGTGCGTTGCCGGCCTTTTACAGATCAAATCAAACCTTTGTCTCATTTTGCAATTACTATCAGCTTGATGGAAAGTAGTAACTGTAGCCTAAGTAATAAATACATCTGCAACACCAGGGTTATCGCTCGTGCGTTGCGAATTTTGTTAAATCCCTAGTACTTTCTAAAATCAAGTAAGTAGGCCTACATTATCAGATTAAACTATGCCATATTATTTTGGTTTCAATCAAAGTAGTATTACAAACATTTATAAAAATTGACCATTTACATAGTGATAGGAAAAGCTAGAACTACATTTACATATATACATACATACATAACCTCACGCCTGTCTCCCATGGGGGTAGGCAGAGACTATGGAACACCAAATGCTACGATTCCCACATACGTCTTTCGCTAAACCAAAATGGGTATTAGTCGAAAATATGATTCCCAAACAAGAAAAACATCACCAAAAATAGAAGAATGATTCACCCAAATTGGAATCTGACCCATAAATCCCCAAATAATTTTACACACGGCTAGAAAAGTTCAAATCTCCACAGGTGTCTGATCTAGTCAGTTCATTGACATTTCAAATGAGGCCGTATATTCGTGTGCGTGACGCCTACGTGCGCATACGCATGTGTGTGTTAAAACGGACCCAATTATCTCCCGACTGTTTATGACTTCCTCGTACTTGCGAATATTTTTGGGGGGTAAGCAGTTATGTAGGTGGGGACTCCAGCAGCGGGATCTGATAAACCTGATTCTTTTAAAATGCGATCTAAGCGCTTGCTAAGCGTGGAATTTATGGCACATCTTTTGCAGAGGAGGTTCATAGTCTAGAAGTTGATAGCTCAAGTTCAAGATCTGTTGATGGTGATGATGATAGGGTCCTTATTTGCTCTATATATTCCTTGTTGTCTCTTATAAGTGTTGATAGTGGCCACGAGGGTTGGTTCGGTGACGTAAGAATCCTACACTCCCTAGTCTATCTCCCCAAAATCTAGGCACAGTTTCTAGGTTTATAAATTAGTAGATATGTTATGTAGGAATGTAATATTTTGCTGCGGTTTTAAGTAGGCTATGTGTGGACTTTAGTGAGCGTGACCTAATTTTAGCACGGAAATAACTCGAATCATGTGTTAATACAGTTTTTACATCTTATAAGAGGAATCTTTGATTTGTTTGTAATGGGGTCTGTTCAATAACAAGGTTCATAAGAAGATTAGTGTTCAAATTAAAACGAAATTAGAAGTAGTGTTATAAAATTTTGCTACAATCTAAAGTTATTATCGTTACGTTCCCAAAGTCGGGACGAGGCCCTTAATGAGTGAAATAAGTACGATATATCTAAGTTTCACGTTGGTGGTGTTGTTATAGATGACAGACAGTTCAATATAAGGGATATCTTTAGTTTTACTTATGATGAAAAATGATTTACGTACTTCTATATCACAATGGCGTCTTATTGTTGGCCCTAAACGAAAGCCACGTGTTTGTTTAACTAGACTAATTACTGGTGGCCTAAATTAATTATTGGGGCCTCTAACCAAACCAGAGCGAATACACATCAAACAATAGTACTTTAAAATCATCTACACTGGGTAAGGAAGTATTTATTTTTTTATCGGATAAAGTAGACGAGCAGACGTATCTTCTGACGGACAATCAACAAGTTGCAGTTATCGCGATGACAAATATACCACCAGCTCTACTAGGCGAGTAGTGCAGAAGCACCCTAAAAGCGACGGTGCTGCCATCTATTATAGTCAAATGTCTATTGCAGGCAAAGACCCTAAAGACACGGAATCCTTACAAACCGAACACCAAAACCACAAAGAGACAACGCTTAAAACATCTCCAACAAAATCTTGCAGAATAATCCTAAATCCAAAAATGTGTTTGCTGAAAAGGACACAATAAATCTATAACTAACACACACTACATTTTTGTAAAATCAAATCAAAAACACAAAATAAAAACACGTGCAAGAAAGAGCCAATATAAATGAGGTGCTACATTTCTTAGGTGCTTCGATTATGGACGCCCCAACTGCCTAGAAACGGCATAGTAAAGATGTTTACGAAATTAGGATAGTTAAACAAATATATTTTCCAAATTAACCACAATCGAAGCAGCAAAGAAATGTGGATAAAAATAATGAATACTTACCGCTTTGATATCGTCGTAATCCTTCGAATCCAACACTCTTCTTCTAGAAGATGGAGTATCAGGGCTCATGTTAGTATCATCAGTCGGTTCACTAATAGTACTCTCAGTACTCGTCTCCATTGATTTAATCTCCTCCAAGTTCTCCTTCCCTTCTTCACTCTTTTCCGTTCTCTTCTTCAAATAATTCTCATGTTCAAACGTTTTGTTCTCAAAACCGGTACCGCTAGGAGATTCTATATCATTGTCGAGAAGTATTCTATCATCTTCTGAGTCTATGTACTTTAAACTAGCTCGTTTCCTTGGCTCTGCTTTCACATCGTTCTTAGGTGACTCCTCATTAACCGTATGATTTAAGTCTATCTGTTTTTTCGGCGTCGTCCCTGATGAAACGGGCTGCGAGATCTGAATGTAGGAAGCGAAGTTAGACGTATGTTTAGGAGTTTTCGTTTGTTTCTCTATATCATTCTTTATATCTTTAATTTTACTTCCATCTGAATTATTTTTCTTATAATCCAAATCGCCATTTTCTACGTGGATGACTGTGGACTTTTCTAGAATCTTTCCTATTGGGTTGTTTGGGTCTAGCTGGCTTTTAATGCTGGCTAGACGGTCGGAAGGCAGTTTCGAGGTGAGAGAGGTGGACATGGAACTATTTCTATCGTGTATTGGTTTGGCTAGGCATACTGGCTCGGATATAGTCTTACTGAGTGATAGGTCTGAGTTGGAGTTGGATCGGGAGCTGGAGGAACCTATTTCCCAGCGCAACCCGTTCTTTTCGTAAGGCAGATGTACTGGTACCGGCTTTTCGTCTTTCGGGACGATTTTTGTGTAGCCTACGGTCCCGTTTTCGCAGTCCTTGAGCTGGTTTAGATATTGTTCGGTGTACCGCGAGTCGTTCGCGGGTAGTTTCGTTACGGTCATTTTCGGGTCGAATCTCTTTCTGATCTCCGACACGGAGGGCACTTCGTTTCCGTTGGTGTCCTTGACACCGTTTACCATTCCCCTCTTGTAAACTGGTGAGCTTTCCTTATACGATCTTCGTTCCGGTCTCTGGTGTTCAAATATTACGCTTATTTTTTGTTCTCGTGACGTAAACTATGCGACATGTGATCAGTGTGTGTTAGTCCAACATTTAGATCATGCTTTGCTGTAATACCTGATGCACCATTCATGGTACTTTGAGTCAGATATGAGTTTACTAAAGTATTGTACAAAATAGCTGGATGTAGCATGAATGTTACACGTGTATATGGTATTACTAGCAAATTCGCATCTATGTTACTACTGTGACACCTGTTGAAAGGTTCAGAATTGCTTGTACATTGACTGGCGTTTACTACCTTTCAACCGGTGCATGGTCTACTATATTTTGAAAGCTGTCAATTTAATGTTTTGGCTCTTTATTAAGTGCGATGTTAACGAACGTACACACACACTCACACGCGCACACTTTATCTGTGTGCCTGCGAAATTTTCGACAAATAAAAATATGGCCAGTTGTTTGTGGTTTTTGGAAAATAAAACTCAGCTGATGTGATGACCTTCGGGATAGTTTGTCGAAACGAACTTTGCCGAAGTATGATGATGCATGACATGTGATGTTCAGTCGTGTAAGATATTCATGGACTTTTGATTGACAGACAAAAACTCAAAAAACTAAATTATTTTATTTCGTTTCGTAACGAAAAACACAAATTACAATAATGAATGAAGTTTTCAATGAACCGTAAAAACTCTAATGATGATAATTTATATTATTAATCACTATTCTTACCTAAAAACAATAAAAAACGAAAACAAGAAGCCAATAGGTTACTAAGAAGGCTAAAAATGATATAAAACCTTTATGCATGCTGTCAATTTTGACAGTGACATAACACCACAAACCAAATCATTTATAGAGTGAGAGTGTGACAACATATAGCTATCTCGTTTACACCTTTACTATTAAGTTTTAAGTTAGAGCGAGATGACAAGATTTTATTTAAAAATAATGCTGAAACATCTTACCACGGCCGGACATAGGATGACTCCAAATAAAGATATGTTACTTTTATACATATTTTCGTCTGATCGTCACAATGAAAGAAAATACAATAAAAATAAATTGTATACGAATCATATATCTCGGAGGTTATGTAAAAATTATCACCTTTCAAGGGTAAATGACATAGTTTCCATACATATGTATTAAACTTACACTGAAGTAGAATATTTGGTAAATATATTTTTAGAATAATATTGTAATAAAGATGGCGGAGTTAAATACATATGTCACCAACTCTATTCATCCCGCGAGTGTAGTATACCCGACTAACTGACTATAGTTTCTTGCTCGTCCCTCTGCATTCGAAACTACACTTTGGAACGAGCACCTAGCTTCACTGACAGACAGACTGACGGACAAATTTTGACATTTCAAAAATGTCTAATTAAGGTTAATAGAAATAAATGCTTTCACTCTATGAAAGTTTTGACAGAGACCGGGCAGTAGCGCTCTCTGATGTAGAAACCAGTGCCTCTAGCCAAACGCCACTTTAGCGCTTGTCTACAGAGAGAGTAGAAATCAAAATGTATGAGGATAGTTTTTTTTAGTATAGTCACTTAAGCTGCCTTTATTATGTACAGGGCGCATTATACCGGTTTTCAATACTTCCGGATACTTTGCCTGTTTAACACTAGTATTAATTAATTTCACCATAACACTGGCCATCTTGATACAAATTGATTTTATGTCTATGCACCTAATATTGTCCATGCCAGGTGCAAATGACACTGACAAGTGTCAAAATTTACGTCAATCACTACATAGTATAAAACAACGTCGCTATCCGTCGTCTGTCTGTCTCTATGTATGCTTAGATCTTTAAAACTACGCAACGGATTTTGATGCAATTTTTTTTAATAGATAGAATGATTCTTAAGGGAGATTTATATGTATAATACATGCGTATTGCACCGGGGTTATTGGGTCGCTAGTTCCATATATTTTGGTTTTCTACTCTACATGTAGACAAGCACTAAATGGCATTTGGCTACAGCTGCTGAGCCTTTTATACTGTGATCTCCAACCCGCCTGCCTGAGGAGATGATGGCAAGCCCCTCTTATGTAGAGGAGGCTCATAGTGCAGCAGTGGACTGATAACTGCTGTGACTTATTGCCTTATGAAGTAGATATAATAGTATAAAACTATATGTCTATTTATGTTGTCACACTCTCCTCTCATTACTGTAATAGTTAATAATAAATCTGTATGTGTGTAGTGTGTTCTTGTATGCTTGTTTTGTGTGTCGTGTACTAGTAATTTTGTTTTTTTTATTATTATTTTTTATGTTCAATACGATGACGTTTGGCCGCTATACAGGGTGTAAACGGGACGCCGAAAAACGCCGACAGGTGATGGTCAAAAACATTTTTTTTTATGGCTTAAGCCGGTAAACGAGCAGATAGATCACCTGATGGTAAGCAATTAGCGCCGCCCATGGATACCTGGAACACCAGAGGCGTTACAACTGCGTCACCGGCTTTTTGGGGATTAGGAGTTTGAGGATCGTTGGGGATTCAGGGATTGGGGAGATTGGGGAAGGGGAAGGTAATTTTCATAAAAGTAAGGAATTAAATGTTTCTTTAATGTAATAATAGTTGTAATCAACTGCTGGAGGCTGATGCTGCATGAATAACACGGAAACAAAAACAAATTGTAAATAGTATTTCATTTTGTCAGCGTTTCGTTTACATCCTGTGTACTAAATATTTATTTTAGATCTTTAGACCAATTTATAATGATGATATTTATTGGTTTTTTTTAAAGAGGGTCTAAGTTCCTAATAAGTTTTAGTGTTATTTTCGAACTAGGTATTTCATGAATTTACTTAGTGGTTTTCGAGACTAGTCGTTGTGCGACCAAGGCGTCCTAATGAAAGTTCTATAGATTTTTTAATGTTTGAAAGAATCTAAGTAGGTTTAATATCTACGTAATGTTATATGCACCGTAAATACTTATTTAAACAAGAATTTCGAATATCCAAACTTGTACGGTATCAATAGATTTGGTATTGATTTCTATAGTAACTGAGCGTCCTTGACCTCAAGGTTCAAGGTCATCTATAATACATTTATCATCGATCCTAGATTTATACGTCATCTTTTTGTTATTTGGTACCTACATACTAATTGTATATGACTAATCATTTTAATAGGTATTTCTGTGCATCAATAGACAATGTCTTGTTTATTTTTTTATGACCGTATTTTAAATGGCGAATTGGCGATTTGATATTATTTTTTCGTATTAACAATTACGTTTCGATTGTGATCATCACGACAATGAGCATCAGAGTTCGTCCACAAAATAGTGTAAAAAAAAAACTAAAAAAAATGTCAAAACAACCTACAGAGAAAAAATTTCGCAGACACTCAAAATAAAAAATAAAATAAAAAAAGAAATATAGTACATTGATATAGAGAGGATGGAAGTGACAGATCATAATTACCTCTGATATCGTAGCTGCGGAGTTCCGTGCTTTTCTGGCCAATCGCGTTGGGTCAGACATTGGAGGCCGTCCGATATCATTGGATATAGACTTCGACCTTGAAATCTCCCCAAAGTTCTGGTTAAGTTGCTGCTGTTGCTGAATCCTCTGCGTCAAAGGTATGTAGTTGGCTGGTGAATATTTATTATACCAATCTGCGTGTGACATCGCCAAATCGGCTGATGGGATCACAGGACGTCTCCGGCCAAGAGTGTCACTTGATGTTTTGCTACTTTCACTCCTAGTTGTTGAGATATCTCTGGAGCGGGATTCACTTCTCTCTGAGCGATACCTGCTAGAGATACCGCTGTCAGAGTCAGCGATGCTCGGCGCTCTGGAAGTCCTTGAGCGCTCCACAATAGTCTTTCTCTCACGATTCCCATCAAGGTCAGAGAACCGTGATCTATATTCTGACTTTTCGAAACTTCGTATGGTGCCATAGTTTTCGCTTGTAGACCTGTAGTAGGGTTTGTCAACTGTCGATGAGGTCAAAGTGGACCTGTACGAGCCGGAGAGGCTCGATGACGTGGTGCTGTATCGAGACGGTGACACGACGGGCATTTTGGCGGATTCCAAGTTACTTCTTACTGTGTTTAACACATATCCTTATTGTAAGTATGTCTTAGTCTATTCTAGTCTAACTTTAATTCTGGACGGCGGACGTTTTCTTTGCATGATTTCTTCTAATACACTTTGGTTAGTTGCTTATTTGGACTTTCCTGTAACAAATTGTATTTGATTAAAACTTAGAATACTATGAAAAAAAAAAACATAACTTATTTTATAAATATATTATCTATGGACACCAGCGACATTAGAAAAATAACAAGTGTGTTGGAGACAATATAGGATGGCCCTTTTTAAAATGTCACCTATAGACTTGAGATTTCTTTATGGCCTATGCCAGTAAACGAGCAGACGTATCATCTGATCACTGTTACCAACCCTACTGTTTTAACAGTAGATTTGCTGTTTTTGCTTTGATGTCCATGTTTTCTGTTTCATTCTTATTTTCTACTGTTTTCTTTCTACCAAAACAAAATTCCCGATACTATCGATTTTTGAAACATGGACAAGAATTAAAGAATGGAGGAGACTCTCAAACGTTCCTTGCGTTGTGTGAATTACATAGTAAAAAAGCTTTTGTGCCTACCACAGTAGGACCACATAGCAGTGCCGTCGTAGAAAGGTTATTTTCTGCTATAAATATTACGAAAACCAAATTACCTACGTATCAGAACATCGACTACAACTATTAAAGGACAAAATCCGAAATAACCGATTGCTATTCATTTGAATGTGAGTTCTAGTCACTTAAAAATATGAAATGAGCGCTTTTTTCTTTACCTACTGCTTTCTACTGTTTTTTTTTAAGTGAGTTGTTGTTTTTTTGTTTTTTGGGGTTGGCAACACTGCATCTGATGGTAAGCAATCGGCGTCGCCCATGGACACCTGGAACACCAGTGGCGAGGAGATTCAAAGTAGAAATATAATCTATTCAATATTTTTCTTTTCAGGATTTCCTACCATACAAGTTAAGTTACCTAGCATTCTGTTAAAACTCAAAAATGTCCTGGTGTCGTAAGATTGTAAAAATCTTTACCCGATTTTAACAAAATACTCCTAAGAATCAGGTCATATTCAATAGTTTTATGTCTGGGTCTCAATAGCCAGACTACAATAGCGAAGGTTTGCCAAGAAATACACCATTAATGCCAGTATTGGATCTATCACCATACTTAAATCCTATTCTTGTTTAAATAGAATCCTTTGAGTATTTTTATTAAGGATAAAGCTGGAGATTAAAGATTATGGTATTATGATTACCCTAACGTTAACTGGTAGAGAATGCAATATGGCATTCAGTTCGCCTTATGTAGCTTTTACCCGCGGCTTCGCTCGCGTCACAAAAGGTTAAAAAGCCAATGTGACATATACCAATACACACAGCGCCATCTACACCAATGCTTTTGTTTTCCTTCGGGAATATCAAATTTTTCCGGGATAAAAAGTACCCTATTATTTAATCTGGACTTCTAACTATACATCTGCAAAAATTCAAAGCAATCGGTTTAGTAGTTACGGCGTTAAAGTGGAACAAACAAACAAACTCACTTTCCGATTTATAATATTAATAAGGAAGTAAGGATTGTGTAATCAAATCGTTTTCATTAAAGACTAAATAAATAAATTTGTGTAGACTATGGTAATTAGATGATACTTATCACATAGGTCCTACAAAAGTAATAATCATCACGTCTTTAATCCCCGAAGGGTTAGGTAAAAAGTGCACATTACGGCACTTAAAATGTCAAACACCGCGAGGAGACCGGTGACCGCAACCTATTGTTCTTTAATTGTGTCTATTCTATAATGACTCAAAGAGATAATGCCACTGTACAATGTAACACCCACTTTTCACTATTAATTTTATGAGTCCCATGTAATAGGGGGTGAGCCTATTGCCATATACCGGACACAATTCCAGGCTTGTGTAGCATAAATCAGGACAATATAGTATTTGTGCTCGGTATGAAATACTCGCCCCCTATTACATGGGACTGATAACATAATAAATATGTACTGATTGCAAAAAGTGGGTGTATTGTCAATATACCTATTACTAGCTACTTGCGCGCGGTTTCACCCGCTCTGCTCGGCTCCTATAGGTCGTAGCGAGATGGGTTATAGCCTATAGCCTTCCTCGATAAATGGACTATTCAACACAAAAATAATTATTCAATTCGAATAAGTAGTTTCGGAGATTAGCGCGTTCAAAGAAACAAACAAAAAAACAAACTCTTCAGCTTTATAATATTAGTATAGATATAGATTATACTTCCCAGTTCCTGCCATTCTTTATTGTACTATTTAAACTAAGGCTCAGATTTGAACTAACTACCAAAGCGCCAGCTGATGCAAAAGTCTAAGAAGAACATTATGCATAAACAAAAATAAATAATAATAACAATTTTTTTTTAGGTGTAAATATTTAATTTTAATTATTTATTTCAATAAGAAGTGTAAGTAATATCTGTAAGTATTTCGTAGAATAATAACAATTAATACATTTATTAGCACTTCATAGAATTAACACAAAGAAGCCCTGGCTCTTGTACTAGATATCCCTGTATCACATTAAGTTACCGGTCCAATTCAATCCTTAATTGCATTTTACAAGGTTTAAACTTACACCGCTCTCGACTAACTACATTATAGACCTTATTTCTAATATTTAGAGACTACTTTTGTATGAACTAATTTAGGGGATGAATTTCAACTATTTTCCACGGTTTAAACAGATGATTACGCACCCTGACAGCAAGGGATATAGATAATTTACTTGCATAAACAGGGGTGCTTACTCTTGAAACCAATCTCAATGTCAATGCAATTTCAATCCAATCCAATCCAATAGGCTCACCCCCTATTACATGGGATTCGTAACATAAATAGTGAAAAGTGGGTGTTACATTGTACAGTGGCATAATGTGCACCTATGCCTACCCCTTCGAGGATAAAAGGCGTGATGTTATGTTATATTATTCCTGCAACAAAAATTTACACATTCATAAATCTTTTACCCAAACCAAACATCAATACTTTAACATCACGCCTTTTATTCCCGAAAGGGTAGGCAGAGGTGCACACAGAAGTAACACTCACTTTTCACTAATTATGTTATGAGTCCATGTAATAGGGGGTGAGCCTACTGCCATATACCGGGCATATTTCCTGACTCCGTGCTACTACTGAGATTTTTTTTTAAAACCCAGTAATACTTTGCCCGACCCGGGAATCGAATCCGAGACCCCTTGCCCGGCAGTCGCACTTGCGACCACTCGGCCAACGAGGCAGTCCAAACATCAATATACACTATGACCTCACAATTATTCAACAAGACATCACTCAAAATCCAACAAGAGATAAATACCAATAAACAAAATACTATCACCAATATTTTTGTTTACATCGGTCACCATGACAATTATAACTTATCTGAAGCTAATTTACAAACAAAATGATAACAAAAGTACTATAAATATTTAAGCGCTTTTGTAATCTTGTTTCATATGATAAGTAATAAGCTGTACAATCGTCATGCACATATCAGCCAGTCTACTGCCTCCCACAGTCCTCCCTCAATGACTAAGGAAGCGACCTGCATACAGCGGCTCTGAGTTTTAAGTGTTACTATTTACTGATAGAACTTTGATATGAAATTTTTGCCAAAGCTATGTAGTCAGGAATATATGAATTATTCTTCTATCCCTAGTAAGCAGGCCACCGTAACCGCGGGCCTGCGGACGGCGAGCATGGGTGGCTCCCCGTCCGACCAGAAACAGACCCGAGCGTACGGCGCGTCGCGTTCCGCGCGCGCCTCAAAGATCCATCAGACCACCACAGATGGGGCCCAACAGGGCCGATGCCGATTCGGAATCGCGGAGAACTTAACGGGTAACCGGGGCTCCGGCTCAACGTGCAGGAGAAGTAAGAGTCTGACACTCCCTCCCGCCTTACCCAGGCGGGAGCAGTCATTCGATGATTTTCCCCATTAAAAAAAAAATCCCTAATCAGCAAATCTCTAGAGACTAGCCATTAGGAGCCAAAACCATGAAAGATTTCATAGGACTTAAGTTTAATTCTTTTTTAAGGTTTGATTCTTTTTTTATTGACTATGGGTTGGCGTTTGGCCACTATCTAGCCCGATGTTAAGCGATGCTGCGGTCTACTATGTAGGACATCTACATAAGCAACCTATTCACTCAAGAATTGAAGACAGCTATGTGCCCAGGCTTTATAAGCAAACTAGCGACCCGCCTCGGCTTGGCACAGGTACAATATGCATGTATTATACATATGAACCTTCCTTAAGAATCACTCTATCGATTAAAAAAAACCGCATCAAAATCCATTGCGTAGTTTTAAAGATCTAAGCATACATAGGGACAGACAGACGGCGGATAGCGACTTTGTTTTATACTATGTAGTGATGTTGCCTTACACTAGGATTTTCTCCTGCATCATGGGTGCATATACAAACATATAGTATGTCTAAGTTTACCTATAAATATTTAATGCTTCTAAACTCAAAGGATATATTGCCAGCTCTTCTGTCAATATCATGAGGTCAGATAACTGCTGGAATTTAATATGTAACTACAAAATATACTGGGGTGAATGTCCTACAATGTCACAGACACCTGCTGTTGTCATAGTGATATAATTTCAATGTAATAATTATTTTTTTATTTATAGGATAAGCCGGTAAACAAGCAGAAGTATTACCTAATGGTAAGCAATTGGCGCCACCCATGGACACCTGAAACACCAGATGTGTTACAAATGGGTTTCGGCCTTTTGGGAATTTGAGGATTGTGGGGGATTGGGAGAGACTGTGGAGACTGGGGTGTAACTGGGCCTCCGGTAATCTCACTCAAACGACGAAACAAAACGCAAGCGTTGTTTCACATCAGTTTTCTGCTCGGCCGTGGTATCATTCCAGTCGAGCCAGTCCGTCCGTGCCGAAGCATGGCTCTCCCACACTTTGACTAGACTACACAGGTTCAGAGAGTGAGAGAATAGAGAGTGCACCTGTGTTTGTGCATACACATTTTTTTATACTTGATAGTTTGATGTTTAGCCACCATCTCGCCTACTGGGAGCGATGATGTGGCTGATGATAGAGCACACCAACCTATGAACAACCTGTTCACTCGGGACTTGAAGGCCGAAGTTATATTTGTGCACTGTTATCTCTCTTGCATGGTTAGCTAGTCTTTTTTTTTAAGGGTGGAAAATCATCGAATGACTGCTCCCGCCTGGGTGAGGCGGAAGGGAGTGTCAGACTCTTACTGACTAAACACCACCCCGTTCCTTCTCCTGCACGTCGAGCCGGAGCCCCTAGACTGATAGATAGCCTGGCCACCATGATTGTTGATCGGGAGACTACACGTAATATCATGCCAAATATTAGCAAAGGTGCATCCTTTGGTTCCCTAGTTACTTTTTGCAAATAAAGACTTGTCACACATTGGCTGACATTGGAGACTTCTTGCTACAACTGAGAATTAGAAGTATTCACTATTTTTACTGTATTATTGTAGTTACTTAAAAACAATATTATCTGAAAGCAAATTAGTAACTATGTCATTTTATTTATTTTTTTTTTCTTTTTGTTTTTTCTTTCTTTTTTTCTATTTCAACTACATGATTTAAGTTAGGTTTATACCCAAAGATTATACATAGCAATGAATACTTTACATATTTGTTGATAGCAGCTGTTACCATTCAATTAGATATTGGGTTAAACCTAATACTATTATACAGGGTGTTTGGCAGAATGTTGAACATACGAAAATGGTGGATAGGTGGGGTCATCTGCTACTTACTCAGCCCTAATTTATTTGGCCCTGGCCCACTGGATATTTTTAAATAATTTTTTTTCTTTCTTCTTGTTTCACCACTTTCTTAACTTGAAAGTGTAATTTTTATTAAAAATGGGTAAAACTAAATATTTAATAATTGCCTGTTTATGCCAGGGCCAAATAAATTAGGGCTAAGTAAGTAGCAGATGACCCCACCTATCCACCATTTTCGTATGTTCAACGTTCTGCCAAATAGCCTGTATAAAGTTGAAGAGTTTGTCTGTTTGGACGTGATAATCTCTGAAACTACTGGTCCGATTATAATAGTTCTTTTTGTGTTGGATAGCGAATTTACCGAGGAAATTTATAGGCTACAAAACATCACGATATGACCTATAGGAGCCGAGTTGTGCGGTTAAAACCGCAAGGAAGTAGCTATAGGGATTTTTTTTTAATCTTAAGTTTTGAGTTGTCATGAATAGAAATTCTAAAGTACCTATACTAAATTATTACATAGACAATCATGCATTGGTAAAACCTTTTTGCTAATTTTTAAACAATACAAAATGTGTTGATGGTTATCTATGCAACTGTTTACAAACTCATTAGGTAGTAATACTCCAATGACCTAGAAAATAAGGTTTACTGTTGTTTAAATACAAAGGAATGCCTACAAAGAATTGGGGATCTGATAACAAAATACTACAATAACATTAGCTGGGTGACCAGCTGTAATTTTACACTGGATTATGGGTAAAGTAGAAAATCATGTTTGATATTATCAAATAAGACTTTCTACGGTTTTAGTGTTGATTTTATCGTGATAGGGAAAATTATTCTGAAATTCCAAGTTGACATTCAGTCTGAAAAACAGATTGCGCCATTTATTGCATTGAACAGATGATTATAGATTACACAAAAGTGAAAGGCAAAGACAACATTGCAATATGCCACAGTTTTTATGCACAAACCTTTTTTGTAAACAAATCCTTCACGGATTCCTTTAGAGGAGAATTTTCACAACTGGTAACTTCACGTAAAAAAAATATTGCCGTGTTCGTTGGTAAGTAAAACACGGTTACCGCGATGCGTATTCTACTCGATTCAAGGTCATGCACTAAGAATTGATCCAATTAAAACCTTCACGGACATTCCGCGCACAAAAGAATCCACACAACAAACCAGGCAGAATAAGGATGAATAGCATCATACCTTTGCGTTAAAAACACGTAACTTGATACTATGGATCGAAATATTGTTTTTTTACGTCAAGGACACATAATAAAAACTAGAATTTGAAGCGTAATTACAACTTTCACACGTCTTTACAGCTTCGCAGTCGCAAAATCATCAAATATAATTCCAAAAATACACTCCAGGATTATTTTTAGCGACATATCATGACACAGCCTATGTTCATAAAAACACAAATTAAACAAATTATTCACGTTACATCACGTGTATGGTACGGCAAAACGTAAATATCGATCGTTAATAACCAGTTTTCGTGTGGAAAATACATTAGATACTCACAAAATTATGAAAAAAATCTCCGGTAACTTAGTAACAGAATCACACAGTTTTAACTTCGAATGTTGCGATTAAAACGATTATTTCAATTAGCACACGCGTCGAACACTTTTATCGAGAGTTGTGTATATTAAATTATATTAAAACGGAGCGCATACGTCGGAAAAATATATTTTCTTGCGCTCCTCTATGTAATTTTAGAAGGCTCCATGACTCCAATAGCGTGACGTCACGCAGATTGTTGGCAATCCTATTTTTATGCCACTTCCTACTCAAACGATAAAATGTCTTATTAACTTTATTTATCATGCAATTTTAATCCTTTTCTGCTAGCAATAAAGCACATTTTACTTTTATAAAAAGGATTATAAACCTGTGATGGTGAGCTGCAGTGCTGCCACTGTAAAATTTAAAAACCGTTAAAAAGTTTTTATGCATGACTCAACACCAGCTGATTGTTTTAATCTTGAAAATGTTTTATTTCAAATCAAATTATTTTGATAAAAAAACATTAATAAAATTATATGATATCCTGTTATCAGCAATATTTTAATTAATTTTTAATCTTTTAACTACGCTCCAAACAGTTCACACCGACTTAAAGGTTCAAGATTATACTGCTACTTATCGGTAGATGGCAATATACGAACAGCTACAACTATTCGACACTAGATGTCACTACACGTTTACAAGCTTACAAAATGCTTTGTGTTGAGCTTGTAAAGCAGTTTCTTGTAAATCGGTAATTAAACATGGATATTTTTCATTTTATATAATTATGTTTTTTTATTATTGTTATTAGTTGGTGTTTGTTCACCAACTGGCCTGGTGGTAAGCGAAAACAAATATTTACAATGCCTTTGTCTTTCTTTCCTGTACGGTAGAAAACGTATAGAATGGTTTTTTCTAAAGATTATTATTAATCTGACGAGTGATAACAATTGCACAACTTGAATCCCTGAGTTCTTTCCATCATCGTACCACAAGACAATCGGCGAAACGTCACCGATTCATGGTAGATGTCCCACCCACACGCACGAAGCGCTTCGCATCAAACTTCCTTGTGCGTACTGCTAAGGAGTGGAATTCTTTGCCAGAGTCTGTGTTTCCTGAAGGGTATATATAACCTGGGCGTCTTCAAGGCCCGAGTGAATAGGTTGCTTATGAGACGACGTGCTCCATCGTAGACCGCATCATTGTGCACCACCAGGCGAGATAGTGGGCAAACGTCGGCCCATCAAATATATATATAAGTATGTATAAAAAATGACTGACGGAAATCTTTCTAGGCAAATCCCGTATTTCTGCCTAAATTATCAGACTATGATGACCTTTAATAGACCATTAGTTATTTTTAAGTTCTGCATATTCTTTAACTTGCTTTACGTGTGAAAAAATTGCTTACTTTGAATTTTGTATTTTCTGAAAAAAACAAAAACAGTGAAGTTTTTATAAATTTTTGCTTACGCATGTTGGGAGCCCCCGTGACTCATGACCCAAGGGCTCCGTATAATTGACGCTAGCTACAACCCTGTCGTGTTCAATATAGGACCAAAAATAGTAGTTGGTACCTTTTTAATTGTGCTCAATAAAGCTTATTATTTTGCGTCCACCATTCAGTTCGTCACATTGCACTGATTCGCAACAAATGCAGGGTGCAATAAGTCAATACTTTTAATTTAAAATGGGTTCAATACAGAATTGTTAGTCAATTGTCAATTTGTTCCAATTAAAGAGGTCCTGAGGTTCTGAGGGACCTGCTCAGTTGTGATGCGACTGTTGTTATTACTTTATTGTAGGTACACCACAAAATCACATTATAGGACAATATTAACAATATAAGTACAATGGACGGTTATTATTTTTAAGGGGGGCAAATGTTCTAATTTCTTCTCCCTCCTATTTGACGCGGGAGGGTGTGCGGACTCTTACTGATTAAAAACCACCCCGTTCCTACTCCTGCACTTCGAGTCGGAGCCCCGGTAACCGTTTAAGTTCTCCGCTGCTCCGTATCGGCATCAGCCCTATTGGGCCCCATCCGTGGTGGTCTAATAGTTCTTTGAGGCGCGCGCGGAACGTTGCAAGTGCCTTTTTTTTGTTATTAATTTTTTTTCCCTCCCTGAATCCCCACCAATCCTCAAACTCCTAATCCCTAAAAGATCGGTAACGCACTTGTAACGCCTCTGGTGTTTCGGGTGTCCATGGGCGACGCCGATTGCTTACCATCAGGTGATCCGTCTGCCAGTATACCGGCTTATCTCATAAAAAAAATATTGTGAATCTCTCCACCTGAACGCTGAATGATTAGTTATTTGTGGAACGGATATCGAACCGTTACTCTACAATATACCTAATGAAATTTAGTATCATCGAAATATCGTCAATTACATTAACCGATCTTGATTAAAAAAATCTCCGCAAATAAATAGCATTTTGCAAATAAATAATATTTGTCTTTTATCGATCTTGATTTTTGACAGAAACTATAGAACACACATCACGCCTTTTATCTCCGAAGGGGTAGGCAGAGGTGTACATTACAGCTAGGGTTGCCACCTTTTTTTTGGTATTTAAAGTACATTGACGATTATAGGTAAGAAAAAAAAGTTTGCAAAAATAAAGTATTTTCGTGTAAAGTATAGAGTAAAGTATAAAGTACAATAACCTTAAATAACGTATAATACTTTATTATAAAGTACGGGTGGCAACCCTAATTACAGCACTTAATGCCACTGTACAATGTAACACCCACTTTTCACAATTTATGTTCGAGTCCCATGTAATAGGAGGTGAGTCTGTAGTTATCCATATACCGGGCACAATTCCAGACTACATGCTAGACAGGCGACTGAGAATTTTTAAAAACCTAATGATACTTTTCTCTACCCGGGAATTGAACCCGCGACTATTCAGCCAACGAGGCAATCTCTATATCATAAGAAATCTAATTCATTCTAAAGATTTTGGATTGAGACTATATAGAGATATAGAGGTCCTTCTCAATCAAATTAAAAAATAACTAAATATAAAAGGTAAAGAATAAAACAACGGAATATAGACGACAAAGTAGTTTATTTTGACTTTCAAAAGAGGTTATCGTTAATAATTTTTCTTAAAAATATAGATTCTAAAGGCCGATTTATCAATGCTCAGTTAAATTTCATCAGAGGTATAACTTTGAATAGGTATTTGACAATTCTTCCATACTAACAACTGTCAATTATGTCAATTTTATTCCACAGTTAAGAATTATGTGATGATTGAAGAATCGACCTTAACACAATAAGATATTCATATTAATATTTATTTATTTATGTGCTGTTTTTGAATAAATACCGATAGTGGTAAGTATAAAGGGTTATGTAAAATGTCATTCTTATAGGACAGATTACTGTCCTATAAAAATGACATTTATGATAGCCGAACAAGTGAAAAACGAATGTAGGTATGGGCTTGATATTAAGTTCTGAAACTTAACTACCTCTATATTAATTATTTATCTAATGTCAATCCCATACCTATACACAAGACAATGCTTTGTAATTTTATAAAAACTAAGTATGTTTATTTACTACTTACAATGTTAACTTGACAATGAGTATTAGGTACATCAATTGGGTAGTTACCAGGGTATAATAATTAAAAATCTAATTAGTCCGTCAGTTAGATTATGAAAAATATTAGACACGTATTTTTTTATTTTCTCGTATTAAGTTGCAATACTTAGATAAAATGGCGCTAAGTTTAGGAGTGGGAGGTCGTTACGTCATAACGTGCTACAAAATGCGACACGCTGTGACGTCACACGGTATTTCAAATTAATATATCGTCGAAAGTATTTAATTTTGTGAGAAAAGAAAAAATACGTGTCTAACGTTTTAAATTAATGTCCATACCAGACGGACATTAAAATAAAATTGAGGAAACTACCCTATTGCGAGTAAACATGGATCAACAGAGCAATACATATAGAAATACATCGTTACTTAAACTTATGTATAAAAAAAACCGTCTTCACAGATCCATGATGCAGCATATTCTCAGCAATTCACCAACGTTGCATATACCGAAAACCAGGAAAGTTAGTAGGCCGTACAGTCTCTCCTAAAAGTTGTAATGCAGTACTATACAACCTACTACCTCACCCGGTAGACGGCGATTTGACTTTTCTCTTCAAAACTTGTTTTCTTCTCTTCACTGTATCTTGTTTGGGAAGCTGGAAACAGGAGCTTTAGTATTATGGTACAATGAGGTTAAACGAGGGATGAAATAAATATATTCAGGTACAGACAAACAAATAATAATAATCAATTGAACCAACGAAACACAAGTGTGGGAGAGCCATGCTTCGGCACGAATGGGCCGGCTCGACGTGAAATAACCACAGCGTTGTGTTTCCTCGTGTGAGCGAGGTTACCAAAGGCCCATTTACCCTCCCCTTCCTCAATCTCCCCAATTACTGAATCCCCAAAGATCCTCAACCTCCTAATCCCCAAAAGGCCGGTATCGTACTTGTAATGCCTCTGGTGTTCCGAGTGCTGTCCATGGGCAACGCCGATTGCTTACCATCAGGTGATCCGTCAGCTCGTTTAACGGCTTATGCCCTAAATAAAACAATGTAACCAAGAATTGTATTGCGAACCTGATTGAAAAAGAGTAATTAAATATTTCGTTTTGACATTCAAAAGTGCCATCCTGGTCTAATTGAAATTAATGATTTTGACTTTGACTTGACTATAACCATAAGTTAACTGCTATAAGCAGTAGACTTAATGAAGGTTTTTATAGTAAGTACCTATAGATCGGCAAACGAGCAGACGGATCACCTGATGGTAACCAATCAACGTCGCCCATGGACACCTGGAACACTGGAAGAATTTAATCATCCCTCGTTTAAACTGTCAAACACCGAGCGGTCACCGGTGACCGCAACCTATTGTTCTTTAATTGTGTCTATAGATACGGTACTCGACGAGTTATTCTAACAGTTTCTAAACATTTATATTATACATACATTTCATGAGACATACTAAATAAATTAATTATGTTTTTCGGCTTACTCACGTAATTATATGACGAGGAACTCGACTAGTTTCAAGACATGCTAGAGGCTCATATTCATGAGCAGTGTGTAAACATAATACCTAATTAGTTTTTAAAGATATTACTATGTATTACAAAAACATGGAAGAAGAGACTGTCTGATTTTAAGTAACCCAACAGTTAATATTTACGGCTCTTTATCATTGTTTCTGAAAAAATTTTTTAATGTTATTAATTGTAATACTTTTTTTTTCTTACATAATAAGTATTCGTTACTGTTATATGAATTGAGTATAATTCAGTTTTTTTTTAAAACGCAAACAAAATTCTAAAAATATCGGACAATGCTTTAGCAATTATAATAGATTTTTTATAAGTACAAAAATATACGAAAATACTTGTGAATACCAACATGGTTGCAATAGCATACTTTTATAACAAATAACATAAGTTTTAGTATTAATAAACAGATGCGTAAAGCTATTTGTTTTGTTTTTAAAATCTAAGCTAGTATTTAGGAAATGTCCTAAATATAGGCTTGGGTATAAAAAAAAAATAAAAGATACTTAGTACGCACACAAATAAACACGTAACTTACTACTATCATAAGTTTGTCTGTTTAAATATAACAAAAAAACATAAAAGTACAAATATTAAATCCTAGCGCCACCTAGCGGAGCTCAATCAATATTACGCTTCAAACATATTTTTAGCGTCACACACGAAACAATATATTAAATCTACTTTACATTATTAAAAACTAAATTATTTACGCAGTAAAAAAAGACAAATATTAAGAAATCAATACTTTTATGAGACATATTATGTCGGAATACTAAAACGCTACTCAATTTTAAGTCGCGCTTAAGTATAGTAAGTTCTGTCTCTACAAATTCTTTGTTAAATGACAGAGATGGCACGATATTTGAGCACGACTTAAAATTGAGTACCTAACGTTTCAGTATTCCGGCGTTAGTAAATTCATTATTATGTTTTTGGCTTACCCACGTAATTATTTGACGAGGAACTCGACTAGTTTCAAGCCATACTCGTCGAGTAGCAGCGTGACAGTCGCCACGTCGCGGGTCGCGGTGTAGTGTGTGTGACACCTCTCCCTATAAGTAAGTAGTGTAAGTTAGCTCTTAAGACACTTAATTAAAGACATTCATAAGAACAACACATTGCCAGTGCTGCCACGCGGGCAGCGCTGAGCACGATTACGGAGTTATGGATATAAACTAAAAGTGCGTATCAGTGTTCGCAAAAATGTAAAAAAGTGGAGCAATGAGGGAGACGTGTTGTCCTTAGGAATAACTTTAATTGAGTGTCTTAAGAATTAACTTACTCTACTTACTTATAGGGCGAGGTGTCACACACACTACAGCGGAATTCTGCTCATGAATATGAGCCTCTAGCATGGCTTGAAACTAGTCGAGTTCCTCGTCAAACGGTTACGCGAGTAAGCCGAAAATATAATAATTAATTTATTAAGAAATTGTCGATAATAACATCAACATTAAAAAACTATGGAACGAGAAAAATAACCAAATTATCTAAACTATACAGTTATAAGATAAACTGCTGTACTCAGAGACATTGAATTATAACTGAAACTATTGATTGGTACCTAACGATTTTGTTTCGACAACAATAGGGATGATGACAGTGTATTAAAATTAAAAATCTAATCAGTCCGTAAGTTAGGTAATGAAAAAATATTAGACACGCAATTTTTTTCTTGTGCATAAGAAAACAATACTTAGATAAAACGAATCAAACTTTAGGAGTGGGGGCTAAAACGTCATTTCTACGTATAAAATGTACATAGAAGTGACGTCACGCGACATTTCAAATCAATAGGTATATCGTCGAAAGTATTTGTTTCTGTAAGAAAATAAAAACATACGTGTCTAATGATTTAAAATAATCTACCAGACGGACATTGAAATAAAATTAGGCATCTACCCTATTGCTAAGGACTAGGTTAAGTCACCATTCAATGACTCTGAGTACGGCGTAAAGAGTGGTGCTAAACTTATCAAGTGTTTATTATGGGAAACTATAATATCAATATATTTCCGAAATGAATAACCGACACCTCAATCCAAAATCTTTGACAAAAATTTCTTACATGTCAAGTTTTTTATAATATTGGGCGGTAAACGAGCAGACGGATCATCTGATGGTAAGCAATCAGAACCGCCCATGGACACATGCAACACTGGAGGAGTTACTAATGCGTTGCCGACCACAATTTATCAATTTTTAACTTTATTAATTTTCTGTCGAAAACTTGGATCGATCCAAGAATTTCGGATAAGGATCGGTTATTAATTTCTTTAGAGTTATTAGACACAAGTAGGTTGAACACATCCTTAAATGCGATTGGAGTAAGAATATTCATTTGTCAAATAGTTTTTGATGATTTTTGTATTCAAATAAATGAATTTAAAAACGATCAGCTTGTAACTGTTACACTGCTGATAAAAAGCCTCTTCTCACACGGAGAAGGAATGAGCATTAATCACCATGCTGGCTCAAGAACCGTTGATGCTTTAAATAAAAACAAATACCTATTCAAGATAGTTGTTAGACTTTTACTTATTATATTTACTTGGAAAAGTAATATTTCATTTCTCACTCCAACCGCAAACACACAGTACGTGAAAAAATAAAAATAAATATTAAAAAAGTGAAGAAAAAAAGAAGAAAAAATCAAAAAAATGGTGAAGAGCGACGAATTCCCACCACAACTGCGCCCACGTATCACCAAACTTGTGTGGGAGACACACGTACACGACTAAACAATAGCAGCACGAACACAACTCGAAAAAAACGCAATTTTTCCCATATTTCCATCAAAAATACAGGACAATGTGTCAAAATCATACAACTAATAGTGCACAGCATCACAAATACACTATCAATAGCTAAAATCCCAACTATTGTTAAAAAAACAACAAAAAATTGACGTAAATTTTAACAATAGTCGCGATTAGTCGTGTCAGAATGCGACTGAAAAGTCGTGCAGTCGCGTCACCCCAACGGTTAAACGCACAAGTTCGGATCTACGGGTTCCAGTTAAGGGGGCGTTTTAGCTAAAAATACATAGAAAAACTAAAAAAATAAGAGGTTTAGCGCACATTACTACAAATAGTCTTAATAAATTTTAACTAACAGTTGCCTAAACATAGGTGTTTTATTAGGAGTGACCAATAATAGGCTTTTTCTAAGATACTTCTTTCTATCTTTAAATACAAATTCTGTTTGATTTTTAGAACAGCAATAGTAGTTTATTTGTAAAATAAAAAAAAAATGGTTTGAATTTGACAAAATCGACCGAAGAATAACACGGCATTTTTACCGAAATTCAAACACACATCACACCCAGATCAACTACTTGTGGATCAAACAAAGAGTTGTTCCATGCGAGAACCCGAAATTACGAAGTTATCCCGATCATTCCCGAAGTTATCCGAATCAAAAACGTCGTAATATGCACTAAAAGAGCGAGACACAATGAAAAAATGGTTTACAACAAAAATAAAAACACAAAATACTAGGAAATAATTAAAAAGAGAACATATAGTGCTTAATATAAAATTAAAAAATGAAATTTCTTTGTATAAACACATCTTTGTATCTCCAGAGGGAGGAAATAGAGGTGGACATATTAACAACTAACTTCTGCCAACGGCTTCGACCGCATTCCAGTGGGATAAAAAGTAGCCTATGTGTCATTCCATACCATAATCTATCCTTGTTCCAAATTTCATCGCGATCCCTTCAGCCGTTATCACGGGAAGGAGAAACAAACAAACAAAAAAAACCATATAAAACATTCGCATTTATAATATTAGTAGGATCACTGATTTCGATGCTTAATGCCTGGATCGATCCTGTTTTTGAGAGAAACTCTTTAGAACAAATGTCAAAAATCGATCTTAAATTCTTAATCTAAACATTTTGCACTATAGAGAGCAGTTAGACAAATCGGCAATGTGACTAGTATTGAGATCAGTTATAGAAATCGGTAATTAGATGTAACACTCACTTTTTACCAGTTGGCAGTTACATCCTTACTTCCTTACTAATATTATACATCAGAAAGTAAGTTTGTTTGTTTGTTCCGCTTTCACGCCGTAACTACTAAACCGATTGCTTTGAATTTTTACAGACGTAAAGTTAGAAGTCCGGATTAAATAACAGGGTCCATTTTACCTCGATCAAATGTGATATTCCCGAGGGAAAACAAAAGTATTGGTATAGATGGCGCTGTGTGTATTAGTATATGTCACATAGGCTACTCTTTATCCTTTTGTGACGCGAGCGAAGCCGCGGGTAAAAGCTAGTAAGTCTACTGAGGCTCCGTAAAAATATTTCGAATAAGATCGATTTTTGACATTAGGTTATGGAATGTCTGTTACAAATTGGGATCGATCCAATTCAAGATTTCAAATAAGGATCGGTTATTAACTTCCGCTGTAAGCTAACATCAACTTAATAAGGTATATTTTTAAACATAAAATTGTAGGTTTATTCTATTACATGGGACTCAAGACATAGCTGGTGGAAAGTGGGTGTTACATTGTATATGAGCATCTCTGTGCCTCGAGGAAAAATAAGTGGAAAACATATGTTTAGATTACTTTTAAAAATGTTTTGTTATGTTACATTACATTACATAACATCACGTCTTTTATCTCCGAAGGGGTACGGGTACGGCACTTAATACCACTGTACAATGTAACACCCACTTTTCACTATTTATGTTACGAGTCCCATGTAATAGGAGCCTATTGCCATATGCTAGACACATTTCCAAACTCCGTGTTGCTACTGAGATTTAAAAAAAACCCAGTAATGCTTTACCCGACCCGGGAATCGAACCTGAGACCCCTTGCCCGGCAGTCGCACTTGCGACAACTCGGTCAATGAGGCAGTGTTTTGTTATGTATAGAAGTTATTGTTTGTATCCTTAATTAATCTAAATATTTAGGGTAACAAGTACTTCCACTATGTTAGATTTACCCTCCAGACTCTAATGAGAGGGTAAATTAAACTAATAAAGGAGGGTAAATTAATTTAATAAATCCTACGGTAAAAAAATAATAATGTTTATGTCAACGTAATTGTTTTGGACGACACCCGTGTGGATATTTCCCCGTTTCTTGAATGCATATGATTATAAATGTTTCAAATTACTATTTTACAATAATTATGAAAATCAACAATGGATTACGCAAAAAATCAATGAACTATTTTGTACGGTAATTGAACACACCACATATTACATAGCAACCGGTTTCCCAGCCACTGCGACTACAAGCCTTCATTTTTTTTATGGAATAGGAGGCAAACGAGCAGACGGATCACCTGATGGTAAGCGATCAGCGCCGTCCATGAACACCCGCAACACCAGAGGAGTCACAGGTGCGTTGCCGGCCTTTTAAAAAGGAATACGGTCTTTTCTTGAAGGTTTGAAGGTCGTATCGGTTCGGAAATACCGCCGACGACAGATCATTCCACAGTTTTGCTGTACGAGGCAGGAAGCTACGAGAGAAGCGCACAGTTGTGGCCTGCCAACCATTATAGATGGTTCATATTAACCACTTGGTATGGTCTGACAAGGGAATAAATCCTCAGAACTTTTGTTGTAAATGTAAATATTAGGTACTCGAGAAGCGCGCAAAACATGTTGGTTATTAAACACAATTTTACATACATACATACATACGAACATAACTTCACACTTTTAAACCTCCAAAGAGGTAACCAGAGTCACTTTTTCACATACACATCACACCCAGACCCAGAACAACAATTTGTAAATCATACAAAGAATGATTACAAGTGGGAATCGAACCCTTAACACTATAGTAGTTGGTCACCTTTTTTTTGAGGGGGAAAACCACCCACCTAAGTGAGGCGGGAGGGAGTGTCAGTCTCTTACTGACTAAAAACCACCCCGTTCCTACTCCTGCATTTCGAGCCGGAGCCCCGGTAACCCGTTAGGCCTCCCGCGGCTCCGAATAACCTAACCACTGCATTTACTGTGTAGTCATAGTTGTTAAGGACTTGGAAATCGAACGCACAGTAATTCCTCCTATCTTCTTAGTAGCGAGCATTGGAAATAAACATAGTACCATTACAAAAAAACTGCAAGCTGATTATATTCTTAACTTCATATATAACATCTATTGTCAACATGTAACAAACAATAAATGAATTTGAATTTGAATTTGAATTCATTGTGCGTACTGCTAAGGAGTGGAATTCTTTGCCAGAGTCTTTATTCCCTGAAGGGTATTATAACCTGGGAGTCTTCAAGGCCCGAGTGAATAGGTTGCTTATGGGACGACGTGCTCCATCGTAGACCGCATCATCGCTTACCACCAGGCGAGATAGTGCTCAGTCCATTCAATATAAAAAAGCCTATCTCTTGTCATCATTACCATCAGCTTTTAAATGGCGACAGCTGACCAAAGGCCTCTTTTCACACGGAGAAGGAATAGGCATTAATCACCACGCTTGCTCAAGGCGGGTTGTTGATCTCTCTTGGTACGATGCATGTCGAAGGGATGACAGTCATGTGACAAAGTGAATGATGAATTTAAATGTGGATGGAGACGGAGGACGAGCAAAGAAATGGAGTATAGATTGTGTGAACAATGATATGTAAGAGCAAGGAGTTTGTGATGTGATGACGTCTGATAGGGGATGGAAGGAGACATGTGGAGCTGACCAGAAGGAACTTGGGATGAGGGCGAGAAGATGATGACATCGGAGACATCCAACAGCTGTAGGTTTCAGCTACCAGCTCCTGAAATATAGATACAAAACATGTTAAGTCGTTGAAAATTGTTAAAAATCATCCCCTAAATATGTTCATACAAAAGCAGTCTCTAAACATTGGAAATAAGGTCTATAATGTTGTTAGTGGAGAGCGGTCACCGGTGACCGCTTGGGGATATATGGGAAGTGCTTACATATACATAACTTCACGCCTTTTATCCCCGAAGAGGTGCACAATTGCACATACGGCAATGCCACTGTACAACGTAACACCCACTTTTCATTATTTATATTATGAGTCCCATGTAATAGGAGGTGAGCCTATTGCCATATACCGGACAATTCCAGAATCCGTCCTATCATTGAGATTTTTAAAACCCAGCAATAATTGCCCGACCTGGGCATCGAACCCGAGACCCCTTGCTCGGTAGTCGCATTTGCGACCACTCGGCCAATGAGGCGGGCAATTAAATACTTTTTGAAACACTGATATGTTTCTAATATCGGTATCGGTATCCGCCTTATTCATCTTAAATGAACGAGAAAAATAGTAATCATATTATGAACAACGTATGACAGTCCACTGCTGCACTATGAGCCTCCTCTACATAAGAGGGGTTTGTCACAATCTCCGCAGGCAGGCGGGTTGGAGATCGCAGTATAAAAGGTTCAGGTGTATCAGAGAGCGCTGCTGCACGGTCTCTGTCTAATGTGTCGTCCCTTAGTCGGGTATACGACACCCACGGGAAGAGTAGGGGTGGTGATATATGTATTCCATTCTGTACCTTCAGTAAGGTGATCTGTATATAATATTAGCAGGATAAATGGCTTACAATTTTACATTGACCGCACACAGCTGTCAAATTAACTCGTCGAGTACCGGTTTTATAGACACAATTAAAGAACAATAGGTCGCGGTCACCGGTGACCGCTTGGTGTTTGACAGTTTAATCAGTTTGATGTAAACAACATAATGTATTGTTTAATTTCAAGTGATAACGTCACACAGACGGATAGGTAGATGTATAAAGTACCCTTGTAGGTACTGTGTGTGGTCGTGCGGTCCATGGCCCTCTACGGCGCCCCTGTTTGGGCGCCTAACCTGTTGCGGCGTCCCGCTCGGACGCTGCTCATGGCACAGAGGGTCATGGCGATCCGAATGATCCGCGGATACCGCACGATCTCTGGGGAGTCGGCGAACCTCCTTGCCGGATTACCGCCGTGGGATCTGGAGGCGAAGGTGCTCGCGCGCGTGCACAGCATGCGCGCGGAGGCACGTCGCCGGGGCGAAACTCCGCTGCCGCGCCAGATAAGTGCGTGGCGGGATGAGCTCCGGCGCGATCTCATGGTGGAATGGCAGCAGCGACTGTCGCAACCGAGGGCTGGGCTCGCTGCCATTGCAGCGGTAAGTCCCCTCTTTGAGGAGAGGCTTGAGAGACGCTACGGCGTCCTCACCTACCGCCTGACGCAGGTCCTCACCGGACATGGCAGTTTCGGGAGGTACCTGTGTCTGATGGGGCGGGAGGAAACGCCCGGGTGTCATCACTGCGAGGACCGCCCTGAGGACACGGTGGAACACACGGTGGGAGAATGCCCTTCGTGGGCTGAGCACCGCCGTGTCCTCAGGGAAGTGATCGGCGATGGCGACCTCTCGCGTCCGGGCCTAGTGCAGGCCATGATGCGGAGCGAGGGGGATTGGGATGCCGTCTCCTCCTTTTGCGAAGCAGTCATGCTAGCTAAGGAGGAGGCGGGACGCGTGAGGCAGCGAAGCGCTGCCTCCTCGCAACCCAGCCATCGCGAAGGACACACCGGGTGTCGGGGATCGCGGGACGATCTCCGGCCACCGTAAGCGCGGGCCTGCGGACGGCGATGGGTGGCTCCCCGTCCGACCAGAAACAGACCCGAGCGTACGGCGCGTCGCGTTCCGCGCGCGCCTCAAAGAGCCATCAGACCACCACAGATGGGGCCCAATAGGGCCGATGCCGATTCGGAGTCGCGGAGAACCTAACGGGTAACCGGGGCTCCGGCTCGACGTGCAGGAGAAGGAACGGGGTGGTTTTTAGTCAGTAAGAGTCTGACACTCCCTCCCGCCTCACCCAGGCGGGGGCAGTCATTCGATGATTTTCCCCCCTTAAAAAAAAAAAAAAAGGTACTGTGTGTATGTATATCACTACATAGTATAAAACAAAGTCGCTATCCGCCGTCTGTCAGTCCCTATGTATGCTAAGATCTTTAAAAGTACGCAAGGGATTTTGCTGCGGTTTTTTTAATAGATAGAGTGATTCTTAAGGAAGGTTTATAAGTATAATACATGCGTATTGCATCCGTGCGCAGCCGGAGCGGGTCGCTAATAATAAATATAACAACGCGATTTTTTATTGTAACATAACATTACGCCTTTTATTCCCAAAGGGGTACTGAAGTCCACAATGTGACAATGTTACACCCACTTTTCACTATTTTATGTTATGAGTCCCATGTATTAGGGGGTGTTTTCAACGTCATAGAAAAACAAAAAAAAATTTACATTAGTTCTGACCAAATCGGATTCCCACCGAAATAAAAAAAAAGCAATCTAAAAACCGTAAAACTACAAATCACAAGAGAACCGTTACCTAATTCTTAAATCACATCAAAAAACGATGACAAGAATAAAAAAAAATCAAATAATTTCGTCAATTACACAAAAAAAAACACACGCTACCAAAGTTTTGACTTAAAATTACAGAAAAAAAGCATAAAAAAGTTCCGCCATTTTTTTCTTAACATTTCTCGCGCGCAAACACACATCTGTTCATTTTTCTCACGGCTGAGTTTTTTTATTTTTTTTTTAAAGTGCGCAAGGAAGTCGGCTCAGTACTCAGTACACCTGTTGTTTTAAAGTATGCAATTTAAAAATTTGTAATTATTTTTTAAAGTGTGTGTTTTTATTGACTTTTAATTATTTTATTATAGTGTATTATAGTGTTTCTTCTTTGTGATGAAAACAGTTTAATCACCCCTATTCTTGTTGTGGGAGCCGCAAGGACTGACTAAGACTAAGACTTCACATTTTAAAAAAGCCAGCTAGCTGTGCTCTATGAGTCTATGCTTTTAAAAGTGTAACCTCCAACCCGTCTGCCAAGCTTGGAGATTTTAACAAATCCTTTTATCACAAACGTGAACCAGAGGTAGTCAAGAAAAGACTCAAAAAGTTCGTAAATGATTTTACAGTTTTTAAATTACCAAGTTTACTTTGCTAATCCGAGAATCGGACTCGACAACCTTCGGATCATGTTTTCGACGACTCAACCAACTTCGCGTTAAAAAAAAAAAACAAAAAAAATAATTATACATGTAAAAAAACACTCGAATTCATAAAACAGTAACTACACTGCCGACCCACCAACAACCATTTGTTTACAATCATTCAAAGAAGAGGTATACTTCCAAAAATACAGACGACAGGTGAAATGTGGAGGGGGGGTGTCTAGCGAATGTCTAGACGACGAGGGGGGGTGGGGGGAGCGCGGGGGTCTAGACGTAGCTCATCGACGTAGCGAGCGATCAAAAGTTGTTCAGGAGTTCTTTATACCCTTGCTACCCTGGTAGCTTTGGCAAGAGTTTGAGTATCATTAAGGGTATTAACTTGGTGATACTGAGAATTGTGGCTTTGAGAAGTACTTTAGGGAGTTTATTTTGGTGGGCTGGGTAAAGTATTATTGATGTGCGGGTTCGATTTCTTGATTGGACACAATTTAACAAAGACTGAATTTTTGTTGTTTTCTTTTTTTATTTTCGTTTTATTTAGTGAAACAAGTGAAACAAGTGAATTTATTTCTGCAAATAGGCTACAAGGCAGCACTTTTACACGTCAATTTTATCAAGCGAACGATGAGGTCGATTAATAATCTTGTTGTATTTACGATTTGATTGATTCGATTAATAAAAGTTTTTATTTTTGGATTTTGGAATATCCTCAAAAGTTAGCACAAAGTCCGGAATAGTATTTTGATTAACTTTCCTTCTTTACATGGGATTCATATTATAAAATAATGGTTGAACAGCAAAAAATGATAATAAAGAAATATTAAACCATCTGTGAAAAAATCTCAGTGGTAGCACGGAGTCTGGAATTGTGCCCGGTATATGGCAATAGGCTCACCCCCTATTACACGGGACTTATAACATAAATAGTGAAAAGTGGGTGTTACATTGTACAGTGGCATAATGTGCACCTTTGGCTACCCCTTTGGGGATAAAAGGCGTGATATTATATGTATATTAAAACATCTAAAAAATTATCCAGGCAGGAATCGAACTCAAGAGCGTTTGCTCTGTATTCACACTCACCACTCAACCAATGAGACATATGTACGTAAGTATAAAAATATTATTTACCTAAAAAACTATCATTTCAGTTCTTCAGTAGGTACAAATCTTGAGCGGTATAGGCTGCAAGTCTGCCTCCTCGATCCAGAATCCTGTAATAGAAATATTGTTTACGTTTAAAAAACAATATAAAAAACACAGTTCTTCCTAGAAAAGACAATACTTTAACAATATTGACTACTGGACCTACAATTGTCTAGTTTCCTAGGTTTAAAATAAATTGTTTCAACTTTTCAATGCAATAAATAATTAAAAAATAATCATACTCTCATCCATTGATTTGACAATTTACCTACTTTTGGATTTTATCTCGCTAATTTTAAGGAAATAAGTATGTTATTTGACGCAGAAATATGATGACGTCATAAGTTGCGATCCAATACAAAATTCATAGAAAAGTATCGTTTTTAACCGACTTGAAAAAAAGGAGGAGTGGAAAGTGGGTGTGCAAGCTATAAGTACGTATGATCAATAATAGTTATTTTTTTCCTTTTTAGTTTTTACTTTTCATTTGTCTTTAGTTTTTGAAGTCGGATTTTTAAATTCAGTTTTTTAATGACTTTCAATAAACGTATTGAATTTGACTACCTGTCAACTACCGTATTAGGGTGTACCATAATTCCTATACTCGGCTAAAGGTTGAACATAACGTCACGCCTGTTTCCATAGGGGTAGGTAGACTATGGAACGCCAATTGCTACGATTCCTACATACTTCTTTCGCTTCATCAACAGGTTAAAGACCGCAGTATAAAAGGTTCAGGTGTATCAGAGAGCGCTGCTGCCCGGTCTCTGTCTAATATGTAGTCCTAAACACTAAAAGGCTCCTCAAATCTAAGTTGTACATAAATATCGTGCCATCTAAGTCATTTTACAAAGATAAGGGTAGTTTCCTTAATCAAAAATAAATTATTTCGACTGTTCAATAGAATAAAATATTAAAAAATAATCACACTTTCATTAATTGATTTAATGACCAACTTAATTTTAGTATTTTTCCAGCAATTTTTAAAGAAATAACTATGCTGTTTGACGTTAAAAACCGTGACGTCACAATACAAAATCTCGTACAAAATTCATAGAAAACTGACATTTTTGACAGTTCGAAAAAACTATTGAATTTTACTAGTTGGCAAGTACACAATTTGTAGTGAGAAAACGATACTCGGCGTGACATAAAATTAAGTAGCTTTTCAATATCTATTCGTTTCTCCCGGATATAATAGAGGCATATCGATTAGTGAGATCGACAAAGTTGACACCTGCCCAAGTGCAAGCGTTGACTGGACATGGAGGAATCGCTGAGTACCTGCACCGATTTAAACTAACAGAAAGTGCAGGTTGCGAATGCGATCCAACTATCAGTGAGTCTGTATGGCATATTATTCTCGACTGTCCTTGTTTCCTGGCCGCCAGAACCAACCTAGAACATCGGATCGATGCAAGCTTGGATCCTGCTAAACTGAGTTCTATTTTGGCTGACAAAGCGAAAAGACCGCACTTCCTAGACTACATAGATAAAATTTTTCGCAGGGCGGTTGAAAGAAACAGCACCCTCAATAACAGGAGCCAAGCAGTGGTCAGCTTGGACAACCCGTCTAATTCCGCTGTAGCAGTGAGCGGGGTTCCCCTTGAAACGACGGCTGATCCGCGGATTACAATTAAGGAGCGGGAAATTCTCCTTTACGGTGAGCACGGTACCAAAGGAATACGTATTCGGGGAGTTGCTTTGTTCATGAGCACCAGCAGCGAAAGACTGGGGATCGCTTTCTGCAATACCGCTCACCAGAAATGGCTCACAATCTCGCCAGGCCTTGCCTCCCTGTTAAATGGCAGCACTTTCAAAACAAGCATGAGGCGCAAACTCTATGAAGCACTGCCAGAAACAAAGCTGGTCGGTCAAAGCTGTCGATTGTTGCGGACGCGCAATAAAACAATCGCAATGTTTTCTGGCAACAATACGACAACCTGTTTTGAACAAGCATGCAAGGTGCTGACCAGTATAGGTAAGTGGGGTAAAGTAGAGGGCATAGATCCTAGAGTTATCAGCGTGGATGCTGCTGTGGTGGCTTTCCGGCGGGGAGAGACAGCGGATCTCATGGGCTGTATTCAAGCTTCAGAACAGCATGAAGTCATTGTTTATGAGGACAGGGGTGAAGACCTTAGTTTCCTCAGAAAAAAGGTCCAGAGTTCACCAATCGCTGGCTCTTCAAGTGGTTCGGAGCGTCTGCAGCACAGGTATTCGGAACAAAGTGCTCTACAGCAACAACAACGAAACACCGAAAGACAAATAAAAAAACAAACTTCACGGACCAACATGTGGGCAATAACATCAGCCATATGTACAGCTGCGGGTCTCATTTCGTCGACTTTCAGAAGGAGTGAATCCGGCTCCACTCGCGGGGGAGGCGACAGTGCTCGGGTGCATCCTGCCCAGTCCAGGTCACCGCCAACCAAAGCCGCCATGGGTCACGTCTCTCCGCCGAAGTTTCGCCATGCCACCACTCCCAGAGACCACCTCATAAACGCCTTCCTCGAGTTTGTCGCAGTAATAGAGGCAACAAAACAAGTTAACTTGCGAACTTGCAAAACGATCCTGCAGACATATCTGCAGGGTAACGAGCTGTTACTGAATGATAGACTCGAGGCTGCGGAGGCGGTCATATACGACAACAGTAAATCGAGAGTATTGAGAGGAGCTTCTATAAGTCGTAGTATGGCAGCTTACAACGCCACCGCAGGATTTGTGTCTCTGGATGAGAAGGAATCGGATAAACGGGGAGTTGTGAAATTTAAAACTCCTCCTGAAGACTCCTTAGTGGTAGTTGCCGGGTGCACCAGGATCATGTTGGAGGATCGGATCTTGGAAATGGTGGGATCCATTTCGGAGCCTGGGCCGGGCGGCGTGGACTTTGGGGGCTGGGATGCCCCGACATTTCACTGGACAAATGGAGTGCCGGGATGCGGCAAAACTACATGGATAATAAACAAATTCGAAGCGGAAAGAGATTTAATCGTCACCACAACAACTGAAGCAGCAAATGACCTCAGAGGCAAACTATCCTGCCGAATCGGAGGATTAGTCAAATCCAAAGTCCGAACAATGGCATCCATTTTAGTGAACGGATTAAAAGAGCAAGAGAGCTGCCACCGAATCATGGTTGATGAGGCTCTCATGAATCACTTTGGGGCCATTGTGATGGCGGCCCGAATAACTCGGGCCAAAGAAGTTCTGCTGATTGGTGACATAAATCAACTTCCTTCATTGACCGAGACAACCTCTTCCCCCTCATTTACAACCGCCCTACACACGTCGTGGCTATTAGCCAAGAACTTCTCTGCACTCACAGAAACCCTATGGATGTGGCATATGCTCTCAGTACTGTGTACAGTGGCATATATTCGTCCGCGTCGGGTGTGAGATCCCTTGAGTTAAAAAGCTTCTCAGGGTCGCGAATACCCAAATCTCCTCCGAACACGTTATACCTGGTACACACTCAGGTAGAAAAGGAATCCCTTAAAAACCAGGGATACGGATCGGGTGTGGATCACGCGTACTCACAATACACGAGGCTCAGGGGCTTTCGTACGCGGCAGTGGTTGTTGTGAATACAGAGGAGAAGAAACAGCGGATACACGACAGTGTATCGCACGCCGTGGTAGCTATATCCCGTCACACTAACAGCTGTGTTTACTACACGAATATCAGTGACGACGCGATCAGCAAATTAATCAGACGAGCGGTGGGTGAGAGTGAGCGGGGGATCCTGGACTATAACTTGAAAATGGCTATCAGCAACAGGGACATGGCGGTAGTGGGCGCTCTTTTGGGTGGGGAGGGCTCGCTGTAAGCTTGAATTGTGATGCAAGCGTGACATTAATATATATTTGTGTGTGTTTAATAATGTTAAAATGTAGTAAATATAATGTAACGTAATGTAAATTTTATCAATAAGACTGACAAAATACATTGGCACTACTGGAATCGGCTTACTGCTGCGTGAGCAGACGTCATGCATTCTTAAATGTTCTACAGTCGGTGGCGCTGTGGACTGGGTCGCTCCGTTCCCTACGAAATGGTTGATCGGACCGATTGCTGGCCCTCACGTCATGCTCGTGAACGGGCGCCTTCTGCTGGAGCAGGTCGGCTCGCTCATCGCGCGTGTGGGCCGATCCAGTTCCCACTACTAGACTAAAGAAAATAAGTGGTTCGTTTAGATGTCAGAGTATACGCTTTTACAATAAAATTCCCAGCCATATCCAAAATTTGAGTCTAAATAAATTTAAAAATGTCATTAAAGATAAACTTTTTAGTAAAGCTTTTTATAAAATAAAAGACTACCTAGATGATAGTCTGGCTTGGGAATAAGCCGCTGTAACGTCCACACAGGTCATGTTGACATGTTTGTAACATATAGTTACATTTCTTTTTATATGCAATTTGACATTATAAGCATAATGTGATATTGTTTTTCATTTGAAAAATTTATATTTTTTTAAACTTGACATTTACCTCTATTTTTTACAATTGTTAGTGCTAGGACCGTGCGAGACTTTGCCTCGCCATTTCTTTTCTTATTTCTTACTCATACTCTGACAGTTTGAGTATTAGTGCGACCCACGCAAATGTTCTTTAGGTTGGTATTGTTCGTCGAATCACTCAGCCTCATCTGTTAATTGAGCTGACTGTAAACCGACACATGCGTACTGCTTTCAGAACGGGTCCGCTCAAACTGTTGTGGTTCTTTCCTCAAAAGGCCACTACAGAAAGAACTTGCACGGTTCTCACACATAATCTTTTTATACATATTTGTCTGGACTTTAAAAGAGACAGACCTCTGAGTTTGTTTCGGCATTTCTTCTCAGAGTAGTCAGTTAGGAAATGTCGACCTCATCGTTCGCTTGATAAAATTGACGTGTAAAAGTGCTGCCTTGTAGCCTATTTGCAGAAATAAATTCACTTGTTTCACTCACTTGTTTCACAGTAAGGTTAATGTAAATGTAATAAAACATGTATTGTGTATATATAGATATTAGACACAACCTTCTTTGTGGAAAAAAAATGTGGTTAATGTAGCACGTAAGATTTTTGTAACAATTAATTTTGACTGTAAATTAAAAGATAATGTAATGGAATGACAAGGGCACGGACAAGAGTCCGTGGAGAATAAGAAATGTAATATTTAAAAAAAAAAAAAATATCTATTCGCGTGGGTCCTTCCAATAGTAGGTAATATAATACATAATTTAATACTTTAATTCTAATGTAGACAATCTAGTTTCCTTATGGCATCGAGCATTTCTTTATTGAAACAAAGAGTTTCCTTTTTCTTGTATAGAAGCACTAATTCTATGGATTATCAGTATGCATATGTGAGCACCATGTTGGACTTTAAGATTTTTATTTTTTTTAATTTTAGTAAGTTATTAGTATAATGCGTCAAGCGTGTCTTTGCATTGTTCTTACATATGCGTACAGTATTGAAATATGTATCAGAGACATTGTAGAGCATACTTTTTTAAAAAGAGTAACGAATGGAGTTTCTTGCTCGTTCTTCTCCATTCGAATCTACTTTTTGGAATAAGCACCTAGCTTCACCTAATTTCACTGACGGACTGACTGACAGACTATTATTTATTTTGTATTTGTTGACGTTTCAAAAGTACCAAACTATGGTTTAATTGAAATAAATGCTTTGACTTTGACTTTGACTTTGGTGTTAGTCGAGAGGCGTGCAGAGGCGTAACTACACGTTCGGGGCCCGTGGCAACTTCATCAGTTGGGGAGCCCATCCGGTACAACAAAGAGATGGTGATAACAACCTCTGAAAGGGGCACCTTCCAGCTGGAGGTACCTTGTAGTTACGCCACTGGGTATACCAAACCCACGGGTAGAGTGATGGTGACAAATATGTTCTACTCTGATGTCACATATGGCTTATCTATAGAGATAAATAGAAATGAAGTGTCTGTTTGTAATATTAAAATAACCGCTTTTTACTACATGCATATGATACACATACCAAAATAACAATTTTTACAATTTCTGTCTGTTTGTCTGTTTGTATTGGCTCATCTCTGGAAAGGCTAGACCGATTTTACCGGGACTTTAGCTCCCAAGTAGCTGATTTCATCCGTTACTGGTGGGCTGCTTTATATTTTTATTTTTTTCTTTTTCTAATCAAACATTTAAAAATATGTAAATCAAGGAAATAATACCAAACCGCAGACTATTATTATTAATAATAATATAATAATAGACATGCAGAACAACCGGAAACCAGTTAGACATTACAGTTATCTTTCGCGAGTTATATATATATATAATTCTACGAATTTGGTAACAACATTGTATTATGTAACAAACTAGCCGTTACCCGCGACATCGACTGCATAGAATACGAATTTTAGAACATAACTGTCGTTAAATAAAAGTTAATTAAACATAAACATAACAAACACATAACATCACGCTTTTTATCCCCGAAGGGGTAGGCAGAGGTGCACATAACGATACCTAATGTCACTGTACAATGTAACACCCACTTTTCACTATTTATGTTGTGAGTCCCATGTAATAGGGGGTGAGCCTATTGCCATATATCGGACATATATCCAGACTCCGTGCTACTACTGAGAATTTTAAAAATCCCAGTAATACTTTGTCCGACCCGGGAATCGAACCTGAGACCCCTTGCCCAGCAGTCGCACTTGGGACTACTCAGCCAACGAGGCAGTCTAATTGTAAAATATCGTATTATAATTTCATCACCGGATGACAGTCCACTGCTGACAATTGAGTTGAAGATCACACTTCAAAAAATTCAGATTTACTACAAATCTCTGCTGCTTAAGCAGCCTCTGTTATGTCAAATGCGTACTTCTCTTAGTCGGGTATACGACACCCGCGGAAAGAGGAGCGGTGGTAACAAATATTCTATGCTGCCGTCACCATTCCTTATCATAGACAACTTATATATGTTATAGATATGAAATAAGTTTTAACCAATAGGAGTAAAGTATATTATCTGTGTTTAAGTAGTCAATAGTCAAATTGATAAGGATAAGTGGGTAGGCACAGTTAAAGTTGAACTTTTTATGTTCGTTTATAGTTAAAAATGTATTTGCTTTAATTCACATCACATCAACAGCTTATAAATGTCCACTGCTAACCAAAAGCCTCTTCTGACGCGGAGAAGGTACGACCATCAATCACCACGCTTGCTCAATGCGGGTTGGCGATTTCAAACTTATAATTAGGAATTATAAGCCCACGTTTCCTCACGATGTTTTCCTTCACCGTTTGTCAGTGGTGTCTAGATAATCTTAGAAAGTATATATAACTCGGAAAACGTCACATTGGTACTTGCCGTTGGTAGGTTTCGAGCCCGTACTCTCTGCATGAGAAGCGGGCGTTTTAAACCTCATATCAAAATGACTAGGGCCGTTAATCCTTGAAGGAGGTAGACAAAAATGTACATATTTTTTTTTTACTTTTCCCTACACTAAGATTTTCTCCTATATCGTGTGTACGTTTACAAACATACAAGTTCACATACACACACATAGACCCGGAACAATAATTTGTGTATCACACAAAGTGTAGACCGTGCGGGAATCGAACCCGCAACACGTTGCACTTGCACGGCAGCCGGTTGTCCAGCCACCGCACCAACCGTGCAGTCAGTTATACAATGATCTATATCATACATACAATGTAACACCCACTTTTCCCTTTTTATGTTATGAGTCCCATGTAATAGGGGTGAGTGTATTGCCGTATATCTACCAGGTACCTCTCCAGACTCTATTCCATCGTGACATAATGACTACAAACAACTTTGACCGAAAGTAATGAAGCGTAAGTGTGTGAGAGCCATGTTTCGGCACGAATGGGCCGGCTCGACCGGAGTGATAGCCGGAACACGGCCTCACAGAAAACCGACGTGAAGCAACGCTTGCGTTGTGTTTCGTCGTGTCAGTGAGGTTACCAAAGGCCCAATCACCCTCCCCTTCCCCAATCTCCCCAATTCCTGAATCACCAACGATCCTCAAGCTCCTAATCCTCAAAAGGCCGGTAACGCACTTGTAACGCCTCTGGTGTTCCAGGTGTTCATGGGCGACGCCGATTACTTACCATCAGGTGATCTGTCTGCTCGTTTACCGGCTTATGCCATAAAAAAAGCTTCCTGAGTCCGTTTTTTACATTGTAAATGGGTCAACGTTTGCTCACTATCTCGTCTGGTGGTGCACGATGATGCGGTCTACAAACGAGCACGAGTACATCAGCCACATAAGCGTAAGTGAATAGGTATAGTCAGGCCTTGAGACACCCAAGTTATAAGACAACCTTCCGGAAACACATAGTTTTTCTTAAGGGTGGAAAATCATACAAAGGCTTTGCCAGCTTTAAGTGAGGTCAGAAAGAGTGTCAGACTCTTACTGACTAAAAACCAGCCTGTTCCAACTCTTGCATAGAACCGGAGCCCCGGTAACCCAGAGACAGGAAGAAAACACAGACTCTGGCAAATAATTCCACTCAGACAGTCATTTTTCAAACTTAAACTCACAAAAACTTTTTATCAGACCCGGAATCGAACCCCTCTAATCAGCAGTTAGAACCCAGACGCCCCAGCAACAAGTCCAAGGTTACAAAACCAGTTTGTTGTTACTTGTTTAGGCAAAAAATTTGTCTCGACCTAGTCTGGCAGCGGCCGTTGAACTCGGGGCCTTGACCCCAAAGATATATTTGAAGTTTTGTAATAACTATCGTGAGACATACTAAATTAACTTACAATCGCGGGTTACTCACGTGAATATACTATGTAACACTGGCTTTGTATCGAACCCACTATCCGCGCCGCTGATGAACGTACCGTGCGCTTGAACATCGTCCAACGCGCTGCTGCCGGATTTTTTTAAGGGTGGGAAATCATCGAATGACTGCTCCCGCCTGGGTGAGGCAGAAGGGAGTGTCAGACTCTTACTGACTAAAAACCACCCCGTTCCTTCTCCTGCACGTCGAGCCGGAGCCCCGGTTACCCGTTAGGTTCTCCGCGACTCCGAATCGGCATCACCACCACACCACCACAGATGGGGCCCAATAGGGTATTGGGCCCCATCTGTGGTGGTCTGATGGCTCTTTGAGGCGCGCGCGGCCCATCTGTGGTGGTCTGATGGCTCTTTGAGGCGCGCGCGGAACGCGACGCGCCGTACGCTCGGGTCTGTTTCTGGTCGGACGGGGAGCCACCCATGCTCGCCGTCCGCGCTTACGGTGGCCGGAGATCGTCCCGCGATCCCCGACGCCCGGTGTGTCCTTCGCGATGGCTGGGTTGCCAGGAGGCAGCGCTTCGCTGCCTCACGCGTCCCGCCTCCTCCTTAGCTAGCAGGACTGCTTCGCAAAAGGAGGAGACGGCATCCAAGTCCCCCTCACTCCGCACCATGGCCTGAACCAGAGCCGGACGCGAGAGGTCGCCGTCGCCGATCACATCTCTTAGGACACGGCAGTGCCCAGCCCAAGCAGGGCACACCGCCACTGTGTGCTCCACCGTGTCCTCTCGATGGTCCTCGCAGTGATGACACCCGGGCGTTTCCTCCCGCCCAATCTGAAACAGGTACCTCCCAAAACTTCCATGTCCGGTAAGGTCTCTCAAGCCACTCCTCAAAGAGGGGACTTACCGCTGCAATGGCAGTGAGCCCAGCCACTATCTCGCCTGGTGGTAAGCGATAATACGATATTCGATACAGGGACAAATCCACTAGAGCAGTACATCATGAAAATCTATCCAGCCGTTTCTGAGGTATACATAAATAGACTAACACTCACGAAGAGTTTCCGATCTCACCCGAAGTTTCCCGAGCACATACAAGTACATAAGTTTAGCACCAGATGGCGCGACATACGCTTAATTGTCACTACCCTTTGTTAGACCGGGTTAGGCATTATTTTCGCAATGTTAAGACTTAGTGTGGATGTGACTGCATCGTGGGTCGTGTGGATGAGTGAATGCTGGCTCATCAAGTGTTTTTTTCTAGATTTAAAAAGGCAAAGTATCTATTAGTGGTTTTTTGGAAAACTCTTAATGATAGCATTGATTTTGGAATTTTGTAAGTCGTTTCAAAAGTAACTGATTAATGTTTAATTGAAATAAATGCTTTGACTTTGACTTTATACGGTGAAAATTTGATTTGGCATGTCTTGACAGCAGAGGAGGACACATTTATCATCTCTACTAAGCTTTTTGTGTATATCATAAGAGTAAGAACCGACTAAAGGACTACAAATCGACAGAGACCTGGCACCTGACCCGTCTGTTAAGCGTGGAGATTATGACGAACCCTCTTATGTTGGGGAGAAGCTCATATTTTAACACTGGACTGTTACGAAATCTTCGATAACGATAGCAAACCTTTTTACTTTAACTTCTACAATATCAAGTAACAAATAACACTGACACACATTTTCCATAAACAAAAAAAATGTAAACAAATATACAATCCACACTAAACTAACGCTCGCAACTTTTAGCCGTTTCAAAAAGCGAAAGAAAAAAAAAAACGAATAGTGCAAAAAAACGGCCATTGTACCGCATCCCTTTCGCGCTTTAAAAAAAAAACGTTTTTAAAAAACCTCCTTTGTCAGTCTTCCATTTTGGCAGAGCAGCTGATTCCCCTTGCCGGTAGCGAAAGCGTAAATTTAAAAAAAAAACTGTCAATGCCGCGAACCTAATTATTTTTTACGCGGATTATAAGAATGTGAGGTATTGTGTTACGTATGGAGAATGTTGATTTTTTAGCTTTTTTAAAGTTAATAGTTCCGTATATAATTATTTTTTGGAACTGTAACTTTTGCTTATTTTCGGAGAGAAGAATAGTTGTTCTGGCCGATATTCGAAGTTAATGGGGCAGGATTGTGTAAGGCAGTGGACTGAGTGTGGCTGATAATATACGCATAATGAATTATTTGTTCTTCAACACATTTCTCGAAGCGCCCCTGGAACCTGTGCAGTCAATGCATCAAGTTTAGCGCTCATTGATATATTTTGTCAAAGGTTTCTTTATTTTTTTATTATTATAAAATAAGTAAATAAATTTTAAGTAAGTAATTAGATTTAAATTAAGCCAACGTTGAATTAGCCCGGTTTTTTTTACAAAACCAATCTGTACCGATTTTGATGATTTTTATTGTATTGCGAAAATAACAGGGAACAGAGTTCAATGACGGTATTTAGTATGGAAAATTATTAATTGTTACATACAAAAATCAAGAAATCCTAAAAATTCAACAAGATTTAACTCAAGTGCCTTAAAATTTTTAACGAAATATTAAAAAATTGGTCCAAGGAACCCCAAAAAGCGACTTTATCAACCCCGTGACGGGTTCACTATTGATTTTATTGATCCCTTACAACTATTGTAACAAATAATATGTATCAATTGTACCCTATTGAATTAGGGTTACCAGAAAGGGTGCTACGGCTAATAACAAAAAAAAATTGGCAACATTTTTGTTCAAAATGTGTAGTTTTTAACATTTTTTTTGTTAAAACTGATGTTATTATTATTTTCTGTTTAAGAGTAAAATTGTTACTTAAACGTGGGGTAGATCTTTGATAAAACATTACGTAATACTAATTTAAGTATGGTAGAGCCATACTTCGGCACGAATGGGCCAGCTCGACCGGAGTGATACCAGGGCCGAACATAAAAGTTTCGACCGATAAAACATAAAATCGAGTTTTGTGAGAGGTTACCGGAGGCCCAATTACTCCCCCTTGTCATTCCCCAATTCCTGAATCCCCAAGAATCCTCAAATTCCTAATCCCAAAAGGCCGGTAACATACTTGTAACGCCTCTGGTGTTCCAGGTGACGACGCCGGATTGCTTACCTTCAGGTGATCCGTCTGACATTTATTAACTGATTTTAAAAAGAAAAAGAGGAGATTCTCAGCTTTATCTGTATGTATGTTTGTGCGCGAATATCTCGCGATTGGCTGAACCGATTTTGATGCGGTTTTCAAAAAAGTGTTTGTTACACTTAGGAGAAGGTTTTTTACTATACATCTTTTTTATGGAATAAGAGGCAAACGAGCAGACGGATCACTTGATGGTAAGCGATCAGCGCCGCCCATGGACACTCGCAACACCAGAGGAGTCACACTTTAACACTTTAACTTAATATTAATTAATCGACTTAAAAAAGAGAGGGTTTAAGTCGGTTTTTAAAACGTAGTTCATAAAATAATTATTAACATTAAAGTTTAATTTGTAACGAACATACAGACGGACCAAACGTGCTTGTAATGCTAATGAATGATACTTATAATAATATTAATTATTTATTTGTCTTTTGTCTGTATAGAGGTATATTTGGACAGACAGACGTACTGACTTATTTGTATTCAAACAGTGTATGTACTGATTTATATCTTTGAGAGGTTCAATGTTATCAACTTGAGACAGTTCACAGGTGGACTATCAACAGACCGTCTCTACATAATCTTGACAGGCGGGTTGGAGATCACAGTATAAAAGGAGCATACGGTGGCAGTGTGTCCTGCGTGGGCTGAGCACCGCCGTGTCCTCAGGGATGTGATCGGCGACGGCGACCTCTCGCGTCCGGCTCTGGTTCAGACCATGGTACGGAGCGAGGGGGACTGGGTACCGTCTCCTCCTTCTGCGGAACAGTCATGCTAGATAAGGACAAGGATGAGCGCGGTTGCCGGGGCTCCGGCTCGAAGTGCAGGAGTAGTAACGGGGTGGTTTTTAGTCAGTAAGAGTCTGACACTCCCTCCCGCCTCACTCAGGCGGGAGAAGACATTGGACGATTCCCACTTCAAAAAACAGGTGTGTCGGAGAGCACTACTGCCCGGTCTCTGTCTAATGTGTAGTCCGTTAGTCGGGTATACGACACCCGCGGGAAGAGTAGTGACAGATTTTTAAAGATGGTAAAAATCAGACGGTCGCTAAATGTCACCTATTTTAGCTTAGGGGTTCTTTAAAATTTAGGAGTTATTTGTTAAACGGGCATAAGAATTTTTTAGAAAAACAAAGCCTGACCCGAGAATCGAACTCCCCTAACTCATTGAATCCAATTTAAAATTCTCAAACAAGTGTACCAGACAGTGGATATTTTTATCAATACTGCTGACCCCAGTTTAACGATTATTGGTCTGAAGGACACGACACGGGTCACGAACCCACGTCAAACGTAGCCGACCGATTCTGAGTCAGTGGAGTGTGACCAACCTGTGACATACATACATACATAATATACTATGTATATAAGTATGTCAAATAATGGTAGAGTTGAATGTACTAGTCACCACCGCTACTCTTCCCGCGGGTATCGTATACCCAATTAAGGGACTACTAGAAGGGCTGCTAGACAGAAACCCGGTAGCAGCGCTCTCTGATACCCCTGAAACTATTTATCTCCAATCCGAATGGGGATTATGGTAAAACCTTGTGACAAGAAGGCCTATAGTTACTGTATATGGATTCGACAACAACATTGAGTCACAGTTTCATCAGCAGTAGTCCACAGCTGGAGAATATTGACTACACAATAGCGTTTGTCATAATCCCTATACCTGGCAATAGATTGAGAGATCGCAGTTCAAAATCCTCAGTATTGTATCTAGAACCTAACGGGTAACCGGGGCTCCGGCTCGACGTGCAAGAGAAGGAACGGGGTGGTTTTTAGTCAGTAAGAGTCTGACACTCCCTCCCGCCTCACCCAGGCGGGAGCAGTCATTCGATGATTTTCCCCCCTTAAAAAAATATCCTCAGTATTATCAGAGAGCGCTGCTGCCCGGTCTCTGGCAGATGGGAAGTTCCTTATTCAGTACTTATGACGCCCTGGTCAAGAGTTAGAACTGCAAACTTTAACTTCCTATACATCATCAACAGCCTATAAATGCCCACTGCTGAGCAAAGCCTCTTCTCACGCGGAGAAGGTTAGAGCATTAATCACCACGCTTGCTCAATGCGGGTTGGCGTTTTCAAACTTATATTAGAAATTATAGGCCCAGGTTTCCTCACGATGTTTTTCCTTCACCGTTTGTCAGTGGTGTCTAAATAATCTTAGAAAGTACATATAACTCGGAAAAAGTAACATTGGTACTTGCCGTTGGTAGGTTTCGAACCCGCTCCCTCATACATGAGAAGCAGGCGTCTTAAACCTCCGAGCCACCACGACATCCTTCCTTCCTTCCAACTTCCTATACACTACTACCTACCCCAATAAAATCTACATTAATATTCTTAATATGAATATTTGTGTGTATGTTTGTCACTCAATCACGACAAGACGGCTGAAGGGATCGGGATGGAATTTGGAATAGAGGTAGATTATGGTCTGCAATAATACATAGGCTACTTTTAGTCCCAAGGGAACTTGGGAGAAGTTTTTTTATGTATGGGATAAGCCGGTAAACGAGCAGACGGATCACCTGATGGTAAGCAATCGGCGTCGCCCATGGACCCCTAGAACACCAGAGGCGTTACAAGTGCGTTACCGGCCTTTTAGGAATTGGGAATTTGAGGATTACGGAGGATGGAGGTAACCTCACTCACATGAGGAAACAACGCAAGCGTATGTATCACATCAGCTCACGTCTGCTCAGCCGTGGTATCACACCGGTCGAGCCGGCCCATTCGAGTGATACCACGGCCTCACAGAAAACCGACGTAAAGCAACGCTTGCGTTGGGTTTCGTCGTGTGAGTTTGGTTACCGGAGGCCCAATTATCCTCCCCTTCCCCAATTTCCCCAATTCCTGAATCCCCAACAATCCTCAAACTCCTAATCCCCAAAAGGCCAGTAACGCACTTGTAACGCCTCTGATGTTCCAGGTGTCCATGAGCGACGCCGATTGCTTACCATCAGGTGATCCGTCTGCTCGTTTACCGGCTTATACCATAAAAGAAGAAAGAGCTAGAATATTTATAGAGAACCTAGACTACAGTACATGTGTAATCTATATACATGTAAACTCGGTTATTGACCCTATGACACGACCTACGACAATGCTTGTAACCTTGTCGTATGTCTTTTGATTAGACAACAAGTGTCATAGAATTGAATGATAGTGTTATTCAGTCAATTTTGTGGTGACGGCAGTGTAGAAGCATTTGTCAGCTCCCCAGCACTTCCCGCGGATGTCGTAGGAATGAGGAACTGGATATTTGATGGACATTTAGCAGCAATGGATTTTATGAAGCTGGACTTTTTTTTACTGTGATTTATATTATAAGTCTTGTATTAATTGTGGAGATTATGATAAGTTCACTTATGTAGACAAGGCAAGGGGTCTTAAGTTCGTTCGGCAAAGTATAGAACTAATTCTCAGTAGTAGCACGGAGTCTGAAATTGTGCCCGGTATATAGTAATAGGCTCACCACCTATTACATGGGACTTATAAGATAAATAGTGAAAAGTGGGTGTTACAGTGTGTAGTGGCATTAAGTGCCGTAATGTACACCTCTGCCTACCCCTTCGGGGATAAAAGGCGTGATGTTATGGTACTTATGTAGACGAGGTCTATGGTTATATTTTATAGTGATATGTCACTACCTAATGCTGATAATGTAAAAATTTAATCATCATAACATCACGCCTTTTATCCCCTAAGGAGTAGGCAGAGGTGCACATTATGCCTCTGTACAATGTAACACCCACTTTTCACTATTTATCTTATAAGTCCCATGTAATAGGTGGTGAGTCTATTGCTATATGCCACAAAGTCAAAGCATTTAAATTTCAATTATACCATAATTATGTACTTTTGAAACGTCAACAAATACAGAATAAATAATGTCAGACTCAACTATTATGCCTCCCTAGTGGAGTGATTTAGCTACTTTGTAGTACCTAGTTAGTATAAATTCTAATAGTAAACTTATTATTTATGAATTTGATTACATATATTAAGCCTCTGAATAGTCACTAAATGTAACATTTTTAAATTATTTCATGGGCTGACGTTTGCCCACTATCTCGCCTGGTGGTGCACGATGACGCGGTCTACGATGGAGCACGTCGTCCCATAAGCAACCTATTCACTCGGGCCTTGAAGACACCCAGGTTATACCCTTCAGGAAACACAGACTCTGGCAAAGAATTCCACTACATTTCAACAATATAATGTACTTAAATTGAATGTTATCATAAATGAGTATGATTGTCACGAGAAACCGAATAAATAATACTAACCTTATTTAAAATTTGTTGCTAGGGATAAAATTTAACTGAACACATACACAATAATATAATAATATATCAAAACCACTATTGGCAACATGGCAACTAAATCAAAAATATTTATGCAAGGAAAAAATCTCACTTTATAGATAAAAACTGCACTTTCACTGAAAATACACTAAAACGCAACATTTTTATTATACACATTTTCGAAATAAACACTGACTTTTTTACAAAACACAATTTTACAGTTGTAACACAAATTATAATTACGGTATAAATTTTGTCACAGATTGCAAATTCGCGGGAACTTGCTGAGATGGCGCGTGCATCCCCCTCCGAAGTTCGAGAGGTACTAAAGTAAAGGCAAAGGTATCGCCCAGACAGCCACAGGACGGGTGGACGAGACTGTGTTGCTAGTGGAGTGAAACTAAACTACCCTTGTAGGTTTGGAATAAAATTGATAGTGATTTTTAAAAGATTTTTAAATTACTCCATTAAGTATTTTTTACTATACTTTTTAACAGAGAAGTACGAATTTAATTTGATTTTGAATAAAAAAGATACTTATGTATAGGTTCAATTGTGCAAGGATCGTTAAAAAAGAAAAAAAATTGAGTAATATTAATGTAATTTATTACAAAAAGATACTTCCTGGTACTTTTTAGAATGGATAGTATGGGTACCTATTTGAACTCTAAGTAATATTTTTGCACATTACGTTTAAAAAAAGTTAAGTCTACAATTGAAAATTGTGTCATAGTAATTATAGAATATTTAACCAAAATAAATAACTATTTCAACATGATTAAATTCCTATTTATGACTTCTTTTAAAGGAATCACAACAAAATTTACCCCGAAACCAGGAACAATATTGTCACATGGCAACCCAATCCCTTTGCCAACAATTTTCCTACTGATAATATGTATTTTGACGCGCACTTATCACAGACATTTATTTTTAGCCATAGACACAACATTGTCCTCCCATGGACAACGTAGAGGTGACTTCAGGGCGATTGAACCTTTTTAGAGGGAAAATTATATTTTTTTTTAATCCCCGACATTGTCTGAGGGTATAGAATTACTGTAGCTATATTTAAGATAGTTTTTCACAAATTGTATGATATTATTTGTCTAGCTATGTGGGGATGGTAGAATAGAATACATTTTATCACCATCTTTAATCTTGTCGTGGGTATTGCAACTTTGTACGAGTCGACCAAGGGACTACACATTTGATAGAGACCAGGCAAAGTCAACGCATTTATTGCAATTAATCCTTAACTAAAGCACTTCTGAAACGTCAAAATATTGAATTGTCCGTCCGTCTATCTGTCAGTGAAGTTAGTCGCAAGCCACAGCGCTTTCTGATAAACTTGAAGATGAACTGTGATCTCTAATCAGCCTGCCAATTGTGGAGATTATTTTTATAGAATAGGAGGCAAACGAGTAGACGGATCACCTGATGGTAAGCGATTAGCGCTGCCCATGGACACGTGGAACACCAGAGGAGTCACAGGTGCGTTGCCGGCCTTTTAAAAAGGAATACGCTCTTTTCTTGAAGGTTTGAAGGTCATAAGAAAGCATCGTGAGAAGCGCACAGTTGTGGCCTGCCAACCATCTACATGGTGGGGATGTATATTCTGTCGTGAGGGTCGATGGCGAAAAGATGCGGTAGGTATCAGGTCAAACAATATAAACCAACTTATGTAGAGACATACATGATTCAGCAGTAGACTGTCATTGAGAGTGATGATACGTACAGCCACGTACTGTCTACTGCCTCCCACAGTCCTCCCCCCAATGACTACTCGTCACGAGGTTGGAAACAAGCGCCACAGACCTTTTATATAAAGTAAACCCTAAATCTGAGACGTCTTGTTAAGCAGTTGCACTTGGGACCTCTCGACCTACGAGGTAATCATCTCATAGTATCGAATATGCTCAATATATGGCAATAGACTCACCCCCTAATACATGGTACTCATAACATAAATAGTGAAAAGGTGTTAAATACCAAATCAACCCTTACTAATATTATTTCCACCTTCACGCCGTAACTACTAAATCGATTGCTTTGAATTTTTGCAGACGTAAAGTTAGAAGTCTGGATTAAATAATAGGGTACTTTTTATCCCGGAAAATTGATATTCCTGAGGGAAAACAAAAGTATTGGTATAGATGCCGGTGTGAGTATTGGTATATATTATGTCACAGGCTACTTTTTTTGTGATTTTTTTGTGACGCGAGCGAAGCCGCGGGTAAAAGCTAGTAATTAATACTAGTTTCATCTTGGTGTGACCAAAAGATCCTAAATTAATAAAGATAATGATATTTAAAAAGTGTAGTTTCTATCAGCGGTTTCGCTCGCAATCCTGTGGAATAAAAAGTAGCCTATATGTTATTTCACATCATAATCTACTTCTGTTCCAAATTACATCCCTATTGAGAAATATACAGACAAACTTTTTCATTTATCATTTATTTAGCTAGATCACTTTTTCTAAGAACTAGACAAAATTCTTAATGCATCAGACATGCTTTGAAGCCCTTTCGAGAAAGGGGGTAGACAGTGGACTAAGCTGTGTCTAGACGGAGAGGGCAACGACCTCCAGACGAGCCCTTTGAAGCGGGGGTGGGTAGAGAGATAGGTCGATAACATTTGAAAACTATTTAGATTTTAACGATTCTTATTGGTTAAAAATAAAGGTTTACTAAAATATAAAGGTCAACGTTTGTGTGTATATTTGTTACACAATTACTTCAAACCGGCTGAACGGATCAGGGTGAAACTTGGAACAGGAATAGATTATTTTTTTACTCGTAGCTCGACTGCCTCGTAGGCCGAGTCGCAAGAGCGACTGCCGGTCTCGGGTTCGATTCCCGGGTAGGGCAAAAAACTACTAGGTTTTAAAAAAAATCTCAGTAGTAGGATGGAGTCTGGAAATGTGCCCGGTATATGGCAATAGGCTCACCCCCTATTACATGGGATTCATAACATATATAGTGCAAAGTGGGTGTTACATTATACAGTGGTCTAATGTCCACCTCTGCCTACCCCTTCGGGGATAAAGGGCGTGATGTTATGTATGTATGTAAGTATGTATTTTTATTTTTACTAGCGACACGCCCCGGCTTTACACGAGTGTAAAATGCGTGTATTATCATATAAACCTTCCTTAAGAATCACTCTATCTATTAAAAAAAACCGCATCAAAATCCGTTGCGTAGTTTTAAAGATCTAAGCATACATAGGGACAGACAGACGGCGGATAGCGACTCTGTTTTATACTATGTAGTGATGATAATCTTTGTTTTGTGTGCTAATTGGGATGATGACAGGGTATGAACATTAAAATTATAATTAGTTCGTAAGTTAGGTAATGAAAAAATATTAGACACGTTTTTTTTATTTAAACAATACTTAGATAAAACGAATCAAAGTTTAGGAGTGGGGGCTAAAACGTCATTTCTACGTATAAAATGTACATAGACGTGACGTCACGCGACATTTCAAATCAATATATCGTCGGAAGTATTCGTTTCCGTAAGGAAATAAAAAATACGTGTCTAATGATTTAAAACAATCTACCAGACGGACATTGAAATAAAAATTAGGCAAATACCCTATTGTCAAATAAATGTTTTATTTCTTTCTTTCTTTCTATTTCTATTATGGTCTATATAATACGTAGGCTAATTTTTTAAACCGCTGACTGAATGGAATTTTTTTTTATGACCCGGTAAACGAGCTGGCGGATCACCTGATGGTAAGCAATCGGCGTCGCCCATGGACATCTGGAACACCAGAGGCGTTACAAGTGCGTTACCGGCCTTTTGGGGATTAAGAGTTTGAGGATCGTTGGGGATTCAGGGATTGGGAGATTGGGGAAGGGGAGGGTAATTGGGCCTCCGATGATGATGATGATTTTAAATTTCACTCGTTATGTTATGTATTTACGAATAATGTATATATTATTTATTTGTGATTGTAAATAAGTAACTTTTACCTTTATTGTTAATCTGCGATTGCCATTTTCCATATTATCCTGTAGTCAGCCATTTAAATATTTTTGTTGAAACCTGAAACAATAATAAAGTATATTTAGTAAGAATACTCGTGTTATAACATTTAGTATTATGTTTGTCATAATCCCCAAGGCTGGCAAACGGCTTGGGGATTGCAGTAGGGTTACTGAGGGTTTAGAGGATACTGCTGCCTACCCTGCCGAGTCCTCTAGGACATATCCAGGTCTTTAAAAAACTTCTATAAACGAAACTACATTATCAGGTGATAAGTTCACTGCAGGACTATGGGTCAACTTTACACAAAGAGTTTGCCATAATCCCCATACTTGGCAATCAAGTTGGAGATTGTGGTATAAAAGGTTCAGGTTTATCAGAAACCGCTGCTGCCCGGTCTCTATCAAATGGGTATGCTCTTTATAAGATTTTCACTCTATTTAGTTGATATAAAGTTAAAACTAATGAATGAAAAAAAATACAGATTGGACTCAGTATGATCTGAGACATACTGTACACACACACATCAAGTTATAAAAACCAGCTTATCTTGGTCCCACTTTGTATGATCCTTCAGCACATTCAAAGGTCAGTTTATACTGGTAATCACAGCTCGATGTGAAATGTGTTCATATAGAAAAAAAAATACATTTAGATATATGTCCACTTTATCTTGACTCCGCTTTGTATGCATCTTTAGCACATGCGACGGTCAGTTTATACTGGACACTCCTAACTTGATGTGTGCTTATAGAAAACAAATTTTTACATTGATATAATTAACCAGCTTATCTTGGTCCCGCTTTGTATGATCCTTCAGCACATTCAAAGGTCAGTTTATACTGGTTAGTTACAGCTCGATGTGAAATGTGTTCATAGAAAAAAAATACATTAAGATAAATGTCCACTTTATCTTGACCCCGCTTCGTTTGAATCTTCAGCATATTCAAAGGTCAATTTATACTGGTTGTCCATAGTTTCATTTATACATAGAAAAATAATTTTCACATTGAGGTAGGTCAGTGCTCGTCGCACTAGTGACCTAGTGAAATCTATTTTTCGTTTCTACTTAGCTCCTGTCAGTCGTAGCGTGATGTTATATCGCTTGTAGCCTTTCCTTAGCTAGTGCGATGACGTCAGACTTGAATACATTTGTCAACCACCGCTACTCTTTCTGTGGGTGTCGTATACCCGACTAAGAATACAATTGGATGTTTCAAAAGAGCCTAATCAAAGATTCATTGAAATAAATGCTTTGATTTTGACTTTGCTTTTGAAGAGACTAGGCAGCACCGCTCATTGATAAACTTTAACTGCGATCACCAACCTGTCTGTCAAGCATGGAGATTATGACAAAATCTCTTATCTAAAAGAAGTCCTTAGTTCTCACCACCAACAATATCATCATCATCCAACAGTCTATAAGTGGCCCACTGCTGACCAAAGGCCTCTCCTCAGAAGGTTTGAGCATTAATCAGTATTAATCACCACGCTTGCTCAATGCAGGTTTGCGATTTCAAACTTATAATTAGAAATTATAAGCTCAGGTTTCCTCACTATATTTTCCTTCACCGTTTGTCAGTGGCGTCTAGATAATCTTATAAAAAAAATTCTATTTACATGGGACTCATAACATAAATAGTGAAAAGTGGGTGTTATATTTTTGTATATTTTTTTATTTATTTATTCAATAGGTACACAAAACAGAAACACAGCGAAATACACAACAGAGTAACAATACCAAACTGTAAATGGCAGACCATGCTTCCACAAGTATGTGCACACAACATGACATGCAACGACTAGTATTTACTTACTAGTCGTTGCATAAATATTAAAATGTGCACCTCTGTCTACCCCTTTTAAGATAAAAGTCGTGATGTTTTGATAAAATCAATTACTAGTAATTAACTTTCACTTTGACACAAACAACAAATAAACAATAAGAGAGTAATGACTGACATTGTCTGACCGTAAGGTCGTAGGTTCACATCCTAGACGATGAACTTTGACAATGAAATCTTTCAACTAACATCACGCCTTATATTTTTAATACGGGTAGGCAAAGTGTACATACGCTTGCTATTCTCCAGTTATTTTCACAGTTCCCCCCCGTAGATGGTAGCATGATAATATGTAGCCTATATGTTAAACCGACCTGTTAGTAATATTCATGCAAAATTTGAAGTACATCCATGCAGTACTTTTTGAGTTCATCCCGGACATACATACAGACAAACAGACAAAAATTCTCAAAACCATATTTTTGCCTTCGATGTCGATCGTAGATCACGCCTCAAGCATTCTTTTCAAAAAATATTCAATGTACAGTTTTCACTTTCCTACGATTTTATTATATGTACATATGTATAGATTTTGTCATAATCTCCACATTTGACAGACAGGTTGGAGCTGTGTGGTGATTCCGTAAGGGCAACCCGGGTCACGGTCACAGGCAGTGAAGGAACACCGCGGTGGTTTTAGCCGGTAAGAGTCCGGCACGTCCTCTCGTCGTCCCCACGACGCGGGACGTCCACGAGGATTACCATCGCGATAGAAAAAAAAAGAAAGGTTGGAGCTCGCAGTGTTTATTAGAGCGGTGCTGCCTAGTCTCTCAAAAATCATAGTCAAAGCGTTTATTTAAATTAATCCTTAAATTAGGTACTATGAAACGTCAAATAGAATTGTTAGTGAAGCTAGGCGCTCGTTCCAATGTGTAGTTTCGTATGGAGAAGAATGAACAAGTAACTACATTCGTTACTCTTTTAAAACAAATGAGTTCCAGTAGCTAATCAATGTTGATTCTACTCTGGAGACAATAACAAAGAAAAGAAGAATTGGGAAGATGACAGGGTACATGAAAATTAAAAATATAATTAGTCCGTAAGTTAGGTAATGAAAAAACATTAGACACGTATTTTTTTATTTTGTTGTATAATAAAATAATACTTAGATATAACGAATCAAAATTTAGGAGTGGGGTTAAAACGTCATTTCTACGTAAGTATAAAATGTACATAGAAGTGACGTCACGCGACATTTCAAATCAATATAACGTCGAAAGTATTCGTTTCTGTGAGAAAATAAAAACATACGTGTCTAATGCCCGAATACTGAAACGTTACTCAATTTTAAGTCGCGCTTAAGTATAGTTCTGTCACCACTAATTCTTTGTGAAATGACAGAGATGGCACGATATTTAGGCACGTTAGCAGACGGATCACCTGATGGTAAGCAATCGACGTCGCCCATGGACACCTGGAACACCAGAGGCGTTACAAGTGCGTTACCGGCCGTTTGGGGATTAGGAGTTCGAGGATCGTTGGGGATTATACAGGACATCGTACAGACTCACCCCCTATTACATGGGACTCATAACATAAATAGTGAAAAGTGGGTGTTACGCTGTTTATGACTGTATGCATTGTATTTGTCTGCCTACCCCTTGAATCTTATAACCGCTGAAGGTAATATTCAATGATTTATCATAATTAAATCATCAACAGCCTATAAGTGTCCACTAGGCTCTCACACGGAGACTGTTTGAGCATTAATCACCACGCTTCCTCAATGCGGGTTGGCGATTTCAAACTTATAATTAGCAATTATAAGCCCAGGTTTCCTCACGATGTTTTCCTTCACCGTTTGTCAGTGGTGTCTAAATAATCTTAGAAAGTACATATAACTGGGAAAAAGTCACATTGGTACTTGCCGTTGGTAGGTTTCGAACTACTCTCATGCATGAGAAGCGGGCGTCTTAAACCTCCGGGCCACCTCTAATGATTTACAATTAAAATAATTATCTTGAGCAATAGGCTCATGTCTCAAACGCGTCAAATTAAACAACACTAAAATTATGACCCAGAATCGAACCCGGAAGCTCACAATACACAGTCATACAACTAGTATACTCATCTAATTAATACAAACTACTAAAGCTGTGTGACGTCACAAAATAAAAATCAAATCTTGCCCCGGCTGTATCCTGAAACGTCACACACACTAACACACCCAGACAACGCACACTTACATAGAGCTACGTGTCTGTACACGACGTTTTACACACACAGACATGAATCGCATCTCGTTGTCTTGTATAGGATGTTTGAAAATTGGTGACATATAAGTATTCGTTTAAAGTTTGAATTATTTTATTTTTATAATCAAGTTGCCTCATTGGCCGAGTAGTCGCTGCCGGGCAAGGGGTCTCGGGTTCGATTCCCGGATCGGCCAAAGTATTACTGGTTTTTTTTGTTGCATAGTTTACATGGAGCCTGGAATTGTGCCCGGTATATGGCAATAAGCTCATATGGTATGTAATAACATGGGACTCATAACATAAATAGTGAAAAGTGGGTTTTACAATCAACAACCACAGAGGCTTCTTCCTCACGAAAAGCGTGCGCGGTCGCGGCGATGTCGCGCAGCCTACTATGGCTCGAAACTAGTAGAGCTTTTCTCAGTATATTGACGTGAGTAACCCGCGATTTATAGTTAATTCATCCGTCCCTCTTTTAAGGGTCAGAATCAAAGCATTTCAAGAATCATAATGTATGTATGTTTGTGACTCCTTCACGCAAAAACTAATGAAGCAATTTTAATGAAATTTGGCATAGACATAAATTATCTGGAATCACACAAATTCTACTTATTACCCCGGGAACGCAGATGAAACCAATGGCAAAAGCTAGTTCACTCTATGAGGTGTTAAATCATGAGTGGGTGTTGATTATTATAATAAATCGACTTGAGTCGGGTGATAATTGACAAGATGACCTTTTAAATCAAATAACTACATAATGGGTGTAACGGAAATATTGCAGAATTGGTTTTATATTATTTATACACATGAACTTTTAAATGATTGTTTTCGGCTTACACACGTAATAATTTGACGAGGAACTCGACTAGTTTCAAGCAAGCTAGAGGCTCATAATATGAGCATAATATGAATATTATTCATGAGCAGCATATCACGACTCGCGACGCGGCGTCTGTCGCGCTGCTACTCAGTAGTGAGCCTCTAGCATGGCTTGAAACTAGTCGAGTTCCTCGTCGAATTATTACGTCAGTAAGCCGAAACATAATAATTTATTTAGTATGTCTCACGAAAGTTACAATACAAATATGAACTTTTGTCAATTATTGTATAACTATCAACTGCCGTGCGGTTTCACTCGCTTTTATTGATCGTAGCGTGATAATTTATAGTATGTTCGCCGATAAGTGGACTATATAACACAAAAAAACATTTAATTCAAAACAGTAGTTTCAAAGATGACTGTATTTAAACAGACAAATAACTTTTCAGATTTGTAATATTAATAAAGTTTACATTCGTACGAAACTGGAGACCCTTTTACTACGCAGAACACATACACACACAAACATGAATTAGTAGAATTATAGGAAACCGGGAATCAGTTTTAAGCTTGTACGCCAAAACCAATTATTCCAATTGCAGATTCTATGTACAATCCACCTAATATTACAAATGTGATAAGTTTGTCTTTAAATCAAAAATTGTTGACTGAGTCTTAGTAAAATTTAAAATAAAAAATTGTTACTTTTTTCACGATAACGCAAGGCAAAATCTATCACAGAAGCTAGTTATTTATAAAATCAATAAGAAACTCTACGTAGAATAAATTCTTAATACAATACACCAACAACAAAATAAATTGAACACCAAATAACGAGCTAAAATTGACAATTTCACCGTCAAATGTCTGAACAACGAAATCAATTCAATAAAACATCCTGTGTAACAACCGTCTGGCGCACACAGACACGCGCTCCTATCCGTACACGTCTGTCTCACTCACACAAAGACAAAGCGTAGGAGTTCCACACACACAAGCACACCGTGTCTGCACAAGTCTGGCACGCACACTGACGTAACTCCGCCTGTTATTACATTCGCACACAGATAGATATACTCCAATCAGTGTAACTAAACGTCTTCACGCACACAGACGCAAGAGGTCATCGACCGTCCATTGGTTTTTGCAATGTACAAAGATTTTAGACGTTTTTTTGAGCTGAAGCTTTCGGTTAAAGAGTTTGAACTTTATTTTTAGGGTGTAAAGTTCTATTTAGGTTGTGGTAGGTATTTCGCACAGCTGATTTTTATCCCGTGAAAGTTGAGAAACGCATCTGACTTTGGTTCCAACATCCTTGCTTTATTGCAACTTTGGCACTCTATTTTGGGCACCTCCTAATTGTTTTATCAAACACTAGCTTCTGTCAGCGGCTTCGTCCGCGTTCCCTAGGAATAAAAAGCAGCCTATGTCTTACTCCAGACCATAATGTACCCTTGTTCCAAATTACACTCGGATCCTTCAGCCGGTTTGACGTGATTGTGTAACAAACATACAGACAATTTTTCGCATTTATAATATTAGTAAGATACCCACATATCGTCATACCCGTCTCTCATTAGGGTAGGCAGAGACAATAGAACAAACGCCACGATTCTGACATACCTCTTTCTCTTCATATACATTCAGCAATCTCTTCATGCCTGCTCATCGGTGCTTTTAATATCGTCTAGTTATTTGTTTTTACCACAGTGATATGCTTTCTCTAACATTTTACAAATAAAGGACTCTATACACAATAGTAGTAATTCTCAGCAGTAGTATGGAGTCTGGAATTGTGCCCGGTATATGGCAATAGGCTCACCCCCTATTACATGGGACTCATAACATTAATCGTGAAAAGTGGGTGTTACATTGTACAGTGGCGTTGAGTGCCGTAATGTGCACCTCTGACTACCCCTTCGGGGATAAAAGGTGTGATGTTATGTTATGTGGTAGTTACTACACATGTTTACAAAATGAAAAGGCATTGCAGTGGACCTTCAAACCTTCAAGATAAGAACATATTCTTTCTTGAGTCTGACACTACACTTTGGACTCGTTAGTATTCCGCATGGACGGTACTGACTGCTTATCCCAAGTATTCTGTCTTCTCGTTTGTTCCCTAAACCATATAATAAGGAAATTACAGAGATTTAACTTTGAGTGAGCCATGCTTCGGCACGAATGGGCCGGCTCGATCGGAGTGATCACCTGATGGTACGCAATCGGCGTCGCCCATGGACACCCGCAACACCAGAGGAGTTATAAGTGCGTTACCGGCGTTTTGCGGATTAGGATTATGAGAATTATTGGGGTTTCGAGGATTGTGGAGATTGTGGAAGGGTGTAATTGGGCCTCCAGTAACCTCATTCACACGACGAAACACAACGCTGTGGTTGTTTCACTATGGTTTTCTGCTCGGCCGTGGTATCACTCCGGTGCCGAAGCATGGTACTCCCATAATTAATAAATCGTGTGGCAATATAATGTATTGTAGACAACAGTAACATGTTTTAAAGTTAACAGAAGATGTAGACAGAGGTGCGCATATACAATGTAACATCCACTTTTCACTATTTATGTTATGAGTCCCATGTAATAGGGGGTGAGTGTATTGCCATATACCGGGCACAATTCCAGACTCTGTGCTATTTATACTGATAAACTAGTTATTGAAAAACATCCAGAAATCCACATAATAAAGACCAATATTCTAAAGTCCAAATCTCGATAAATTACACCACCCAGCAATAATACTTCTACACAACAAAAAAGAAACTATAAAACCTTTTACAATCGACCCAAGAACTACAGGGCCCTACACTTCGCACCCTAGAATTTAAACAAAAAATCAATACATTTAAAATTTCCCTCTATTGGATACTTTTCAATTTTTATTTTGACCCACCCTTTTTGATGGGATCTTTGGACCAATGGGAGCGCACCCCTAAGCTTTCACCCCTAGGCTATTGTAATTATAAAAAAGAAAGTAAATCGCTAGGGGTGCTGCTCACCCCCGTAATGTATAAAGGGGTGAATGTTTAATGTTATTCGGTTCAAACGAGTTGTAATATCGATTGTGTATTTTTTGGAGTTTATATTTTTAGAAGATATAAGGTAGTGTATTCGATTCTTGCTTCGGGCCACGTTACATTTCAGATTAGTTTTTACCATTTTGAGTATGTAAAGGTAGACAATATTCTTCTTTGGTTGACCAAAATATTGAACCTGAGACTGTATTATTTGGTGAAATACCAACATTAATATATCAATCTGCATAGTAACATATTTATGTAATCTTATGATTTTTTTTTTGAATTTGTATAAACCTGTGAAGCACAATAAAGAAACTTGAATTATTGGACTTCAAAAAAAAGAAAAAGGTTCTCACTTTGACCTGTATATGTATGTATGTATGTATGTAAGTTTGTGCGCGAATATATCACGATTAGCTGAACCGATTTCGATGCCGTCTTCAGGAAAGTGTTTGTTACACTTAACAGAAGGTTTTAGTATATTAATTAATCTACCTCCAAACAATAGAAGGTTGAAGTCGGTTTTTAACATAATAACGTAACATCACGCCTTTTATTCCCGAAGGTTAGCAAAGTTGCACATTGCGGTACTTACTAACACTCAACTGCATATAATTTTGGATATTCATTGTATAATACCATCACGCGTTTCATCCCCGAACAGGTAGGCAGAGGTGTACATTACCGCACTGAATGCCACTGGACAATGTAACACCCACTTTTCACTATTTATGTTATGAGTCCCATGTAATAGGGGGTGAGCCTATTGCCATATACCGGACACATTTCCAGACTCCGTGTAGTAACACTCTCACAACAATTCTCAGTAGTAACTGAGAATTTATAAAAAAATCCAGTAATACTTTGTGATACCCCTTGCTCGGCAGTCGCACTTGCGACCACTCGACCAACGAGGCAGCCACCTAAATATGTATCGATGTAATACACGTATTTGTAGTTCAAAACTCAGATTAGGCTATTCTGTACCACATTTTAGAGTTATTGATTCTTTAAAAAAACCCAATGGCATTTTTCGACCCCAGATAACAAACTCGAGGGTTGTTTGGCAGTTGTACTTGAGACCATTAGACGATCAAAGTCAAAGTCAAAGTCAAAATCATTTATTTCAATTAGATCAGGAAGGCACTTTTGAACGTCAAACAACAAAAATTTTGAAGTGAAGCTAGAGTTAGTTGCTCATTCCAAGGCGTAGATTCCTATGGAGAGGAACGAGCAAGAAACTCCATAGGTTACTCTTTTTCAATCAGGTTTACAATACAATTGTCTAGTTACATAGTTTTGTTGGTTCGATTGTGTGAAAAAAATGCAACACCTAAATCCAATCAAAGAGACTGAAAAAGAAAATAACCTTGAGGATAATAAAATGATACAGTCTGGAGCTGACCAGTTCCAATCGACGGTGTCCGTTCACGAACATTTGGCGTACCCTAGCACCGCCCAACTCAACCATTTTGTAGGGAATCGAGCGATCCACTGCACGCGCCACCGCCAATGAGATCTTTGAGTGAGCATGACAACTCCAAGCTGACACACATGCAATCTACTAGTCTAATTTGATTTAATTAATTAAAGGGCTCTCACATTTGCAACAAACTGTGCAAAGTTTTAAACTATACAAATGTTTAAGCAACATGAATATATTATGAACAAGACAATCAGTTATTATTAACAATATTAAATGAAGGAATTCTATTAACATTATTCTAACTATGTAAAAAATAAAAGCCTTATTCTTACTGGTATTAAGTTTTAGAACTAAAGACATCAACGCGTTTTAAAAAATATAATTAGATTTTATAACAAGTTATTTTGATTACTTCTCATTTTAGATGTATGACTTACAGTGCAAGTTGTTTAATATATATGTGTATATACTCTCTGAATATATTTAACTTTGTAAACACATAATTTACAAATAATACAGGAAAACAAAAATATTCATTTGAGACATACATAACACATAACATGATGCCTTTTATCACCGCCACTGTACAATGTAACACCCACTTTTCACTATTTATGTTATGAGTCCCATGTAATAGGGGGTGAGCCTATTGCCATATACCGGGCACAATTCCAGACTCCATGCTACCACTGAGACTTTTAAAAACCCAGTTATAATTTGCCCAAACTGAAATCTGGCAGCCGCAATTGCGACCACTCGGTCAATGAAGCAGTTTCATTATTTTATTAATTAGAGAGCACCTTTATTTTTTATAATAACTATCGTGAGACATAATAAATTAACTAAAAATCGCGGGGTACTAGCGTGAACCCCTCTGTGGTTCGAAACTAGTAGAGCTTTTCTCAGTATATTCACGAGAGTAACCCGCGATATTTAGTTAATTTAGTAACTTTATTGCCTGATATTGTAATACTATAAAAAATTCAATTTCTTCAGGTCCCATATTGAAGCTATATTAAAGTGTAGATTTCTATGTAGTAGTCGAAAGTCAAAGTCAAAGCATTTATTTCAATGAAACCAAAATTGGGTACTATTGAAACATCAACAGTCAACAGTGAAGCTAGGTGCTCGTTCCAAAATGTAGATTCGAATGGAGAAGAACGAGCAAGAAACTCCATTCGTTACTGTTTAAAATAAAGAATATTTAGAGTGGAGTAGAATGAGAGTATAATTCTGTATACTTGTAATAGAGTGACAGACAGCTTGGCATATAACTTTTAGGGGACTCTAGAGGAATACCCAAAGAGGCTGTATCAAAATTCCCATCAGAGATAATCATCATCATCATCAGCCTGGCACGCCACTGAGCTCGGTCTTCAGCTCCTCTCATCCAACCACTGCCAGCCACCTTGCGGATGTCGTCACTCCACCTAGTTAGAGGGCGCCCTACACTACGTTTGATCAGATATAATAATGAAACTTTTATACGGATACAAAATCATAAACAAAAAATACTACATGTACCTAACAACCAGGACAACACAACAGGGGAAATACAGACGATCGAATCGAAACCGATCCATCAGTTTTCGATATGAATGCACACAAACATACATACACTCGGTATAATGACTAGTAGATCTAGGTCTGTATCGTACGATCGAACGGATGCTGGGGGGAGGGGGTGTGAGGGGGGAGGGGGGACGGGTCGCTTATGTGGATGGAGTTAGAGATCCGTACGATAATAATTAATGCTATTGACGTGTGATGACGTCAGTATAGAATATTTTTGTCATCATTCCTAATTGGACCCTATTAAGCAGAAAAGATTCAGCCTACATTTTATTACTTTTGAGTGAATTATTGAAGAATTCTTCTTTTAGTTCTCTGGCCTTGTTCTCTGCCTTCTTGGCCGAGTGGTCGGAAGTGCAACTGCTGGACAAGGGGTCTCGAGTTCGACTCCTGGGTTGGACAAAGTATTACTGGGTTTTTAAAAAAAATTATGTAGTTGCATGGAGTTTGGAATTGTGCCGATATCACCATTCCCTATGACGAGAACCTCGTGAAAACTGAGATAGATAAACAAATAAAATATTTAGACTTAGCTCACGAGGTTGTCGACATGTGGAGTGTGGACTCGGCTATCATTGTGCCGATAGTCGTGTCGGCCAATGGGTTAATCCCTAAAATCTTCGACATCCATCTTAGGAGGCTGGTGTTAGGTGGATGGATCAAGGGCCTGGTACAGAAGGCAGTTCTCCTAGAAACGGCACGTATCGTGAGGAGGTTTCTGTCTCTGGAGCCCTAACCACCGGTAGCTTGGACCATGCTCCCGCTACTGGTCGGCTCCTACTTTTTATATTTTTAATTTTGTAAGTAGTAGGTATTTAAAAATGTAATTTATAGTGAATTTTAAATGAATATAAAGAATCTTGTTGCTTTAACCCTTTGAGTACCGTCATTATAGACACAATTAAAGATCAATAGGTTGCGGTCACCGGTGTCCTCGCGGTGTTTGACAGTTTAAAACAGAAGTATCTCTAACTCTAACCTACACCACAGTACGGAACCGCAGACTGTAGCACAGCTCGTTCGCGGCGGCGGTGTTACCCTAGTGATTCAGCGGAACAGTGCGCGGCGTATGATCCGGTCGGGCAGCTACCGAGATACGCGCGCGTCGCTGTGTGCGTGCGCGCGGGTACATTGCCACACGGTACGTTTACGTAGGTACGTCATTTTAAAGGTCGTATTTTCTACGAACGTTGTATGGATCGAGTGTTCTAGGAGAGTGCTTATGTCCAGCAATAGACGTGTGTAAGCTGATGAAAACGATGTCCTATACATTGACATTACGTAATGAACCGCCCCGGCTTCGCACGGGTGCAATATGCATGTATGACACATATAAACCTTCCTTAAGAATCACTCTATCTATTAAAAAAACCGCATCAAAATCCGTTGCGTGGTTTTAAAGATCTAAGCATACATAGGGACAGACAGACGGTGGACAGCGACTTTGTTTTATACTATGTAGTGATTAATTGGTAACGCATTTCGTATAAAGGACAATTTAGTTACCTTTAAAATAAAAGCGAATTGTTGTAAAAGTAATATTTTTTTTTTATAGTGAAGTCGATAAAAAGAAAAAAATCGTGGCTCCGTTTTCTGCTCCCAAGTATATTTTAATTATTATATAATTTTTCGATTACCTAATATCATTTAGCAGACACATAATAGAGAGCCTTTCTTTCGAGTTTTTTTTACATGTTTACTTTACTGCTTTACTGCTCTGATTGGTTAGTTAGTTGGAGCAGCCAATCAGAGTGCTGAACGTCATAAACGTGTCAATTGCGTTTACATAAAACATGGGGGTATTGAGGGGGTTAATTGTAAAATAACGCAAGCATTGTTTCACTATGGTTTTCTGCTCGTTGGTGGTATCACTCCGGTCGAGCTGACCCACTCGTGCCGAAACATGGCTCTCCCACACTTAAGTTATTTTTGTATACGCCTAATAGTAATAACATTAAGCAAATGCTTATTATGTCAAAACCAATTGAGCGAAAAGAAGGGATACTTTTATAGCTTAATTGATTAGGTGGCGTTGGGGATACTGGAAGTTTATTTTTGTGGTGTTTGACATTATTTTTTTATAGGACAAGCCCGCCACAACCTCCCAAAACCGCTGCAACTCCTGTAAGCCAGGATCTACAGTAGATACAACCATGCAAACACCGGAACACGAAAACTCCAGACCAACTGTAATATTTATAAACTTAAATATTACAGTTGTGGAGTTATTGAGGAGTTTTCATACTAGAACACATTTTCAGCACCAATACTATATGAAACAAGTGAATTTATTTCTGCAAATAGGCTACAAGACAGTACTTTTACACGTCAATTTTATCAAGCGAACGATGAGGTCGACATTTCCTAACTGACTACTCTGAGAAGAAATGCCGAAACAAACTCAGACAAAGTAAACTCACTCTTCCTGCAGGTGTCGTATGCTCGAGTAAGGGACTGACCGTTACACGAAAAAATTATGGGATGATACACGAGAAGTTTAAAAATGTCGTGTCGTCCATAACAATGGACTCGTCCATCAGTCGGCAAGCCATTGACTTTAGACTTAGTTGAAAACTAGATTCGTAGATACTGGCTTTAGAAACATCACGACGCGACATTTGGAGGGTCAGCAGAGATCATGGTGACTGTGGAAATTGGTTGATTTAGAATTGTTATTAATTTCGTTTGCTTTGTAAATTGTATTGTTTGGTTTTGTTTGTGAATGTGAAGTTTATAGTGGGAGTTCGATTTTTGTAGGTAGTGTTATTGAAGAGGATGGGTTGTGAAACTTTTAGTATGCAGGGCATAGATGATTGACGCTATGTTTTTTAATGTTTTTAGTGTTTGACCATATTTATTAGTCTTGGGTTATTTTTTTTGAAGAACATTTTGTTAAACTTATTGGATTTATAATTTAATGAACTCATTGAATGTTTATATATCTATTGTATAACATCATCACGCCTTTTATCCCCGAACAGGTACGCAGAGGTGCAACATTACGGCACGTAATGCCACTGTACAATGTAACACGAATTATTCACTATTTATGTTATGAATCACATGTAAATAGGGGGTGAGCCTACAGCCCCTTCGAGGATAAAAGGCGTGATGTTATGTTATGTATGTATGTTTTCTTGTTTTATAATAAAAATAATGAAAAACTATTTTTTGGTATGAAATTCGAAGTGATTAAATATGATTGATTTAACTATCATTCATCCTCTATTACAAGGGACTCATAGTATACTAAGACTCACTTGATAAGCAAGCGAAAAGTTAATATCTAATACTATTATATAAAGCGGAAGAGTTTGTTTTTTTTGTTTGTTTGTTTGAACGCGCTAATCTCCGTAACTACAAGTCTGATTTGAATAATTCTTTTTGTGTTGGATAGCGCATTTATCGAGGATGGCTATAGGCTATAAAACATCACGCTACGACCAATAGGAGCTGAGCAGAGCGTGTGAAACCGCGCGGAAGTAGCTGGTTACAATTTGTACACAAATCCCTTCAAGTAATAAAATCCTTCTTGCTATATTACCAATATTATAAAAGCAGAAGTTTGTGTGTCTGTGTGTCTGTATGTTTGTTACTCAATCACGACAAAATGGCTGAAGGGATCGGGATGTAATTTGGAACAGGGATACATTATGTTATGAAACAACACATAGGCTAGTTTTTACCCCGAAGCCACTGACAGAATCTAGTAACGTTTTAAATGTAATGTCAACATCAAACAGCCTATAAGTATCCACTGCTGACCAAAGGCCTCTCACACGGAGAAGGTTTGAGCATTAATCACCACGCTCGCTCAATGCGGGTTGGCGATTTCAAACATTTTTTTTTAAAAGCCTCATTTATTCCTTAATAATCGATTTACATAGTGTTTTTTCTACAGTATCGAATTTATATAAATTTGTAGTAACAATTTAAGATTTTTAGTTTAAAGTTTAGAGAAAAAATATACAACACAAAATTTATAAATAAGTAGTTGATTTTCATGTATATCAAAATTTAATATTTATATTTATTAAGGACCTCTCTACAGAGTAAAGGCCTCCTCCATTTTTCTCCATTAATCTCTGTCTAAAGCCTTTTCTAACCAGTCACTTCCCACTGTGTTCAGTATTTCATTTCAAACTTATAATTACAAATTATAAGCCCAGGTTTCCTCACGATGTTTTCCTTCACCGTTTGTCAGTGGTGTCGATAATCTTAGAAAGTACATATAACTCGTGAAAAAGTAACATTGGTACTTGCCGTTGATAGCATCGCACCCTCGTGCATGAGAAGCGGGCATCTCAAACCAACACGTAATGTTATGTAACATGTCGCGGAGAACCTAACGGGTAACCGGGGCTCCGGCTCGACATGCAGGAGAAGGAACGGGGTGGTTTTTAGTCAGTAAGAGTCTGACAGTCCCTCTCGCCTCACCCAGGCGGGAGGAGTCATTCGATGATTTCCCCCCCTTAAAAAAAATGTAATGTAACATTTTATAATGGAATTTGCTAATGGCATAATATTAAAGTATGGCTTGTATACATTGAGGTAGGTCATGCATGATAAAGTTTTATGTGATAACGATTCATATATGTACTTGTATATCGATCGACTGCCTCGTTGGCCGAGTGATTGCAAATGCGACTGCCGGGCAAGGGGTCTCGGGTTCGATTCCCGGGTTGGGCAAAGTTTTACTGGGTTTTTTTACTGCGATTTATAAGTCTTGTGTTAAGTGTAGAGAATATGTCAAGTTTACTTATGTAGACAAGGCAAAGGGTCTTAGGTTCGATTCCCGGGTCGGGCAAAGTATAGTATTACTGGCTTTTAAAAATTCTCATTAATAGCACGGAGTCTGGAATTGTACCCGGTATATGCAATAGACTCACCCCCTATTACATGGGACTCATAACATAAATAGTGAAAAGTGGATGTTACATGTACAGTGGTATTAAGTGCCGTAATGTGCACCTCTGCCTATTCCTCCGGGGATAAAAGGTGTGATGTTATGTGCTAATAAAAATTATTTAAAGTGTAGACTATTTCACCCGGGATATGAATCCAAAATACCATGGTCAGCAACGAAGCTAGTACTCACTAGACCACTATACCTATTTAAATACATTAACATACATTTGCATTCATACATTATTTACCTACATCTTCTTCTTCTATATATATATAATTCAAGGGTGATTGACTGACTGACTGACTGACATAGTGATCTATCAACGCACAGCCCAAACCGCTGGACAGATTGGGCTAAAATTTGGCATACAGACAGATGTTATGACGTAGGCATCCGCTAAGAAAGGATTTTGATAATTTCCACCCCCAAGGGGGTAAAAAAGGGGATGAAAGTTTGTATGAAACTTTGTCAGTTTTAAACCGATCGGGTTGAAATTTGGCATACAGATAGATGTTATGACGTAAGCATCCGCTTTGAAAGGATTTTGATAATTTCCACCCCCAAGGGGGTAAAATAGGGGATGAAAGTTTGTATGAGGCTTTGTCAGTTTTCAATCGATCGGATTGAAATTTGACATGCAGATAGATGTTATCACATAGGCATCCGCTAAGAAAGGATTTTGATCATTTCCAACCCTAAGGGGGTAAAATAGGGGGTGAAAGTTTATATGAAGCTTTGTCAGTTTTACACCGATGCAGATGAAATTCGGCATGCAGGTAGATGTTATGACGTAGGCATCCCCAAGTAAGGATTTTGATTATTTCCACCTCCAATGGGGTAATGTAGGGGATGAACGTTTGTATGAAGCTTTGTCATTCTTACACCGATCGGGTTGAAATTCGGCGTGCAGATGGATATTATGACGTAAACGTCCCTTTAGAAAGGTTTTTGAACATTCTCACCCCAAAGTGGGTAAAATAGGGGGTGAAAGTTTGTATGATACTTTGCCAGTTTTAAATTGATCGGGCTGAAACTTTGCATGCATAAAGTTACTATGACATAGGTATCTCTTTAGAAAGGATTTTGATAAATTCCACACCTAAGGGGATAAAATAGGGAATGAGAGTTTGTATAAATCGTCTTAGCCATTGAATTTAGATTCATTGAATCTTTTTGAATTACATTCGGTGAACGATGATTTAGGACCTAGGTAACGTTTGATAGTTTCTATCACAGATGACCCACGGGAAAAAGAACTATGCGTCAATGCCCCAGGACTCTCTAACTCTTAACCACTGAACTTATTTTAGAGAGATTCGGTACAATAATAGTCGATAGAATAGTTTTTATTACTCAAACCTTACGTGATCGGGCACTGTACTGGTAAGATCCTGCGGGATTATTATTTTTATGAAACTACGATAAATCATTTCAAAATAGGTAAATCTTACTTGGGCACTGAAATGATTCTGATTAATTCTGTCAGAAGTCATCAATCTACGCGGACGAAGTCGCGGGCAACAGCTAGTTCAAAATAAATGTATATAAAGTTTCCACGATTCTGTTAAGAGATGGCGTTAATAGTCTGTCACAATGAAATTGTAGAGTTAACCCGTCGAGCGTCCGCGTTCCTTATGATCCAACGGGTGCCCACGTGACATTTAGAGAAAGAAAGAAAGAAAATGCATTTATTTGGCCATTGGCACACAAAAACAAGGATCATTACAATAGAAATAAAACAAATACAGTCAAAATAAAAACAAAACATTAATAATGAATTTTATAAAAGAGAAAGCAGCATGGAGCATTTTTTCTTATGATCCACAGGGTGCTCATAAGGACGCTCGAGGGGTTAAGCGAAATTCAGTATAGTAAGTAGTAGTTTTAATCGACTTCAAAATAAGAAGGAGGTTCGTAGTTTGATCTATACGTATGTATGTTTGTGCACGTTTATCTCAAGATGGGCTGAACCGATTTTAATGCAATATTCAGCAAAGTGTTTGTTACACTTATGAGAAGGTTCTAACATATTAATTAACCGACTGTAAAGAAGGAAGGGGATGAAGTAGGTTAGTTTTAAACATAATTGCTGTTAGTTTATTCTCCGTACCTCAGTTTAATTAATCACACGTTCAATAATAATTTAAAACACACGTTAGCCGAGTGGTCGCAAGTGCGACTGTCGGGCAAGGGGTCTCAGGTTCGATTCCCGGGTCGGGCAAAGTATTACTGGGTTTTTTAAATATTCTCACTAGTAGCACGGTGTCTGGAATTGTGCCCGGTATATGGCAATAGACTCACCCCCTATTACATGGGACTCATAATATAAATAGTGAAAAGTGGGTGTTACATTGTACAGAGTGGCATAATATGCACCTGGGCCTACCCCTTCGGGGATAAAAGTCGTGATGTTATGTTATGTAATCTACAAATAAACAAACAAACAATTTATAATATTAATAAATTCACTCAGTATTATAAAATGCTATGTAATACATATTTTCTATTGTTGATCCTGACCTACCATAAGCAGTTATGGACGTTGTGGTCAGTATCTACTATGTCACTTAAGGGACTAAGAGAATACTAGCACAAGGCCCTGTCTCCTACATGCTGAACTGGGAGCTTACTCTTGAATTTTCATTACTCTTGACTCTTTTACAATTTCAATCCAATAAAATCTCAATAATTATTCAATGTCAAAACTATACAGCCCCCACCGTAGCTGTTAAAATAACATTCAGAGTACGGAATATAAAGCCAAAATCAATACCATTTAGTTCATTCAATATGGATGCAATGGGCGCTAGTGTTGCAACTCAAGAGTACGAAATTTCACAATACCAATGTCGATCGATCGGAATTGGATTCAAGAGTAAGCACCCAGGTCCCATTTCACCAAAGACTTGGAACATGTATGACCCATTACTATTTACAAATTAACACTGTAATCTGTACATGTCATTTGTTTTTATCGTGTTTTGTTTTTTTTTATATTTGATGGGCCGACGTTTGCCCACTATCTCGCCTGGTGGTGCACGATGATGCGGCCTACGATGGAGCACGTCTTCTCATAAGCAACCTATTCACTCAGTTACGTTTACATAACTAATAACTATATAAAGTTTATTTACGTAGTTTTTAGTTAGTTTTAGTTAGTAGTAGTAGTTATTTTGACTGCACGGTTGCTAAAAAAATCTCAGTAGTAGCACGGAGTCTGGAATTGTGCCCGGTATATGGCAATAGACTCACCCCCTATTACATGGGGCTCATAAGTCATAACATAAATAGTGATAATTTGGTGTTACATTTACATTGTACAGTGGCATTCAGTGCTGTAATGTGCATTTCTGCCTATCCCTTCGGGGATAAAAGGCTATGATTTTCTATATTTATCATAAGAGTTCTAAACATCTAAAAAGATTAGTACTAAGGACTTTTGAACGGTGTATAGGAATAGGCTCACCCCCTAATACATGGGACTCATAACATAAATAGTGACAAGTGGGTGTTACATTGTACAGTGGCATTTTGTTTTAAGACATGACCTATCCATACATCAGAATCCGTCGAGTAGTTTTATAGTTAGAAGCGGTATATACACACTTTCTCGTACATTGTACTGCAGTAGTTAAATTGCAAAAGTGCTAACTATTTATGAATATAATATATGTCAATAGTAAACTGTTACAGTAATGTTTACCTTCGAAATTGTTGTATTATATATACTTATATAATAACATAACATAACATCACGCCTTTTATCCCCGAAGGGGTAGGCAGAGGTGCACATTATACCACTTATATAATACTAGCTTCAGCCCGCGACTTCGTACGCGTATCATCCCATATTTTCCCGTCCGCGTTCGTGGTTTCGGAAAAAAGTAATAAAATAATTTTGGTTAAAAGTATCCTATGTCGGTCTCCTGGCTCTAAGCTACCTCCCTACCAATTTTCAGCCAAATCTATTCTGCCGTTCTTGTGTTATAAGTGGTGTAACTAACACGACTTTCTTTTATATATATATATAAGACTATAATTTAACGTCACGACTTTTATTCCTGGGCGAAGTAGACAGTGGTATATATACAATGTATAGAGGGAGATATTCGTTGATAAATTAATTATATGTTTGAACCTGAGATCTTCTGCTTGACAGTCGCATTTGCTACCACTCAATTAACAAGGTACCTATTCTAAAATATTTTTTTTGAAATTCGTCGTTATTTTTAATACTGCCTCATTGGTCGAGTGGCCGCAAGTGTAACAAGGGCAAGGGGTCTCGGGTTTGATTCCCGGGTCGTGCAACTATTGATGGGGTTTAAAAAAAATCTCAGTAGTAGCACGGAGTCTGGAATCGTGCCCGGTATATGGCAATAGGCTCACCCCCTATTACATGGGACTCATAGGTATATAGCAATAGGCTCACCCCCTATTACATGGGACTTATAACAAAAATAGTAAAAAGTGGGTGTTACATTGTACAGTGGCATTAAGTGCCGTAATGTGCACCTCTGCCTACCCCTTCGGGGATAAAAGGCGTGATGTTATGTTATGTTATGTTCATTGAAGATGAACACGCGTGTTTTATATTTGATTGATTTTTGTAGCTGTGATAATTGGCTTATGTGTTATTGTAACATTCCCTTTTCAGTTTATTTGTTAATTTTATTTGAAATTTGTAAGGGCTCTGTCGATCTTTTCTCTCTTTCAAAGTCAAAGTCAAAATCATTTATTTCAATTACACCAGGAAGGCACTTTTGAACGTCAAAACAAAATATTTAAATATTAAATAATAAGAAAAAATGTCAGTCTGTAGGTCAGTCCTCTAGTGAAGCTATTTGCTCGTTCCAAAGTGTAGATTCCTATGTAGAAGAACGAGCAAGAAACTCCATAGGTTACTCTTTTTCAATCAGGTTCACAATACAATTTTTGGTTACATTCTTCCGTTGAGTTCAATAATGTGAGAACAATGTAATACCAATATTTGGTCAAGGAGACGGAAAAAGAAAATAACCTTGAGGACAACAAATTTCTAATCCAAGGGTCCCTTGCCCTTAAGAATAAAGTGGAATCATGTTTATGGAATAGAAACATCCCTCATATTATATAAGTGTAACATTAACCTTGTTATACTCCTTAAGGACACATAAAATTATAATCTGCATAATATTTTTATTTTTTTTTAAGGGGGCGAAATCATCGAATGACTGCTCCCGTCTGGGTGAGGCGGAAGGGAGTGTCAGACTCTTACTGACTAAAAACCACCCCGTTCCTACTCCTGCACGTCGAGCCGGAGCCCCGGTTACCCGTTAGGTGCTTCGCGACAATCTGCATAATATAGTGCATGCTTTCTGCATATAGTGAATCTGTGAGAGCCATTTTTTTTAAATCTTAGCTTCAATAATTCTAGAGTCAAAACTGATCAATAATTAAGAATCAGTCGGTCCATTTGGACGTCCTTGAACAGATGGAAATTGGAGAAAAATCTTCAAAGAATAGGGTAGATGCCTAATTTTTATTTTAATGTCCGTCTGGTAGATTATTTTAAAATATTAGACACGTATTTTTAATTTTCTTACAGAAACGAATACTTTCGACGATATATTGATTTGAAATGTCGCGTGACGTCAATTCTATGTACATTTTATACGTAGAAATGACGTTTTAGCCCCCACTGCTAAACTTTGATTCGTTTTATCTAAGTATTGTTTTATTATACAACAAAATAAAAAAATACGTGTCTAATATTTTTTTATTACCTAACTGACGGACTAATTAGATTTTTAATTTTCATACCCTGTCATCATCCCTATTCGGAAACAAATTGAACTTTGTCGTATATATATTATCTAGATTATATTTAGAACACATATATAATTTCACGTCTTCCAAGGGGGTAGGCAGAGACTATGGAACGCCAATTGCTACGATTCCTACATACCTCTTTCGCTTCATCAACAGTCATCAATCTTTTCATGCATGCTCGTCGGTTAAGGGTACTTTTAATTTGGCCCTTCTTTAATATATATTTAGAACATGTTTGTATTATTTAATTGTTTTGTGGTAATTAGTCTTGTTCAAATAAATTGTTATATAGTGCATCCGCTGTGTGGCAGTGGTTGGATGAGAACAGCTGAAGTAAGAGCTCAGTGACGGGATATAGGAGAGGCCTATATTCAGCAATAGATGGATATGTATGGTAAATTGGCTAGTGATAATAAGTGGTAAATAAACCTCTATTAGAGTAGGTATAAGCTTTAATTTGATGAGTAATGTAAGATGGTTAACATGAAAAATATAAATATTTTTATTGCAATAAGCATAGGGTTTCATTTTGAGTATCATGGTGTAGCTCATGTTTTTATTGAATCTATGGTGTGATATCAAAGGGATAAGTAGGATAACATATTATTATCAAGCTACTTCAGCCTGAAAGGAGAAGGCAGTAATGTTCCTATGGTATACTCAGTTTTCGTCATTCGTATTTGGAGTCCCACGGAGTAAAGGGTTAGCCCATTACCATAAAAAGGGCTCTTTTCCAAGACTCTGTGATGTCATTGAGATGCTTCGCTGGCCGAGTGGTCGCATGTGGGACTGCTGGGCAAGGTTCGATTCCCAGGCAAAGTATTACTGGGTTCTTTAAAAAATTCTCAGTAGTAGCACGGAGTCTGGAATTGTGCGAGGTATACGGCAATAGGTTCACCCCCTATTACATGGGACTCATAACATAAATAGTGTAAAGTGGGTGTTACATTGTACCTACAGTGGTATTAAGTGCCGTAAAGGTGTGATGTTATGGTTTTTAATTCAGTATAGTTGCCTTTTGAAATTAACCTTATATTACGATTAAATTATTAAATTAAATATCAGTTGAGTTAGCAAGAATAAGACTCTTATTTTGTTTTAAATTTTATTTCAATTAAACCATAATGTGATACTTTTGAAACGTCAATAAATACAAAATAAATAATAGTCTGTCAGTCAGTCCGTCATTGAAGCTAGGTGAAGTTAGGTGCTCATTCCAAAATGTAGATTCGAATGGAGAAGAACGAGCAAGAAACTCCATTCGTTACTCTTTTTAAAAAAGTATGTTTTACAATGTCTCTGATACATATTCCAATACTGTACAGACAGACAGGGATTGTCAGTTGCTTTTCTTTTTTTTAATCATCCCATAACCTTTGAATGTAAAATCTTTAGTCACTTTAGTCCTAATATTTTCAATATTTTTGTTTCAGATATGAAGAAGAACTAGCAAGGAACTTCTTAATTAATTTATAATGTCAAAGTTTTTGGGGATGTACGTATATTATGTAACTTTGCATTCCGAAAACAGTAGGCGATGTATGTGAGACTATTTTTTATAATCATAATCACCTGTAATTACCATACTTCATGCAAATAAACATTCTTATTCTTATTCTTCTTATTCTTATTGTTGCTACTGAACGGATCTCAATAAAATTTGGGCAAAGAGATAGACTAAAGTGTGGAACAAGATAATGACATTCACCTTGACAATGAGGGCACTAGAACCTCGTTATTTTTAGGTTCAAAATTTCACTACGTAGCCAAAATTTCACCCATTAGGGGTGTGTATTGCAGTCAAAAATGAAAAGGGACGCTTACCCTTCAAGCTAGCCCTTTAAAAATAAATTGGCGTAAAGGTGAACATTTTTGACGGCAGTACTCCAGTGAGTTCAAAAATTATTTCAGCCCTTTAAGGGATAGGGGACAGCAGAGTAAGCATACATTTGTCAGCACCCCACCCTTTTCGTGGGTGTCGTATACCCAACTAAGGGACTATACATTAGACAGAGACCGTGCAGCAGCGCTCTCTGATAAACCTGAACCTTTTATACAACCTGGCGTGAAAAGTATGGCAAACCCCTCTTATGTAGAGGGGGTTTATAGTCTAGCAGTGGACTGATATAGGTGTTGGAGGGATAGAAAGGATCCCTTAAGAATTATTACGTTAATATGATCCCCAAAATTAGTTCATACAAAAATAGTCTCTAAGCATCGGAAATAAGGTCTATAATGGAATTAGTAGAAAGCGGTCACCGGTGACCGCTTGGGAATTGAGTATTTATAAGTCAAAGTGAAAGTCAAAGTCAAAATCATTTATTTCAATTAGACCAGAAAGGCACTTTTGAACGTCAATATGGCTGATACACTGATCTGGAATGGCGAAAAGCTCAGTAGTGGGTGGAAATGGACTGATGATGATGAAGAAGATGATGATGATTATGAAGGTGTTTTTAGAAGGGGATACAGGTGTGCATACATAAAGGGACCAGATGTCCCTATTTATAATTACGAGTTACCAAAATAAGCACTGGGACGCAAAATGGTCTCGTTTTTGAAACCACGCAATAATTTGTATAGTTCTACCAATGCGACGACCATTCGGACGACTCGAGTGATTTCCGAGAGCGATGCAGCGTCATATATAATATACACGACTCGCTAATTTTTGACGAAGTACAGTGGAGTAAACTTTAAGTCCTTCCTACCTCTACATATTGTGCTGTTAGTAATGTTAACCTTTATGCTGTGGGCACAAATTTGTGTTAGCAAGTTCTATAATGGAACCTTTATTATCTTTATATATTTAATTCTTCTGTGAGTGTGTATGGCACTGAACTTCTCTCAAACGACAGGACCGATTTTGATGAAATTTTTTGTGTGGTCAAGGGGATCTGGGAATGGTTTAGATTCACAAATCAGCCGGCAGATGGCGCTGCAGTCGGTGTCTAAGTTGGTTATCCTAAAGCTGAACTAATTTGAATGAAGTTTTGTTCATACATTCAAGTGGATATGCAGGACAACGTCTGTTGGGTCCGCTAGTATATATATATATATATTTGATGGGCCGACGTTTGCCCACTATCTCGCCTGGTGGTGCACGATGATGCGGTCTACGATGGAACACGTCGTCCCATAAGCAACCTATTCACACGGGCCTTGAAGACTCCCAGGTTATACCCTTCAGGAAATACAGACTCTGGCAAAGATGCCTGATTGGATCTTAATAAATGAATATCCTGTTTTGAGTCAACAAATAAATGGACGTCCTGACTGATGAAAGTCCTTTTTTTTATAAAAGGACTAATTGTCAAAATACCAAATACAATTCCTGAGTCCACAAATGGTAATGGAAGAAATGTTTACGAAATGGGGGTCTAATAAGATTTTTAATTCATATGGAGTTTGAAGGCCTCTTTGGCCAAATGGTCACAAGTGTGCCGGACTGCCGGGTAAGGGGTCTCGGATTCGATTCCCGGGCCGGCAAAAGTATTACTGGGTTTTTCAAAAAATCTCAGTTTTTATTATTTATTTATTTATTAATAATAAAGGTACATGCAGTAGTAGCACGGAGTCTGGAAATGTGCCCGGTATATGGCAATAGGCTCACCCCCTATTACACGGGACTTACAACATAAATAGTGAAAAGTGGGTGTTACATTGTACAGTGGCAGTAAGTGCCGTAATGTGCACCTCTGCCTACCCTTCGGGGATAAAAGGCGTGGTGTTATGTTATGGAGTTTAAAGTCAACACCATTGTTTGATAGTATTTTGAGCCCTAACCTTAAAAAAGCAAAGATGCGTATTTTTTATTTACATTTTGTATTTCTGCAGTTGTTTTAAAATATATAGAGTGATAACAATGATTATATAAAATATAAAGGGGGAATAAATAATACCACAGATACATAATACTGAACCCCCTTGAGGAAAATTTTATACCGAGAAAATATCTTAAAGACATTTTATATAAAACTATTTTTTTTATATAATTATATAGTTACCTAAACCTTTACTCCATATATATCCCAAAGGGATAGGCAGAAGTGGACATATTACAACATTAATTTTACACTATTTATGTTATGAGTCCCATGTAATAGGGGGTGAGTCTAAAACCATACATTGGACCTAATTCCAAATTTCATACTAATACTTACTAAGATTATTTCATCAATCATATTGTAAATAATAGAGGTTAAGCTACTATAGCCGAGGCTAAATTTAGGATGGGTGGGTGGTAGAACACAGGGGATGAAAGTCAACCCCTTTTTTAGTTTCAGGGTTGTATCGATTGTAATGTTGGTTATATAACCCGGAAGATGGGTGTGGCATGGTATGTGAGGTTAAGCGTACCTTGCCAAAGTTTGAAATGGATGGGTTATAATTTTTCTTTCATATTTTCAGTATTACTGGCCTGTGGCGGCAGTTATTTTATTTTTATGTTAGATACGGTTTCAGTTGCCATTTTAGATTTGGTTTTAAATGGATTTTCCGTTTATGGTATTGAGTTTTATGGAGTATCCAGATTTTGAATTGGAATAGCCCAGACTACAGTCTGATGAGACTGGAATAATATAATTCCACACCCACGGATACATCTCATATTTTTCTCTAAACTAACACATGTATACCTTTAAACACATATAGCTGCCTATCCCTAATCCTAATTAAGCACCTAATTAGAGCCCAACCAAACTAAATTACGTCCGCAATTAGGAACCATTAGGGCATCTCTTAATTCCGTGAAGGAACCGGATTTGGTTCAATATTCTTTTTATTTTGCACCCTTACATCAAGGGTTAAATGATTTATCGAAATTGGGGGTGATTTTCAAAAAGGGGGGGGTTGTAATAGCTTGTGAAAAAATATAGAGTTGGCATCTCTATTGAAATGTGCTCTACAAGGCACGTGGTTTTCAAAATCGAGTGTAATAACCTCACAACTCTACCTACACCCTACGAGATAAGGGATGATAATATACCAAGAACAACATACCTTCAAGCCGTCCACCACGCGTCATCAGCAGGCACCATCCCAATTTGAACACGTCCAAAGTAAAAATACAACAACCAATACAATACAACACGTTTTTCCATAAAAACAATAATCACCAAAAAACAGTAATCACCGAATTTATCACCAACAAGAAACACACCATATACATTTACGAACGGGAACATCGCAACACTGATTTAGGCCTAGTACCCAACACTTTCACCATTTACAACAAAAAAAAAATGTTAATCCCCAGAGAATTTACGCTATAGAATGCAAAAACATTCTGAGACTAGCGATTCAAAATGCTAGAATGGAATTTTCGTACCCGTACCGGACGACGAATGGGGTATGTTTCAAAATCGGAACGCTAGCGTTATGTCGTTTCGTTAGAGTGAGATGCATGTATATCTCTGGTTCGTACGTCAAACAGAGTTCAATGTACCGTCCTCCCGAGGTGTGGGCGCGCGCAACGATACTGCTATCTCTCCACTCTCGCTGGTGGAGCGGCGGTGCGAGCAAGACGGCCGATCCCGGTCCACTTTTTGTTCGAAACTTGTATTTGGATCGATATAGCGCGCCTGCCGAGTCTTAGTACTTTATTTTATGTTGTCGTTTTTTGAAAATTTTTCGTTTCGTCTCGTTTCGTTGTCTGTGCCTTTTTTATTTGTTTTTTTTTTAATGATTGTGGGAGTTTTCGTGTTTCGTGTTCTGTAGTTATGTATGTAATATAGTTTTTACTAATAAATGAATTTGATTGTTTAAAAATAGTTATAACGACTTCATTAACTTGTTAATTGATTTTAAGCTTATTTTTTGTATTTATTTCGTTTGTTTAAAAAGTAATAACTATGTTATTATCACGTCACAAAGTACAATAACATAAAAATAAGATTTATTGATATTTAGAAAAACTATAGATTTGACTAATTGGAAAATGCGCTACCATTATTTAATTCTATTCCTTATGTAAAGTTATATTTAACTAATTCTAGTCGAACACTGTAAGTGATTGTAGATTCTCTTTGAATAGACACACGATTACAACTCATTGCTAATTAATACTTTAATTAGACATACAATCACCGACACATCAAACTACACCAATCTGCTAACTTTAATCACTGAATTTTCAACTTTATAACACCACAATACAGTTGAAAATGTAACAAAGAAATTAGATAGGATAGGAGGACCTGCTGGTGATGTACATTGATGGCTTTCAGTGCTATGCATATGTATGGTGTAATTAGTAAAAGGCAATGTAATTAGTTTTAGTCATCAAGATGTTTGACGATGACTTTTAATGCTAAAGTTAAGCTTTACTTGGTACAAAGCGTTTAAGGAAGTGATTACTGACTTGACTGGTTAGTTTAGCGACTGCTGAGCTCGGCAAGTCAATTTCTGGACAGAGCAAATAATTTCCGATTTATTTTTACAAAAACGTTGCCCACACTATGATTTTTCTCCTGCAGTTGCATTTACAAACATACAATTTCACATATACATCAAACACAGGCACGGAACAACAATTTGTGGATCACACAAAGAATTGCTCGTATGGGAACCCATAAGTTCCACAGCAGCCTGTTGCCCAGCCACAACGCCAACCGTGAAGTCAACATCTCAGAAATAGCTCAAAGCTTGGTATATGGTAACAGACTCACCCCCCTATTACCTGGGACTCATGGGTTAAAACATAGCTGGTGAAACGTGGGTGTTAGATTGTATATGTGCTCCTCTGTCTACCCCTACACTGATAAAACGGAGGTCATGTTAAGTAAATAATTATCCGTTAATTAATAAAGACTTTCACTGTAATAAAGAAATTATAATGAATGCATTATGAATGAAACAATACCGCGTTATGTAAGGGCGCTTGTAGACCGGCGACTAATCGCAGCGATTCAAAAATTAGGTTTTAAATTTTTAGGCCTTGTACATGCTTATTCCATTATTTGATATCGTATTGGCTGGTGATTTTAATATAGTTAAGAAAAGTAATGTGGTGTATCTATGGTTGTTTGAAAAAATGTTTATATAAAAATGGTTAAGAAAACCTCGCACGTAAAAAAATATACATATCATCATCATACATAATTAATAATTAAAGTTATTAAACAAAAATGTTAATTACAACAAAAAAACTCATACATAAAGTTATAACCAATAACTAGTGGAAAAAATTCCAACCCACAATTCTCCACGACTTGTCGCATATAAAAGTCGTATAATCGCAAGTGAGTAGCAAACTCAACGATACTGCTTGGCAACAGCGAAGCCTATTTATAGATGGTTATAAATAGCTCTTAAATCAGTCAATTAAGCGACTAGACAAGAAAGAATGCAGAAGAAAAACGTTGTTGATTATCCGATGTGGTTTTTTTTCTTTTGCGATGCAAGTATCAAGTGCGCATGCGTTTTTTTGTCTTATTTTTATGTGGAATTAAAGAATGTAGTGCATGAAGGTTTGTGAAGGAAATGGGTTAGTGTTGCATGTTACAAACTACTTTTAGTAATTGTATTCAATTTTGTTTTGTTATTTTGCTCGCTTCGTATGGTTTGGTTGTATTTTTTTGTGTACAAGATGATTTTTTTTTGTATTTTTGATTTTAAAAATTGTGTCTTGGGTAAAAACGAGTGTTTTATATCTATATGACTTTGATTACGTAAATAAATAAAAAAGTAAAGTCCGGCCTACAGTCCACCACTTTCGATTTTACTATTTAACTCCTCAAAATTAAATTCTTGGTCTAATCGGAATCAATGATTTGACTTCAACTTCTAGCACATCTAATATTTAGAATATAAAGAAACATCACTCTTTCAAATGGCTTCTCCTAGTTCTTCTGCCAGCCAATAAAATGCTTTCTTACAGACAAATGTTACATTGTACACTCAACACATTTTAGCTTTAAACATGTCCATGCACTCAGACTATAATATCTTCGTCTCATCTCACACTGAACAATTAAATCCATCCTCTCTTTCTTTTGAACTCACATCCTGCACTTAAAATACCTTCATTAGACATAAGTTGTTAACCCAGAGTTTACTAACCCACTGAAGGATATATCAAGGCATTGTACACTCGACTGAACGAGCTAAAAACCAGTATAAGCTGACCTTCAAACGTGCAGAAAGATCATATAAAGAAAGACCATGATATGCTGGTTTAGTTTAGCTTCATGTGTGCATATATAAAGTACAACAATAAGGCGTTTGTCTCAACACCAGAGCGGTGCTATTAATATTTCTAGTACAGAATACACTCGACGACTCACAGTCATAAATTCATTCATAAATTAAACGTTGCCATGGCAACAATCTCAACCGATGGTTCTGGAAATAACTACACGATGCTCTTACGGATGCAGGCAAAATTAAACTCAGTTTATAGTAGTTTAAAGTGTATTTCTGATTGTATAGATTTTAACTGGCTTTAAGTGATTTTCCGTGGAAGTTCTAATGATGGGGTTTATCCATAATTCTGTATTCTAAAGTTATAAGTCTTGTGTAAGTTAATAGATAGTTAAAGTTTTTAATGGAATTGTGTTTTAATGAAACCCTTTTACTAATTTAACAGAGAGTTTGATATTGAATTTGTATTAAGCTTTGACTCTAACTGCCGTACTCAGAGACATCACTTTGACCATTCCTTAGTAACGATTTTGTTTTGAAAAAAAATGCTAAGGACTGGGTTAAGTCACCATTCAATGACTCCAGTACGGCAGTTAGTCTCATGAGATATTTTAAACACCGACACTACAATAAAAACAAAGAAACATTAACCATTTTTAACTAGAATAGAAATTGTAACTTTCGTGAGACATACTAAATAAATAATTATGTTTGAGCAGCATGGCTCATGAATATGAGCCTCTAGCATGGCTTGAAACGTCGAGTTCCTCGTCAAATTATTACGTGAGTAAGCCGAAAACATTATCATTTATTTAGGATAGAAATCTCTTAATTCCAAAGTATGCTACAGCAAATCTAACCTATATGATCCACAAATCCAATTCCCGACTAACACCAACAAGTCCATACAATTACACGACTTTAAAGGAACAAAGTATGAACGTATTGTGCTCACCCCTTGCACGAACTGGTTATAACATACGGTCAAGGTTGCCCGCCTTGAAGTATAAAAATATTTCAGTCCAAGAACAGGATCAGAGTTGTAATCAGTAATAATAATTTTCAATAAACTACGTTTAAGAATACTGCTTCGACCTCGTGAAGTGTATTGCGGAATGTTCCTCATGAATATGAGCCTCTAGCATGGCTTGAAACTAGTCGAGGTCCTCGTCAAACAGTTTCATGGGTAAGCCGAAAATTGTAAACACTTTGTTTTTTAAAATCAGTTAATGATAAAAAAAAATATATACCGAAACCTACTCTTACTGTCCTTTTTTACCAACATCTCTTAAATTTTTAGGAACCACTTAGTTAACATTTAACGTCATTTATTTTCAATAATCTTTAAGGGACACCTAACAGTACAAGTAAGGGGTTCGTTTAGGACGCTAGAAATAACTTTTAAGTTAAGAGATGGTTGGCGAAAACAGTCGTCTGTGAAACAAATATTTTTGTAAAATTCGCATCAAAATTGATTTAGCCAATTGCAAGATAATCGCGGACAAACATACACATACATACAGGTCAAACTGAGAACCACATTCTTTTTTTGAAGTCGGTTATTTAAAAATAGGTCTACTACATAATACCTGAACCTTGACTGGTTTTTGCAAGGATATGACAGTTGCTGCAGAACTTACAAGTCTATTTTTGTACCGGACAATGCATTTTAAATGTGGGTTATCTTGTATATTCTGGTTGTAATGTCAATATTGTCTTGGATTGCTCGTCAAGGCTATATGTTGGTTATAAAATGAAGTAGTTTTTGGTAGTGCTAAGGGGTCATATCAAATCTTTGCTAATATACTAAGTTAATGAATACTCACGTAAATATGCTGAGAAAAGCTCAACTAGTTTCGAACCACAGAGGGGTTCTTGGGGTCTCTCATGAGCAGCGTGCGCGGTCGCGGCGACGTTACGTGTTTCTCAGTATATCCCCGAGTAACCCGCGATTTTACTTAATTTAGTATGTTTCACGATAGTTATTATAAAAATATTATATGTTCCTGTGTTTATTTGACTTGTTTTAATGTCACATCACTGTGAGATAGTCAGCAGGCTAGAAGTGAGACAGTCCACTTATTTTTTTTTTATCTATGCAGTGAAGCCGTGTGTAACATGCTAGTTTGGTTAAAAGTATTGTACAATGTTTGGTAATTCACTGACTTATGAGTAATTTCAAGGGATTACTTTTTAAATTAACTTCAATGGTGAATATGTACTGCAAATAAATTTCTGCCGACGCATTTGAGGAAAAACATTCAGTTGTAGGACGATAATAATACATATAACTTTGTGCCCTATTACATGAATGGAGTTTTGTTACACAAGAAACATAATTTAACAAAATAACTGACTATAAAATTCAGTATAACAATTTGTTGGTCCATATTGAAAGGTTGTAAGTAAAAATTATAATATTATGACTTTTTTTATGGCAAAGTAAGTTTGTGTTATAAAAATATTATTAAAGGTGTTCAGTAGAATAATAAAAAGTGGAATTTTATAACTTTTGGCCACTTTTTTGTGAATATTGAATTTTTTTAGTTATGAGGATTTTTGCTTACTGTGTACGGTAGTAAGTACATTAAAATTTTACGCAGTTTTTGTTGTACAATAAGAAAATTGAACACTTTGTCATTGGGTATTGTGTCCGGTGTCTGGCAATAGGCTCATACAGCGACCTTAATTTGGTAACACGTAAAAAAATTGCTTTCTACGGGCAGTAGTTTCAGCTACCTAATTGATAGACAACTGACAACCACTTATTCACTAAAAACGGAAAAAACTGTGCATTGATTGAACAATTTAGTATCATGATATATTTGTATTATTTCTTAATCATGATTATATTAATGATATCACAAAGGAAATGAGTAATTATAAATAAATATAAACGTAATTTAATGTCATATTGATATGATAATTAATGCTTATTATTTCTTCAGGCCAGTAAAACATAAAAGTGTCATAAATTTATAATTATGACAGTATTATTAGTGAATTCATGACGAAACAACGCACTTGTTTTGCTTTTAATTCATAATGACTTTAATTTCATTAATATCAGCGTTTTTTTTTAAATTTTTGGCCTGTAATTATTAGTATATTGTCAACATTATACATTTTTTGACGAAGCGGCACTAGAAGTTTTCGAATATCAAAGAAACGATAGCAAACCTTTGTTAGAACTATGTTTCAACCTTTCAAGGCCAAAACATAATTACTAAAAAAATTTACTTCCGACATTTGTATCACTCAAACAATTATATGTTCATCTAATAATTATGAAAATACCCAATTACACCACCTTTCACTACACAACAAACGGCTTCCTTCAAAAAAAAGTGTCCACAAAAAAGCCAGACGGAGTATCAAAATCTGTGGTCGCAGTGCACAGTCGTCTTTCGATGGGCGACCGAGGTAGGCGGGCGCGAGTGAGCGAGACAGCACTATGTTTTATGAGCTCCGTCTCCAACGCATAACGGGTCGGCGCTGGCGCTCGCGACCTCATACTTTTTTTTAAATCGACCGCTTTTTTCCGCCGTTTTAATTTGATTTTTTGATGAAAATTACACTGTTTTGGGATCAGGAAGAAGCAGCCATCTGGTTAAGGAGTATTCTTTTTTAATTTTTTATGTTTTTTTTACCGTTTGGGAGTCGTACAATGGGTAGGGTCTCGATAGTCTATTTTTAGAGTAGATATTTTTCTTAGAAATGTCTGTGGTTTTCGCGAAATTGATTCCAGGTTGCATTCCACGGGTTCCGAATAAGGTCAAATAGAAATCCTGTTCTTTTCATTTCGTGTAAAAATAGTTTTATTTAACTTTTTACGGAAACACATCGTGTCGTCCGTGGCGTGCACTATTTCAATTTCAATTTTTTATATTTTTTTACGTATATTTTTTTCTAAAATGTTTCATTTTGTGTTTATTTAAGTATAAGCTATGTTATTTTAAATGATTTTTTATTTATTTTAAATTAATTCTGTATTTGATAGCACGCTAAAGTTTACTTACGGCATAGTGTCATAGATTGCCACGGTTTATTTTTTAATTTCGTAATAATATAACCTATAAATATGTATTTTATTCCTATTTTTAGATTTTCACAATCAGAATATAATTTATTAAAGCATTAAAACATATTTATCAAAAATTAAACAGTTGAATGCAACGATTGTTCCGTAAAGTCTTAAAATGTAAAAAATAAATAAATTATCATAATTTCTATTGTTCATTTTATTTATTATTCGATTCAAAATCGATATTAAAACAAAAATAATTGATATTATTTTTTATTTCACAAAAATATCGAAAATGATTTTGTGTGTGAGAGCTGAGTAATATAGGTATTTAATTTTTCGATAATGTTTACGAAAATACCTTTGCTGATATGCCCAGCATTTTAGAAATCCTGGCATTTTTATATCTGTCATTTTTTCTATTAAATCCGACTATCAGGATATGCCTATGCACTAATGCAGTCAAAACTAGATTAGGTACTTATAAAATCAGTAATTGAATCCTTGAATAAGGATTTTATACACCAAATAATATTTAAATTTAATAAAATAATAATACCTATAATCAATAGTTCACCCCCTATTACATGGGACTTATAACATAAATAGTGAAAAGTGAGTGTTACATTGTACAGTGGCATTAAGTGCTGTAACGAGCACCTCTGCCTACTCCTCTGGGGATAAAAGGCATGGTGTTAAGCTAAAATAAAAAGTGATGACATATTAAAAAAAATCTTTATCTATTCTGTTATTAAAGTACAAAAATGTATCAAAAAACATTCCAATACCTACCAGTTTATTTTTTAAATTAAAATCTATTTTTAAATATCAACAGTAAAATCCCACTATTAAATAAGGTGGTCTAAACTGTCCCTCTCAATAAGATAAAGAAAAACTCAAATTTTTCTATTGCATCATTGTACTCTAAAAAATATATATCTAATACTCGTTGAACTGTACCTACCTAATAATTTTTATTACAATATCTATTTTAAAGTGATTCGTAATTTTGGTCTAGTGTTTTTTTTTCTAATCAAATTTCACAAAAAAAATAAATGTGATATTGCATTCAAAAACATGACGTCACAGTTCACAAACTCGTACGTAATTCAAAGAAAACTATCAATTGTAACATTTCATTTAAAAATATTGAATTTTACTTTTTTTTTATAAGTTCATATATTGTCTATTTAAACCTCTTCACAATGTTTTTTAATCTTAATGCAACACATATTACTAAAATATAGGTCACATAAATTCAACCTAGTAACTCACTAAAGAGGTAAGCAGAGTTCTTATAGCACTTATTTGACTAGAATTATTCTTCTTATTCACACATTAAAAAAGGTACTTACAAATAAATACGTGTCAACTATATAAGACATATTTTTCTCAGAAAGATCTTTTATCCCCGAAGGGGTAGACAGAGCACATTACGGCACTGAATGCCACTGTACAATGTAACACTCACTTTTCACTATTTATGTTACGAGTCCCATGTAATAGGGGGTGAGTCTATTGCCATATACCGGGCACAATTCCAGACTCCGTGCTACTACTTAGAAAATAACCCAGTAATACCTATTTTATTAAAAATAAAAAAATATGTCATATAAATAAACATAAATAGAGTTAATTCGCAAGTGACCTTCGCACTTGTGTAACTGCTCACACCTTGTCACGAGATAGCGTGATGGCCCGCAGGTGTGGACCTCGCAGACCAATTAGTTTTCCAAAAACCACACGTCTGGACCTCCAACGAAGACCCTTAGAGGAGAATATTTGAAAATAAAATAATTTTTGAGAATATATTTTATGGTCGGAGAATAATGTTATTTTTTTTTATTTATTTATTTAAACAGGTATTTTTTTTCTTAGGGACAAGCCCGCCACAACCTCCCAAAACCGCTGCAACTCCTGTGCACCAGGATCTACAGTAGATACAACCATGAAAACACCGGAACACTGAAGTCCAAGGAACATGAGTAACTGTCTTGGTTCCCGCAACGAAGTGAATCAGAAGATATTATAAGAGGAGAAGAAGAAAAAACTATAGTTTCCCTCGGTGAATTACTGCAGGAGACAGAATGAATTTAGCCTAAAGGCACAAAGAAGAGACTGTACTTACAACTGGGTGAAGCCCAGTCGCCAATTTAAATAGGTATACCAACAGCTTCTGTATACATAGTATTAAGAGATAATAAAGGTAACAATAGGTATTGGGCTTATACAGTCGCCAATTATACGTTAACTAACTTTACTATTTGCGATTACATAATCTTCTTTTGTATTATATAAGGGACTAGCCGACCCAACAGACGTTGTCCTGTAATAATAGGTATAGATATATAACCTAGAAACCGACTGCAGCGCCATCTGCCGGGATGATTTGTAAATCTAAACCATTCCCAGATCCCCTTGAACACACAAAAAATTTCATTAAAATCGGTCGTTTGAGAGAAGTTCAGTGACATACATACTCACAGAAGAATTATTATATATAAAGATACTAGCTTTTACCCGCGGCTTCGCTCGCGTCACAAAAGGATAAAAAGCCAATGTGACATATACCAATACACACAGTGCCATCTACACCAATACTTTTGTTTTTCTTCGGGAATATCAAATATTTCCGGGATAAAAAGTACCCTATTATTTAATCCGGACTTCTAACTTTACGTCTGCAAAATTTCAAAGCAATCGGTTTAGTAGTTACGGCGTTAAAGTGGAACAAACAAACAAACAAACTCACTTTCCGATTTATAATATAAGTAAGGATATATTTTTTTTGTTATTACATTGACTGTGACCTACAGGAACCGTAATTTTATTTTGAGCCACTATGATACTTCAGCAATAGGTTCATACTCACCCCCTATTACATGGGACTCATAACATAAATAGTGAAAAGTGGGTGTTACATTGTACAGTGGTAGTACTGGAGTGATACCACCAACGAGCAGAAGACCGATGTGAAACAACTCTTGCGTTTCGTGAGTGAGGTTACTGAAGGCCCAATCCCCCCTCCTACCCTTCCCCAATTCCTGTACCCCCAACAATCCTCAAATTCCTAATCCCCAAAAGGCCGGTAACGCACTTGTAACGCCTCTAGTGTTTCAGGTGTCCATGGGCGACGCCGATTGCTTACCATCAGGTGATCCATCTACTCGTTTACCGGCTTATATAATAAAAAAAACCTAACTAGTTAAAATTTGCTTTAACATGGAATAAAAAGCGTGACGTAATGATTTTATTTTCTGATTCATGAGTAGACAATCGTTTGACCTTGAGAGAAAGGTTTAGTAAATCAGTTAAGCAAGCGGAGAATGAACCTGCAGCCTCGTCCTCGACATTCACATTTTTAACCAATAAACCGCTGCGTTCATTATTTGCATTTAACATTCCTTGCATGTAGATATACAATAATGTCACGACTTTTAATCTCTAGAAGGTAAACAGAGAGGCATAGACACCATGTAATAGGTAACACCTACTTTTTACTATTTATGTTATGAGTCCCATGTAATAGGGGGTGAGTGTATTGCCATATACCTGGTGCCATTCTAGAATTCCTACAAATAAATAAGGCTTAAGTGTGGGAGAGCCATGCTTCGGCAATGCTAGGCCGGCTCGACCGGAGTGATACCACCAATGAGCAGAAGATCGACATGAAACTACACTTGCGTTGTGTTTCGTCATGGAGTGAGGTTACCGGAATCCCAATTATCGCCCTCCCCCTTCCCCAAACCCTGAATCCTAAACAATCCTCAAAATCCTAATCCCCAAAAGGCCGGTAACGGACTTGTAACGCCTCTAGTGTTCCAGGTGTCCATTGGCGACGCCGATTGCTTACCATCAAAAATGAAGAGGCACTCACTAATAACTACAGAATATTCAAAAACTGAAAATGTGTCGAATAAACTTAGCCCCACCCAAGAATCAAACCACAGCCACTTAACCAACAAGGAAATTCTGATTATTAGTATTTAAAATTCCTTAATCACGTTTTACCTAGATTATAGTCTAGCTCTAACCATTGCCTGGCTGCCCCCCAACTAGGTCACTCCTAGTCCACTTTGGTATTCTGCCAAATTTTTCATGATTCTATTCTCCAAAGTGTTTCTGCAAGATTTCGCTATAAATTCAAGGATTTTGATTTGAATTTTGGATTTAACTTTTACATACATATATATATAATTATAATTTCACGCCTGTCTCCCATGGGAGTAGGCAGAGGCTAAGGAACGCCAATTGGGTACTTTACTTAATCAAAATTAAATTATGTCGACTGTTCAATACAATAAAATATTAAAAAATAATCACACTTTCATTCATTGATTTTATGACCAAATTAATTTTAGTATCATTCCATCATTTTTTTAACAAATAAGTACTAACTATTTGACGCTAAATAAACGTGACGTCACAATACACAATCTCGTACAAAATTCATAGAAAGCTGTCGTTTTTGACATTTCGAAAAAAGTATTGAATTTGACTAGTTGGCAAGTACGCAATTGCTACGATTATAACATACCTCTATCAACTTTTTAATTATTAACGACTTTCAAAAATATATCTAGTTTATGGTGAGATATTATAGAGAGTAGGAATTATGACCTTACATGAAACTACTCACTTCACTGATAGATAGACTGACAGACTATTATTTATTTTGTATTTGTTGATGTTTCAAAGGTATCAAAGGTTGAATTGAAATAAATGCCTTGATTTTGAGGTCAGAAAGAGCTGCTGAATGCAGGTCCAGCATACCCAGTCTTTTGGTGAGTTTACGACCCATTCGGATTAGGCATGTCTGCCAACACCGCGTAGTAACCTTTATTATTAGTTTGTTTTAGTTTTTATAATGTAGCTTATTATATTTTTCATTTCTTTTTCTTTCTCTCTCTCTCTCTCTGTTTTAAACCTTTTTATTGTTATTTGTTATATTTTATACTAGCTTTTACCCGCGGCTTCCCTCGCGTCACAAAAGGATAAAAGTAGCCTATACCAATACACACAGCGCCATCTATACCAATTTTTTTGTTTTCCCTCGGGAATACCAAAATTTTCCGGGATAAAAAGTACCCTATTATTTAATTCGGACTTCTAATTTTACGTCTGCAAAAATTCAAAGCAATCGGTTTAGAAGTTACGGCGTGAAAGCGGAACAAACAAACAAACAAACAAACTCACTTTCCGATATATAATAGTATAAGGATATTTTCTTTTTTTACTGTCGTGCATGTTTTATGCCAAATAAATATATTTAATTTTATTAATACATATTATCATTGCATTTCACCTAGCTAAAAGTTTGGAGAGGACTGTGGTACTGAAGGCAGTGGACAGAGTGTAGCTGAGATGATGAATTATATAAACAACTAGCAAACCCGACGAACTCCGTTTCGCCACCAGATTACTTCGTTTTATGTAACATTTCGTTTGGTGATTAGTGTATTTTCTTTGCTATAAACCTCACGGAGCCTGAGACCTTTCCAACGAATGCAAAACCGTGGAAATCGGTTCGTGCGTTCTGGAGTTATAGCGTCAGAAAGGAAAACATGACTTATTTTTAAATAGTAGATTAACTAAACAACAGGCTACTGACCATCAAAAATAACACCAAAATCTTCCATGAAACAAAATAAGTCATGCTTAACCGTATCAAAATCAGCTTAGTAGGTTCCGATGGTGGCGCACACATACATACAAAGATAGACACTTGTTATATTTCTACGTGTGATCACATTTTTATCTTATCTTGAATAAACTATGAAGAATATCTTTGGGAGTGAATCATAATAATTTAATGTTACGCCTTTTAATTTTTGTAGGGGTAGACAGAGGTGGAAAATACAATGCAACATTCACTTTTCACTATTTATGTTATGAGTCCCATGTAATAGTGGGTGAGCGTATTGCCATCTTATTCCATTAAGTGTATTTAATTCTAGGCGTATTTTTTTCTTACTCCAAAAAAGATCCCAGCTATACTTTACCCGGTCCAGGAATCGAACGTAATGTGCTTACTCTTGAAACCAATCCCAATGTCAATGCCATTTCAATCCAATAAAATCTCAATAATTATTCAATTTCAACACTATACAACCCCTATCGTAGCTGTTACAATAGCATTCAGAGTACGGAATATAAAGACAAACTCAATACCATTTAGTTCATTCAATATCCACGCAATACGGATGCGATGTGCGCTAGTGTTGCGACTCAATAGTACCTACGCAAGTTTACAATACTATTGTCGATCGATCGGAATTGGATTCAAGAGTAAGCCCCCAGATCCCTTGCTCGCCAATCACACTCGTGATTACGCAGTTAATGAAATCGTCAATATTCCAAATTCTCTTAGACATTAACATGACAAACATACAAGAAACAATTTTTATCGTTTCACCAACTACTAAATACACTTCACACTCAAACTAGCTTCTACCAGCGGCTTTGCTTGCGTTCCCGTGGGTTAAAAAGTAGCCTATGTCTTACTCCAGACCATATTCTACCCCTGTACTAAATTTCATTCCATTCCCTTCAGCCGTTTTGACGTAAAGGAGTAACAAACAAACGAACAAACAGACAAACATAGAAACTTGTACAATTATAATATTACTAGCGACCCGCCCCGGCTTCACACGCGTGTAATATGCATATGTTATACATATAAACCTACCTTAAGAATCCCTCTATCTATTAAAAAAAACCGCATCAAAATCCGTTGCGTAGTTTTAAAGATCTAAGCATACATAGGGACAGACAGACGGCGGATAGCGACTTTGTTATAATCGGATGGTACCCAAGTCTCTATATCTGTAAGACGAGACAAGACAGGGCAGTCAACAAGCTTTTAAAAGGGTTGACTCCATACCAGACCGTTTTTTAATCCGTTCATATGGTCCTTGACCATACACCCAGTCAAGGTCTAAAGTAACTTGACCGGGGCTGCGGACGACCTTGTAGATTACCGGGGCCGGTTCTATGCAGGAGTTGGAACAGGGTGGTTTTTAGTCAGTAAGAGTCTGACAGTCTCCCTCTCACACAAGGTGTGAGGACATATTCGATGATTTTTGCCCTCTAAAGAGGTCTAAATGATTTGTAATTACTGTGTTATATTTCACTCTAATTGTACTCTTTTGTCGCGATACCTAACGGGTAACCGGGGCTCCGGCTCGACGTGCAGGAGAAGGAACGGGGTGGTTTTTAGTCAGTAAGAGTCTGACACTCACTCCCGCCTCACCCAGGCGGGATAAGTCATTCGAGGATTTTCCCCCCTTAAAAAAAAAAGGCAGGAAGGAAACCAATGATCAAGGAGCTGGTTTAAAATACTTGACGCCGGGTGTGTCTTTAAACACTTTATCTTACTATATGTGTTCGATCCACCCAAAAAAAAATGTTTAAATCACTACTAAAGTAGGTACTCACTTGATCATCAGCCACATTCTGGATGTTTGTACCTGAAAAAGGAATAGAAAAATATTATTATTACAAAAAAAAAATCATATACGCAGACTGTTGTCAGTAATTACGACAGCTATATAAATGTCAAGTACCTAACAGATTGCTGTGCTCAGAATATAATTATAAAAAAATCAACATAACATAACATCACGCCTTTTATCACCGAGAGGGTGGCAGAGGTGCACACGAAAGTAACACCCACTTTTCACTATTTATGTTATGAGTCCTATGTAATAGGGGGTGAGTCCGGGCTACTATTGAGATTTTTTTTAAACTTTGTCCGACACGGGAATCGATCCTGAGAACCCTTGCCCGGCAGTTGCACTTGCGACCACTCGGCCAACGAGGTTAAAAATTCAAATGTCGATAAAATAAATCGCAAAACTCATTTTATGAAATTACGCCCAATTATTTATTTTTAATGCATCTAAAACGAAAATTCGATGCTCAGAGTATAATAAAACGTAAAAAAAAATAGAAAAAAAAACAAGATTGATACATTTTTAACTGAAAAAACAAAAAGGAGAACATTTTTTTTTTATTATTAAAATGATATAAAAATACTACTTATATCAGAAATTATATAAAATTCAAAAACTGGTCAAAGTCCACCCTTCGACATGAGCATTTAATTTAAAAAAACACACGAATCCATGTAGGTACCTAAGTACTACGCAAACGCACGAAACGAAACGAATTGTCTACAAAAAAAAAAACAAAAAAAAATCGGCGGACAGACAGAAAAAACAAAAAAACCGTCAAACACCGTTGGAAAATTGCGTTTTTGAAAAAAAGTTAAAAAAAATTACCTTTTTCCCCCGTTACCTAAGCCTAGTTGAGAAATCGAAAAAAAATCTTTCGACCCCACCCTTTGTGAGTCGAGCGTCAAAAAATGTGGCTAGGTGTGACAGGGACGGAGCTATGCGTTAGAGCGAGCTGGCACGTCCCCTCAACGCTGGCCCTACACGCCCTGATCTATGATACACGGGAGCAAAAGGGACATATTTTTTCGTTTTTTTTTTCGTATGTTAATTCGACAAATAGAGTTTGTCTACGTTGTTGGTTGAGTGGTTGTGAGTGGAAATGCTGAATTAGCAGGTTTGGGTTCGAGTCTACGCCGGGGACAAGTATCGAGATTTTTCGAAATTTTAGAACCTATCAATACACATTGGCAATAGACTTCTTATTAAATTATTGCGTTATGGAACTGTCTTTTATTTATCATGAATACCCGCAACACCAGAGGAGTCATGCGCAAGTTGTCAGTTTTTTTTATTATTTATTCATTTTCAATTCGAAAATCTATTTATATCTTTGTTTTTAAGGTGTATTTTATGTATGTTAGCAAGTATGGTATGGAGATCGTGGAGTGTACCTACACTGCGATTGCCTAACCCCTTGCAACAAGACCGTTAATTTATTCACGCATGCAAGCGTGACTGTCACATGATTACCCAAGTTCGATTCCCGGGTTACACACATGCACTTGTTTTTATTTTAAATTAAACTGAATGTCTTGCCATAAAAACTCATTTAAGTTTTACTAAAACTCATTTTAACTTCTCTCAATTAATTTAAGTTTTTATTTTGTTAAATTTAAGTTGTTTACTCTTGTCTTTCTTATACAACCTTTTTATGCATGTGGTGTTTACCTTTAAGTGATTGTAATAGTAAAATATGTATCTATGGCATGTAATCTAAAATTAAACTAGAGTGTACAATTTAAATAATTAATACATTTTTAAAAGTATCCCAATTTTTTAAAGTATCCCAAATAATCAAAAAAGGACTGACTGACTTACATACACGCGTTCTTTATATCGTTTGTTTGGTCAAATTGAAATAAATGCTCTGACTTTGACTTTGACAATCAACGCAACACCAATCATTAAACCAGTCAGATATCATAGTCCATGACAACAGCACAAATAAAGAAATAATCGTTCCTAAAACAATCGACCAATGTCAAGGTTCCATCAAAATCAGATCAGCAGTTCTTGAGACTTGTACGTATAAACAAACTAAAATGCTGACGTGCGGAGTTACAGCATGTAATATGATAGTAAAGGAATGTGTCTACTTTTTGATGATGTTACACGCTATGTAATAGTGTAGTATCAAATGTATGGTCATAGGCTCGTCCCTATTACATGGGACTCATAACATAACTGGTGTAAAGTTGTTACAAGACCTGGATAGGAAAAAAGTAACCTATGGAGTTTCTTGTTCGTTCTTCTTCATAGTAATCGACACCTTTGGAATGAGCAAATAGAGCAATGATGAAATTATGGAATGGGATGAAATTTGAAACTGGGGTAGATTATATATCACGCCTTTTATCCCCGAAGGAGTAGGCAGAGGTGCACATTACGGCACTTAATGTACAGTACAGCGTAACACCCACATTTCACTATTTATATTATGACTCCATGTAATATGGGGAGAGCCTTTTGCCATATACCGGGCACAATTCCAGACTCCGTGCTATTACTGAATTTTTCTTTTTTTTATAAATCAGTATTTTGCCCGACTCGGGATTATGGTCTGGAACAACAAATAGGCTACTTCTTATCCCATAGGAACGCGGGTAAAGGCGCTGGCAGAAGTTAGCTTTCAATAAAACACACAATCCTTTAGGTAATGAGAGGTATCAAACAGTATTGTAACAATAGACATGTTATAAGCCATCGTACGTTTTCTTATCGTCGCACACAACTGGACAAAAGGGCCCTTGTTTACTAAAGACCGATATCTAAGCTGTTTATTGTGTCCATGTGGTCACTTATAACTTGATATATAAAACATCTTTGCTGCTTTTGTTTTTAGAGCTCTATTTAAGTCAACACGTGGGGAAATTAGCGTTAAAACATTGTAATTTGGATTCGTTTCATTTTGTGCTGTCAAAATCTTGTACTATCTATTTCAATCATCAATTAGTCCATGATAGTCCACTGTTAGCCAATAAGCCTCTTCTTCATAACAGGGTTTTTCTATAAACTTCTAAAACGTTCAGGTTCATCAGAGACACTGCTGCTTGGTCTCTGTAACAGTCCCTTAGCTGGATTTAATAACATACACGAGACGAGAATTTGGCAACAAATGTATATTCTAGTCTATTAACTTTAGCAAGCTAATGATATAAAACGTCTAGTAACTCTGCTACAATCCGAAGTCTCTTAATTGCTGGTATTTGAACTGCTATCTACATTCTCTTAGTTTTAAAGACAACTCTTAGGCTTTAACACGTTAAACGCCGCGTAGGTCACTGGTGACCTACCTTAGCTGAGAATTTGCCTACAGCAGTTTTCTGTCGGTAGTCAGAGGCTTAAAGACACACACAGTAAGAAAAGAAAGTAATGATAAATGTCAAAATTCAGAGTATGCTGTTGCCTGATCCGTTTTAATGCCTTGGTTGGCTCTAAAGACACCAAGAGTTGTGACTAACGTATCTCTCTGCGAATCTTCAAGTGAATGAGTTAAAAACGTCTGGTCTCTGCTACAGTTCCTTAGTCTCTTCTATTGATACACACGACAAGAGTAGCGGTGGTGACAAATATTAAAGAATCTGTAGCAGAAAGCAACAGCATTCTTTAATGTTTGTCACCTAAATTCTCTAATGTCATAAAAACGACTAAATTACTTTTAATGACACCTACAACAAATGCAGTGGTGCTGAAAAACGTATTTCTACTCTGCAAATGATATAAAATTTGCTAAAACAGAACCCACTTCTCTGTCCGTCCCGTCGCTCAGTAAATTGTCCCCGTGAAGTGAAATAATGAGTAATAGACTGCGTCTGTGTGTGTGCGGATGAACGAACTCTACTTTACGCTTACAGTCATCGCGCGGCAGCCATGTTGCTACGTCACGCGGCCTTGTGCGCGCGCGCCGCGAGACAGCTTAGTTTTGGAAATTATGACCTTGCATCGCTTACTATATGATTTATCAATTTATACATACGTATAGCATGGATGGCAGCAAAAAATTGTGGCGTTAAACATTTCTTTTTGGTGAAAGGTAGAAAGAAGGTCTATTGAAAAACAATGTTTTTGATAAGTATGCCAGTCTAATAGGCCTGTTATTAGGGGAGGCCTATGTTCAGCAGTTGAACTCAATCAATATGATGATGATATTGTCAGTCTAATATAATATTAGCTATACATATATACCAGTTATGACATTCTGATAAACTTGAACTCTTTAAACAATTTAAACAACGATCTCCTACTTGTTTATGGAAACCCTCGTATGAAGAGGGAGCCTATAGTCCAGCAGTGGAACTGTCACAGTCTGGTGATGATGATAATGATAAAATAGAAGGTGAGAGACAACTATTACCGAAATAGCATTATAAAAGGATCACAATCTGGAAAATCATGTCTCCATTGTAATAATTGGTTTTTACATTTAGTTAAAAGTATAAATGAAGGCTATAGAGTATAAAGACAATTTTTATTGCACCTCTGGTGTTGCGGGTGTCCATGGGCGGCGCTGATCGCTTACCATCACGTGATACATCTGCTCGTTTGTCTCCTATTCCATAAAAAATATATTGAATATTTTCAATTAATTTACAGTGGTAACTAAATGTGCTGTGAAAATATCTCAGCTTTAGATATATTGTTACCTTTACTAAATGACTTACTTCAAAAGAAAGTCTTACACTGCGTTTGTTAACAAAAATCTCAAAAACTACTGAGCATATTCTGAAACAATTTTCAATTTTCAATAATGAATAGAGCAAGGTTTAAGATTTAAAATTTGTAAAAATTTTATTTCCATGGCTAGTGAGGGTGTAGCGAAAGATTATAATATAAAGTAATTTAATATAATTACGTTTAAAAACTTGTATAAATCAAAATTAAATGTGAAATGACAGAATAATTATTATAAACTGGTCCTATAATATAATTGGTATTAAACTATGAACTTGGTGAGTGCCAAGCAACTATATGAACAGACACAGATAATAGGACACACTATTATTAAAGACTAGCTTTTACTCGCAGTTTTGCCCGTGTATTCCTGTTTTACCCCATGGGAGCATTTCATCAGGATAAAAAGTATCCTACCACCTATTCGACTGCACGGCTGGTGCGGTGGCTGGGCAACCGGCTGCCGTGCAACGTGTCGCGGGTTCGATTCCCGCACGGAACAACAGTTTGTGTGATCCACAATTTGTTGTTTTGGGTCTGGGTGTCATTGTGTATGTGAACTTGTATGTTTGTAAACGCACCCACGACACAGGAGAAAATCCTACAACTGGGGCAACGTTTTTAAAAAAACAAAAAACAAACAAAAACCTATATCAGCCCATACCCTGCCTGTATACCATCACAATCCGTTCAGTAGTTTCAGAGTGATTGAAGGAGAAACATCCAAACAAAGAAACTTGCACATTTTTATTATTAGTGTGATACAATTACAATATATTGGTTACAACAACAAAACTAGATTTTGTCTTCGACTTTGGTTTTTACGGTGGATTTCTAGACTACCAACTGAAATATTTGGAATCTATAGAGTTACTAGTACTAACAGGTATTAAATCCTGGAAAATCTACAGTATTTTAATTTTGTCTTTCGAGGCCAGAATTTGCCAAACTTTTTTAAACAATAATGAGGTAGGTAGTCAGGTGTGCAAATCAATACAGATAAATGAAATTCGAGCGTCTGTTTGTAATATTATGCATATGAATATACATACGATACACTTGCCAAAATAATATTTTTTTTACAATTTTTGTCTGTAAGTATGTCTGTCTACTTGTACTGACTAATCTCTGGAATAGGTAAACCAATTTTGCAAGACTTTTATTGGCAGTAAGCTGATGTACTAAGAAGTAACATAGACTACTTTTATTATAGAATATTAAAAAAAGATATGTTCTAAAATTCATATTGTACGCGCACGAAGTCACTGGCAACAACTTTTTTTAGATCAGAGTGCAAGATTTGTCAGGTTTAATTTCTAAGGTCAGTTAAAATAGTAATTGGTTTTACATTTTAGAAAATACGGCGTTTAATTTTGTGGCATGGCCTATTAGGTTTACCACTTACATTACTTGGGACTTGATGTGTTACTATTAATATACTACTAGGTTCTGCCAACGGCTTCGCCCACGTACCCATGGGATAAAAAGTAGCTTGTGTGCTATTCCAAATAATCATAATCATAATCTACCCCTGTTCCAAATTTCATCCCGATCCGTTTAGCCATTTTGACGTGATTGAGTAAGAAACATACAGATAAATTCACAAACTTTCATATTTATAATATTAGTAAGAGAGTAAGATTACATTGCGCTTCTGTCCAACACTACAACGAATAAAAGGCGTGAAGATATATTATCACAGACAATAATAACACTTTCTGAGCATCATAATTACTTTCTATAGGTGATAAGTCTACTTGCATCTTATCATTTGTGTTTTCACACTTAGGGTCAAAGTGTAGTGGCAATTTGCAATACACAGACACAATAAAGGAAGAGTATCTACTTATACTGATCATCAATATTGAAAACCCCTCAACGTTAATTTAGTTTTCACCAACCTATAAGTGACATCTAACACTATATTTTAGGGGTTAGTTTAGGTGCTATACGTCACGCTAAGTGACTTTTAGTTATGAGGAACTACCTCATTCCACTTCAAGGGTGATTGGTGAAAATCGCCATGAGTGTTACATTGTTGATAGGTACTTCTGCCTACCCCTTTCGAGCTTTAAAAACCATGATATCATGTATTTATGTAACTTTATTAACATATAACAGCATAGCAACACATTTAAATATATTCATTGCTAAAATATAAAAGCTCATTGCTACGGCGTTGCATCAGTCCGGACTCGAACTCAAGGCAATGCTTTTGCAACTGGGTGTGGCGGCGCCGCGGCGGCGTCTTGACGCCTTGTCAACGGCCGCCTGACCACTTTGTCATGTGCATGCAAATATTTTGTGTGATTAATGTTGTATTGTGTCATTAAGGGTTGTTTTTGTCATCTGACGACATTTTCTAATACCTACAATTATAAAAAAAAGTGTCTTTATTTATTTGCCTTTCAGAAGATGGTGATTTTATGGTACATTTTTTGTTGGTTTATGACCAACCATAGACAAGCTGTCTGCTAAATGTGGAGACTAAAGAAAATCCTTTACTATAGAGAGAGACATTTGTTCAACAGTGGCCGTATTCCAGCTGATGAAGAAGGCAATGTCAGGGCTTACTTACATTCTATAAGTTACTGTCGTACTCGAGAGACATTGAATGATTATTTAAGTTATTCCTTAGTAGAAAACAATTGCTGAGAACTGAGTTAAATCACCATTCAATGACGTCGAGAACGACGGTTAACATCACTCAATTTGTTTTCGAAGGGCCACGCCAAATATTTTCTTTGGACTCATTCAACATGTCATATCGATCCTGGTAATTATTTATTGGAAATTTAACACTGAAATAAGCCCAATAATGCTTCGTACTCATCTTCATACTTTTAAGTTAATAAATGAACTACTTATTATAGTTTGGGCTTAGAATATAGTACCAACTTTATTATCATAGTTTACTAGAAAGATGATTCATACAGTGCATCTCTTTCTAATACTTCACACACGACATGTATGTGTGTGTGCAACATACATACCTACGAAAAGATTCAAATACGAATAATAATCCACTACTCTACTCTTGCGCAAATAGAAAAAATATAAAAATCAAAATGGCGGCGCCCCACCCAGATACGCATTGCCTTGAGTGTGGTGCAACTGTTGTAATATTCACAGCTTTTATAATATCATTGACACGTTATTCCAAAAAGGGGTAGGCAGAGTTTCGTGTTTTAGGTTTTATTTGATACAATATCAGTGTTTAATATATGAGTGATTCAAAATAGTAGCACTTACTAAATGATATCATTGAACTTACTTTCAGTATTTATTTAACCCAAAAAGTAAAAATTAAGATGTCGAAACTCGAAAAAGATTTTCATTTTAGACATTTCGAAATCAAGATGGACTTGTTGAATGAAAAGTATCTAAGTACTCCAAATGTTTTTGGAAACATCTAGGATTAACCTAGTGGGGTACTGCATGTACTTATTTTTAGGTACATAACTTACATAACAGACGTATCAAGTACCATTTAATTATACAAAAACTAATTTGATTACGAATACACTTCAAGAAGTTTGTTAAATATTTACTCTATCAGAATCAGAATCATGCTTAAGTTAATAGAAAGAAATCTACAATAATTAATAGGTCAGTTTCGCCACTCACACACTAGGTATTTATTATTAATTATTTATTAATTTTCCTTCCTCTACTAAACTAACAAATAATAATACACAGGTCAATCACCTAATTGTCTACCATTTGTCATAGATATGAATTTGATTGAACAATCATTTAGGTATTACAATTGAATACGTACCTATTTACTATTATATTTTTAACTAGAGCATAGAACAGGAAAATTGTTATAAATATGAGGCAATTACTGTTTGTCCCGGTTTCGTAAATTAACGATTAATGAAACGTTTTTGAAATCAGTTTGGTATTAGTATGCCTACTTTGTGATATATCAAAGGTGGATTCTTTGTGTAATACCTATCTTATTTAATATTAGTAAAAATCACAGTTCCCTTTTATCGAAGGTCTATTGTTTTTCCAAATCATAAAAAAATTACCTAAAATATTCAATAATAGAAACAAAAATAGATGACTAAAAACGCATTTGAACCAAACTATTGTTAAAGTTAAATCAAACAACACTACAACAAAAAAAAATATAACTCTTTAAAAAAAGCAAAAATACGTTACAAAAAATAAAAATGTCCGCTCCGCTCGCTAGTATCGGGCCACAAAGGGCCAAAAATCAACAATAGTACGACTAGGGCGTCCGGCCCTCCTATTGGTCGATCCCTTCAACGCATCGAATGCATCATAGTCACTATGAATAGAAGTTACAGAAGTATTACACAACCGTGGTGTGACGTAATGTTAAAAAAAATATTTATTGTTGCTTTTTTTAATATTTCGACAATTTTTTTACAAAATTTTAATTTAGTGACCAGATTAATTAACCATGTTAGAAAATATGTTTTTTTTTGTATAATTACAGTAGGTTTTTTTTATTTATTTATTCTCATAAATATATACATTATTATTAAATATACAAATATTTCTCAAACTGTTACCAGTTTGTTGGCGTTAAATTTATGTAATAGTTAGTATAGTTTCCAATTATTACGCATATTATTACAATGTTTTTAGATACAGAAGGAAAGAAACCAAAAAATATTATATTTATCGTAAAAGTATTTTTCTACTAACACAGACAATTTAATAACTTCATTTTTAATTAATCCGTTATTATTTAATAAAGAATACTCCTATAACTAAAATAACACAACCTATGTTTAAAAATAAAATATCGACATCCAATCTAAATGTACTATAACTTTGCCCGAACTGAACCTACTAACATTAATCTACATTGTGATAGACCCAAATCTATGCGGCAGCTGATTGGTTAAAATACATCAATGACGATGATTTAATGATGTAAAGGTAAAGGCCCTTCCATTGGGCGGCTACTACTAGTTATATTTTTATTTATATCTCCAAAGTTACTCTTAGATAAAGAGTGGGGATAACTGAGAGTCACCATGGAGTTTCTTGCTCGTTCTTCTCCATTCGAAACTACACTTTGATACGAGGTACCTAGCTTAATAGAATAGAATAGAATATAACTTTATTGTACACCATTAATAATATAGTACATACATACAGATGCCCGACCCAGTTCTGGAAAATGACCATATCACGTTGTACTGGGACCGGTCTATCATCACTGACAGGACTATTATAGCCAACAAACCTGATATAGTGGTGATAGACCGACAACTGCGCCGCACGATGATAATCGATATCACTATTCCTCATGATGAGAACCTCGTGAAAGCTGAAAAAGATAAACAAATCAAATATCTTGATTTGGCTCACGAGGTTGTCGACATGTGGAATGTAGATTCGGCTATCATTGGCCGATAGTCGTATCGGCCAATGGGTTAATACCTAATAGCCTCGACAACCACCTTAGGAGGCTAGCGTTAGGCAGTTGGGTCAAGGGCCTGATACAGAAGGCAGTGCTCCTTGAAACGGCACGTATCGTGAGGAGGTTTCTGTCTCTGGAGCCCGAGCCACCGGTAGCTTGGACCATGCTCCCGCTACTGGTCGGCTCCTATTTTTTATATTTTTAAATATTATTTTTATGTTTTTGTAAATAGTATTTAAAAATGTATTTTATAGAGAATTTAAAATAAATATATGGAAATAGTACATACATACAGAAAAGGAAATGACAAACATAAATAAAAATAATAATGGGCACAAAGGCGATCTTATCACTTATAGTGATTTCTACCAGACAACCTTTGGGGGGATATAGTGAAAAGAAATATTTAGACGGGCTTAATGGACGGATAATTCAATTTTGATGTTTCATACATACATACATAGATAACATTACGCCTTTTATCCGCGAAGGGATAGGCAGAGGCGCAAGTTACGGCACTTAATGCCACTGTACAATGTATTACCCACTTTTCACTATTTATGTTATGAGTCCCATGTAACAGGGGGTGAGCCTATTGCCATATACCGGGCACAATTTCAAACTCCGTGCTACTACTGAAATTTAAAAAAATCCCGTAATCCTTTCCCGACCTGGGAATCGAACCCGAGACCCTCTACTTTCGCATTTACTACGAGGCAGTCAAGCAATATTAAGAAAAAACATGTAAACATGCATGAAAGAAAGAAAACAAGGTGTTGATTAGAAGAATTATAGAAAAACGTACAAACAGACATAATTTGTATGTAGTTACTTATTATGTTTATTAAGTTGTAAATTGAACCCATCAGACCGGAAAATAGGAGTTAAACAAAATCTACCTAGCTTCGTAGACCCTTATATCATAGACAGGGTGAGCAGAACTATTTTTTATCTATACTAATATTATAAAGAGGAAAGATTTGTACCTATTTATGTATGTTTGTAATGAATAGGCTCAAAAAGTACTGGCCCGATTTAAACAATTCTTTCACCAAAAGAATGCTACATTCTTCCAATTTGACATAGGCTACATATCATTTTGAAAAAAAATAGTGATCCTTGGTAAAATTTGAACAATGTAACCGAAGGTGTAGAACAATGAGTCTTGAAATGTCTTTCGTCGAATGCGCTGCCTAAAAACATTAGGTACCTAAGCTACTACTTATTTGAACATAAATATGGTAAGGTCAAAAAAATAAGTAAATGATCATACGAAAAGGTAATACTTGACAATTTGTTAAATGCATTTTTTTTATTTGCTTATTTTACTTAACAAAGTAGAATTTTCTCCTGTGTCATGGGTCCACATCACACCCAGACCTGGGACAGCAAAAATATTAATTTTGAAATATGAAGAAATTATAGTTAACTCCGAGATTGGTGTGTTGTGACGTCATTACATATTTTTGTATTATTTTCTACTTAAAAAATTACGGATGATTTTTGTACAAGTACTTTACTATGTTTAATTTTAGTTTATTTTCCAAAATGTGCCTCGTTGGCCGAGTGCAAGTCCGACTGCCGGGCAAGGTGTTTCAAGTTTGATTCTCGGGTCGGGCAAAGTATTACTGGGTTTAAAAAAAATCCTAGTAGTAACACGGAGTCCAGAATTGTGTCCGGTATATGGCAATAGGCTCACGCCCTATTACACGGGACTCATAACATAAATAGTGAAAAGTGGGTGTTACATTGTACAGTGGCATTAAGTGCCGTAATGTGCACCTCTGCTATCCATTCGGGGATAAAAGGCGCGATGTTATGTATGTATGCATGCATGTATTTTCCAAAAAAAATCTACAATCTAAGATCTAAAAACATATTATAGATTAAAAAACAAAAATGGACCGGTAGAGTAGAGGAACTCTACCGGTCCATTTTTGTTTTTTATTATTAGACGTTAAAAAAAACATAGGTAAAAAAGGGTCCCCTTGCCCTATTGGTCTACTACCGTAGTGTGGTCTATGATTGTGTGAAGGTCGACCAATCAGAGAGCGGCCCTTTACATGGCTCTATCGTAGAGAAGTGGGAGAGCTGGGACTAAAATATTTTTTTAATTCATTTTAATATTGTTTTTTTGACAGCCTCGTTGGCTATGGTCGCAAGTGTCATTTGGCAAGGGGTCTCGGGTTGTATTCCCGGATCGGGCACAATATTACTGGCTTTTAGAAACATGACTGTAGCAGCACGGAGATTGGAATTGTGCCCGGTATATGGCAATAGGCTCACCCCCTATTACATGGGACTTATAATATAAATAGTGAAAAGTGGGTGTTACATTGTACAGTGGCATTAAGTGCTGTAATGTGCACCTCTGCCTACCTCTTCGGGGATAAAAAGGTGTGATGTTATGTTATGTTGTTTTCTGTGAAAATTATACATACGCAACGGAGAAGGTTTGAGCATCAATCACCACGCTTGCTCAATGCAGGTTGGTGATTGCAAACTTATAATTAGAAATTATAAGCCCAAGTTTCCTCACGATGTTTTCCTTCACCGTTTGTCAGTGGTGTCTAGATAATCTTGGAAAGTACATATAACTCGTAAAAAGTCACATTGGTACTTGCCGTTGGTAGGTTTATATAGGTACCTACATACAAACACATATATTTCTCAAATGCTATCACTTGCAATAACAAAGCTAAAAATATATACAACTGATTACAATATCTCGAACATTGAACCGCAGTGTCTGACGGCGAGTGACCGACGCGAGGACATCAAATGGATGGGTCACCACGAACACAATCACACTATCTTTTTTGCCCTAATCCACTTTCATTTTATGGAGAAAAAGAAAGAAAGAAATAAAAATTATGTTTGTATTGTAACTTTCGTAAGACATCCTTACTCCTTACTTAATATTATAAATCGGAAAGTGAGTTTGTTTGTTTGTTTGTTTGTTCCGCTTTCACGCCGTAACTACTAAACCGATTGCTTTGAATTTTTACAGACGTAAAGTTAGAAGTCCGGATTAAATAATAGGGTACTTTTTATCAAGGAAAAGTTTGATATTCCCGGGGGAAAACAAAAGTATTGTTATAGATGGCGCTGTGTGTATTGGTATATGTAACATAGGCTTCTTTTCATCCTTTTGTGACGCGAGCGAAGCCGCGGGTAAAAGCTAGTACTAAAAAAAATATAGTTTTCGGCTTACTCGGGTCGCGGAATGGCTGCTCATGAATATGAGCCTCTAGAATGGCTTGAAACTAGTCGAGTTCCTCGTCAAATTATTACGTGAGTAAGCCGAAAACATTATAATTTATTTAGTATGTCTCACGAAAGTTACAATAGAAATAAAATAGACTGCTTCGTGGTAATATTTAAAATAGGTGTTACATTGTACAGTGGCATTAAGTGTCGTAATGTGCACCTCTAACTACACCTTCGGGGATAAAAAGCGTGATGGTATGTGTAATATTATAAATGTGAAAGTTTGTCTGTATGTTTGTTACTCAATCACGTCAAAACGGCTGAAGGGATTGAGATGATATTTGGTACAGGAATAGATTATGGTGTGGACCAACACATAGGCTACTTTATAACCCACGGGAACGCAGGCGAAGCCGCTAGCAAAAGCTAGTGTGACATTCGTTTACAATGTGAATAAGGAGAGTAAAAATAACACATATTCAGTAATTTGGCAAGAGCGATCAATATTTGAAATTCTTCAATTTTCAGCGGTTTACTGAAATGCGCTGAAACGATTCTGTCTTCAGTAACAGTGCCAAAGTAATTAGCTGAACGTTTATTGAACTCATATACCGTTTCGCCGTTCAATCACAGAAGGGGTAGACAGAGGTGCATATATACAAAGTCAAAGTCAAAGCATTTATTTCAATTAAACCATAGTTTGGTTCTTTTGAAACGTCAACAAATACAAAATAAATAATAGTCTGTCAGCCAGTCCGTCAATGAAACTAAGTGAAGCTAGGTGCTCATTCCAAAATGTAGATTCGAATGGAGAAGAACGAGTAAGAAACTCCATTCGTTACTGTTTTTAAAAAAGTATATTCTACAATGTCTCTGATACATACAATGTAACACTCACTTTTCACTATTTATGTTATGAGTCCCATGTAATAGGGGGTGAGTCTATTGCCATATACCGGGCACAATTCCAGACTCCGTGCTACTACTGAGGTTTTTTAAAAACTCAGTAATACTTTGCCCGACCCAGGAATCGAACCCGAGACCCCTTGTCCGGCAGTCGCACTTGTGCACACATTTAATATGTTAGTTAGATATCGTTACGCCATAAAATGTCGAGGGGTAGACAGGGATGTGTTTACTATGTAACACTCACTTTTCACTATTAATGTTATGAGTCCCATGTAATTAGGGGGTGAGCCTATTGCCATATAGGTACCGGGCACAATTTAATACTCTGAGAAGTATGTAAAATAATGCAATTTGAGAACATTTTGCATTAATTAGATAATAGGCATACAGTTTGTTCAATCTTACACTCTTATACTATTACATAAAGCGGAAGAGTTTGTTTGTTTGTTTGAACGCGCTAATCTCCGAAACTACGGGTCCGATTTGAAAAATTCTTTCTGTTTTGGATAGCCCATTTATCGAGGAAGGCTATAGGTTATAAAACATCCCGCTACGATTAATAGGCGCCGAGCAGAGCGAGTGAAACCGCGCGGAAGTAGCTAGTAATTAATATATTTAAGTAAGTATGTATGTAGCTCTTTATTAGAACTACTAGCTTTTGCACGTGGTTCTGCTCTCGTTATCGGGATAAGAAGTTACCTATATTTATGTCAAATTTCATTAAGATTTGTTCAGTAATTCTTGAGTTAAAGAGCAAGAAACATTACATTTTAATATATGGATGTGAAAGTTTCTTTATTTGGATGTTTGTCCGTCAACCACATAGAAACTACTGAACGGATTTTGATGAAATTTGGTATACAGGCAGGATGTTTTATTTTTTTAAGGGGGAAAAATCATCGAATGACTGCTCCCGCCTGGGTGCGGCAGAAGGGAGTGTCAGACTCTTACTGACTAAAAACCACCCCATTCCTACTCCTACACTTCGAGCCGTAGCCCCGGCAACCCGTTAAGCTCTCCGCGACAGGCAGGGTATGAGTTGACTTAGGTGATAGGACTTTTTATACCAATTAAATGCTTCCATGGGATAAAACAGGAATACGCGGGGAAAGCCGCGTGTAAAATCTAATGTTGAATGAGATAGTAAGATATAGTTCTTTATGTAATAGCAACGGTATCAAACAGAGTAAACTAGTGCAGTGGCACGTCGCTAGACAAAGGCCACGCCCTTATTTTAGGTTAGGAGCTAATATCGACTAAGACTGTACCTAACAGTCAAGTACCAATGTAACTTTTTCCGAGTTATATGTACTTTCTAAGATTATCTAGACACCACTGACAAACGGTGAAGGAAAACATCGTAAGGAAACCTGGGCTTATAATTTCTAAAAGTTTGAAATCACCAACCCGCATTGAGCAAGCGTGGTGGTTAATGCTCTAACCTTCTCCGTGTGAGAAGAGGCTTTGCCCAGCAGTGGGCATTTATAGGCTGTTGATGAGACTGTACCTAAAAGAGTCTTCATAATAACCATTTTGAGATTCTCTAATACTAAGTAAGGCCTAATGACTGCCTCTTTGGCCGAGTGGTCGCAAGTGCTACTGCCGTCCAAGGTATCTCAGGTTCGAGCAAAGTACTACTAGTGGTAGCACGGAGTCTGGACTCGTGCCTGGAATGTGTCAATAGGCTCACCCTTTAATACATGGGACTCGTAACATAAATAGTGAAAAGTGGGTGTTACATTGTACAGTGGCATTAAGTGCCATGCCTGCTTCGGGGATAAAAAGGTGTGATGTTATATACTGTGTGTAAGTATATTAGTTAAAGGCCAAATAAGAAGAATTGTAAGGACTGGTAGTGGTTGGATGCATAGAGCTGAAGATCAAGCTCAGTGGCGTGCCATTGGAGAGGCTTATGTCATTTGTCCAAACGAGGACGATAAGCCTGCTATCGTGATGATGAAGAGAAATTAGCATAAAGCTGACATTTGATAGAAGGTTCAATATCACAGACCCTGACAGTCCACTGCTGCACTATGAGCCTCCTCTACATAAGAGGGGTTTGTCATAATCTCCGCAGGCAGGCGGGTTGGAGATCACAGTATAAAAGGTTCAGGTGTATCAGAGAGCGCTGCTGCCCGGTCTCTGTCTAATGTGTAGGGTCTTAATCAGCTCTAACGATACAAACAGAAAGAGAAGTGGGAGCATTAGCCACGCCCTTTTTGACAGGTGACTTATCGAGTATCACGAAGAAATTATAACGAAGACTTATGGGTATGATGTAGTTCGCTTACCATCAGGCGAGATGGTGGCCAAAGGTCGACCTATCAAGTATAAAGAAAAGAAAAGAGTATGATAGTTACTTTGTTGATATAAAGATAATATCACGGCTTTTAACTTTGAGGGAATGGCTAGATGTGTTCTGAAGCATTTTCATCATAAAAACACAAAGATATAATAGAAGTATTTAAGACTGCCTCGTTGGCCGAGTGGTCGCAAGTGCGAATGCCGGGCATGGGGTCTCGGGTTCGATTCTCGGGTCGGGCAAAGTATTACTGGGTTTTGAAAAAATAATCTCATTAGTAGCACGGAGTCTGGAAATGTGCCCGGTATAAGGCAATAGGATCACCCCCATTACATGGGACTTATAACATAAATAGTGAAAAGTGGGTGTTACATCTGTGTGCGCCTCTGCCTACCGCTTCGGGGATAAGAAGGCGTGATGTTATGTTAAGTATTTAAGTATCCGAATCCTAAAATGTACAGTTCTCAAGTTGATCATCTTTTGTTTTAGATTTTTTTGACGTTTGCCCACTATCTCGCCTGGTGGTGCACGATGACGCGGTCTACGATGGAGCACGTCGTCCCATAAGCAACCTATTCACTCGGGCCTTGAAGATACCCAGGAAACTGACCTATGTTCGGTTAATTTTAGTTTTTTATACGACTTGGACAAATGACCTGGCCAAGGTCTGCAGGTCGGTTCCAACCTCGCGATGTGTAGATATTGGGGGAGGACTGTGGGGGGCAGTGGACGGTACGGGGCTGCTAGCGAGCCTCTGGCTCATTAAGTAGCTTGACTTTCTTCAAAATATCACTACAGGAAAAACATCTACAGGTTTACCATTTTATTTCAATTTGTCTAAACTTTGAAAGAGTCTATGATCTCTGAGTTTGTTTCGGCATTTCTTCTCAGAGTAGTCTGTTAGGAAATGCTGAGCTCATTTAGCTTCAATTAAAATATGCGACTGAAAATGGGTATATTGGTTCCCTATTATAATTTTAAAGCAATATTCTTTGTGTAGTTTTTGTTTAAAATTGGTAAATCCGAGCTCTACTTGAAGCTTCTTTGTTTCAAAGCAAGTCGAGGGGGGGGAGGGGACGCCCTTTTCCAAAATGGCTTCCTACCAATATCTGTGACGTAATTTCTACCAATAAAACACAATATTCCATTAAAATGCTAACAATTTAACACTTTTACGGCATAATTCTGAGAATTTTAACACATTTTTTTGAAAATTTGCCTTCGAAGTTTGTTTTAAAAGGTCGTTGTTTGCACATCTCGAATCGATTGGCAATTATGTGACACATACATACATACACACATAAATGTAATAAATACTAAGTGAAAGAAAAGGAATAACTTTTCCGCGACGACTATGCAACAAAGAGAGGGTGTCGAGATGTGAAAAAAAAACATGCAAAATAAAAAAGAATTGATACGTTGAACAAATAGGTCGGCAGGAAAAAGTTTCGACATGCCCTTGTAAAAAGGGCTGGCCGCAAAGAAAAAGAACGGGTACGGAGAAATTTCATTTAGAATAGAAAGCTGGTACTCACCTCGCGAATCCAACATGGCGCACGAACAAAGAAAGCATAAACCAAAAAAAACAACTGTAATCCTTTAAAAAACCAAAAAAATCGTTCAAATTATTGATTTTAATGTCACTAGGGATGTAAAAATTGTTAAAAATAGTGTATTTTATCGTTTAATTTTGTCGACACGACGTTGCAAGCCGATGCATTGCAATGTACTGCGGCCCTGCATCGCGCAGGGCGCACACACACATACACGGCGTCACCCACACACGCGCACAACACTCGTGAAAGCCAGAACACAGTAACTCGCATTTTCCATAGCAACAGACCGATATTACTGAACGAATTTTTATGATCACGACTCTTATGTTGAAGGGGATAGCAGGGTTTGTTTCATTTGTATGGGATTAGTGCATTTACTGTATGGTGTGTATTGATCATTCTCGTCGAATCATGGCTAGTAATTTATAGGGTGCTGTATTTAATGAGACCAATGGTCAATTTCGGTACACGTGTTGTAAGAAGTCTTATTGGAGTTTTTTCAAAAGTTCCTTAATAAGTAACTAGCGACCCGCCCCGGCTTCGCCCGGGTGCAACATGCATGTATAAACCTTCCGTAAAAATCACTCTATCTATTAAAAAAACCGTATCAAAATCGGTTGCGTAGTTTTAAAGATCTAAGCATACATAGGAACAGACAGACGACGGATAGCGACTATGTTTTATACTATGTAGTGATAGCGTAGAGTCCCGAGTTGTGCCCGGTATATGGCAATAGGCTCACCCCCTATTACTTGGGATTCGTAACATAAATAGTGAAAAGTGGGTGTTACATCTATATATATAAAATTCAAAGGTGATTGACTGACTGACTGACTGACATAGTGATCTATCAACGTACAGCCCAAACCGCTAGACAGATTGGGCTATAATTTGGCATACAGATAGATGTTATGACGTAAGCATTCGCTAAGAAAGGATTTTGATAATTTCCACCCCCAAGGGGGTAAAAAACGGGATGAAAGTTTGTATAAAACTTTGTCAGTTTTTAACTGATCGGGTTGAAATTTGGCATGCAGATAGATGTTATGACGTAAGCATCCGCTGTGAAAGGATTTTGATAATTTCCACCCCCAAGGGGGTAAAAAAAGGGATGAAATTTTGTATGAGACTTTGTCAGTTTTAAACCGATCGGGTTGTAATTTGGCATGCAGATAGATGTTATGACGTAAGCATCGATGTGAAAGGATTTTGATAATTTCCACCCCCAATGGGGGTAAAATAGGGGATGAAAGTTTGTATGAGACTTTGTCAGTTTTAAACCGATCGGGTTGTAATTTGGCATGCAGATAGATGTTATGACGTAAGCATCCGATGTGAAAGGATTTTGATAATTTCCACCCCCAAGTGGGTAAAATAGGGGATGAAAGTTTATATGAGCCTTTGTCAGTTTTAAACCGATCAGGTTGAAATTTGGCATGCAGATAGATGTTATGACGTAAGCATCCGCTTTGAAAGGATTTTGATAATTTCCACCCCCAAGGGAGTAAAATAGGGGATGAAAGTTTGTATGGACTTTGTCAGTTTTAAATCGATCGGATTGAAATTTGACATGCAGATAGTTATGACGTAGGCATCCCCAAGTAAGGATTTTGATAATTTCCACCCCAAGGGGTAATAGGGGATGAACGTTTGTATGAAGCTTTGTCAGTTTTACACCGATCGGGTTGAAATTCGGCGTGCAGATGGATATTATGACGTAAACGTCCCTTTAGAAAGGTTTTTGAACATCTCACCCCAAGTGGGTAAAATAGGGGGTGAAAGTTTGTATGATACTTTGCCAGTTTTAAACCGATGGGCTGAGACTTTGCATGCATAAAGTTACTATGACATAGGTATCTCTTAGAAAGGATTGATAAATTCCACCCCTAAGGGATAAAATAGGGAATAGAGTTTGTATAAATCTTCTTAGCCATTGAATTAGAATCATTGAATCTTTTGAATTACATTCGGTAAAACGATGATTTGGGACCTGGGTAACGTTGATAGTTTTTCACAGATGTCCACGGAACGGGAACTATGCGTCAATGCCCCAGGCTCTCTAACTCTTAACCACTGAACTTATTTTAGAGAGATTCGGTACAACAATAGTCGATAGAATAGTTTTTATTACCAAACCTTACGTGATCGGGCACTGTACTGGTAAGATCCCTGCGGGATTATTTATTTATTGAAACTACGATAAATCATTTCAAAATAGGTAAATCTTACTCGAGCACTGAATTGATTCTGATTAATTCTGTCAGAAGTCATTAATCTACGCGGACGAAGTCGCGGGCAACAGCTAGTTGTATATATACACCTCTGCCTACCCTTTCGGAGATAAAAAGGAGGTGAGTGACGATTTGTTATGTTACTTCCAATTTAAATGAAGTTTTGATGTCTAAGATGAGAGATCACACAATATTTTAATTTGAGGGACTTGTGGGAACACCCATATCACGGCCGAGCAGTAAACTGACGTGAAACAACGCTTGCGTTATGTATCATCGTGTGAGTGAGGTTACCGGAGGCCCAATTAACCCCCTCCCAATGTCCCCAACAATCCTCAAATTCCTAATCTCCAAAAGGCCGGTAACGCACTTTTAACCCCTCTGATATTTCAGATGTCCATAGGCGGTGCTGATTGCTTACCATCAGGTGATCTGTCTACTCGTTTACCGGCCATAAAAAAATCGTCAGATACTGAAAATATTTTTAACCCATCGACCGTCGGGACATCTTTGGTCTAAATTGAAATAAAATAAGTGATTTGACTTTTTTGACCCGCCTGGCTGTGTAGTTAACTGTCGCTAATGCAAACAAGACCACCATAAAAATGGCATTTTAGACGGACCCTTTGATAATTGTCACAGGATCGAGACTCGACCCCACAATTATCAAGTAAAACCCCAGTCCGAAACCTAGTGAAATTAGTAATCTATCATGCAAATACTACTAAACAAATTTGATTAAAATGAACATAGAGATAATTATAGCTTTTTTATGGGACAAGCCCGCCACAACCTCCCAAAACTGCTGCAACTCCTGTAAGCCAGGATCTACAGTAGATACAATTATGCAAAGACCAGAGTAATAAAGTCCGGTGCGTCCCAGGGACATGTACAACTGTCTTGATTCCCGCAACGAAGTGAATCAGAAGATATTATAAGAGGAGAAGAAAAGAGATTATAGCCTAGTATAACACAACTAGTATAACTGATGCACATTAAAGAATTCTATTTCCTATAGTTCGTATCCTACTAATATTATAAATGCGAAAGTTTGTGTGTGTGTTCGTTACTCTTTCTCATAAAAATGGCTGAAGGGATCCAGATGAAATTCAGAACAGGAGTAGACTGGTTTGCAATAACATATAAGACGTCGCCGCGACCGCGCACGCGCACGATGCTCATGAGGAAGAACCCCTCTGTGGTTCAAAACTAGTAGAGCTTTTTTCAGTATATTCACGTGCGTAACCCGCGATTTTTTTTACTTAATTTAGTTAACATATAGGCTATTTTTTACCTAACAAGAACGCGTGCGAATCCGCTGACAGAAGTTAGTTACATCTATCTATATATAAATAGTCATACATACCTATATATAACACATGTAGACCAGTCTGTTTGTATGTGACTCATTACATCATATAGTGACGTTTAGTTATATCGTTCCAGGAAAAATAACTAGTTTCTATAAATAGACAGCAGTTTGTTAAATGGTCAATTATGAATTAAAAGTTTTTGGTCTCGGGACTGTGGGATAATTTGCACTAGACTTCAAAGTACTTTAATCGTCGGTATTCTGTCCCCACCGCTACTCTTCCCGTGGGTATCGCATGCACTACTAATTGCTATAATTTAACACGGTTAGTGCGGTGGCTGGGCAACTGCATGGCTGCCAAGGAACGTGTCGGGGGTTCGATTCCCGCACGGAGCAACTCTTTGTGTGATCCACAAATTGTTGTTCCGAGTCTGGGTGTCATTATGTGTATGTGAACTTGTATGTTTTAAAACGCACCCACAACAAAGGAGAAATTCCTAGTGTCACAAACACCATGGCAGCGCTACCAGTCACCGCTACCAATAAGATGTATAAAGCTCTATAGAGATTACTTACCTGAGTGCCAAGCACGAACAACTATCGCATTCGTATCGTAACAGTATCGAGCGAGTTAACCGTTCTGATTGGTTGGTTCACTTGAGCCGGCCAATCAGAGCGCCGAACGTGCTCGATACTATTACGTTATGAATGCGATAGTTATTCGTGCTTGGCACTCTGGTATCTACTTGGTTACGGAACCACGTTGACACTTTGCTGGTTCTGGCGTCATGGTGACTGGATGAAATATAGCTCCAATGGCCATTTGACGAGACCAGCCACCTCTGTTAAACCTTTACCTTTCAAATAGCGGTTAAAGTCAAAATCAATTAATTCAATTAGACCAGGAAGGCACTTTTGGAAGTCAACAAAATGTTTAAAGTGAAGCTATTTGCTCATTCCAAGTTGAAGATTCCTATGGAGAAGAACGAACTAGAAACTCCATAAGTTACTCATTTTCAAACAGGTTCACATAGTTTTCTTAGTTCAATTGTATGATTGGGTTCAGTCTCCAGTCCAAAATCCAGTCAAAGAGATCAAGAAGATCGAAAAAGAAAATAACCCTAAGGCACCTATAAAATAATGCTGTCTGGCGCTGACCAGTCCCAGTTGACAGCGGCTGTTCACGAACATGACACGTACACCAGCACCGCCCAACTCAACCATGTTGTAGGAAATCGAGCGATCCACTGCACGTGTCACCGCCAATGAGATCTTTGAATGAGCATGACAACTCCAAGCTGACACAACTGCGGTGTAAAACTTGTCAAATCTACATGTCTTTTTTTAAGGGGTAAAATCATCGAATGACTGCTCCCGCCTGGGTGAGGTGGGAGGGAGTGTCAGACGCTTACTGTCTAAAAACCACCCCGTTCCTTCTCCTGCACGTCGAGCCGGAGCTCCGGTTACCCGTTAGGTTCTCCGCGACAAATCTATATGTCTAGTGGATTATTGCAAAGCCTCTTAGGTAGAGGAGGCCTATAGACCAGCATTGGACTGTTATAGTGTCCATGGCTCTTGGGACTGTGTGATAGTTTGTGAATGTTTGTATGTACTTGTGTTACGAAAAAGGCTTAGAGAATCCGAATGAAATTCAGAAATAGGTTTAACTCACGGGAACGCGTGCGAAGTCGCGAGGAGAAGCTAGTACTGAATAATTTTTAAACTGAGTTTGAATTAAAGAAAAGAAAACACCGAAATATGTCCTACAACAGTGTCTATTATGCCTATAATATTTCCTAGAACTCGGGACCCCTTGCTCAATAGTCACTCTTGCATCAACTCGACCAAGAAGTCAGTCAATGAACATAATAAATAGGTATATCTTTACCAAGGCCATAAATTTATTAGTCGACACGCTAACATACTTTATGAATGAAGAATGAGTGCCTATTCACCTATTCCTCGGAACCTAGGAGGAAGGAAAATATAAACTCCATTGACCTTTAAGATATCATTCCATAGGCCTCTGTCCGTCCGTTTAAGAAGCGAATGCTAATAGGGTAGATGCTTAATTTTTATTTTAGTGTCCGTCTGGTAGATTATTTTAAATCATTAGACACGTATTTTTTGTTTTCTTACAGAAACGAATACTTTCGATGATATATTGATTTGAAACGGACCCAGTCATATCTGCTTTCGGAAATTTGCTTTCATCCATCCTTTCTAGAGTATCTTCAGTCCTATATAATTAAAGCAAGAAATTTTCGAAAAACTTAAATCCCTTGTAAGTTACTAGGTACACTTATTTGCTTGCTTGACTCAAGAATTCAATCTAAAACCTTTTGTTCTTCAGAATGCATGTGCAGTCATGCAACCGCTTCACCTTCACCAACACAGCACTTGTATGATCCTTATCCTTACTAGAGGTAATATTATAAATCGGAAAGTGAGTTTGTTTGTTTGTTTGTTTGTTCCACTTTCACGCCATAACTACTAAACCGATTGCTATGAATTTTTGCAGATGTATAGTTAGAAGTCTGGATTAAATAATAGGGTACTTTTTATCCCGGAAAAATTTGATATTCCCGAGGGAAAACAAAAATATTGGTATAGATGGCGCTGTATGTATTGGTATAGATGGCGTTGTTTGTATGTCATTTAAAACCAGTCAACGAATTACCTACTTATTGGAAAAATCTAAATAGCGCGATATAAGTAACCGAATTCCACGCGAGCGGAAAGCTATTTGTTTGTTTGCCTGTCTTAAACGGCAGAACGGAGGTACTAATTAACGTGATTTTTTTACTGAAGATAGTTGAGGGGATGTATAGTCACATAGGCTACTTTTTATCCTTTTGTGACGCGAGCGAAGCCGCGGGTAAAAGCTAGTGACAAATAAATAATACAATTATGAATGCATGCAGGTTCATTACACAATTTTCCCAAGTGCAACTATGATTCGCTTTCGAACAACACATACTAGGTATTTCCTTAGCATATATTATATTACATTTGTGTTTATACCAACTACACAAGGAAAAAATAATATAAATATTTGTTGTTAAAATTTGCCTGTAAACTGACCCACTGCTGAACAGAGCTCTCTTCTCACACGGAGAAGGTTTGAGCATTACCTAATCACCACGCTTGCTCAATTATAAGTCCAGGTTTCCTCACGATATTTCTTTTCACCATAATATGTCACTGGATGCTATACTAGCTTTACCCGCGGCTTCCCTCGCGTCACAAAAGGATAAAAAGCCAATGTGACATATACCAATACACACAGCGCCATCTATACCGATACTTTTGTTTTCCCTCGAGAATATCAAATTTTTCCGGGATAAAAAGTACCCTATTATTTAATCCGGACTTCTAACTATACATCTGCAAAAATTCAAAGCAATCGGTTTATTAGTTACGGCGTTAAAGTGGAACAAACAAACAAACTCACTTTCCCATTTATAATATAAGTAAGGAAAGGATTATACCTACCTAAAATTGTTTTGAAAATTTTGGCGAACAATGCTAATTTTTGATCTTTTAAAAGTGCCTATAGATATAATTTCTATGAAGTCAATTTTGACTTTGAAAAAATAAAAAATAATATGGTCCAAGTTTAAAAAATGAGACCCCTTGCTCCCCAGACCAATCCAAAAACAAATAAAACAAAAAGAAAAAAAAATTAAAAACAAAAATTGTCAAATACATAGTTATGAATCACGTTTACTTGTGAAGCTAAGTGCAAATGTGTGTGTGCGGCACAGTCTAGCCAACTCACTACAATTCAAAGTATCGTAGGTCATGGTTCACCAACTGAAGTTCTCTACTCTGTGTACAGCCAATCGATATATAAAATACATACATTTGTAGTACAATTATCTTCCTTGTAAGATATAGAACTGGTGGAGTATAATATAGTTACCACCGCAATTCTTCTGGTGGGTGTCAAGAGACTATAAAGCAAAGGATTTTTTTTTATAGTATAAGCCGGTAAACGAGCAGACGGATCACCTGATGGTAAGCAATCGGCGTCGCCCATGGACACCTGGAACACCAGAGGCGTTACAAGTGCGTTACCGGCCTTTTGGGGATAAGGAGTTTGAGGATCGTTGGGATTCAGGTATTGGGGAGATTGAGGAAGAGGAGGGTAATTGGGCCTCCGGTAACCTCACTCACACGACGAAACACAACACAAGTATTGTTTCACATTGGTTTTCTGCTCGGCCGTGGTATCACTCCGGTCGAGCCGGCCCATTCGTGCCAAAGCATGGCTCTCCCACATTTAAAGGATACACATTAGGATTGTCTTCTAAGACATTAAAGTGATTTGATTTGAGACTGCATCATTGGCCAAGTGGTCGCAAGTGCGACTGCCGGGCAAGGGGTCTCGGGTTCGATTCCCGGGTCGGGTAAAGTATTACTGGTATGTAAAAACGTTGGTAGTAGCACGGAGTCTGGAAATGTGCCCGGTATATGGCAATAGGCTCACCCCCTATTACATGGGACTCATAACATAAATAGTGAAAAGTGGGTGTTACATTGTACAATGGCATTAAGTGTCGTAATGTGCACCTCTGCCTACCCCTTCGGGGATAAAAGGCGTGATGTTATGTATGTATGTGATTTGAGACAAATGGTCTGCGACACGTGTTGCCAGCGACGTTGGGTGAAGTAGCGCGACGTTGCCTGACTTAGGTCGCCATGTCAGTCAACATGCTGTGGACCAGTGTCGTACGATGTGAATAGCTCACCAGCGGAGTTGCAATACGAGCAGTCCGCCCATCACATACTCTGGGAGTGTGATCTCTGGCAATATGAACGTAACACTATGTTAAATATTTTAATTGTTTCGTCAGGTGTAGCTTATTATACGGACCTTGTGGAATCTAGAACCATTTTCCGTGCCTTTAGGCGTTTTTGCCATACCTATTATTGGAAGCAAGTATAACAGCTCACACATAGGACCCACTTAGTTTTTAGTCAAATTTCCGTGGTGCTTGGCGACTGGGCTTCACCCAGTTGTACAGTCTCTTCTTTGTACATTTAGGCTTAATTCATTCTGTCTCCTGCAGTAATTCACCGAGGGAAGTGGAAACTATAGTTTTTTCTTCTTCTCCTCTTATAATATCTTCTGATTCACTTCGTTGCGGGAACCAAGACAGTTGTTCATGTCCCTGGGACGTTGGACTTCAGTGTTCCGGTGTTTGCATGGTTGTATCTACTGTAGATCCTGGCGCACTGGAGTTGCAGCGGTTTTGGGAGGTTGTGGCGGACTTGTCCCATAAAATAAAAGCTCACCAGTGGACTGTCACACAAAGTCCAACAGCTCAATAATGGACGTTTAAAGACTACACGGTTGGCGGTGGCTGAGTAACTAACTGCTGCTTAACGTGTAGCGGGTTCGATTACCAGAGCAACTCTTTGTGTGATCCATTAATTGTTGTTTCGATTCTGTGTGATGTGTATGTGAACTTGTATGTTTGTAAACGTACACACGATACAGGAGAAAATCCTAGGGTTTTTTTTAAGGGGGGAAAATCATCGAATTACTGCTCCCGCCTGGGTGAGGCGGAAGGGAGTGTCAGACTCTTACTGACTAAAAACCACCCCGTTCCTTCTCCTGCACGTCGAGCCGGAGCCCCGGTAACCCGTTAGGAAAATCATAGGGTGAAGCAAAGTTTTTCCTTTTTAAAAGAAACCCCTACATTGGTGACGCTTAATGACATTGTAATTTTCACCAATGTAATAAGTGACACTTAAGGCAAGTAAGGGGTTAGTTTAGTTGCTACGTCACCCTAAATGACTTTCAGTTAGGTTAGAGATGTTTTAGGGACGATAAAAGTCGTTTTTCGTAGCTATGGTACATGTAGCGAGCTAGAGTTGTATAGGGAAGCACTTAGGATAATTCTGCTTACACCTTTTAGGACTAAAGCTTGTTATTATACGTCTTATATACTTCCTACAAGCCCTGAACTAAAATTAAACTGGTTCTACATAAGAATTCAATGTCAAATATAACTTGAGCTCCCAGTACAATTACAGCTTACGAAAACGGGAGCTCTTTGTTCCTGGACGTTTCAATCCGGGGAACTGAATCGTCTAATATAAGTTGAGCTCTATATTACATTGGTTGTTATGGGAATGGAATGTCAAGGTTAATTGGACGGTAGTATATAGAGATTTCAACTATAATAAGTTGGTCTCCCAGGAATTTAACCATGTTTATACATAAATAAAATATATAGAAATATAATAAAACGTCTGTTTGTCCTGAAAGTACGACAAGCTAATAAGAGGTAGGTAGCCGTATGTCTAAATTTTATCTACAACTATCCCCAACTCGCCTGCCAAGTATGGGGATTAGTGCAAATCATCTTTTTTCAGTAATCAACGTTTTCAGGCTGATGGTGGTGATAAATAATATGGGTATCTCTACCTATCCTCTAAATCAAAAGCGTAAAGGTGTTCTAAAAAAATCTTCGTGACTTCGGGAATCAAACCCGAACATCACCATTCACAAGCAATACTCGTCTGCCAGTACTTTAATGAACAATATTATAATATACTTCATTGTATGTTTATTTATCTGTGAACGATAACCCTATGCACTACTGTAACGATCTCCGGCCACCGTAAGCGCGGGCCTGCAGTCGGCGAGCATGTGTGGCTCCCCGTCCGACCAGAAACAGACCCGAGCGTACGGCGCGTCGAGTTCCGCGCGCGCCACAAAGAGCCATCAGACCACCACGGATGGGGCCCAACAGGGCTGATGGCGATTCGGAGTCGCGGAGAACCTAACGGGTTACCAGGGCTCCGGCTCGACGTGCAGGAGAAGGAACGGGGTGGTTTTTAGTCAGTAAGAGTCTGACACTCCCTTCCGCCTCACCCAGGCGGGAGCAGTCATTCGATGATTTTCCCTACTTAAAAAAATGCACTACTGCAGCTTATTTTATATAATATACATAATGTACATGTACTCATTTACTTTTAGACCAGAATTTCTAGAGTAGGGCTGCTAAGCAAGGTGTTTCGAGTTCAATTCCAGAGTTGGGTAAAGAATAACTTACTGACTATTTTATGTATTTTTTTTATTAATGTTACTATGGCATATGGCATTAGACCCACCCCCTATTACATGGGACTCCAGATAAAAAAGTGACAGAAAGCACCTCTGCCTAGCCCCATGAAGTGTAAAAAAACGTCATAACTATGACGGTCCAGAATCGAACTCGAGTCTACTATATGTATGGTCATCAAGATTAAGAGTGTGTACCAAATATCAGATCGATCTGTCGTCAGGAAGGGGGTGAAATTACAATAGTATAGATGCCTAATTTTTTTTTCAATGTCCGTCTGGTAGATTATTTTAAATCATTACACACGTATTTTTTATTTTCTTACAGAAACGAATACTTTCGACGATATATTGATTTGAAATGTCGCGTGACGTCACTTCTATGTAAGTACATTTTACACGTAGAAATGACGTTTTAGCCTACTAAACCTTGATTCGTTTTATCTAAGTATTGTTTTATTATACGACAAAATAAAAAATACATGTCTAATATTTTTTCATTATCTAACTGACGGACTAATTAGATTTTTAATTTTCATACCCTATCATCATCCCTATTACTAGATTTGACCCACACAATCAAACGGGCACGCTACATAAAACCGTTTGATCATTAACTGCAGTTACTTCCTCATTTCTGAATGGCCTAGCTTTTGTGCTAGACCCAGACATTCAGACCTAGTATTGATCTAGACTAAGAATACTCCCCCCACCCCCCTACCGTTTGTACGCCACCCTGTGTTGTATAGTGCGTCCTGCTCTAACACGCTGCATTTAAAATAGTTACAATTTTGAGTTTTGGTTATATTTTGTGAATCAAGTGGTGATGGTAAAGTGGAATAGATTTTGTCAGCAGCCCTACTCTTCCTGTGGGTGTCGTCTACCCAATAAGGGTCTACATATTAGACAGAGATCGAGCAGCAGCGCTCTCTGATAAACCTGAACCTTTTATACTGCGATCTCCAACTTTGCGAGATGGATCTGCCATTATACCATAATCACCATACTTGGCAATTTACTCGGGGATTACAATTATGATCCCATGTTCATCATCAGCTGTGGGTGACAGTAATCACCACAGTTAGCAATTAATTCGGCGACTACAATTACATTCCTGTGTTTCTTATGAGCACTGTATGACAGATCAGTTCACAGCTGAACTATGGGCCCCCTCTACATAAGAATGCTTACCATAATCTCCACGCTTGGTGAACAAGTTGGAGATAGCAGTTTATAAGTTTCAAGTTTATTAAAGAGCGCTGCTACTTTCAATAGTCCACATTACGGCACTTAATGCCACTGTACAATGTAACCCAACTTTTCACTATTTATGTTATGAGCCCCATGTAATAGGGGATGATTCTATTGCCGCATAGCGGGCACAATTCCAAACTCTGTGTTGCTACTGAGATTTTTTTTAAAAAGCTGATAATATATTCCTCGAACCGGAATAGTAACACATAATCATCATAAATCAAAAACCTCAGCTTACCAACAAATCAACAATAAATAGCGTAAAGATAACACCAATTAAATGCACCACAAGACATACGCAAGTAAATTTTAAGTACACATCGACATAGCAACAGCACTTTTTACAAAGCCACCATTTCCAGACCTTACTCAAGCCTTTGACACTATAGACAGTCATTTTAAACCTTATTTCGCACTATAAAAGGTTGGTTTTACGTTGAAATTGGACCGTTTCACTTAGCCAACGTTAAACTGGTTGAAAAATAATTGATAAGAGGTAACTCGCTTGATTTTTGTTCGAACTTTTTATACGTGTTCCGCAGGGTTCGCTCTTGGGCCCTTTGTGATTGTCCTTCATAGAGACAAGGGTCGCGCGTGTATGACCGACTTTAGCTTTTAATATGTGAAAATATGTTATTTTTATAATTGAATAGATGCTATATTTGAAAATGTATGTTATTTTTTGTATAAGTTCTTTGAATGACTCTCAATTCTAATGTGTTAAATAGGGGTGTGTTGTATGAATAAGATTTATGACTTTTGCAAAGCTTTTGACAAATATAATTTACCTTGAGATCACGCTTGTCCCTTTGAAGTGCACGCAGAAAATCTAACTGTTTCAGTATAATACATACATATATGTCGTCACAATTGACTACTATTGGGGTCGACAGAGACAATACAATTGCAAATGGTTCAGTATCACCAAAACTGATCACAAATCGAAATATAGAATTTTTAACTTAATATTTTCCCATAAGACTATGAATGTCTCAATAGATATGCGTAATGCTAAATCTTTACGTCACTTATCTACACAGACAAAGTTGCGGGAAAATCGGGCTAGATTTTTTTATAAACACGTGTCCCTCTCATTAGGATTTTCCCGCGTTTCCGGCCTCGATGCCAGATATCATATAGATTACATTAAGACAGAACTTATCACTTGAAATATTGTTATTATCTACACTTAAATACGTAATTAAAACCTTATTTTTATCTGCTGTATGGTTCATATCTCTGTACAGTACAGGTGCTGTTTTATTTATTTTGCCTTTGCCAGTGGCTTCACCGGCGTTCCTGATGGTGAAAAGTAGCCTATGCATTATTTCAGACCATACTACCCTTGTTCCAAATTTCATCCCGATCCCTTCAGCCGTTTAGACGTGATTGAGTAACAAACAAACAAACAGACACACAAACTTCTGCTTTTATAATATTGGTAACACTATGAGGTTGTTTATCGAGTTAGATCTTTTTTTTATGGGACAAGCCCGCCACAACCTCCCAAAACCGCTGCAACTCCTGTAAGCCAGGATCTACAGTAGATACAACCATGAAAACACCGGAACACTGAAGTCCAACGTCCCAGGGACATGAGTAACTGTCTTGGTTCCCGCAACGAAGTGAATCAGAAGATATTATAAGAGGAGAAGAAGAAAAAAACTATAGTTTCCACTTCCCTCGGTGAATTACTGCAGGAGACAGAATGAATTAAGCCTAAAGGCACAAAGAAGAGACTGTACAACTGGGTGAAGCCCAGTCGCCAAGCATCACGGAAATTTGACTAAAAATCGAGTTAGATCTATCTAAAACTACTTGTACCCTATTCCTAAGTGATGTGACGTTGTGAAAAATAGACTCAACTTATAGCCTTATTCACCAACACCCCTTAAACCGTATCTTAACTGAGAGTTACTTAGAATGACGTACCTTCCCAACGAACCCCTTACCAGTTCTGTTACGTATCACTGATAGATTGGTGAAAATGAAAATCAATATGTAGTTAAGTGCCACCTGTTTCAGCTTAGAGGTCTATTAAATTAAGAGAGGTACATGAAAACAGGTGATAATCGCTTCCAACCTCGCAATGTGTAGCCATTGGGGGAGTACTGTGGGAGGCAAGGGACAGTTCGTGGCTGTATGCATGATGACGAATAACAATGATTGCTCATACATGGGACTCGTACCATACCTGGTGAAAAGTGGGTATATGTGCACCCCTGCCTACCTCTTCGAAGGTTACAAGATAAAATGTTACATTAACGAAAGCTTCCCCCTAAATTATAACATCAACAGCCTATAAGTGTCCACTGTTAACCAAAGGCCTCGTCTCACACGGAGAAGGTTTAAGTATTAATCACCACGCTTATCCAATACGAATTGGGCTAAAATTACAACTCGTCATAATATATTTCGGTCTACTGACGTGCTTTCTATGTGATTTAGACTGACATGCAGCTAAGAAAATTATGCATCGTGAGGAACCTCGGAATTATAATCTCTAATTATAGTTAACTAGCTTTTACACGCGGCTTCGCTCGCGTCACAAAAAGATAAAAAGCCAATGTGACATAGACCAATACACACAGCGCCATCTATACCAATACTTTTGTTTTCCTTCGGGAATATCATATTTTTCCTGGATAAAAAGTACCCTATTATTTAATCCGGACTTCTAACTATACATCTGCAAAAATTCAAAGCAATCGGTTTAGTAGTTACGGCGTTAAAGTGGAACAAACAAACAAACAAACTCACTTTCCGATTTATAATATAAAAGTAAGGATTGGAATCGTTAAACAGTCTGATTCTAGCGCTCATGTATTGTCTTCTCCGTGTGAGAAGAGACTTTTGCTCAGCAACGACACCATTACCCAAGCAATGATAATTGTGGTCCAATTTTTAACCTATTTGGACCAATTTATTACTTGTTTTTCTCTATATTTCTTAGGCTATTTAATTATTGAACTTTGAACCTTAAAGTCACTGTAACTATATTTCAGTATTTGTTATATGTTGTAGTATCAAAATTGATTGTTAGGATGCTGTGATGTCTGCAGGTACAGCGCTGAATGCTCGCGGAAGTGAACGACGGGCCGTTGACCCCGGCGAGCGAGCCCGGCCAGTCGGGTGTGGTCGCTGTGACCGCGGGTTTCAAGATCAGCGATCGATAGTAGCATGTTTAATTTAATTTTAAGTTTCGTTGTTTGGGGAGTTGCTGAGATCCAATTTGCTAGCACATCTTCTCTTCCCCTCGGGTGTAGATGGATTTTTTTTTTAATTCTGTTTTTTTTTTATGAAATAGAAGGCAAACGAGCAGACGGATCATCTGATTCTGATGGTAAGCGATTAGCGCCGCCCATGGACACCCGCAACACCAGAGGAGTCACAGATGCGTTGCCGGCCTTTTAAAAAGGAATACGCTCTTTTCTTGAAGGTTTGAAGGTTGTTTTGTTTGCGATCTAAGAACTTACAGCAGCAGCGTTTCATGAGAAACATTCTTCAACTCTTTTAACATATTAAATGCCGGAAAAATGGGTTTCACCGGTGACCGACTTTACCGGAGGCTTTAGCTTCAACAGTTTTCTATATAATAATATAAAGATTTATATCTGCCTCGTTGGCCGAGTATTCGCAAGTGCGACTGCCGGGCAAGGGGTGTCGGGTTCGATTGCCGGTTTCCGGCAAAGTATTACTGAGGTATTGTACTCCCCCCTGTTACATGAGACTCATAACATAAATAGTGAAAAGAGGGTGTTACATTGTACAGTGGCATTTAAGTGCCGTAATGTGCACCTCTGCCTACCCCTCCGAGGATAATAGGCGTAATGTTATGTTATGTAAAGATTTAAATAAGGTTTCATTATTTTATTATATAAGGTTTTGATTATATTAGTGTACAGGAGCTAATAGTGCTGCAGTGGACTATCACCTGCTTTTTATAAGCTTACTATCACTTGTGTTTTCACTTATGCACAGTTAACGCAGTGATTAGATGACGTGTCAAACGGGACATAGTTTACACACAGGACATAGATTCGGGAGACTAGCAAGGGGAGTTATTGGGCCTCCTGTAACCTCACTCACACGACGAAACACAACGCAACCTTTGTTTCACGTCAGTTTTGTGCTCGGCCGTAGTATCACTCCGGTCGAGCCGGCCCATTCGTGCCAAAGCATGGCTCTCCCACACTTTAAATTCGCGCAATGAAACAATCTATGACCCTCACGAATTATTGCTTTGTGTGTGGGTATGATACAGAATATTACATTGTAATTTTTAGTGAGGTTATTGCCAAGGAACAGTTTAAAATATTTATATAGTTACGTTTATTAACAGCGTTAACATTTAAGAAAACCCACGGGAAGAGGAGACAGTTGTTCTAATAAGTATATTCTACTATATCATTCTTTGACCTTATATAGATAATATACAATTCAAACCGAACGAACTATGACGATAAAGATGTGCGTAAATATTCAAAGAATAAAACTTACATTATAATAACGACGAAAAATCACCAATTCCTTGATGTAAGCATTCCAAATCTGAAAAGAAAAAAATAAATAATTAAAACCCAGGAAATTCTATTTTCTAAAGTATAAAGAGGGCTTAACGGGTTGCCGGGGATCCAGTTCGAAATGCAGGAGTGGTTTTTAGTCAGTAAGAGTCTGACACTCCCTCACCCCTCACCCCTCACCCTCGCCGTGAGAAGCCATTCGACGATCACCGCCGTTCAAAAAAAAAAAGTAGAACTGATGGCTCGCCCCTACTACATAGGACTTAACAAAATAACTAGTGATAAGTGGGTGTTACATTTAATACGCGCCTTTAGATAATTTCACAAAAAAAAATTGAACATTTCTAAAATCACAAACGAATCCTCGCTAACACTGGCACCGTACACCACCCCGCCGCGCATTCGACTGCAGACTATACACCTCTCTTTCACACTTACCCACAAAACTAGCTGCATCTCTTTCCAACACTAAGAGAGAGCTGCCTTGGGAATTTGGGCATCAATAGAACCAGAAATACGTTACAGGAAGGACCCCCCTTTGGGGTGCAAAAGGGGGGTGTATGGGGTGCAAAAGTGGGTGCATGGTGGTGCAAAAGCGGGTGTTTGGGGGGAATGCCACCCTTTAGTGCAGTTCGATTATTGTATACATAGGTTGGTACAGTTTGAGTCCTGGGTGAGGTAATTTTATGTCTGTAATTGAGGTTCCAACTCGAAGACTATGTAGTTAGACTTTTATTGTGCTCGGGGTAAGTTTTCTTTATAACATCTCGCCTTTTATCCCCAAAGGGGTAGGCAGAGATGGACATTACGGCACTTAATACCAGTGTACAATGTAACACTCACTTTTCACTATTTATGTTATGAGTCCCATGTAATAGGGTGTGAGCCTATTGCCATATACCGGGCGCAATTCCAGACTCCGTGCTACTACTGAGAATTTTAGAAAACTTCAGTAATTGTTTACCCGACCCGGAAATCGAACCCGATACCCCTTGCCAGGCAGTCGCACTTGCGGAACACTCGGTCAACGAGGTAGTCTTTTTCTTTTTTATTGAGTTAAAGCATAGATCTTGGAATTATGCTCGATGTATGGTAATAGGCTACCCCCTATTACAGACTTAACGAAGTGCACTTGATCTTACAAATATTAAAAACTAGCTTTTACCCGTGGCTTCGCTCGCTTCACAAAAGGATAAAAAGTAGCCTATGTGAATGTGACTATCCATACGTTCAACTACCTTCAGTTAAAAAATCACGTTAATTAGTACCTCCGTTCTGCCGTTTAAGACAGGCAAACAAACAAATAGCTTACCGCTCGCGTGGAATTCGGTTATATCGCGCTATTTAGATTTTTCCAATAAGTAGGTAATTCGTTTACTGGTTTTAAATGACATACAACGCCATCTATACATCTACATACAGCGCCATCTATACCAGTAAGTACATACAGCGCCATCTATATCTATATTTTGGTTTTTCCTAGGAAATATCAATTTTTTCCGGGATAAAAAGTACCCTATTATTTAATCCAGACTTCTAACTTTACGTCTGCAAAATTTCAAAGCAATCGGTCTAGTAGTTTCAAACAAACAAACTCACTTTCCGATTTATAATATAAGTAAGGATACAAAAGTTTGTCTGTCTGTATGTTTGTCACTTAGTCACGTCAAAATGGCTGAAGGGATCTGGTTGGAATTTGGCACAGAGATAGATTATGATGTGACATAACACATAGGATACTTTTTATCTCACAGAAACGGCTAAATCGCTAGCTGAATGTAGTAATTTTATATCTAGCAACACTGCTATAAAGAAGTTGCATACCAAACTAAATTGTTGAACAGTAGCCAAATATTTGAGGATGTCAACACTGGAAGTGATATATTTTAAAATATTTGTGTATTATTATACGTATTATAAATTATTTCTGCGGTTTTTTATGGAATAGGAGGCAAACGAGCAGACGGATCACCTGATGGTAAGCGATCAGCGCCGCCCATGGACACCTGGAACGCCAGAGGCGTTACAAGTGCGTTACTGATCTTTTGGGGGACTTTTTTTTAAGGGGGGAAAGTCATCGAATGACTGCTCCCGCCTGGGTGAGGCGGGAGGGAGTGTCAGACTCTTACTGACTAAAAACCACCCCGTTCCTTCTCCTGCACGTCGAGCCGGAGCCCCGGTTGCCCGTTAGGTTTTGTATGTGAACTTGTATGTTTATAAATGCACACACGACACAGGAGAAAATCCTAGTGTGGGCAACGTTATATTATAAAAAAATATATCACCTAGTCGACTAGGTCTAGATTACTATCGCTAGTCCTTGAGTCGCATACCTAGATACTGCTGATAGTAATATCCTCGCTAACGACCGATAACGCACTATCATGGAATTCAATTGTTTCATGAAAGAGGATCCCTGGGTGCAAAGCTTTGTTGATTGGGTAAAGTAATATTTGATTTTGTGTCGTAATTGGCTCTACCATTCTCATTATCAACATATCAGCCAAAAACGTCCACTGCTGAACATAGGGCTCTCCCAAATGACTACTTATGCTTAAAGTCAAATCATTAATTTAATAACGATTAATAAGTATAATAAGGAGTCTGGAGTTGTGTCCGATATATGGCAATAGGCTCACCCCCTATTACATGGGGCCCATAACATAAATAGTGAAACGTGGGTGTTACATTGTACTGTGGCATTAAGTGCCGTAATGTGCACCTCTGCCTACAGCTTAGGGAAGAAAAAAAGCGTGATGTTATCTTATGAATAAGTACATTTGTCAGCACCCCTACTCTTCCCGTGGGTGTCGTATACCCGACTAAGGGACTACACATTTGACTGAGACCGGGCAGCAGCGCGTTGTGTTCCACGCGCACCACTTGAGGTAGGACCAATGTCGATTGATCGGAATTGGATTCAAGAGTAAGCCCCCTGGACAGTCCACTGCTGCACTATGAGCTTCCTCTACATAAGAGGGGTTTGCCATAATCTCCGCAGGCAGGCGGGTTGGAGATCGCAGTATAAAAGGTTCAGGTGTATCAGAGAGCGCTGCTGCACGAGCTCTGGCTAATGTGTAGGGTCTTAGTCGGGTATACGACACCCGCGGGAAGAGGACGGTAACAAATGTATTCTACTCTGCCGCAGTAGGTACTATTACAGTTTGACATTATAGAATTCGATTTATTTCCTTTGTTGATAATTATAAAGCATTTTTGTTAAAGATAAGTATTAGATGAGAGCGGCAAGAGATTGAAGAATCGATTTTTATCAAATAAATAATCAATTTCAATTAGTATTCGACTAATATTTTTAAGGCATCGATATCAATTACAAATCGACTAATATTTTTATGATGTAGGGCGGCCAGCGAGCAGACGGATCACCTGATGGTAAGCAATCGGCGTCGCCCATGGACACCTGGAATACTAGAGCAGTTACTAGTGCGTTACCGGCCTTTTGAGGTGATTTAAATTAGTTCAGGGCATCATTTTGAAAACTATTGCCTATAATATAATAGGGTAGGTAGCCTATTACCGGCCATCATTATAGACAAGACTGCTTAAAAATTGCTTAAACACTAAAATAAATCCCAAAAACACTTTCCTTACTGACAAGCGGTGTACGAAAACATCGTGAGGAAACCTGACCTTATAATCTCTAATTATAAGTTTGAAAACACCAACCGCATTGAGCAAGCGTGGTGATTAATGCTCAAACCTCCGTGTGAGAAGAGACTTTTGGTCAGCAATGGACACTTATAGGCTGTTGATGATGATGACTTGCCTCAATCGGGACTCGTACTCAAGACCCCTTGCTCAAAAGTCACACATGCAAGCACTAGACCAACGACACAATAACTGTAGTTTAAAATGTATAAAAAGTATTGTAAAAACATTAATTTACTGAAACTATTCTTCAGTAGTTAACTAAATTGTATAATAGATTTGTTAAAGAATAGACTGAATTGACAATGAGTTTGTGATAGCACTATTTTATTTGAAGTCTGATCAAGCCTTGGCAAAATAGAGTTTGACCTGGCGACAGATGGAACTAATATTGATTTGCACTGTATCACCCACTTCGTACCATATCCCATGAATAAACAATCATCCGAACACAGTACCTCCTCTTTTTAAACTCGATAAAAATAACAAATATCAAAACTGGTAGGGTGCTAGTGTCCCGAGCGTACGGCGCGTCGCGTTCCGCGCGCGCCTCAAAGAGCCATCAGACCACCACAGATGGGGCTCAATAGGGCCGATGCCGATTCGGAGTCGCGGAGAACCTAACGGGTAACCGGGGCTCCGGCTCGACGTGCAGGAGAAGGAACGGGGTGGTTTTTAGTCAGTAAGAGTCTGACACTCCCTTCCGCCTCACTCAGGCGGGAGCAGTCATTCGATGATTTTCCCCCCTTAAAAAAAAAAAAAAGGATGCTAGTGTACCAGGCTGCCATAGGTACGATACATCTTCTCGATCGCTTGCTTCATTTCTGAAGGTCGTGCCCCTGAAAGGCTTTCATTGCTCTCTGTGTTATTTCCCTCCATCTTGTCCTGTTTTCGGCTTCTCTCAGGGCTTTCGTAACAGAGAGTCCAGTGTAGAACCGCTGTTTATTCAATCAAGTTTTTCGTAGTTGCAATTTTCCATCTTTAATGGGTAGCATGGGCATCCTATGATGGTACCCCAGATACAGAAAAGTCGAATGACCTGGTCAAACGACTGTGTAGCTGTGTACCCTGGTTTTTTTAGGGTACTCGATTTTAAATAGTTCTGATAAAAATTCTACCATATTTCCTTAAAGAAAGTCATATTTAGTTAGCCATTCACATCACTATATTCTTATCAGCAATATGCAAATGATAAAACCATTGTAAAGAATAATCCGACCGATAGGTTTCATAGTGCCCAGTATAAATTGAGACGTGGTGATAAACGGAACTACAGTTTGTCAATACTTTTTCTTGACGAGTAGCGCCATTCGCATAGGTCAAGTTTAGTTGGTGATTGATTAGAGACATTCCGGGGCCTAGATCTGTATCTTGACGCTAAGTATGTTAAGGGGACAGCAGAGATAGGTAGATTAGGTGACCTTTTAAAAACGTTGACATTTCATTTTTGTCTGTACCTACGCCAAAATATCTGTTGATTTTTTAGTGACGATAGAAGTAAGCAATTGGCGTCGCCCATGGACACCTGGAACACCAGAGGCGTAACAATACAAGCTATATTACCTCTGCAGCGGAGAACCTAACGGGTAACCGGGGCTCCGGCTCGACGTGCAGGAGTAGGAACGGGGTGGTTTTTAATAAGTAAGAGTCTGACACTCCCTCCCGCCTCACCCAGGTGAAAGAAGACATTCGATGATATTCCACCCTTAAAAAAAAGTATATTATCTCTATCAAAAATCTGAGGGGGTCTCACACAGTTACTTCTGTGACCAATCAACAAACGAGATGTTATATCTAAGCCGTCTTAAAAAAAGAAGGAGGTTCTATGTCCGTCTGTGTATTTTTTTATATTTACCTTTTATTGGACAACACAATAAGAAAGATCCCTTGTGACATCCGACTCAGGTAAAGATCCCAAAATTACAATAAAAATATTAGGTACGTATGTACCCTATCATTTATTTCTTTTCGGTTCTCATATTATTGTTAAACGTAATAATTATTATGTCATCTGTTTTATAAAATTACATTAAAATAACAATTTACAAAACCTTTAAATATTTTATATAAGCTTATTATTAATTACTGACTGCCTCATTGGCCGAGTGGTCGCAAGTGCGACTGCCGGGCAAGGGGTCTCGGGTTCGATTCCCGGGTCGGGCAAAGTATTACTGGGGTTTTTTAAAAATCTCAGTATTAGCACGGAGTCTGGAAATGTGCCCGGTATATGGCAATAGGCTCACCCCCTATTACATGGGACTCATAACATAAATAGTGAAAAGTGGGTGTTACTTCTATGTGCACCTCTGCCTACCCCTTCGGGGATAAAAAGGCGTGATGTTATGTTATGTTATTAATTATGAATAACATTATGGTAATTAAAATTCTTATCAAAAATAATTATACCAATATTATTACACGAAAATCAATTATACCAAAGTGTTATTATATCAAAGCAAATTATATCAAACCATTGTATATTACGCAAAGACATAACACAAAAAAAACATAACACATTTGTCAACCAAAAAAATAGCAGATATATACAAGAATCCCACAACGCACCACAATTTTTCCTAGAAAAATAGATAACCTGAAAAAATAAACATAAAAAATGAAGCGCTGTGATTGGTCAAGTTATTATCGGCTACGAGTGGGTTCCCTTTGCTATGTCAGTACTGATCTAGGATCTAGGATAGCAAAGGGATCACCATAACCAGTTATATCAAAATGAATTATAGCAAAGTACTATTATACGAAAATAAATTATAATATTATACCAAATTACTATTTCATCAAAGTAAATGTAACCTCGTTGTTATTATATCAAAACAAGTTATACCAAAATGCATTAGTACTAAACATTATACGAAAGAGGGACACTACATAACACCTTTGTCATCCCAAAAAGATATAACAGGTAGCTCCTAAAACCCCTCCTAGAAAAATAGATAACATAAAAAGATAAACATAGAAAAAAATGCAGCGCTCTGATTGGTACAACTATTTCATCTATGATTGTGTGTCCCCTTGCTACATTGGTACTGGTCTAAGATAGTAAAGGGACCCTTTTAACCAATGAGTTATTATACGAAAATAAATTGTACCAAAGTATTATTATATGAAAATAAATTATACCAAAGTACTATTCGATCAGAACAAATTATTTATTTATTTATTTATTGCACATTCACATAATACAATTGTCATTACAGACTAAATCTAATGCGACAAAGTAATTTGACATACTTTCCATTACATTATATCAAAGGGCATAAGAACAAAACATATTATACAAAGAAAAGGGACAACAATATATATTATTATAATTTGTGTCAACATAAAAAATAACAGGTAGTTCCTAGAACCCTGCATAGAAAATGAGATAACATAGAAAAAATACAGCACTCTGATTGGCTGAATTATTTGATCTGTGTGTATGCGTTCCCTTACTACGTCAGCATTGATCTAGGATAATAAAAATACTATTTAACCAATGAGTTGTTATACGAAAATAAATTATTCCAAAGTATTATTATATCAAAATAAATTATACCAAAGTACTACTATTAGATCAGAACAAATTATACTAAAATGCATAAGGACAAAACATAATTATATCAAAGTAGATTATACGAAAAAGACATTCTAAGAAAAAAATACGTCAGAACACAACAATATCTAACTATATATGAAACCCAAATAAAAAATAGCAGGTAGTTCGTAGAACCCTACATAGGAAAATAGATAACATAAAAAATAAACATAGAAAAAAATGCAGCGCTCTGATTGGCCGAATTATTTGATCTATGAGTGCGTGGCCCCTTGCTACGTCAGCACTGGTCTAGGATAGTAAAGGGACTATTTTAACCAATGGGAAAGGGCTATCTATGATAGTTTAAACAAATAATTTAAAGTTCTGTTATCTGTCAACTGATTTCCGTTCCGGTCGGAGCGCTTAGATATTTGTATTATTTATTTATTGTATGTGTGTAAATATTAATATTGATTGCCTCGTTGGCCGAGTGGTCGCAAGTGCGACTGCCGGGCAAGGGGTTTCGGGTTCAATTCTCGGGTCGAGCAAAGAACTACTAGGTTTAAAAAAAATAGTAGTAGCCCGTAAATAAGCCCGGTATATGGCAAATCCTCGAAGGGGTAGGCAGAGGTGCAGATTATGCCACTGTACAATGTAACACCCACTTTTCACTATTTATCTTATGCATCCCATGTAATAGGGGGTGAGCCTATTGCCATATACCGGACACATTTCCAGACTCCGTGCTACTACTGAGATTTTAAAAAACCCAGTAATACTTTACCCAACCCGGGAATCGCAGGACCCCTTACCCGGTTGCACTTGAGACCACGTAAAACATAACAATCACAATCAATTATAACAACTACTAACATAACAAAAATAACATAATGGTACGGAATATAGAACCGAGCGTTAGACGTACCGGCGCCCCAAATGATAAGGCCTTATCTGACTGATATATAATCTGTTGCTTTCGGATGCTAATAAGTGAACGGCCTCCTTTACTATTGGGCCTCTTTCTATAGACCTGGCTGATATAGGTCGAGCCACGTGTATGTGTAATGCTGTTTTATATTTAGGAGGGTTGGTAGAAGTGTTTTGAAGTGTAATCACACTATTATATTAAACGAGCCGGTAAACAAGCAGACGGATCACCTGATGGTAAGCAATCGGCGTCCGTAGACACCTGGAACACCAGAGGCGTTATAAGTGCGTTACCGGCTTTTTGGTATTAGGAATTTGAGGATTCGGGGCTTGGGGAAGGGGGGGAGGGGTGTTGCCAGGAGGTCGTGGTATCACTCCGGTTGGGCCGGTTGGTTTTTTGTGTGTGAAAGTGTGTAAAAAAAAGAAAGACAGTTTGCACACCGTCACAAAATAGGTAATAACACGATAAAAGAGCCATCAGACCACCACGGATGGGGCCCAATAGGGTTGATGCCGATACGGAGCCGCGGACAACTTAACGGGTTACCGGGGCTCCGGCTCTAAGGGCAGGAGTAGGAACGGGGTGGTTTTTAGTCAGTAAGAGTCTGACACTCCCTCCCGCCTCCCCTCCCCCTTAAAAAATGCCCATAGCTATATGCTATGTACAATACTAATAAAACAATATTATACAATACAATAAAATACAATTTATATTAAGTCTCGCATACTTTGGACGTTTGTTCGTCAATCACGCTGAAACTGGACTACTGGACGGATTTTGATGAATATTGGTATACAGGCAGGGTATGGGCTGACTTATGTGATAGGATACTTTTATCCCGATTAATTGCTCCCATGGGGTGAAATGGGAATCAAAGTCACGGGCCGTCGTATAAGTGACACCTAATATAGTACAGGTGAGAGGTTAGTTTAAGTGCCACATAATGTTAAGTGACGCTTAGAGTGATGGTCTAGGACTGGTTGGTAGAATCTGCCATAAGTCTCTGTTAAGTATTCTTTAGTCGGGTATAATACACCCACGAGAAGAGTAGCAGTGATCAATATATTCTACTCTGCCGTCACTAGTCACTACGATAATACGCATCACGCCTTTTATCCCTGAAGAGGTAGGCAGAGGTGCTACTTAATGCCGCTGTACAATGTAACACCCACTTTTCACTATTTATGTTATGAGTCCCACGTAATGGGGAGTGAGCCTATTACCATATACCGGGCACAATTACAGAGTCCGTGCTACAACTGAGATTTTTTTTAAAACCCAGTAATAGTATGCCCGACCCGGGAATCGAACCCGAGACCCCTCCCCCTAGCCCAGCAGTCGCACTTGCAACCACTCGGCCAACGAGGCAATAATACGCAATACGTTATAAAATAGTATTGTAGTGTGTATAATAATAATAACATACGCACTGCGAGTAGTAATAATAATGGCTGCCGCATATTATCGTTTGCAGACGATTTTTTTTGCGTCTGCGACAAAAACCAGTCTGGCAGTGTGTGGCTGGCCTTATTGTTTGCTTAACTTACTATACACATGGTCTTATGTCGCTGGCAAAGTGGGAATGTTTGGATTATGCGGAATGTACTGGATTTTTAATACAATTGCGTACTTGCCACCTAGTCAAATTCAATACTTTTTTCGAACTGTCAAAAACGACAGTTTTCTATGAATTTTGTATGAGATTGTGTATTGTGACGTCACGTTTTTTTACCGTCAAACAGCGTGCACTTATTTGTTAAAAATTTCTGGAAAAATACTAAAATTAAGTTGGCCATAATATCAATTAATGAAAGTGTGATTATTTTTTAATATTTTATTGTATTGAACAGTCCAAATAATTTATTTTTGATTAAGGTTAGTACCCAATTGGCAAGTAGCAAAATTAGTTGACATGGTGTTGCTAACATTTGACTGCACGGTTGGTACGGTGGCTGGGCAACCAGCTGCCGCGCAACGTGTCGCGGGTTCGATTCCCGAACGGAACAACTCTTTGTGTGATCCACAGATTGTTGTTCCGGGTCTGGGTGTCATGTGTATGTGAATTTGTATGTTTGTAAACTCACCCACGATACAGGAGAAAATCCTAGTGTCCATTGCCCAGCCACCGCGCCAACCGTGCAGTCTTTAGCAGTGTTATTTTCTATGAATTTTACAAAATTAAAAAATATAGCTGTCCTGAAATCTATTGATCAACACGTTTGATTTGAACCCACTCGACATAACCGAACAGAATTTTGCCCAAAGACAATTCCTTTCCAGGCAATTTACCAAAAGTCAGTTTCGACACTATACTACGACTGCCAGACACGGCTTCAAAACTTTGTTTGTTATAATTCTGTCGGTTGACGTGCAAGGGCGTGGCTATTGCGTCACCCTCCTACTACACATCACGCTAGGACACATAGGGAGCTCGGCAGTAGTACAAAACAATATATTTACATCAATAGCCTATAAATGTCCACTGCTGACCAAAGACTCGTCTCACTGAAGTTTGAGCATCAATCACCACGCTTGCTCAATGCGGGTTGGCGATTTCAAACTATATAATTACAAATTATGAGCCCAGGTTTCCTCACGATGTTTTCCTTCACCGTTTGTCAGTGGTGTCTAGATAATCTTAGAAAGTAAATATTATTATAACTCGGAAAATGTCACATTGGTAATTGCCGTTGGTAGGTTTTTAACCCTCGCTTCCATGCATGAGAAGTTGATATCTTAAACCTCCAGGCCACCACGACATTTTATGTACCATGTCACACCCAAATCTCTTTTTTTATATTTGATGGGCCGACGTTTGTCCACTATCTCGCCTGGTGGTGCACGATGATGCGGTCTACGATGGAGCACGTCGACCTATAAGTAACCTATTCACTCGAGCCTTGAAGACACCCAGGTTATACCCTTCAGGGAACACAGACTCTGGCAAATAATTCCACTCCTTAGCACGCACAAGGAAGCTTGATGCGAAGCGCTTCGTGCGTGTGGGTGGGACATCTACCATGAATCGGTGATCCTTTTCAAAATCTTTAATGCAAGTTGTGCATCTTCTATCGCTTATACCACGGGGAGTGCTCTGAGGAATTGTTTGGTCTGATGCTTGCCGCATCTTTTCGCCATCGACCCTCACGACATCATATGCATCCCCATCATATAGATGGTTGGCAGGCCACAACTGTGCGCTTCTCACGTAGCTTCCTGCCTCGCACAGCAAAACTGTGGAATGATCTGTCGTCGGCGATATTACCGAACCGACACGACCTTCAAACCTTCAAGAAAACAGCGTATTCCTTTTTAAAGGGCCGGCAACGCACCTGTGACTCCTCTGGTGTTGAAGGTGTCCATGAGCGACGCTGACTGCTTACCAGCAGGTGACACGTCTGTATCACCTGATTTGAAGTTTGACTTACAAGACTTTGAATTAGTTCATTTATCAATGAAAATTCACTGCTGGACTAATGGGACTGAACCAAAAAGGGGTTTGCCATCAACACCAAACTTGGCGAGCTGATTGATGGTCCATAGCGGTCTGGAGAGGAGGCTCATAGCCCAAGGACTATATGAAGTGGAAACTATAGTTTTTTCTTCTCCTCTTATAATATCTTCTGATTCATTTCGTTGCGGGAACCAAGACAGTTACTCATGTCCCTGGGACGCGCCGGACTTCAGTGTTCCGGTGTTTTCATGGTTGTATCTACTGTAGATCCTGGCTTACAGGAGTTGCAGCGGTTTTGGGAGGTTGTGGCGGGCTTGTCCCTTTAAAAAAAAAAAAAAGCCCAAGGACTATCATGGCCTGTTGATTAATATCACCTATCAATTTTAAAAGCAAAACTTCTACTGAAAACCATATTTTTCATCAGCTTAATCTTTATTTCATGAGCAGTAAGGTTGAAATTCGGTATATCAAGTGCCAGTACCGACAGAGTCCATGAAATATTCAATAGATGTCCTCATATATGATCCAAAACTATAAAGTATGTAAATGCAGTACCTTCTACTGTTTGTTTGTTGAATATTAATGTAAGGTGTGAAGAGAACAACCCACCACCTCTGTGTGACCAGCGAACAAGGGGTCTTACCGTCTCGGGTTCGATTCAGAGATCAAACAAACAAAATACTGTTTATTACGATTGCCTCGTTAACCGAGTGTTTACAACTTCGATCCACAATAGCAACTAGATAAAGGGTGAAGTACAAAATCAAGCTCCAGTTCTGTCCGTGTGAATAATAATAGTAAAAAAACAACAAACAGAGAAAAATGTTTTAAAATGGTTTTAAGTTCAACCTAATAACAATCATGGCACCTAATGATAAAGTCATAAATCGTCAAAATATTATCTAATACTTACGACCATTCGTCACATAAGACGAGAAAAGCATCTTCTTACTCCTATCATGTAGAAATTAAAAGACATAAGTTATACAATATCTAGTTTGAATTCAACCTTAAGCTAGACCATATAAAGATAATTTTTCCGTTATTGCCTTGTGATCTATATCGTTTTGTTTTGTTTCGTTTAGCTTTTTTCGAATTTCGAATTTCGCTACAGAAGGTATGTATAGAGTCGCGTTGAACACTAAAATAATTTTATAATATGAAAATTAAGATTTCGGGATCTTAGTATACATCACTTATTTTTATTAGCGGTACGTTTTTGTGTATAAAAGTTCAAGTCAAAATCATTTATTTCAGTTAGTCCAGGAAGGCACTTTTGAACGTCAGCAATATAAATTTAAAAGTGAAGCTATTTGCTCATTCCAAGGTGTAGATACCTACGGAAAAGAACGAGCAAGATACTCCATAGATTAGGTACTCTTTTCCAATCAGGTTACAATACAAATTTATTTTACAATACAAATCGACTCCATGCATCCACTGTTCTGTTTAAACAAATGTTTGTGCGCGTGTTGGCGAGGCTTGGCCAAGGGATCGCCAATACACGCACAAACATTGGTGGCGTTGGTTTATAATTGGTAATTTTGTCTAATTTTATATTATTTACTAGTTTAAAAGCTTAAAATATAACTTATACTTTATGTACTTATCGAAAGTAAGACACTCCGGCCATTATACTGCTTTTTCGGTTATTATTTTTGCAACTTGCAATTATGCACTGCAGCATCGTGAGACGTGATTACATTGGCCGTGTTTGGAGCATACTAAACAAAATAAGAGCTCACTTTTCAAGTGAGCTCTTATTTGTCGAGACGATTTTCTTGCGCCGACCCGATATCTAGTTGTTATTGTTGATCGAAGGTTTACAAGTAGGACTACAGGGCAAACGGCCTCGGGTTCGATTCCCGAGTTGGAAAAAGAAGACACCTGAAATATCAGGTTTACCTAAGAGCGCTACTGCTTGATCTAGTCGGTTATCGGTATTACATACCCAGTGACAAGAGTAGAGGTAGTTTTTTTTATGGAATAGAAGGCCAACGAGCAGACGCATCACCTGGTGGTAAGCGATCAGCGCCGTCCATGGACACCCGCAACACTAGAGGAGTCACAGGTGCGTTGCCGGCATTTTAAAAAGGAATACGCTCTTTTCTTGAAGGTTTGAAGATCGTATCGGTTCGGAAATATCTCCGACGACAGATGATTCCACAGTTTAGCTGTGCGAGGCAGGAAGCTACGTGAGAAGCGCACAGTTGTGGTCTGCCAATCATCTATATGATGGGGATGCATATGATGTCGTGAGGGTCGATGGCGAAAAGATGCGGCAGGTATCAGACCAAACAATTCCTCATAGCACTCCCCGTGGTATAAGCGATAGAAGATGCGCAACTTGCATTAAAGATTTTGAAAAGGGAGATTATCGATTCATGGTAGATGTCCCCCCCACACGCACAAAGCGCTTCGCATCAAGCTTCCTTGTGCGTACTGCTACAACGAAGCTACATCTCTACACATGAATTGTGTGATGCATCATCGTCATTATATTAGATATAAGATGACACTACCTCACATAGACCCAATGACCTCCACATCCAAATTAAAACAACTCAAGAAGATAATTAAAACACAGTCCCATTGGGTAAATGTCTAATTTTTATTTTAATATCCGTCTGGTAGATTATTTAAAATCATTAGACACGTATTTTTTATTTTCTTACAGAAACGAATACTTTCGACGATATATTGATTTGAAATGTCACGTGACGTCACTTCTATGTACATTTTATACGTATAAATGACGTTTTAGCCCCCACTCCTAAACTTTGATTCGTTTTATCTAAGTATTTATTAATTATACGACAAAATAAAAAAATACGTGTCTAATATTTTTTAATTACCTAACTGACGAACTAATTAGATTTTTAATTTTCATACCCCGTCATCATCCCTATTATTCTTTTTTTCGCCACAAATCGAACCTTCACTCGTCTCTAACAACAACACACGCATCACATACGTGTGTTGCCATACTAGGCATAACAGTAAACAATGGTGTTGCCATCCTAAAATTCTATTTAAAGTTTTAGTGGCTCACGCCATATTTGAGACAACTAATTCGACAGACGGACATATTCGCCCACGAATTAATTTGTTAGTCGCACTAGGTGCCAGAGCGTCTAGTCTGATATTAACAGTGTCTGTATATAAGCCATGGAAGTAAGAAACCTATTCCTTTATTTACATATGGTACAATCGAGACGGATCACCAACCAACGTAAGACAGTCCACTGCTGCACTATGAGCCTCCTCTACATAAGAGGGTTTGCCATAATCTCCGCAGACAGGCGAGTTGGAGATCGCAGTATAAAAGGTTCAGGTTTATCAGAGAGCGCTGCTGCCCGGTCTCTGTCTAATGTGTAGTGCCTTTGGCAGGTCTCATCCTATACCAAGTCGACATTTTATGACAACTCATAACATCACGCCTTTTATCCTTGAAGGGTAGGCAGAGGTGCACATTACGTCACTAAATGCCACTGTGCAATGTAACACCCACTTTTCACTATTTATGCTATGATCCCATGTATGCATGCACGGCAAGGGCCTGACAGTCGCACTCGACCACTCGGCTGAGAAGGCAATCAATCAGAAATTAAAATAAATAAAAAATACAATGAATAAACAGACGTCATCTATTATAGGGTCAAATAAATAAATAACGTATTATTTATCTCATGACCCGTGACTAGACCTCTGAACCAATAGTAATAGTCGCCCTATATCTCATAATTAAAACACCCCACTAAATAGACATTATCTATTATAGGGTCAAATAAATGAACTATAAATTACATTTAATCTTACCCCAAGATATCTTTCATCTAGTATATACTGAAATATTTATATATAACCCTAAAACAGTGACCCCTAGATCAAAAGAAATAGTCTCCCTATGACTAATAGATAAATAAAATAAATTAAATGACCCTACCAGCAATATCTACCCAATAATATAACGACTAAATGAAAACGAATTTACATTTAATCTCACCCTAACACATCTATTTATAAATAGACAAATAGAAATAGATATTACTAGACCATCCCTTGAATATTATCAAAATATAATGTTCATTTAAATTTAAAATTAATTCGTCAAAGTTTCATTTAAATTCACCCCATTTTTACATTTAAATTCAAATACCTGTTTCAATGTACAAGTGTGAGAATGACCTTCGTGTCTTTGGAAGGTCTTTTTAAACCCTTTCGGCAGAGATTAGGGTACTATAAGGCCATCAAGTTGAGGCCACTGTCTTGAAAGGGTTAGGGATTTTTGTGCAAAGTTTTAAAGGTCAAGGGAATGTTTGGAGTAAGATAAAAGGTTAGATATGACCTTGTGTGATGCTTGCAAGTTTTGCTGTGCCAGCTGAGTGGAATACAATTGTAATTACTCGTTTAGTAAGAATTCACTATGGGACTGTTATACTTGACAGAGACCAGCAGTGCTTTTTGATTAACGTTTTCTTATGTATTTTTTTAAGGGAGTGTCAGACTCTTACTGACTAAAAACCACCCCGTTCCTTCTCCTGCACGTCGAGCCGGAGCCCCGGTTACCCGTTAGGTTCTCCGCGACGTTTCTTATAGGATAAGCCGGTAAACGAGCAGACGGATCACCTGATGGTAAGCAATCGGCGTCGCCCATGGACACCTCGAACACCAGCGGCGTTACAACCGGCCTATTTGGATTAGGGATATGAGGATTTTGGTTGATTCGGGGATTAGGGAAAGGAGGGAGGGGGTAATTGGGTCTCCAGTAACCACACTCATACGACGAAACATAACGCAAGCGTTGTTTCACGTCGGTTTTCTGTAAGGCCGTGGTAAGAGTATAGCTTGAACTGCGATCCTATTCAATTTGCTTGCCAAGCCCGGAAATTTTGGCATATACTCTTATGTAGGGGAAGTGAGGTGTAATCTGCTGTTAATTTTGGTAGCAAGCTGAGTTTTAGCAAGTGTATGGTATGGACAACTGGGTCAAGCAAAGTATATTCAGTAGCATTCATCATCATCAACAGCCTATAAATGCCCACTGCTGAGCAAAGCGTCTTCTCACATGGAGAAAGTTTGAGCATTAATCACCACGCTTGCTTAATGCGGATTAGCGATGTCAAACTTATAATTAGAAATTATAAACCTCACGATGTTTTCCTTCACCGTTTGTCAGTGGTGTCTAGATAATCTTAGAAAGTAAATACAACTCGGAAAAAGCCACATTGGTACTTGCCGTTGGTAGGTTTCGAACCCGCATCCTCATACATGAGAAGCGGGCGTCTTAAACCTCCGGCCACCACGACTCAGTAGCATTACTTATGCCTAATTTATGACATTAAGGTTAGGTCCTATTTTAGAACTCAATGCTATATCATCGTCAAATTACCTATAGAGAATTAAAAGCTTAATAAGTGCTCAATAAAAATGAACCCAACCCTAAAATCGAACCTGGTACAGTCTCCTCAATCACGCTCACACCCACCCAACCAAGACGCACTCAGATATAAATAACTCGATGCAATATTTAACTTAACATGATGACTAACAAACCAACTGTTCATAAACTGGATATATCTAGATTTAACCAGTTACAACCTTGTGTTTCCGATAAGGTGTGAGTTTCGGTAGTTCCCCGGGTATAATGTAGAGGTCGCCACTATCGATTACAAGATCAGGCCCTGATAAGATAAAGTAAATGTGAAAATTTGAAATTTAGGTGGGGTAGAAGGATGGCTATATAGAAGTGACTGATGTAGACTGACTTTTAGATATGGATTGGAATGGGATATAAAAAAGTCAATATATTATTTTGTTATAATAGGGTAGTTTCCTAAATCTTATTTTAATGTCCGTCTGTCGTTAATTTAAAACTTTAGACACGTATTTTTTCTTTTCTCACAAAATTAAATACTTTCAACGATATATTAATTTGAAACATCGTGTGACGTCACAGCGTGTCGCATTTTGTAGCACGTTATGACGTAACGACCTCCCACTCCTAAGCTTAGCGCCATTTTATCTAAGTATTGCAACTTAATACGAGAAAATAAAAATACGTGTCTAATATTTTTTCATTATCTAACTGACGGACTAATTAGATTTTTAATTTTCATTCCCTGGCAACTACCCTATTGGCAATTTATGGGGTTACACTTAAAGAGAGTTTGTCATAATCTCTGCATATCACAAGCAGGTTGGATATTATAGTTTAAAAGCACCTGTGTGCTGTGATTTCCAAGGGAGTTTAAAAGTAATGACTGCCTCGTTCGCCGAGCGGTCGCAAGTGCGACTGCCGGGTAAGGGGTCTCGGTTGCAATTCCCAGATCGGGCAAAGTATTACTGGGTTTTTAAAAATCTCAGTAGTAGCACGGAGTCTGGAAATGTGCCCGGTATATGGCAATAGGCTCACCCCTATTACATGGGACTCATAACATAAATAGTGAAAAGTGGATGTTACATTGTACAGTGGCATTAAGTGCCGAAATGTGCACCTCTGCCTACCCCTTCGGGGATAAAAAGGCGTGATGTTATGTTATGTTTAAAAGTAGGTACGAGTAACTAAAATCTGAGTCGAGAGCTAGCTCGATGGTCCTCCTTGCAACCACTCTATCAACAAGGCAATATTAAAATTAAGCAATAATTTTACATGCAAAGTGAATAGATAACTACATACCTGTCCCATTTATACTAAAAAACTACTTAAGTGCTGTTATTTGAAGGGCTACAACCCTCCGTTCATTTAAAATTAATCCATTACATTACAAAAAGACATTTAACTATAAAAAACTGAACATTAGAATAATTCACATAAAAATGAAATTTACATTTAAATGTAATTTGGGGTGAATTTAAATGAAGTGTCATGTGAACTGATTTTAAATGAACATTATAATATTGTAATGTTTTTTGAAAGGGCCAATAGATGTCTTCTATTTCTGTAAATATATCATAGATAAATATAGTAATAGATAGGGGACTATTTATACATAATATTATGTCTATTATATAAGGTTTAACCCTCAAGTTATAAAATGAATGACGACCTTTTTGGCCGGATGGTGTGGTGTGTTCTTTTTGGCCCGGGCAAGGGTTTCGGGTTCGATTCCGAGTCGGGCAAAGTATTAGTGATTTTTTTAAGAAAAACTCAGTAATACTTTACAGAAAAATGTCTCATCCACACGCACGAAGCGCTTCGCATCAAGCTTCCTTGCGCGTGCTAAGGAGTGGAATTCTTTGCCAGAGTCTGTGTTTCCTGAAGGGTATAACCTGAGTGTCTTCAAGGCCCGAGTGAATAGGTTGCTTATGGGACGACGTGTCGCGGAGAACCAAACGGGTAACCGGGGCTCCGGCTCGACGTGCAGGAGAAGGAACGAAGTGGTTTTTAGTCAGTAAGAGTCTGACACTCCCTCCCGCCTCACCCAGGTGGGAGTAGTCATTCGATGACTTTCCCCCCTTAAAAAAAAAAAAAAAATGGGACGACGTGCTCCATCGTAGACCGCATCATCGCTTACCACCAGGCGAGATAGTGGGCAAAAGCCCATCAAATATAAAAAAACTACTAGTATAACAAAATTAAGTTTTACTTACATAAAACTACATAATAACGAATGTAACAGTTACTTCATTTCATGACCTATCGTTATACGGCTCCAAACTTGAATATGGGCCTCCTAATGACCGGTCAAAGGTGACGCCCGAAAACCGGCCGCGTGAGACTTAACGCGGAGCCAAGGTTCTGTATAGCTATAAAGATTATTTAAAAGTTGCCTCGTTGGCCGAGTGGGCGCAAGTGCGACTGCTGTTCAAGAGGTCCTCGGGTTCGATTCCCGAGTCGGGCAAAGTATTACTGGGGTATTAAAAAAATCTTAGTAGTAGCACGTTGTTTGGATATGTGCCCTATGACACCTGGGGGTGACCCCTATTACATGGGACTCATAACATAAATAGTGAAAAGTGGGTGTTACTTCTGTGCGCACTTCTGCTTACCCCTTCGGGGATAAAAGGCGTGATGTTATGTTATGTAAGAGAGGGTACTGAAAGAGGGTTTAGGAAAATTGAGGTTTTTTGCGAATGTCACAAAGATAAAGATAGTTTCATCTGTTTTTATAATAACTATCGTGAGACATACTAAATAAACTAAAATCGCGGGTTACTCACGTGAGTATACTGAGAAAATCTTTACTATTTACGAACAACAGAGTGCTGTGTATGATCCCCCATACCAATACCACCGGGTTCCTATTCAGATCAAGGTGAATAGAATCCTTTATTACTAATAATCATAACCTCACGCCTTTTATTCCCAAAGGCGTAGGCAGAAGTGCACATTACAGCATTTAATACCACTGTACAATGTAACACACACTTTTCACTATTATATTATGAGTCCCATGTAATAGGGGGTGAGCCTATTGCCATATACCGGGCACAATCCAAAACTCCGTGCTACTACTAAGATTTTTTTAAAACCCTATTACTTTGCCCGACCCGGGAATCGAATCCGAGACCCCTTGCACCTCGCATTTGCGACCACACGGCCAACGAGACAGTCTGTCAATGGTTTTTAAATATCTAAACTTAGAATTGAACCCTAACCCACCATTCAGACGGTGTATCAAATTGATCTACAAACTGATATACACGCTAACATCGACAGAGTTGATAGAACTACTCTATGACGTCATACTGATGTCATTGGTAGCGGTTGAATGAACTACATGGTAACGCGGCGTTGTAGGTTTATGATTGTGACTAGCCTATGACTCTAACTGTTCCGTGGCTTTTTTTTAAGGGGGAAAATCATCGAATGACTGCTCCCGCCTGGGCGAGGCGGTGAGTGTCAGACTCTTACTGACTAAAAACCACCCCGTTCCTTCTCCTGCACGTCGAGCCGGAGCCCCGGTTACCCGTTAGGTTCTCCGCGACTTCGAATCGGCATCGGCCCTGTTGGGCCCCATCTGTGGTGGTCTGATGGCTGTTTGAAGCGCGCGCGGAACTCGACGCGCCGAACTGTACCGTGGCTAGCAACCCGGTGAATGTCGTAATAGATTAAAGGTACAGGCTGATTCTCATGTATGAAGGCGAGATGGTGGCTAACATCTCAGTAACGTTAGACCTTTATATTAAGTTAAAAAAAACCTGGCTACTACCAATGTGACATTTTCCTAGTTATATGTACTTTCTAAAATTATCTAGACACTACTGACAAACGGTGAAGGAAAACATCGTGAGGAAACCTGAGCTTATAATTTCTAATTACTAGTTTGAAATCGCTAACCCGCATTGAGCAAGCGTGGTGATTACTGCTCAAGCCTTCTTCATGTGAGAAGCGGCTTTTGGTCCGCAGTGGACACTTATAGGCTGATGATGATGGTAAATTCATGGAGACTAGTCAGGCAATAGGCCATGACAGTAACCTGTTGGACTATGGGCCTCAGTTACATAAGAGGGTTCGCCATGATCCATGACAGGCGTGTTGGAGATCGCAGTATAAAAGGTTCAGGTATATCAGAGAGCGCTGCTGCACGGTCTCTGTCTAATGTGCACCTCTGTCTACCCCTTTAGAGATTAAAATCCATGATTCTTTTTATTTGTAGGTTATGTTATTATCTATGGTACAAAACTCTAGAAATGGCGTTGGCGGGAAATGTATTCTTACACAGATTATAAAAAGCATTATCAATGGTATTTTTTGTTTGTTTAGTAATAAAATGATGAGTGAACTGCTCAAGGTCTGGTTTAGTCAGGTATTTTATGGTAATCACAACAGAAAATTAAATATATCACTAATTAGTTTTAATTTAATTCACATAGTTGAGACGTTTTGACCACGTGCTTTTTTAATTTTGAATTTGTATCAAATTTTTGTTTTATTAACAGCACGTGACAGTCCACTGGTGGGGTCCTACATAAGAGGAGTTTGCCATAATCTCCGCAGGCAGGCGGGTTGGAGATCGCAGTATAAAAGGTTCAGGTATATCAGAGAACGCTGCTGCACGGTCTCTGTCTAATGTGTTGTATCTTAGTGGCTCTATATAAGCAATCCGCGTCGCCCATGGACACCTGGAAAACCAGTGGCGTTACAAGCGCGTTACCAGCCTTTTGGGGATTAGGAGTTTGAAGATCGTAAGGGATTCAGGGATTGGGGAGATTGGGGAAGGGGAGGGGCCTCCGGTAACCTCGCTCACACCACGAAACACAATGCAAGCGTTGCTTCACGTCGGTTTTCTGCTCGGCCGTGGTATCACTCCGGTCGAGCCGGCCCATTCGTGCCGAAGCTTGGCTCTCCCACACTGTATATATTACATGTTTAGACTACACAGCGCCACCTAGTATGTTTCTTAGATACTGCTTCATTTTCGTCATCTTTTAACTAATTATCTACCTATAATGGGATTATTGTATATGTATGTATGAATACAACAAATATGAATAGGACCGTCGGTAGAGGGCACCCTAGACGGATATATACTGATCATATTGGCGATATATTAAAGAAGGGCCAAATTAAAAGTACCCTTAACCGACGAGCATGCATGAAAAGATTGATGACTGTTGATGAAGCGAAAGAGGTATGTAGGAATCGTAGCAATTGGCGTTCCATGATCTCTGTCTGCCCCCATGGGAGACAGGCGTGAGTTTATATATGCAATAACGTATATACCTATACTATGATTGTGATTTAACTATGTACATAATTTACAGTTACATGAAATCTCAGGGTATGACGTCATTAAATAAATATACGTACATTATTCCATACAATAATTTATACATGTATGTACTGAAGTTTTAAAGTGTTAGGTAATATAGGAAGGCCTACATTAGAATCTACACTTTGGTGATATCATTTTTTATGGCATAAGCCGGGAAACGAGCAGACGGATCACCTGATGGTAAGCAATCGGCGTCGCCCATGTACACCTGGAACACCAGAGGCGTTACAAGTGCGTTACCGGCCTTTTGGGGATTAGGAGTTTGAGGACTGTTAGGGATTAGGGGGTAGGGAGATTGGAGAAGGGGAGAGGGGTAATTGGGCCTCCGGTAACCTCACTCACACGACGAAACACAACGCTGTGGTTGTTTCACGTCTGTCGTCTGTCTGCTCGTTGGTGGTATCACTCCGGTCGAGCCAGCGCAGCAGTGCCGAAGCATGGCTCTCCTACACATAACTTCACTAACATACAGACTGATAGACAATAGGAATAATTCCAACTACTTATCCTATTAACATTACAAGTGCGAGAATGTATATGTTTGTTTGTTACTCAATCATGACAAAACGGCTGTAGGGATCAGGATGAAATTTGAAACAGGGATAGATCATGATCTGGAATAACACATACCTAGGCTACTTTTTATCCCCCGGGAAGGCGGACGAAGTCGCAGGCAGAAGCTAGTAATAACATAAGATTTAGTTATTCTAATTCTTGAAATGTAGAGTCTATTGCCATACACTGGGACATTCCAGACTCCCTTCTATTATTCAACTCGTTTTTCAATGGATTTTGCAAGAGATTATGTATGTACAAATTGTAATAAAACATTTAAAAAAATTCTCAGAAAGAAAGAAAGAAAATGCATTTATTTGGCCATTGGCACACGAAAACAAGGATCATTACAATAGAAATAAAACAAATACAGTCAAAATAAAAACAAAACATTAATAATAGATTTTATAAAAGAGAAAGCAGTATGGAGCATTTTTTCTTATGATCCACCGGGTGCTCATAGGGACGCTCGAGGGGTTAAGATTAATTTGACGTGAATTATTCCGTGCTACATTGACCGAGTGGCCGCAATTGCGACTGCTAGTCACAGGTTTGATTCCCGGGTCGGGCAAAGTATTACTGGGTTTTTATTAAACCTCAGTAGTTTGGAAATTATCCCAGTATATGGCAATAGACTCACCCTCTATTACACGGGACTTATAACATAAATAATGAAAAGTGGGTGTTACATTATACAGTGGCATTAAGTGGCAGGCAGTAAGTGGCAGTATGTGCACCTCTGCCTACCCCTTCAGGAATAAAAGGTGCGATTTTATGTTATAGAAAAATATTGTTTAAAATCCAAATCCAAATACCAATTAAATTGAATTGAATAGATCAGATACATACTTAAACCAAATGGATTGGATTAATAAAATATTTTAAATAAAACTATTATTACCTACTAAATATACCTATCTAATCTAACCTATTTAATTGTGGGAGATGGGCCGGCTCGACCGGAGTGATACCACCAAAGAGCAGAAAACCGACGTGAAGCAACACTTGCGTTGTGTTTCGTCGTGTGAGTGAGGTAACCGGAGGCCTTATTATCCCCCTGCCTCATATCCCCAATCCGCGTATCCCCAACAATTCTCAAATTAGTAATCCCCAGAAGGCCGTTAGGCCGATAACGCACTTGTAAAGCCTCCATCGGGTGTCCATGGGCAACGCCGATTGCTTACCATCAGGTGATCCGTCTGCTCGTTTACCGGACTATTTCACAAAAGACGTAATTTACCTTTGTTAACTAACAAATTACTAAAAGAAATATTAAAAAATAAACAAAAATAAGTACTTAGAACTTCTGTCAAATATTAACCTCACTACATTTCGTTTAAGCAAGTTTGGTAGCGTAATCATATAACTATACATACATACATATATAGGAAGAGAGCGAGATATAAGATATATCTGTCCCTCTCACACATATACTATGTTGTCACAACATACAATAGGTATCTATGTATTACAGTTACTCAATCAGAACTGCTAAGGAGTGGAATTCTTTGCCAGAGTCTGTGTTTCCTGAAGGGTATAACCTGGGTGTCTTCAAGGCCCGAGTGAATAGGTTGCTTATGGGACGACGTGCTCCATCGTAGACCGCATCATCGTGCACCACCAGGCGAGATAGTGGGCAAACGTCGACCCATTCCCAATAAAAAAATGAAGATAATTGGCATTTTTAAAAGGGATAAGTAGAGATAATAATAGTAAAAAAATTAATGAATAATTATAAACAGGATAAACATAGTGTAGGGCGTCCTTCAGCTAGGTGGAGTGAGGATATCCGCTGTGTGACTGGAAGTAGTTGATGAGAAGAGCTGAAGATCGAGCTCAGTAGAAGGATATTGGACAGGACAATGTTCGGAACCAGGGCTGATGATGAACCTATTGCTATAAACCAGGATTAATTCTGGACTTATAACAACAATGATGAGACAGAAAAAATGTGAGAAATACGGTATTTGACAATTTAAATACTTTTTTCGAACTGTTAAAATCAAAAATGACAGTTTCTATTAATTTTTAACGAGATTGTGTATTGTGACGTCACGTTTTTTTAGGGTCAAACAGCATAGTAATTTCTAAAAAAATTGCTGGAAAAATACTAAAATTGGATTGGTCATAAAATCAAATATTGAAAGTGTGATTTTTTTAAATATTTCAAATACCAAAAAATACTAGTCATAACCCTTATGATTTTGGAGCCAAAACCCCAAAATACATAAATAGAAACAATAAAAACCCTTATGATTACGTTATAACTGATCCTATAGGTTATTATGTTATATAAAACCTTTTCTTTGAGAAAAACCTAATTTAAATCCATTTACAGAGGTGTAAAATAAATAATAAAAAAACATATCGTTGCCATTTACTTCATCTCTCCAACAGCAAGACTATTCATTAATTGCTTCATATGAAGCACTATAGTTATAATTTATAAAGTTTAGACATCAGTTTGTCATTCAATTACTCCTAAACTACTGAACGGATCTCAATGAAATTTTGCACGAAGATAGATTTTAATCTGGACTTTGTATATAGGGTATTGAATTCCTGGAATTACTGTTTTTTTGATGTAAATTTACTTTTTTTTTGTTTTTCATAACATAACATCACGCCTTTTTATCCCCGAAGGGGTAGGCAGAGGTGCACATTATACCACTGTACAATGTAACACCCACTTTTCACTATTTATGTTATGAGTCCCATGTAATAGGGGGTGAGCCTATTGCAATTTTTTGTTTTTCATTTTTGTATTACCCTCGTTTACGGTAAAATGGTTTTTTTTTTCAACGACATTTTGCAAATATCGTGGTCAAAACATACATTTATAAACATAGTCCTTTTTATTCCCGTTGGGGTAGACAGAGGTGCAAATATACAATGTAACACCCACTTTTCACTATTTATGTTATGAGTTCCATGTAATAGGGGGTGAATTTATTCCCACAACTGGTGAAAAATATAAAAAACGTCTATCATATGACAGGATAAATACTAAAATGTACTTAATAAATACATACATAACATCACGCCTTTTATCCCTGAAGGAGTAAGAAGAGTACCACATTACGGCACTTAATGCCACTGCTCAATGTAACACTCACTTTTCACTATTTATGTTATGAGTCCCTTGTAATAGGGGGTGAGTTTATTACAGTAACTGGTGAAAGATGAAAAAAATGACTTCATCTGCCTACCCTGAAGTAAAAACTAGTATCCTTACTAATATTATAAATCGGAAAGTCAGTTTGTTTATTTGTTCCGCTTTCACAACGTAACTACTAAACCGATTGCTTTGAATATTTGCAGACGCAAAGTTAGAAGTCTGGATTAAATAATAGGGTACTCTTTAACCCGGAAAAATTTGATATTCCCGAAGGAAAACAAAAGTATTGGTATATGTCACATAGGCTACTTTTTATCCTTTTGTGACGCGAGCGAAACCGCGGGTAAAAGCTTGTAATATATAATATAAGTATTACCTATGAGTTATGAGTCCATTTGTAAAGTAACGCCCACAGTATGTATGTATATCCGTGTCAGTAAAGCTACTAAGAATATGTATATAAAAAAAACTTGATTACTTTGTTTGACCCGGACATTGAATCTTACTTCTTATTCTCAGAAGACATTGTATTTTACTTAAATATACAATGAGTCATGTAAACTTAATGTGATAATATAGTTTTGATTGATTTTAGTTTTATTAACTTTCTATGAAGTAAAAAGAATAAAAAAAATAACAAGAAAATATGTGATAGCTTAGGCTATGTCGATAAGCCAGACAACACCTTGGTATAGGCAGTATTAAAGTTAGTAAGTACTAAATAATTTTGATACAATTTTATAGACTTAAATATTATACAGTTTTTTTTTTTGTTGTACATATTTTCGATATATAAATTCTTAGGTATCTCTCTCAATTTTAATACAACTTTTAAATTGAGTTTGAAATTTGACAATATTTTTAAGAATTACATGGGCCTCACAACAACACAGTTGAAGGGACATGCTTATCTGCTGACCCTTTCATAAAATAAAAGGTGGGATGTTATTACATGTAATATGTGAAGTATAAATAATACTGAAGTATTTGTATTAAACTTTTTTGGTATTCAGAACAAATTTATATTCAATCCATAAATAAATAAATAAAAATGTCATTCTATATTTTTTTATGAAAGTGTTTAAAAAAAATTTTGTGAAAAAATAGTTATGGTCAGTTTGAGTAATTTAAATACCTATACATACATGTATAGGATAATTGAATAAAAATTCTTTACACTAATTTTTAAATAAGATCCTTTAAGTTTTAAAAATGTCCTACACATTTTATATTTTGAAAAAATTTGCATTTAAAAAAATACTATCAATTTTGTCATAAAATAATGACACTACAAAAAAACATAACATAACATCACGCCTTTTATTCTCGACGGGGTAGGCAGAGGTGTACATTTTACCACTGCACAACGTAACACCCACTTTTCACTATTTATGTTATGAGTCCCATGTCATAGGGCTTATTGCCATTTATCGGGCACAATTCCAGACTCCGTGCTACTACTGAGATTTTTTGAAAAACCCAGTACATTTTTTTAACGACCCGGGAATTGAACCCGAGTTTGACATAGGGACATGAACTGTCGTAGATTTTACGACCATATTCAGCAAGAACAATCATAGGAACAAGGTACGACATAGTTCGACAACTTTGACAATACATTTTGTCATTAATTTATAAAAAATTCACGCCTCTCTGTCTTTAAAGGGGTAGACAGAGATGCACATGCAATCTTACCTATATATGCCCAGTTATATTGTTAGTCTCATGTATTAGCAGGTGAGCCTAATGCCCTAAGAAAGGGGCACAATTCCAGACTCACTGATATCACTAAGAAATTTCCGAAAATTTGAATAGAATTACATCACAAAACACCTTTCCTCCTGATATGTAAATTTCTTCATTTATGTGTATAGTTTATATTTTGTATGTATTTATTTATATATGTATATATTGTATGTAGTTGTTTGGTTATTTATCTGTTAGTTTTAAGTCTGTTTCCTATCCCAATTTTCTATTTGTTACTACACACTGTGTCATTATATTATTATTACTTTTCCTGTTCCAGGTCCACAGGAAGAAATTCCAATAGGAATAGGTGGTACCTTTGTACTTTAATTTTATGTATGTGTTGTCCTTTATGTTGTATGTGTGTACATAAATAAATAAATAAAAAAAATAGGTACTTTTTTTATTATATTTTTTTGTTTTATGTTTAAGACTATTTTTATAGATTTTATCACAATATCTGACAAATTGTTGTAGACTGATATGTGTGTACTAATTTTGACACGTCTTGGTAATGAAACTAAAGTGAACTATCTAGCAGTTAGATTAATAATAACTTTATCAGATATTGTCCCTTTTTGTTTTTTGTGCCCGGGTTGGGCAAAGTATTACTGGGTTTTTAAATACTCTCAGTAGTAGCACGGAGTCTGGAATTGTGCCCGGTATATGGCAATAGGCTCACCCTCCATTACATGGGACTCATAACATAAATAGTGAAAAGTGGGTGTTACATTGTACAGTGGTATAATGTGCACCTCTGCCTACCCCTTCGGGGATAAAAAGGTGTGATGTTATGTTATGTTATGTTTTTTTTACAATCGGGAATTTATTTTTTGAGAGCGAAGTCACCGGGCGAAACTAGTTTTATTATCATATTAGAATGACATTTATAACTAAAAAGGATTTAATTCATTCGAACATTCCTTATGTTTGTTAAAAATATAATAATTATAATTGGCCAGTTCGAATGAAGAGATTCATGTATACGATAAAAGAATTGGGTATACCAGGATAGAGTCATCATCATCAATAGCTTATGATAGATATCTATAACTAGTGAACTATGAGCCTTCTTTACACAAGAAGAATTGCCATAGTCTACGCGTTTAAAGACAGGTTATAGGTTGTATTTTTATTTTTTTATATTTAATCGGCCACTATCTCGCCTGGTGGTGCACGATGATGCGGTCTACGATGGAGCACGTCGTCCCATAAGCAACCTATTCACTCGGGCCTTGAAGACACCCAGGTTATACCCTTCAGGGAACACAGACTCTGGCAAAGAGTCTATTCTATTTTATCAGGTGTATCAAAGCTATTCTGTCAAATGTGCATTCCCTAAGTCGGGTTTTACGCCACCCATAGAGTACCTATGATCGGTGATATAAAATGAATTCTACTCTATGTGGAGTATAATGGAGTTTCTTGCTCGTTCTTCTCCATTCGAATCGACATTTTGGAATGAGCACTAGCTTCACCTAGCTTCACTGACGGACTATTATTTATTTTGTATTTGTTGACGTTTCAAAAGTACAAATTATGGTTTAATTGAAATAAATGCTTTGACTTTGACTTTGATCATCACTGTATGCCATAGAATTAAAATATATCGTATTATTGTTTATCTAATTGGAACTTCTTTAGAACTGGCATGGCGATATAATAATGTAACCTACGTTTGATTTTATCCAAGTGATTGAGCATAATAATAGGACTTTTCCCAAGGAATTTCAAAGGAATTGCGTGTTTTTTTCTATCCTAAACCAGGATATAATATCTAAACAGTCGGTAATGAGCCCATGGCAACAATAGTCATGTTATTTTGCTATCGAGTTTGTCTATTCTACCTCAATTATTCCTGACTCATTCCTAGACGTTTGTCTAGATTTTAAGACGATATGTAGTTCTACAAATCTAGGTTAAAATTAAAAATGAAGACAACGCATTTTTCAAATTAATATAACACTTTTAAAACGTCATTTTTAAAGGATTTAAAATTTTTTAACCCTACAGAATAGACTGGGATACAAAAGGGACGCCATATAAGTATTTTTTACATTTATATGCTATAGTTTTAAATAAATATAATAGTTAATCAGGTACATTCTTATATGTTTTTTCATAGTTTGTCGTCTATATACTTCTATTTATTCATAATATGGTCTAAAACTTTTGGCCTACAGCTGAGAGAGGCAAAAATAATGTGTCATACGTTTTGGCCTATTTCTTCCATTTTTACTACTTATATCGTATTTTTCTTGTATATTAAGTCAAAATAAGTTTTTATATATATTTTTCAATATGCCATATAGTAATATACAAGAATTTGTTCTTTATATCTGTTTTATGTCTCTTAAATGTGAGTTTTGTCTACAGTTGCTCCCGATTGAAGTTCTAAACGCTTTGAACTATAAAATATGTTTAATTTCAATCATTTAATCATGTTTTTCTACAAAGTAATACATGTTCTGTTTCCACAAACAATTTTGTTTAATTTTACTAATTTTTCTTTAGATTTTTTCTCATTTTTCGTCCGAAACGTTGCGGTAGAGCCCGTGGATCCTCAAAAATCTTATTCAATCAATCTTTTCGGTATTTTTACAGGGGAAACGGGTAGACTTTTTAAAGTAATGTACTTTTCCATAAATTTAATCTTTTTAAATACAAATTTTGCTCATTTTGAGGAGATAAAAGGCTATAGAAACGAAATTGAACCTTAAAACAAAGGCATGATGAGTGTAAGCAATTTTGATAGGGACGCCAACTTTTAGGTGGATTTTTTCCCTTTAATCAACTATTAAATAAAACAAATCTTTATAAATAAGGAAGAATATGCATAAGTTACATAGATTAAGCATTTTCTAATCGGTATTTTTAACTTTTACTTAGGAAACAGCAAATTTCGGGAGCGCGCGCGTCCGTAACGTACTCCGCGCAATAATGGGTTAACAACCCCTGAATATTAATCGTTTTCCATCTAATATTGTTAATAAATACAAAATTACTCTATACTACATTTTCAACGGAAGTTTGAAGAACAATCCATTTTTAAGAGTCACAACATGATCCGAGCACTGTCCGCGCGTGCCATCACAGTCACTTCACAAAAACGTTAAAAAAACATAAAAACACTTGGAAAAACACAAAAATAGTCTTTTAATCGTAAAATTCGTTAAATTTCGATCACAAAACGACAATTCTCTAAATAGGCCTACAATAATCTTATTGGAATCAAACGGTAGATAGTTGTGCAAAAATTTCGCGGATCCGCGCGGTTGCCGGTGATTTAGGCCTACGGTACACGAAGCAAGTGGTCGCGCGCCCTGCCACCTCTGCCGAAACACTTCTAGCGCTCAAATGATAATACAACATACGATAAATAAGGTTCGTTACCTAGATAAGGGACCGAAAAGTCATCGTGTAGCCGAGACTGGCACAACCGAGCCACACGTGGACAATCGCGACGAACCGATCCCATCGACCGGAATATAACAAAAATAACCACAGAAAACACGGTTTATTTTCAATTTTAAAATGCAAAGGGTTTGGCGGGAAGCGGAGGGATTTTTTGGAATATTTTTTGGATGTAGTGGATATTTTTTGGGTGGGTTGGGCTGGTGGTTGGTGCGTTTCGAGGGTGGTTGGGGTTGATCGGGAGCTGAGTGCAGGGGCCGGGAGGTGGCGCGCGCGCGGCTAGCTTGTCAGAAATGGCGGACCGACGCCGACGCCGCGACCATCAACCTTGTACCGCTTGTGGTGCGAGTTACGCCTAAAAGAGGCATCAACATCCGTAGGTATACATATCACAACTAACTACCTACATATTTAATCAACTATTACCAATATTACAACAACTATCTCAGTTGGCGAGAACATTTCATTATTTAATCGAAAAATCCATTTTTATATTCTTAAAAATCCATTTTTTATTTTTAATTGGATTTTTTGGTTAATGGATTTTTAAGTTACTGAGGGATTAGTTTTAAACTGGATTATTTTTCTTATTGGAAGTAGTTGGGATTAATAATTATTTAGTTAGACTTCTACCTAGACTTGGTCTATAAATGGCGTAACGAATTAGTGACTCAACACTGCCTGCCTATCAATTTGTCTAGATCAATAGTTTTTAAAGTAATAAACTAATTATTTGAGCCACGAACTAGGAATTTATAAAACATCTGACATTCATTTTGTGGATCAGAAAAATTATCCTTAATTTAAAATTAAACTTTCGATTGATCCGTATTTAAAATTAGAATATATAAATGTTAGAATTTTCCTGGAAAAATGTAGATACTTTATTTCTAGAACTACATTTTATACCCAGTTATCGAATTATATCATTTTTATAATAGTTTTATATTAGTAGGTATAACGAAGATACGTACTTTATATTAACTTAGCCTATGATACAGACTCTTAAACATATTTTAGGTAGGTATTTTATTACTTTATAGCATCCAGTTAATTTAGAGTAACCTATGGAGTATCTGACTCGTTCTTCTCCATAGGACTCTACATATTGAAACGAGCAAATAAAGCAACAAGAGGACTGGCAGGACTAACACTGTATTTAACGATTTTGATAGACTTATCAAAGGGTTTTAATATTCTAATTGAAACAAATGATTTGATTTATAAATTTCAAGCAAATTTGGCACAAGAAAGTTGATAGCTGACCTGTTTTGGGATGGGCTTATATTGAGAAGGGATGAAAGTCATGTGACAAAGTGAATGATGAATTTAAATGTGGATGGAGACGGAGGACGAGCAAAGAAATGGTGTATAGATTGTGTGATCAATGATATGTAAGACCAAGGAGTTTGTGGTGTGATGACGTCTGATAGAATGGCATAAAAGAAAGAAAGAAATGTTATATTAGCTGCTGTTTCCATTAGCTCATGGACACAACCTGAAAAGTCATTACACAAAATACTTTTAAAACTGTCGTATCAAGATTTTATTTACAGTATATCATGTATCTTGTTATAAACAAAGTCCCATTTTGAGACTTTGAAATTAATGTCTGTTAATCCTATATCCTTATGGGTTATGAATTATAACAAAATATAATCAGTTGCCCACCAATAGGTATTTAAGTTTTAGTAATCATTGTGCAAAAGAGGGAGAATAGAAAAGAGTAACGAATAGAGTTTCTTGCTCGTTCAATTCTCCATTCGAATCTACATTTTGGAATGAGCACCTAGCTTCACTTAGCTTCACTGACAGACTATTATTTATTTTATATTTGGTGACGTTTCAAAAGTACCAAATTATGGTTTAATTGAAATAAATGCTTTTGAGTTTCAACAATTAATAGATTTGTAGCCTTTGTACACCAACTAAAACTAGTCTTCAACTAAAGCAAGAAAATCTAGACTAAATAGACTACTATCAGACGATAGTAAACCACAATGTGGCCAATAATAGAGCACGTCGTCCCATAAGCAACCTATTCACTCGGGCCTTGAAGACTCCCAGGTTATACAGAAACTCCCAGGGTATACGTCCCTTCAGGAAATACAGACTCTGGCAAGGAATTAAACTTCTTAACAGTTCATTCCATTGCTCTACAAGTACCAAGATGAGACTTGATGAAATGAGTTTGATATATGAAGCAAGTAAGGTTATAAATTTTTTAATCTGTTTTATTTTAGGGTAAGTATATTAACCAATATGCTACGTCAGCCCCATCATATCCCAAACTGGTCTATCTAAATACATTTTAAATTAATTAAAACTATCAAATACTAGCGTGTCATTGCTGTTGCAACATCATTACAATAGATCGTGCTCGTGCTGCATTGCTTAAAAGCAAAGGTTCTGACAATATACGAAATGAATACATCATTGAGTCCCTCGCCACCTTAGATTTAATACACTCCACCAGCATATGATAAACATCACCTAACTTGCCACATACTTAACAGTTAGGTGAATTTCCTTTTTTCATAATAAATGCGAAACTTTTTGGAAACTAGAGAATTGTATTGTGAACCTGATTGAAAAAGAGTAATCTATGGAGTTTCTTGCTCGTTCTTCTCCATAGGAATCTACACCTTGGAATGAGCAAATAGCTTCATTTTTAATTTTATTATTGACGTTCAAAAGTGCCTTTCTGGTCTAATTGAAATAAATGATTTTGACTTTGACTTTGAATCGTTTGTGAATGAGTTTGAATTATAATGCCATGCAAGTAAGGTTATGAATTAACAGAACGACTTCTCTGAAGTTTTAGACCAGTGTTATAAGAGTTCAGAACGATTAACTAATATTTTATTATTGTACTTATATATATTACGTTTATTTGCTAAATGAATTGAGCGTAAAAATATGCCTTCGGTACCGCTGTCATTTGGATTACGTTCTTAAAAAAATGGCGGCAGTATTGCCACGTTGGACGTTCCTATGTTTTAAAAGATACCTCTGAGTTTGTGCCGGTATTTCGTCCTAGAGTAATCACGAGTCGAGTGGAAATATTGACGTGTAGATGTATGATTTTATAACCTATTTATATAGGTCACTGTGTTGCCCAATTTCTTACTGGCCACGACAACTTTAAAAGCAAATTGTTCTCATTTAAACTTGTTGATTCGCCATGGTGCCAATGTTCGACAGCGGAGCTGCAATACGAGCAGTCCATCACATCTCTGGGAGTGTGATCTCTGGCAGTATGAACGTAACACTATGCTAAATAATTTAATTGTTTCGTCAGGTGTAGCTTATTATACGGACCTAGTGGAATCTAGAACAAATTTCCGTGCGTTTAGGCGCTTTTGCCATACATATTATTGGAAGCAAGTATAACAGCTCACACATAGGACCCACTTAGATTTTAGTCAAATTTCCGTGGTGCTTGGCGACTGGGCTTCACCCAGTTGTACAGTCTCTTCTTTGTGCCTTTAGGCTTAATTCATTCTGTCTCCTGCAGTAATTCACCGAGGGAAGTGGAAACCATAGTTTTTTCTTCTTCTCCTCTTATATTATCTTCTGATTCACTTCGTTGCGGGAACCAAGACAGTTACTCTTGTCCCTGGGACGTTGGACTTCAGTGTTCCGGTGTTTTCATGGTTGTATCTACTGTAGATCCTGGCTTACAGGAGTTGCAGCGGTTTTGGGAGGTTGTGGCGGGCTTGTCCCAAAAAAAACCTATTTATATATAGGTATACCGGAAATAAATGTCATTTCGTTCATGTCGTTGTAGTCTTTTTTTTAAGGGGGGAAAAATTATCGAATGACTGCTCCCGCCTGGGTGAGGCGGGAGGGAGTGTCAGACTCTTACTGACTAAAAACCACCCCGTTCCTTCTCCTGTACGTCGAGCCGGAGCCCCGGTAACCCGATAGGTTCTCCGCGACAGTCGTTGTAGGCTAATGCTTACTTTTTGATTCAAATATTGGCCATGCCTTCTGGTCTCGTGAAAAATGAACTAACCTATGGGTAATTTCTTTAAAAATATGGTGTAGTTATATATTAACTATATCATCACTACATAGTATAAAACAAAGTCGCTATCCGCCGTCTGTCTGTCCCTATGTATGCTTAGATCTTTAAAACTACGCAACGGATTTTGATGCGGTATTTTTAATAGATAGAATGATTCTTAAGGAAGGTTTGTATGTATAATACATGCATATTGCACCCGTGCGAAGCCGGAGCGGGTCGCTATAGTGTCTTATATAACAGTATGGATATAGTAGCTGTGAGCCTGGCTGAATATCTGATGTGATATTAAACTAAACAGGAGCACCAAATAAGGACATATTTTATAAAATTGATTTTGAATTTTACAGTAGCATACAAAATTACAGAAGCTTCATCTATATCTATCTATCTATCTCTCTATCTATATAAATAATTAATATGACCCACACTTGAGTTCAATTGAAGCATGCTTGCGGACTTGATATTACCATGTATAATAGGTAACAATACCAATCGTTACTCTTTTTCAATCAGTTTTTTTTATTCTGTATTTCTTAAATGAGTTTGAGTAGGTAGAGGAAACAAAGAAATCTTCTTACTATATAATTACTCACACAATCTTATACATAGACTAGCTATGCCCGCGATTTAGTCCACGTAGAAAAGTGATTCACAGCTCCTTCCCCATAGGTGATAGCGTGATAGAGTAATATTCATGCAAAATTTGAAATAAATCCATGAGTACTTTTTGAGTTTAGCCCGGACATACATACAGACAAACAGACAAAAATTTTAAAAACTATATATTTGGCTTCGGCATCCATTGTAGATCACACTTTAAGCATATTTTTTTTAATATTCGATGTACAGTTTTCACTTTCCTACGATTTTATATTATTATATGTATTTTTTTAAGGTCGGAAAATCGAATGACTGCTCCCGCCTGGGTGAGGCGGAAGGGAATGTCAGACTCTTACTGACTAAAAACCACCCCGTTCCTTCTCCTGCACGTCGAGCCGAAGCCCCGGTTACCCGTTAGGTTCTCCACGACATTATTATATGTATAGATTATACAGAACAAAAAGACACCATGACGTCATAACTAGCAACTATTAAAAAACAATAGACGAAACAAAAGAGTCACTATTATATTTCGTGATCACCAATAAAATTATTATTTAATATACCTATTAAAAACTAAGAATTATTCACCTATCAGAATTTAATATCACCGTATGTGCACTTTAAGAGTCATAACTCGGAAACTACTGAACCGATTTCGATAAAACTTACATTGGCGTATAGCTTATTAATTGAAGAAGAAATCGTTCTTTAAACATTTTTGTTTAACTCTAATGAGAACTGAGATATTCGAGAAAATATAAATAAGAATTGTCAAATTGTAGGCTACAAACTGTTATTAGATTACAATAGAATTTTTTATTTCTAATATTATTGTCATTTATTAATATTTTATTATATAAGTCTGTATTAACATATATTTTATTGTTATGTTATTTTATATTCTAAACACTGCTGTTTTATTACGAATTAAACCTCATAGTTCGTTTTATTTTTAAGTTTTTTATTGGGCACGTGGTTATATTCAAATTATATATTGATGATTTGTCTTAGAAAATTAACCGTGACGTACACAAATAATGACACACCTTCTAATCCTCAAATGGGATGGGCAGAGGTGCACAATGCACATACACAATGTAACACCCACTTTTCACTATTTATGTTATGAGTCTCATGTACATATATTTATATATTATAGGTGGTGAGTCTATTGCCATATATCGGGCACAATTCCACACTCCGTGCTACTACTAAGAATTTTTTAACAACCCAGTAATACTTTTCCGTACTCCAAATACGAGACCACTTGTGACCATTCGGCCAACGAGGCAGACAATGTTGTAATTAATTATGCCTCATGCTGTTCACGGTGCAGCATAGGCCCCTGTCGAGGCTTGAAACTAGTCAAGTCAGCTCGTTGACCAGTTACGTGAGGAAAACAAACTTCTAAATTAATTTAAAGTACTATACGGAGTCGCGGAGAACCTAACGGGTAACCGGGGCTCCGGCTCGACGTGCAGGAGGAGGAACGGGGTGGTTTTTAGTCAGTAAAGAGTCTGACACTCCCTCCCGCCTCACCCAGGTGGAAGCAGTCATTCGTTGATTTTCCCGCCTTAAAAAAAAAATATTTAAATATCCCACTGGCAACACAGTAAAGTAATACGAAAAAAACTTGTAATGTAATGTTTATTCAAAATTCAACGCCATCTATCGGACCAAATAATAATCAGACAAGCAGAAAAAATTGTATTATCCAAATACCTATATTTACTCGTTTAGAAGTTCAGTAATTTACTAACATAATATTCTAATTATTGCTTTCGATTACCTATTTAAAAATATAAAGTATAGTTTGAATTGTAGCGAATTGTTTTATATATTTGATGGGTCGACTTTTGCCCACTATCTCGCCTGGTGGTAAGCGATGATGCGGTCTACGATGGAGCACATCGATCCATAAGCAACCTATTCACTCGGGCCTTGAAGACACCCAGGTTATACCCTTCAGGGAACACAGACTCTGGCAAAGAATTCCACTCCTTAGCAGTACTCCTTAGAATTTGGTAGAAATATAAGTTTTTAATTACACAACATTGATACTAAACTAACCCACCATATCTACTCAGATCTAATATCGAATTACAGTTACAGCAAATATCTAATGCTTTTTTTAGGGAGGAAACTCAGCCAATGACTTCTCCCGCCCTGGGTGACGCGAGAGAGAGTGTCAGACTCTTACTGACTAAACACCACCCCGTTCCTACTCCTGCATAGAACCGAAGTCCTGAGTAACCTGCAGTTTCGTCCGAAGCCCAAATATCTAATGCTTCAGGTCATAAGCTATGTACATTGTTGCAACGAGAAGGGATGACAGTCATGTGACAAAGTGAATGATGAATTTGAATGTGGATGGAGACGGAGGACGAGCAAAGAAATGGAGTATAGATTGTGTAAACAATGATATGTAATAGCAAGGAGTTTGTGATGTGATGACGTCTGATAGGGGATGGAAGGAAGACATATTGTGCCGACCAGAAGGAACTTGGGATGAGGGCGGGAAGATGGAGGCTTAATCATTAAATTATCCTTTTGACGTCCTTTTATTTAGATCATATGACTAAGAAGTCAATATTAAATTACCATAGTATCTAATTTGTTTCAAAGTATTTGGTATAGGTAATTTGCAGCAAAATATTTTTTTATTTCAACATATTTATTGGTGAAATGATAAGTTCATGGCAAAAATATATGATTATGTAAAGTAAATTTAATAATATAAATAACTAAATACTAATATATTTACAAAAACATGTACGTATTATCTCACAAAAATGATAAGGCACCAAATAGCATTCGAATTAACATGCTTGATCCAAGAATCTGTCACGCCATCCCTAATTTTTCCACTTGTCGTAAGAGCTGACTAATGGCGGAATACTGAAACGCTACTCAATTTTAAGTCGTGCTTAAGTATAGTTCTATCTCTACAAATTCTTTGTAAAATGACAGAGATGGCACGATATTTGAGCACGACTTAAAATTGAGTAACGTTTCAGTATTCCGGCATAAGACACTAGACATTAGACAGAGACCGGGCAGCAGCGCTCTCTGATAAACCTGAACCTTTTATACTGCGATCTCAAAACCACCAAGCAAGGGTTGGACATTACCGATGGTAATGCCTCTCTTATGAAAAGAAGGTTCATAGTCCAGATGTGGACTGACTTAGCCTGTTGACGATGTTCACAATTTATCATACAATTAATTCATGGTATCTAAGTAGGTAAAATTTCCTTGAAAAGTGACAGCGACAGTAATGCCATCTGTTATCAAGATTTACAATTACTTTTATTAGGTACTGTCCGAATTTAGTCTACAATATTAGGTTCTATGTGTGCCAACAAAGCTTTCAGATTCAGACTGAAAGCTAGCTGAAAGTTTCAGTTAGTCAGGACAGTAAGTAGACACGGGTGCTTAGGTACTCAATGTCAATGCAATTTCAATCCAATAAAATCTCAATAATTATTCAATGTCAACACTATACAACACCTGAGTCGCGGAGAACCTAACGGGTAACCGGGGCTCCGGCTCGACGTGCAGGAGAAGGAACGGGGTGGTTTTTAGTCAGTAAGAGTCTGACACTCCCTTTTGCCTCACCCAGGTGGGAGCAGTCATTCGATGATTTTCCCCCCTTAAAAAAAAAATCGTAGCTTTAAAATAGCATTCAGAGTACGAAATATAAAGACAAACTCAATACCATTTAGTTCATTCAATATCCACGGATGCAATGGGCGCTAGTGTTGCGACTTAAGAGTACGAAATTTCACAATACCAATGTCGATCGATCGGAAATGGATTCAAGAGTAAGCCCTCTGGTGGTCTAAGTACACCTGCAACATAGAGGTAGCACGAATGTATTGCAGACCATGAAGGAAATAATAGACACCTTTTATAAAGAAACTAGCTGACCCGACAAAGTTCGTAGGTACCACTTAAAAAATGTTTTCTCACTCACTATCAATGTTTTAAACCTTCCCTGGACTTCCATGAACATTTCAAGACCAAAATTAGCCAAATCGGTTCAGCCGTTCTCGAGTTTTAGCGAGGCTTACGAACGTAAATTCGTTTTTATTTATATAGATAGGTTTTTTGTGTTTTAAACCGTAATAGAGATTATAAGTCAGCTTTGGTAGAGAGCAATCTCTGATAAACCTGAAACTTTTTTATTGTGATATCCAAGCTGTAATCCAAGCATGCATATTATGGCAAACCCTCTATCAAGAACGCCCTTAGACCAACAGCAATGTCAACGAGCCACGTAAATTATTTTTTAATGTAGTTTGAAAATATGTAGGCTTAAGGTTTTCAGTCTAATTTCAATTGATACAGAGCACTGTATTCTGTGCTCCATTAAGGAATTAGAACTGCGTATATTTTTGTTAAAGTAAACAATAGGTACCTACATTATTTTATTTTATATTCGACGCGACGACTAAGCCTGTGAACTAAGTATTTTAAATTTTATTTTTACGTTCTAGTACAAAGTGTACAGCTTATTAAATAAAATATTTTTATATTTGGTTTACATCTCAAAGCGTAATTAATCATAAAGTATTCAGGGCTCCAAAAACACATAGATTTATAAAATAAGAAAATGTAATTAATTTTACCAATTTATGTTTCGAGAGCGCCATCTACTATCCAATAGTTGTAGCCTAATTCCTTCTCTGTTCTTTACTACTCAATACTAGATGGCAGCACAACTAACTAACTTCAGTTAGGCTGAACACGAATTCCTTTGCCAAAGCCAGAAAACTTGACAACAAAATCGCAATTTGCGAGCAACTTCATATCATTACAAGTAAATCTGAAACATGGCGACTGGCGTGAAGTTTTATAACGTTGAATTAAACGATTTTATTGCAAGAAAACAGACAACTCACCCCGAGTTGTCTGCAGAATGGCTTAGATTAGAAGAACTTTACAACAAAAAGTAAGTATTACACTATCTTGCCTATAAATTTACTGTTAAATCGAAAGTTGAAAAGTCACGGTGTCATTGTCCTTAGTCCGAACAAATTGGAACTGTTTTATTATGAATTCAGGCCATAATACTTACTCTAACTCCAATTCTTTAGCTACCCTATCATCCAATTCTCATTAATAACTCGATAACATCAAATAAATTACAATACTTCCCATTATACATGAGATACGCGGCACCTATTTTCATCACTCTGTATAGTAACTTCAACCATGATTTTCTTGTAGTAAATTCAACCAAATCTACTATCTAACTTTCGATTAAACATAGTTACGACACATTCCTTCACTTATTTTTCTAGAGTTTCCATCAAATTGGAAAAAGTACAGATACATATACATTACACACATATTCTTCTTTCAGATTATGGCACCAGCTTACCCTGAAGATCCAGGAGCTGGTGGAGAAGCCCACCATGCAGACTGGAGACAACCTGATCACTTTATACGCCAATTTTGTTAGTTATTTTGAAAATAAGTAAGTTTATTGTCACTGTTTGTGTCTGTTTTCTATTGTATTTAGATTTTTAATACCTCAATAGTTAAATTTTACCTTCATAATGACTGGTTAACGTTGACTAGGGTTCTCTTTGTCTAAAAACTAAAAATCAGACTTGACGATTTTCTTTTCGATCACTTTGACTGGATTTTAGTGTTACATTGTTCTCGCACAATTCAAACAGCAAAACTATGTAACTAGAGAATTGTATTGTGAACCTGATTGAAAAAGAGTAACCTATGGAGTTTCTTGCTCGTTCTTCTCCATAGGAATCTACACCTTGGAATGAGCAAATAGCTTCACTTTTAATTTTTTTGTTGACATTCAAAAGTGCATTTCTGGTCTAAATGAAATAAATAATTTTGACTTTGACTTCTAGCATTTAAAAATGCTTGTCATGGAAAACTGTATGAGTCATCATAGAAATGTTTTGATTGTAAACACATTTTGAAAAAACTTCTTTCTAACTACTTCATACATGGAATGAGCAAGTCACTGACAGACAGACTGACTGACTGATGAAGAAAGTCAAAGTAGCAAGAGAACAAATTCAAATACAATGTTTGGTCATTCATCATCATCATCATCTACAGCTTATATATGTATATGCCTACTACTGAGCAAAGCCTCTTCTCACACAGAGAAGGTTTGAGCATTAATCATCAAACTTGCTCATTGCGGTTTGGCAATTTCAAACTTATGATTAGAAACTATAAGTCCAGGTTCCCTCACGATGTTTTCCTTCACCGTTTCTCAGTGGTGTCTAAATAATCTTAGAAAAGACATATAGCTCGGAGAAAGTCACATTGGTACTTGCCGATGGTAGGTTTCAAACCCTTATGCATGAAAAGCGGGTGCGTTAAACCTCAATGCCAACTCGACCACTTGGTCTTTGATTGTCAAAACTAAATTCTTCTTTCTTCGATACTTATATAACTCTTACTCCTTCCAGAATAAACCCACTCTCCCTGGTGGAGATTATAGCTCATGTGGTAAAGCAGTACACCAATAAGAAGGAAGCCATCGCCTTCCTCGAGAAAATCGAGGGCAAAGTCAAGGCTAACGATGAAGCACTCGCACTCTGCAAGGTGAGTGTAACATCGAGTGATATGCATCTTTTACAAATTACTTTAACATCTTATTTATAAACGTGAATTTCGATTAACTAAAATCGCGGGTTACTCACGTGAATACACTGAGAAAAGCTTCATAAGGAACTCCTCTGTGGTTCGAAACTAGTAGAGCGTAGTAACCCGCGATTTTAGCTAATTTAGTATGTCTCACAATAGTTATTATAAAAACTCATATACCTACCTGAATCTTTTAAACTAGACCTATCCTATAATATGCCTGACTAGCAGGAAACTTATGTCTTAGACGATGACCAGTCCAGCAAGGTCTGTCAGACTTCTAAACAAAAGTCTGAGTATCAGAAAGGGATGCCATAATCCCCACCCTTGGGAATTTGATTGCAATTCGATTCCCAAAAATTTTGATTATACCCATCTCAATAGCTGATCACAGTTTTTTAAAACCTAAATAACAGTAATACCTTCTCATTCCAGGTCCTCCAAGGCCAGATATACCTGGAACAGCTGAATGACTTGGACGCCACGGAGAAGATCATTGAACAGCTGGAGGGCAGCCTCGAGGATGCTGACGGTGTCACTCCAGTGCACGGCAGATTTTACAAGCTCGCTTCTGAGTATTACAGGTATTATTATTTAAAGTAGCCAAGGCGCATGCATGAAAAGAGTGATGACTGCTGATGAAGCGAAAGAGGTGTGTAGGAATCGTAGTAATCGTTCTATAGTCTCTGCCTACCCCCATGGGAGACAGGTGTGAAGTTATGTATGTATGACATATGTATGTATGATTCAAATTAAAGGCTTGTCTGTATATCTATTTGTGGTAGACTCTTAAATTGCTGAATAGTTTTTTATGGAGAAGAAATAGAAAAACCATTTATTTATGCTGTGATATAGACATTATGAGGTTTTCATAAGGTTCAGAGTAAGTCAAGATTATGAGAGCATTACACTAATAATATAAATGTGACTTTGTTTGTTTGTCCGTCAATCACGCTGAAACTACTGAACGCCGTTCAGTGAACGGATTTTGATGAAATTTGGTGTTCTGACTTGTGATAAGATACTTTTTATCCTGATTAAATGCTCCCATGAAATAAAACAGGAATCATATTCTAGTTGGGCAACAGCTAGTAGAGAATAAAGATATGTGCGTGGGAATATATTGTTTTTGTAATAAAAATTGTAGACAATTTTGTAGACACCTGTCTACAAGTCACTAAATAATAGAAGACTAAACAAACAACGTTCCACAGAGTCCGAGGTCCGATGGCGAAGTACTACCGCTCAGCGCTGCGCTACGTGGGCTGCGCGGGCGGGGGCGCGGGCCTGGCGCCCGAGGAGCGCCGCGCCACCGCGCTCAGACTCGCGCTCGCCGCCGTCATCGCACCAAACGTTTATGATCTTGGGGAGTTGGTTAGTATTATTTGTCATTTTAAATTATTATTTGTTGTGGTTTAAAATGGCCGATTTAATAGGGTAGTAAACTAATTATTATAATAACATATTAAATTAATTTAAAAATAAATATAACTTTATAAAACATATCATAACATCACGTTTTTTTATCCCCGATGGGGTAGGCAGAGGTGCACATTATGGCACTTAATGCCATTTTATAAAACCAATATAATAAATAAAATAAAACTACTGGAGAGTCTAAGATGACTGCTTTTTACTACATACATATGAATATACATACGATACACATGCCAAAATAACATTTTTTATCATTTTTGTCTGTCTGTGTGTCTGTTTGTGCTGGCTAATCTTTGGAATAGCTGGACCGATTTTGACGAGACTTTTATTGGCAGGTAGCTGATATACCAAGAAGTAACATAGGCTACTTTTATTTTGGAAAATTGAAACAAAAACAAATTCTAAAATTAATATTCTAAGCGAATGAAGTCGCGGGCAACAACTAAGTATTCATAAAAACAGATCTACTCATCTCAATTCCTAATCACAATTACTCTTTCCACCTCCACAGCTAGCCCACCCAATCCTGGAATCCCTGCAAGGCACTCCGGACGCGTGGGCCTGCGAGCTGGTGAAGGCGGTGGCCTCCGGAGACGTCGCACTCTTTGAGAAGGTCCGCGCGTCGGCCCACCATCCTGATCTAGCGCGCACTGATAGACAACTGAGGCAGAAGATCGCTATCTTGTGTTTGATGGAGGTAAGGGCAAACTGAATTTGAGATATCCGGCTCTCTGCAGGTGAAGGAACGGAGTGGTGTTTAGTCAGTAAGAGTCTGACACTCTCTCGGTTCACACAAGGCCATTTAAAAGTGGGAGAGCCATGCTTCGGCACGAATGGGCCGGCTTGACCGGAGTGATACACCCAACGAGGAGAAAACCATAGTGAAACAATACAACGTTCGCGTTGTGTTTCGTCGTGAGAGTGAGGTTACCGAAGACCCGATTAACCCACCTCCCCAATCCCCGAATCCCCCACAGTCATCAAATTCCCAATCTCAAAAGGGCGGTAACACACTTGTAACGCGTCTTGCGGGTGTCTATGGACAACGCTGATTGCTTACCATCAGGTGATCCGTCTGCTCGTTTACCGGCTTAACCCATAAAAAAGGCGGGAGAAGTTTGAGTGAATTTCTCCCCTCAGAAAGAAAGAGAAGGCAGTGACATAAGTCTATTCTGCCGTTCTCCTCCGAATAGGGTAGATGCCTAATTTTTATTTTAATGTCCGTCTGGTAGATTGTTTAAAAACATTAGACACGTATTTTTTATTTTCTTACAGAAACGCATACTTTCGACGATATATTGATTTGAAATGTCGCGTGACGTCACTTCTATGTACACAAAGCACCGCTAATTAGTTGCAGCGCTACACATCGACACAACTGTCATTTACACAGTGTACATGTGTGCGTAATTTCATATAACTGTATATAAAAATATTCGTCCACCACGTTCACATTGATATTTTCATTCTTGTGTCGGTATACGTATTTTTATAATTTAATGCATAGGTAAGGTTAAAACTATTTACAATCATTGATATGACCCGACATTTTCACTGTCATTATCGTAGTGCTCGTGGTCGATTGGTTAATGAGCACGCTTTTATCGTCTTTCAAGGATCAATGATGTGGGTTCTATTCCAGCTAAAAGTTAATTTTATTTTACCTTGTTATTTTTCTTATTTTTTTTTTGTTTTTTGTCATAAAATATAAATATCAGGCTATAAAAGAAGCAAATGAGTTGGTAAATAAAACAATACTATTTTTTATTACAATTAATTTATTTATTATACAAATATGTTGTTTTATATTCAATATTTATATCTAATAATTAATTATATACCACATGTTAAGTTTAAAGTTCTTTAAATCATAATTAATAGATATGACAATAAACCTCATAGTCGAATCGGGAAATATCATGCGGTACAGCGGTAATACGATGGCAGCAACATTTTTTATTAAGTAGGTAATAAACAAATATACAACATTCTTGTTTTGTAATTTAATAATATAATGTATTATTAAATTACAGTTTTACAGTAATAAACAAGTAAAACATGTAAAAAATTACACTGTCAACATAATATTTCTTGAAATGGGCGACTTTTTGTCGTTTGAACTTCCATTAATTATCTATTTTACGACGGTTGTTATAAGGTTCAATATTCAGTGGGCTGTATGATAGTAAAAAGAATGTGACGAATGCTATGGAACGATTTTAACTTTCATGACCTTTAGAATCAGGGAAACTTTAAATTAATTGAAGATGGGCGTAAATATAATATGTCAATCAAGTTCGAAAGCAGTTAAATAAATTTGTTAATGAAAAATTAAAGTGAAGTGAATAAACATGTTGAATAGAAAGAAATTATGACAATTTCTAACCACAAAACAATAACATCACTTCACCGTATGTTCTAGACAGCATTTTAATATTCTTAAAAAAATTAAACATTATTTTATGTTAATTTTAATAAAGGCAGAGTTTGACAGGCTCAATAATTGATTCCGAAATCAATACAATCACTGATCCTACAAGGCAGAAGGTTGCAATTCGTATACCTTTCTCCATCTTTTCTTCACAATATTTTACGCCCATCCTTATCCGACTTGAAAGTCTTTTCGTCGCTCAATATGATTACACTGTTCGCCCAATCAAAATTAATAAAGTCCTTAGCAAATTCTTAGCGCTTTTGCTGGTGAACCACAGATAACAATATTTTCTTCTCTGGCTTCCTGCACCTTAAACCAGAATGCAGGTGTCTCCGTACAGTTTGTATTAAAACATTCAGTGCTGTCGCTGTAGTGCGGGTTGGCAGGAACGGATCAGCCATGTGCCTGGCTACGATGTCGTAGTGCCGAGCCGATGAATTTGCCTTTGGTTTAGGCCCACGTCGACGATGTTTAACGTCACCGGTCTCCGCATATCTGTGCACCCATAACTGCATGGATCTCCTCTGTTGATACCAAACAAATAAGTATTTAAAATACCAGGAAATACTTTACAGGAATTAAAGTTACTTAAAAATAATAATAAATATAAGTAAACACAATGTTAGAATAATAATTTATAATTAAGTAGTGGCGTAAGGAATAAAAATCCCTAACCAGATATGTTTTAAAGAAACACTCCTAACAAAAACAAGTCAAGTTACAATACAATTAATAATAAATTATTAATATATCTTTATAATATTGAACTTCATAATAAGTTGCAATAATTATTTTATTCTAGTGCAAAAATTGATAGGTGTGTCGAGTTACAAAATGAAATAAATATTATTTAGAATATCAACGTAGTATCTTATTTACTCACCGATATCATTAAACGCCTTGCTATTTCAGTTATTGTTAGTTATGTTTTGCTCATGCAAAACAATGGTTTCAGCCTTTTTAAATGTTGATAGGTGTTGGAACATCTTGTAAAAATAAAAATAACTTTGCACACGAATATAAGTAGTGTAGCAATAAACTATGAAATCCTCATAAATTGACAACTAAGAACGCAATTATTTTGTAAGTCGGGTGATTTGAAAAACATGTTTTAAATAGTCGGTAGTTACTTCATAAGCGTGTAAAATAAAATGACTCGAGATTTCTATGGTCGCCACAAACATTGCAAATATACTCAGGTATCGAACCATTAAGAAATCACAGTTAATTACTTTTTTACTGTTTTTATCTTATTTAAGTTGGTTGAAATGCATGAAGCAAATGAGATTATTCTAAATAATAAATAACTAGAACTAAAATATAAATAAAAGATATTATAGGTATAAATAAATCTAAAGTATTTACTATTAAAATTAACATAAGATTTAGAACAATAGGAAAGGAAAAAAAAAGAAAAGATTTAATTGTTTCTAATTTCAAATTTCAAATATTTGATAAATTAATTCTAAAACAACATGTGAATGTTGGAATCGATCCGGCGGCACTTTACTTGACAATTGGAGGCGATAACCATTGCGCCAAGCGCGCTGTAGATGAGATCATCGAAATATTTTATATCATTCAGTAACATAAAATTACAATGAGAAAGCACTATATTTATATGGGTATTGTATAGCTCGATCGTTCATTATTTTTGATTTCGATTTATTCAAAGTTTGTTATGAGTAATTTTATCTTTACCCTCGTTTTTATTTAAACTTATTTACTAAATTATTGCGTATACCGACACAAAAATGATTTTTAAATACCAAGATGTGTGTGATAGACGAATGTTTCTATACATATCTATTGATATGAAATTACCCACACATGTATATTGTGTAAATGATAGTTGTGTCGATGTGTAGCGCCGCTAACTAATTAGCGGTGCTTTGTGTACATATTATACGTAGAAATTACGTTTTAGCCCCCACTCCTAAACTTTGATTCGTTTTATCTAAGTATTATTTTATTATACGACAAAACAAAATACGTGTCTAATGTTTTTTCATTATCTACCTTACGGACTAAATAGATTTTTTATTTTCATACCCTGTCATCATCCCAATTGGCATGTTCTCTAATCATTTTTATTAAATTTCCAGATGGCTTTCAACCGCACGTCAGCTCAGCGCAAGTTGACATTCGCAGAGATTGCCCGCGAGGCCAGGGTGCCCATTGATGAAGTGGAACTGCTGGTCATGAAGGCGCTCGCCGAGAAACTCATCAGGGGGCACATTGATCAGGTACAATCAATTGGCTACTCGCCAACTAGTCAAATTCAATACTTTTTCGATTCTATGAATTTTGTACGAGATTGTGTATTGTGACGTCACGTTTTTCAGCGTCAAACAACATACTTATTTCTTAAATATTAGCTGGAAAAATACTAAAATTAAGTTGGTCATAAAATCAATGAATGAAAGTGTGATTATTGTTTGTCAGTCATCAGTTGAAATAATATTTTTGATGAAGGAAAGTACCGCTCATATATATTCGCTCAGTCTCCGCGCCAACTGTGCAGTCAAATACTTTTGTTTACTTTTAAACTGTCAAACACCGCGAGGACACCGGTGACCGCAACCTATTGTTCTTTAATTGTGTCTATAATGATTAATGACGGTACTCAAAGGGTTAATAATACCATATTAACTTTTTTTTCTCCAGGTGAACAGTACAGCGCACATAGGCTGGGTCCGCCCGCGCGCGCTGCCCCGCGCGGGCGCGGCGGCGCTGGCCGGCCGCCTGGACGCCTGGTGTGTGGCCGTGGCCGGGGCCGCCGACCTGCTGGCCGGCGCCGCGCCGGACCTGCTCACTGCATAGCACTGCGACATACTGGTACGGACTTCTAAAGGGGTAGGCAGAGGGGCACAGTACGGCACTCAATGCCACTGTACAATGTAACACCCACTTTTCACTATTTATGTTATGAGTCCCATGTAATAGGGGGTGTAATAGGGCCGAATGGTCGCAAGTGTAACTGCCGGGCAAGGGGTCTCGGGTTCGATTCCCAGGTCAGGCAAAATATTACTGGGTCAAGCATATACCCATATGGGTATATGCTCATTCTCTATTACCGGTATATACCGGACACAACAATTCCAGACTCCATGCTAATACTGAGAATTTTTAAAAACCTCAGTTATACTTTGCCCGACCCGGGAATTCAACCTGAGGCCCCTTGCCCGGCAATCGCACTTGCAACCACTAGCCAACAAGGCAGTACGTTGTCTTTGATATTCCCTTTTTGTGAAAAACAAACAGACTAAGATTTTCTACTGTATCATGGGTGCGTTTACAAACATACAAGTTCACATACACATCACACATAGACAACTACAATCTGTGGATCACACAAAGAGTTGGTCCGTGCGGGAATCGAACTCACGACACGTTGCGCGGCAGCCAGATGCCGTTGCACCGTGCAAATTGTAACAAACCATATATAAAGTAGCGGAGACCTATAGTTTTTTTTTTATATATTTGATGGGACGACGTTTGCCCACTATCTCGCCTGGTGGTAAGCGATGATGCGGTCTTCACTACTCACAAAAGAATTGTATATATAAAGATAATACAACAATGGACTGCACCGAGCTGTTGATGTATGAAAATTGAAGGAGTTTTTTTTCCAGGCACCTGATGCCACAGAGGGCGCTGGAGTCGAGTAGAGAATGTATTCGTCAAATCTTCCTCCCAACTAATATTTACAGTAACAATAAATGTTAATTCTAAACTAATGAGTTTTATTTTATAACAAATTTAATATTTTAAATGCTATAGTTTCTTTGGATGTTTCTTCGTCAATCACGCTGAAACTACTGGATGGATTTTGAAGAATATTGTGTTGTTCCGTGCGGGAATCGAACCTGCGACACATTGCACGGCACCCGGTTGCCCAGCCACCGCAGCAACCGTGCAGTCACTGTCAAAAACAATAGTTTTCTATGAATTTTGTACGAGATGTGTGCTCCACAGATCGTAGTTCCGTGTTTGTGTGTGTGTATGTGAACTTGTATGTTTATAAACGTACACACGACACAGGAGGAAATCCTAGGGTGGGGCAACGTTTAAAAAATATAGTTATACGATTTTGACTCTAGGTTGGGTTCGAATTCAAAACCACAAGGCAACGTTAGCATTGGTTTTATCAATTTGGAAATTTCCAATTTTTCTCGCAACTAAGCTATAAGAAACGCTGAAAACTATTGTACCAAGTTCTAGTTACTCTAGTCTAGCTTGCGGTCTAGATTTTAAATAGACCTAGTCTTCATAATGATTTGTAGGCAGGGTATGAAGAAGACAACAATGTAGTTCACCATTAAAAAAATATCGCAATCTATATTTATAATTATAAAAATGAATCCCTTTTTCCTTTGGTCACGGCAACACGTGTGAATGACTGGACCGATTTCGCTGATTCTTTTTTCGTTGTATTTGTTATTTTATTTTTATTTTTTATTTTATTTATTTTAAGAAGGCTTACAGACTAATAATACATTGAAAATGATTTTATAAGAGTATAGTATTGACAATGAGTATTATTAGGAGAAGGTTGTTATGACAGAAAAAAGCCCTGAAAATCCTACGAGAAGGGGAGAAAACGGGATTGCGAATTCGCAAGCAGAAGCTAATTTATTACCAAATAAAATAGAACTAGGTACTTGAAGACTCCAAATAAACCAAAAAAGGATTTTACACAAAATATATAAAAAGCAGCATTCTCTTTTTCATATAATTTATGCAAGCAACGCATTCTTTGTAGTTTATGCACAACCTCATAGATGTCGCTGCCATGCTCAAAGCAAAACAAACACCATGTTGGAAAATTTTCCAACAGTTTACATTTTTGACTCAACAGATGGCGTTATTAACAATTTTCGTATAATCGATACAGATTCCGACTTAGATAAGGCCATCAATGAATGAATGGCGCCTGTATTATAGAAACCCAGTTATCTCCTCCCGAATACATAATCTAATAGATCATATCTACTACGCAATACATATAACGTCGATAACACAAGACCTTGAATTTTAAAAGGCGTTCTCTAAGCAAAAACGCGACATTTCTACTGATTTCTATTACAAAAAACGTATCGCCATTAAGTGGATTCATGCTTGACTGTAGCTCGAGATGAAAAACTCCGCTCTAACGAGAGAGTATGAATCAATGTTTCATTATAATACAGATTCACTTGAATGAACATTCATAAATCTTATATTGCGCACTGAATTTCTTTGAAAGATATCTTATTTTAGCGAAATTGACATTTTGTCAATGTCCATCATGAGATATAATAGCGTTTTTTAAGTAAAAGTTGCACTTAGCGATAAGAATAATCGATATTTTCTACTGACGTACACCCCACACCGTCTCTAGTTTGAAATTGCCGCGTGTGACGTCAGCCGAGCCTAATGACGTCACGCGGCCTCCCGCCTGACGGAGATCTCTCTACCTATTTCTTTCTAACGTTGGACACATGAATTACATAGAGCGAGACAGCGCGAGTCGCGTAAAGGTTGTGAATCGAGTTCTTATTTTCATGAGCCTGTGTTGTTCAATTGAATCCCTACGTATTGATAAGAGAAACACTGATAACAGCGTCTGTCAACACCTGTTTGACATTCGTGGCTACATCATCATGATGGCCAGTTAAAATCATTGTGTTTTCGTTCAGTGTCGCGCGTGAAATGTGAATTTAATATAAATAAAATAGATTTTGTTAATGAAACATCGAGGGGCGCACATGAACATCCCAAAGCGAATGACGTGAGTGACAGTGGCGCCATTGCGGCAGTCGGCGCGAACTAGCGCCAGTAGACGAATTTCGCTCGGTGGGTAATGTGAGGCTGAGCGAATTACTTCAAGTTTCTCACGAAATGGCCAGCAATATGAAGCCAATGCACAAAAGCAAACACTTCCCGATAGACCAGCTCGTGTGTGTTGGCAATTACGAGCTGGAGAAAACGATTGGCACGGGGAATTTCGCTGTTGTAAAACTCGCTACACACATTATTACTAAGACTAAGGTGCGTACCCTTTTGTCGTAATGTCGCGTATCACTGTGGTTTTAGTGTTTCATTCCTGTATTACACGTTTGTAAAGTGTCTCCGGAGGTGTAAGTGCGATCTCAGCAGTGCAGTGCTCGATTTTCGTGTTGTGCTAAGTGGTTTTTTTCCATTCGTCCAAAGCCTTTCGTCGGCGCAGCGGTCAGGTTTGGCAAACATTACAATATAACCCGTTTTAATCTACAACTAGCTGATGTATGAGGGGCGAGAACGTGTTTGTTAAAAAAATAACATTAAACAAACCAGTTTGATTGTACATTGTTTACTATTAAACCGGCTAACATGTCGACACTTTTCCAATCAGTCGGTTTATACTGAGAAAAAAAATCGTGAAAAACGTTTTTAAATGTAGAATTTTACTTTTTGCAATGCAAAGGCATTTGCATTGCTTTAACTTTTTAATTGAGGTTCCAAAATGGCGGGAATGGATGATTTCTTTTTCAGCAATCTTTTGTACAATTGTTTTTTGCATCAATTATTATCAATTGATGTGTTCATTCAATGTTCAGTTGATCAATTACAGAGTTATTGCTGGTACTATTTTGTTAAATGCGTACTGTGTACGGGATGGAGCGAGTGTCGACTACAATCTGTCGACTTATTCAAACTGAATCGATTTTGTAGGGACAAAGTCAGTTAGTAGTAGATAAGTTATCTAAAACAACAGAAAACATACTCATGATACTATCTAAAATACTGATAGTCACATTCTTTGTGTATCCTACCATTGTCTTATGAAAATTTGACACTATATCAGAATTTGTGTACCATTTCTGAGAATGGTTCATGATACGAGTAAACAAACTTACTGAAACTATGTGTTTACATAGACACCTGACATATTGTTATTACATAACACTATGGTTGTCATATTAAAAAAACACTCTAGTTCTTATTAGAATCTCCTTGGTTATTCTTATAAGGTATAAAATTCTCTTTGGATGAAAAAAGTAAACAAGAAATGGTCATACTTTTCTAATTAGTTATGACAAGTACCTATCTTTATTTGTTGTTGTAATTATAATACAGGTTACAAGGACATTATAATGATTAAGTACTTTTAAATCAATAAAAAACATATAACTTTATATTTTTTTCCTCCAAAAAGGTTGGTAAGAGGTCCACTATGCGCAGATGTCTATGAAAACATGAACTTTTCGTACTATGTGTCTTAAATCAGGTTGCAAATCTATTATGATTATTTTTGCATAGTTGAGACATCATTTTGATGCGACTGCCTCGTTGGCATAGTGGTCCCAAGTGCGACTGCCTCGTTGGCATAGTGGTCCCAAGTGCGACTGCCTGGCAAGGAGTCTCAGGTTCCATTCCCGGGTCAGGCAGAGTATTACGGGGTTTTTAATAAATAAATCTCAGTAGTAGCACGGAGTCTGGAATTATTACCAGTATATAGGCTCACCCCCTATTACAAGACTCATAACATAAATAGTGAAAAGTGGGTGTTACATTGTACAGTGGCATTAAGTGCCGTAATGTGCACCTCTACTTACTCCTTTGTGGTTAAAAAGGCGTTGTGTTATGTGATTTTGATGATAACATGTGTCTGCTTAGTACCAAATTAGTAGCAATGATGAAGACAGTCCATTTAATTGGTAAAATCATAATGATATGGAATCAATTAATTGTAGATCTTCTAGTCAATTTGACTACAACACTAACTAAACAATTGTATTGCTAACTTGATTGAAAAAGAGTAACCTATGGAGTTTTTTTGCACATTCTTCTCCATACGAATCTACACCTTGGAATGAGCATATAGCTTCACTTGTGTTGTTGACGCTCAAAAGTGCCTTTTTGGTCTGAAATACTCAAATGATTTTGACTTTGAATACATCTACAAGACTCGATAACCAGAAATGGTTGTTAAACAAAGCAAATTCAAAGATATTAACTGAACTTCAGTTAACACAATCATCTGATATAAATCCCCAAAATTATTTGTAGTCTCTAAACACTGGAAATAAGATCTATAATGGTTTTAGTGGAGAGCAGTCACAGGTGATCACTTAGGATAGGTAGGATTGATCAGTTAAGCATACAATGCTATTTGTATTCTTATGGGTTCATTCCTTACAGTGTTGCGGAGAACCTAACGGGTTACCGGGGCTCCGGCTCGAAGAACAGGAGTAGGAATGGGGTGGTTTTTAGTCAGTAAGAGTCTGACACTCCCTAAGCCATTCGATAATTTTACCCCTTAAAAAAAACAATGGGTTCATTCTTGACTAGCTTTTACCCGCGGCTTCGCTCGCGTCACAAAAAGATAAAACGTAGCCTATGTGACTACCCATCCCTTCACCTACCTTCAGTTGAAAAATCACGTTAAGTACCTCCGTTTTGCCGTTTAAGACAGGCAAACAAACAAACAGCTGTTCGCTTGCGTGGAATTCGGTTATAACGCGCGTTTTAGATTTTTTCGTGGGAATGAGAAATTCTGCCGCGGTAAAGCCTTGCTTTTCCAGGACTCAAACTACCTTTATACCAAATTTCTTCAAAATCGATTCAGCCGCGTGAAAGAACAGAAGAAGTTATTTTCGCATTACCACAAATACCTCCTCCCATTCTAATTTAAAAGACTTCTATTTCCTATAAGGGTTATATTTGCAACGCTAAACCAAAACTGAGTGGTAAACTATATTATACGTTTTATTATCGAAAACCTAACTACTTTAGACATCTACTTAGAAATAAACACTTCACTAATCTAACCTAACTAATATAGCTACTGTATCAATCAACGTAAACAATGAACAAAGCGTCTTAGAACGACCAAAAAAAATTACTATAGTAGGTACTTTAAATACTAATATCTACCTAGAAAAAATAACACTTGACTAACCAAACCTACATAGCGAACAAACAATAATAATTATCAATTTAAGCGCTAGATGCGTACACTATAATATAGCTGATACGGAAGCTCGGAACCTATACTTTCGCCGGTAACGAAACCATAGCGCCATCTAACTCGATCCTAACGCCATCTATCGAGCGTTGAAACAACAGCGTACAATATATTTGCTAATCGTTGAGTATTGTTGCCACTATGGTTTCGTGTACCTTTAACAACCTAAAATCTATAAAATACGCAACTTAATGTAAAATGGTTGGAACCAAAATTTAAAAGCGATAAAAATACTTAAAAAACAACGTTACCCCGTTTTACAAACACTCAGCGCACTCTATCGCCAAGTAGCGTAACTACTACATTAGTAGCGTCACTAATTTTGTGTGCCTTTAACAACCTAAAATCTATAAAATATGCAATTTAATGTAAAATGGTTAGAACCAAAATTTAAAAGCGAAAAATACTTAAAAAATAGCGTAACTACTACATAGACACCAATTTCATGTACCTTTAACAACCTAAAATCTATAAAATACACAATTCAATGTACAATGGTAGGAACCAAAATTTAAAAGCGATAAAAGTACTTTAAAAGCACAACGCTACCCCGTTTTATAAACACTCAGCGCCATCTATCGCCAAGTAGCGTAACTACTACACAACGTTACCACGTTGTGTTTTTTAAGTATTTTTACATTAAAAATAGCAAATAAATGAGTCGAAAAGCGCACTGAATTAGATTAACACCAAATAAGCGCTATAGATTAAAGCGTGAAATTTCCAATTAGTAGGTAATTCGTTGAATTGTTTTAGATGGCACAAAGCGCCATCTACAGGAATACACACAGCGCCATCTATACTAATATTTTTGTTTTCCCTCGGGAATATCACATTTTTCCGGGATAAAAAGTACCCTATTATTTAATCTGGACTTCTAACTTTACGTCTGCAAAATTTCAAAGCAATCGGTGTAGTAGTTACGGCGTGAAGGTGGAACAAACAAACAAACAAACAAACTCACTTTCAGATTTATAATATTAGTAAGGAAGCTTTTACCCGCGGCTTCGCTCGCGTCACAAAAAGATAAAACGTAGCCTATGTGACTACCCATCCCTTCACCTACCTTCAGTTGAAAAATCACGTTAAGTACCTCCGTTTTGCCGTTTAAGACAGGCAAACAAACAAACAGCTGTTCGCTTGCGTGGAATTCGGTTATAACGCGCGTTTTAGATTTTTTCGTGGGAATGAGAAATTCTGCCGCGGTAAAGCCTTGCTTTTCCAGGACTCAAACTACCTTTATACCAAATTTCTTCAAAATCGATTCAGCCGCGTGAAAGAACAGAAGAAGTTATTTTCGCATTACCACAAATACCTCCTCCCATTCTAATTTAAAAGACTTCTATTTCCTATAAGGGTTATATTTGCAACGCTAAACCAAAACTGAGTGGTAAACTATATTATACGTTTTATTATCGAAAACCTAACTACTTTAGACATCTACTTAGAAATAAACCACTTCACTAATCTAACCTAACTAATATAGCTACTGTATCAATCAACGTAAACAATGAACAAAGCGTCTTAGAACGCAAAAAAAATTACTATAGTACTTTAAATACTAATATCTACCTAGAAAAAATAACACTTGACTAACCAAACCTACATAGCGAACAAACAATAATAATTATCAATTTAAGCGCTAGATGCGTACACTATAATATAGCTGATACGGAAGCTCGGAACCTATACTTTCGCCGGTAACGAAACCATAGCGCCATCTAACTCGATCCTAACGCCATCTATCGAGCGTTGAAACAACAGCGTACAATATATTGCTAATCGTTGAGTATTGTTGCCACTATGGTTTCGTGTACCTTTAACAACCTAAAATCTATAAAATACGCAACTTAATGTAAAATGGTTGGAACCAAAATTTAAAAGCGATAAAAATACTTAAAAAACAACGTTACCCCGTTTTACAAACACTCAGCGCACTCTATCGCCAAGTAGCGTAACTACTACTTAGTAGCGTCACTAATTTTGTGTGCCTTTAACAACCTAAAATCTATAAAATATGCAATTTAATGTAAAATGGTTAGAACCAAAATTTAAAAGCGAAAAATACTTAAAAAATAGCGTAACTACTACATAGACACCAATTTCATGTACCTTTAACAACCTAAAATCTATAAAATACACAATTCAATGTACAATGGTAGGAACCAAAATTTAAAAGCGATAAAAGTACTTTAAAAGCACAACGCTACCCCGTTTTATAACACTCAGCGCCATCTATCGCCAAGTAGCGTAACTACTACACAACGTTACCACGTTGTGTTTTTTAAGTATTTTTACATTAAAAATAGCAAATAAATGAGTCGAAAAAGCACGACTGAATTAGATTAACACCAAATAAGCGCTATAGATTAAAGCGTGAAATTTCAATTAGTAGGTAATTCGTTGAATTGTTTTAGATGGCACAAAGCGCCATCTACAGGAATACACACAGCGCCATCTATACTAATATTTTTGTTTTCCCGGGAATATCACATTTTTCCGGGATAAAAGTACCCTATTATTTAATCTGGACTTCTAACTTTACGTCTGCAAAATTTCAAAGCAATCGGTGTAGTAGTTACGGCGTGAAGGTGGAACAAACAAACAAACAAACAAACTCACTTTCAGATTTATAATATTAGTAAGGATAAAATGTCATATTATTGGAAAAAAGCAGTTTTTTTGCTTATAGATCTAGTCTGTATCAAAATCAAATTAGGAATTGGGACCCACAGATTATAACTCTCCCTTATTTTTAAATCAAAATTCCCACCAGCAACATAGAGCAGCAGCATATTATCTGTGGTCTGTTCAAGAAGCAATGCATGTCAGATAATGTAGGATTAATAACATAATTGCCTTGTAACTGGTCGCTTACAAACTGAGCATATAGGACTTGACATCCGTCTCTAAATAGGGCATAGTATTATTACAATTTTTAGCAAAATATATTAAGTTTATGCAAAGGTGTAGTTTTAGTATAAGTGTTCTCTAGCCGTGCTTCGGCACGAATAGGCCGGATCGACCGAAGTGATACCACGGCCGAGCAGAAAACCATAGTGAAACAACGCTTGCGTTGTGTTTCATCGTGTGAGTGAGATTAACGGCGGTCCAATTACCCCCACCCCTCCCCAATCCCTGAAACCCCAACAATCCTCAAAAATTCCTAATTCCCAAAAGGCCGGTATCGAACTTGTAACAGTGTCCACGGGCGACGCCGATTGCTTAGGTGATACATCTATACGCTTGCCGGGTTATCCCATAAAAACCCTGGAACACCAGAGGCGTTACAAGTGCGTTACCGGCCTTTTGGGGATGTGGAGTTTGAGGATCGTTGGGGATTCAGGGATTGGGGACATTGGGGAAGGGGAGGGTCATTGGGCCTCCGGAAACCTCGCTCACACGACGAAACACAACGTAAGCGTTGCTTCACGTCGGTTTTCTGCTCGTTGGTATCACTCCGGTCGAGCCGGCCCGTTCGTGCCGAAGCATGGGAGAGCCCACACTTAAGAAGCCAACGCTTACCTGATGGTAAGCGGTTACCATGGCCTATGTTTATTATGCCTTATGCCTATCTATTGCAATTAACATAATGGCTACATCGTTCTCACATATTACAATAGGTAAAGGATCAGATAATGTATCAATGAGACTGTAAAAACATTTTCTTTAAAAGAGTAACGATGGAGTTTCTTGCTCATTCTTCTCCATTCGAAAGTACACTTTGGAACGAGCGCCTAGCTTCACTGACAGAGAAACGGACATACAATTCAATTTTTGACATTTCAGAAGTGTCTAATTAAGGATTAACTAACTGAAATATGTAGTTAATGCTTTGACTTTGACTTTAAACAGCTATATAACTGTTGGATATCCAAGGCATTGAAACCCCCGGGTGTCATCACTGCGAGGACCGCCCTGAGGACACGGTGGAACACACAGTGGGGGAATGCCCGGCGTGGGCTGAGCACCGCCGTGCCCTCGGGGACGTGATCGGTGATGGCAACCTCTCCCGTCCGGCCAGCAGTAGCAGTCATGTTAGCTCAGGAGGAGGCGGGACGCGTGAGGCAGCGAAGTGCTGCCTCCTCGCAACCTAGCCATCGCGAAGGACAATCCGGCGTCGGGGATCGCGAGACGATCTCCGGTCACCGGACGGCGAGCATGGGTGGCTCGCCGCTCGACCAGAACCAGACCCGAGCGTACGGCGCGTCGCGTTCCACGCGCGCCTCAAAGAACCATCAGACCACCACGGATGGGACCCAATAAGGCTAATGACGATACGGAGCCGCGGAAAACCTAACGGGTTACCGAGGCTCCGGCTCGAAGTGCAGGACTAGGAACGGGGTGGTTTTTAGTCAGTAAGAGTCTTACATTCCCTCCGGTCTCACCCAGGCGGGAGCAGTCATTCGATAAATCTCCACCCTTAAAAAAGCCATTATTCGTCTTATGTAAAGGCTCATAGTCTATCAGTGGACTGTCATGGCCTTTTGATAATGTGACTAAGTAATTACCTACTAGAATAGGTGTCCTAGAAGTCCTGTCCATTGTGACTGATTGACACCATTTCCTTTATCTCGAAATGAAAACAATAGGTACTATATAGGACATCATGTGGTTTTGTTTTTTGTTCCACAAATATCATATGATTAAGCCAAGGATACATTAGGGGACGAATGTCCTGTGCGACACGTGTCGCCAGCGATGTTGGGTGAAGTAGCGCGACGTTGCCGGACGCTGGTCGACATGTCTGGCAACATCAACGTCACTGTGTACATAAGTTGTGCATTGTCACCGTATTATGTCAGGCGACATCGGTAACCAGCAGCTATAGCCAAATGCCACTTAGCGATTGTCTACATGTAGAATAGACAACCAAATTATATGAAATTGACGTAAATGTTGACACTTGTCAATGTAATCCCCCATACATTTTGATTTCTACTCTCTCTGTAGACAAGCACTGAAGTGGCGTTTGGCTAAAGGCACTGGTATGTTTCTTTAGTCAAAAACAATTTTTTTTTCTACTTTTGAATACGCTAAAATACCCACTCAAGAATTATCTTTCTTTAATTGATTAATTTAACCATGTTCCTATGTAGTTACTTAATTTTCGCAATATTTTTATAGCTGCTACTAAAAAAAATATATGCTGGTAACTATTTGACGATAAAAATGACGTCATAACGAACTCATAATTTCGCACAAATTTCATAGAAAACTCTTTCTGACATCGATTAATAACGTAGATAGGTACCTAATTATTGAATTTGAATAGCTAGTAAGAAAAGAACATAACATAATATCACGCCTTTTATCCTCGAAGGGGTAGGCAGAGGTGCACATTATACCACTGTACAATGTAACACCCACTTTTCACTATTTATGTTATGAGTCCCATGTAATAGAGGTGAGCCTATTGCCATATACCGGGCACAGTTCCAGACTCCGTGCTACTACTGAGAATTTTTTAAAACGCAGTAATACTTTGCCGGACGCGGGAATCGAACCCGAGACCCCTTACCCGGCAGTCGCAATTGCGACCACTTGGCCAACGAGGCAGTCGAGTAAGAAAAGAACTGCACAATCTACCTATTACACAGACAAAAACGTTTGCACGATTGACGCAGTGACTGAGCAATCGGGTGCTACGTAACGTGTCACAAGTTCGACGCCCGCACGGATCAACTCTGTGTGTGATCCACAAATTGTTATTGCAGGTATCTATCTTTCTGCAAAATTACATCAAGATACGTTCATCTGTTTAAGTGATTAAGTAACGAACGCATCCAATACGTCTATACTTTCGCATAAATAATTATAACATTCGCATAGATACGTAATGTATTACTGAAACCTGTTTGACCCACTCGACGAGACCCGTCACAATGATCAGTGAACTCTAATCTATATCTGCCAAATTTCATCGTTATTCGTCCAGCTGTTTTGGTGTTATTGATACACACATACATAAAATGTGATTTCACACTATTATTTTCTCATGTCGTGGGTACACAAAGCAGGAACAACAAAAAAAGCAGTTCCTCATCTTTCTAACTATCTCCTGACAAAAATCATTAAGAGTTTGACACTCCCTCTCGCCTAACCCAAGGCGGAAGAAGTCATTGGATGATTTACCCCCCTCAAAAAACTAAGTACGTAAGCTTAATTATAATAAACGCAACAAAACATCGATCGATTTTTAATCGATTTACGAAAATTGGGCCTTAACTCACACGACGAAACAAAAAACGCAAGCGTTGTTTCACGTCGGCTTTCTGCTCGGCCGTGGTATCACTTCGGTTCAGCCGGCCCATGCGTGCCGAAGCATGGCTCTCCACACTTAAAGTGTTATAATAAACATATGCGATGTTATATTAAATAATACAATATATTAGTATGTTAGATATGTTATACATGTATATATTTACACACAAGGCATGTGACATAACAATATACCTAATATTAGTTATTTAAAAATATGTACAATTATCGTACATACGTGAATTGATCTGAATATTGATATTTTATAAAAAAAAATGAACATTATATACTATGCTATGGAAACTACTTAAGTATTTGACTGTTATAATAACAGCTTAGGAAGTCGAGTTTTTTGAATCGATTATCCTTACTATCCTTACTAATATTATAAATCGGAAAGTGAGTTTGTTTGTTTGTTTGTTTGTTCCGACTTCACGCCGTAACTACTGAACCGCATTGAATTTTTGCAGACGTAAAGTTAAAAGTCCGGATTAAATAATAGGGTACTTTTAAACCTTTTTAAATTTGATATTCCCGAGAGAAAACAAAAGTATTGATATAGATGGCGCTGTGTGTATTGGTATATGTCACATAGGCTACTTTTTATCCTTTTGTGACGCGAGCGAAGCCGCGGGTAAAAGCTAGTATGAAAGAAAGAAAAATGGTTTATTTACACACCGTCACAAAGTACAATAACACACAAAAAATTGAACAGTGAAGACGGCGCAAAAAGGCCAGGGTTCAGCTTAAATATATATAGCTCTTATATCTAGTCGCCCCTATAATTTTAAAAAGTTCCTCTCGGTTCCCCTGGGATTCCATCTTCAGATCCTGACTTGATGACAATGGACCAAATGACAAACGGGTAGGCTGCGACAGTCGCTGTATGCAGGTCGGTTCCAACCTCGCGATGTGGAGTCATTGAGGGAGGACTGTGGGGGGCAGGGAACGGTACCTGGCTGATATGTGACGATGAACAAAATGATCTCAAAATATGAATCGATTTTACAACACTCGATCGATTTCTCAATTAGTAATATGAATAACCAGTTTGAATCTAATATTTCCTGCTTAAATTTGTTAATACATGTGACTATTTTACTATCAAATTGATAGTTAATTAAGATAAAGAATACTACAAATTGTGCTTCATCATCATCAGCTCATGTCAGTCCACCCCTGGACTATGTGCGTCATCTACATAAGAGGGGTTTGCCATAATCCACGCTTGTCAGGTTAGAGATCGCAGTATAAAAGGTTCAGGTTTATCAGAGAGCGCTGCTGCCCGGTCTCTGTCTAATGTGTAGTGTCTTAGTCGGGTATACGATACCCTCAAGAAGAGTAGAGATGGTAAAAATTTCTAACCCATATACTTTTATTACGTAGTTAGTCAAAGACTGCTTACTACCTAAACGTAATCTAAAAGACACTAAAAATCATTATTCTTTCATTCAATGATAAATATAAGCTATTAATCTGAATTTTATCATTACATCATCATACCAATATCTACGTTATTATTTAATTACTAAAGGTCATTATTGTTAAGCTATTATTGCGGCGTTCACTGTCCAGGCGATACACGTACTTTGATATCATTATAAGCTTGTAAACAGCAGCTCATGTAGTGTAGATGTCCAGTCAACAAGGATGTAGCGAGGTTGACTGTCCAGGCGACACTCGTACTTAGGTATCGTCATGAGCTAATGTTCACATGTAAACAGCAGCTCATGTAGTGTAGATGTCCAGTCAACAAGGATGTAGCGAGGTTGACTGTCCAGGCGACACACGTACTTAGGTATCGTCATGAGCTAATGTTCACATGTAAATAGCAGCTCATGTAGTGTAGATGTCCAGTCAACAAGGATGTAGCGAGGTTGACTGTACAGGCGACACACGTACTTAGGTATCGTCATGAGCTAATGTTCACATGTAAACAGCAGCTCATGTAGTGTAGATGTCCAGTCAACAAGGATGTAGCGAGGTTGACTGTCCAGGCGACACACGTACTTAGGTATCGTCATGAGCTAATGTTCACGTGTAAACAGCAGCTCATGTAGTGTAGATGTCCAGTCAACAAGGATGTAGCGAGGTTGACTGTCCAGGCGACACACGTACTTAGGTATCGTCATGAGCTAATGTTCACATGTAAACAGCAGCTCATGTAGTGTAGATGTCCAGTCAACAAGGATGTAGCGAGGTTGACTGTCCAGGCGACACACGTACTTAGGTATCGTCATGACCTAATGTTCACATGTAAACAGCAGCTCATGTAGTGTAGATGTCCAGTCAACAAGGATGTAGCGAGGTTGACTGTCCAGGCGAAACACGTACTTAGGTATCGTCATGGGCTAATGTTCACATGTAAACAGCAGCTCATGTAGTGTAGAGTCAACAATACTAGTTGCCTGGGCAGTCACGTGACGTTTTTCGCATTGATAGTACAAATGATCAAGTTCAGGGCAAATCCCCCAAATTGATCGATGCAAATCGTTATCAGAAGAATGTTGCAAATACGTACGGTAAACAATGTGAATCAGATATCGATACGTTATCGTCAATTGCTATTGTTTAGACGCAAAAGCTGACAGAAAGCAGGTGTCCTGAATATCAACATATATCCAGGTTACATTTATATCATTTTAAGTGTGGGAGAGCCATGCTTCGGCACGACTGGAGTGATACCACTAACGAACAGAAAACTGACGTGAAGCAAAGCTTGCGTTGTGTTTCGTCGTTTGAGTGAGGATACCGGAGGCCCAATTACTCCCCCTCCCTTCCTCAATCTCTCCAATAACTGAATCCCCAACAATCCTCGAACTTCTTATCCCCAAAAGGCCGGTAACGCACTGTAATGCCTCTGGCGTTCTAGGTGTCCATGGGCGTCGCAGATTGCTTACCATCAGGTGATCCGACTGCTCGTTTACCGGCTTATCCCTTCTTTAATATATCGTCAATCTGGTCGATATATGTCCGTCTAGGGTCCGCCCTCTACCGACAGCCCCGTTCATATCCGCTCTGTATACTTCTTTCGTTATTCTACTTTCATCCACCCTTTCTACATGTCCAAACTCTTTACTATATTATTATGGTTCTTAAATCCATTTATAAGAAGAGTTTTTAAAGATCTCAATAGTAGCCCGGAGTCTGGAAATGTGTCCGGTATATGGCAATAGGCCCACCCCCTATTACGTGGAACTCATGACATAAATAGTGAAAAGTGGGTGTTACATTGTATAGTGGCATTAAGTGCCGTAATGTGCACCTCTGCCTAGCCCTTTAGGGATAAAAGGCGTGATGTTATGTTATGTTGCACGGCCATTGACCTGTAATCAGCTGGCTGACGGTGACGCTCAAAATCAAGACAATACTTGATATATGTCTTTATGTTTTTATTATTGTTCATATTGTATAATGATAAGGATTTTGATACCCATCACGACTGCGGTTTTTACATTCTTAAATTGTACTTAAATATCGTGTCATTTTCTAATCAGGTATTGGGTATTTTCCTGGGTCAAAAATAAATTATTTTGATTTTTCAATCCAATTAAATATTAACTAAAAATCGCGGGTTACTCGCGTGAATATACTGAGAAAAGCTCTACTAGTTTCGAACCACAGAGGGATTCTTCCTCATGAGCAGCGTGCGCGGTCGCGATGTCGCGCAGCCTACTGTAGTAGAGTCGTCATCATCCAATGACATCTCCCGCCTGGGTGAGGCGGGAGAGTGTCAGACTCTTACTGACTAAAAACCACCCCGTTAAGTCTTCCGCGGCTCCGTATCGGCATCAGCCCTGTTAGGCCCCAGCTGTGGTGGTCTGATGGCTCCTTGAGGCGCGCGTGGAACGCGACGCGCCGTACGCTCGGACAAAAGCCTCCCTACCCTCCTTCCACTCCTCTTTATGTAAAGCTTTTTACGGCCAATCCTTGTCATACATATCCATTTCGTCCTGCCATTTCCTTTTGGGCCTGCTGCGACGTCTATTGACAGTAAAATCGCGGGTTACTCACGGAGGAAGAACCCCTCTGTGGTTCGAAACGTATTTTTATTTTTTTTTAAATAACTTTGCCCCACATTAAGATTTTCTCGTGTGTCGTGGGTGCGTTTACAAACATACAAGTTCACATACACAATGACACCCAGACCCGAAACAACAATTTGTGGATCACACAAAGTGTTGTTCCGTGCGGGAATCGAACCCGCGACACGTTGCACGGCTACCGCAACAACCGTGCAGAAACTAGTAGAGTTCTCAGTATATTCAGATTTTAGTTAATTTAAAACTGTCTGAGTTAGATATCAAACCTAAGACCTCGGCATTAACACAAACGACCTCTTGAACTAATTAAAACAAAAAACCAGTTTTTTTTTCAAAAACAGTTAATAAAGATGGACGCATAAATTACCTAACAATGTATAATCGAATTGCGTAGAGAATATCCCATGTTAATCTAGGTCATGGTTCTTTGAGCGAAATTCCTTCATTTTACGCTCAGCCGTTTTGGAGTGTGTGAACAACAAACTTACAAACAAACTTTCACGTTTGTGTTATAATTAATAGTTATGTTAAAGAGGGCATTCATAAGAAGTTCTCAAGAATTTGTATTGAATGCCTTAATAGTAGAGCAGTTCGATTCTCAGGTCGAGAAATAATTCATTTGAATTTTTGAGCTTCCGAAGAATTTCCAGAAAGGAGTCTGAAATGGCAATAATTTCACTCTGGATCGCCAACCTGCATTGTGCAAGCGTGGTGATTATTGCTCAAACCTTTTCCGTGTGAGAAGAGGCTTTGCTTAGCAGTGGCCACGTATATGCTTTTTTTTGAAGGTGGAAAATTATCCAATGATTGAAATTCTCTCGCCTGGGTGAGGCGAGAGGGAGTGTCAGACTGTTACTGACTAAAAACTACCCCGTTTCTACCCCTGCTTTTCGAGCCGGATCCCCGGCAACCCGTTAGGCCTTCCGCGGCTCCGTATCGGGCATCAGCCATCTCTGATGGTCTGATAGATAGGTCTGATTTTTATTGGGTAGTCTTGGTTACAACTCCCTGGAGGTAAGGAGGGCAAGAAACCAACTTGCAGTAGCCTGTAAAACTTTCCGTGGCACTATTGATGCTCCAGATCTACTGGAGTCATTATCGCGCTTTTACGTCCCAGATAACTATTGCCGGGGTAAAAAGCACAGGCTATTTGCCGTGCCCTCATGTCGTACCGTCGCACGCGCTAATTCACCTGTTCCTCGCACTCTGGCCGCGCTCAATGATCTCCTGGATTCCAATCCAACTAGTGATCTGTTTGCGGACGGATGGAAGGAGATTTTATCAGAATGCTTGAAGTACTGCGAGAGAAACTCATGAATGGTGTTAACCCTTGTTTTAACTAAGTTTTACTTTTCTTTTGCTTGTGTTTTATTGTTGTATCAGTTACTGTTATTGGATTTTTATGCCGTTGTGACTGTTAAAAAATAAATAAATAAATAGCGCCGTATGCACGGGTCTAGTTCTGGTCGGGCGGCAAGCTTCCCTTGCTCACCGTCCGCAGATCAGCATTTACGGTGGCCGGAGATCGTATCGGGATCTCCGATGCCCGGAGTGTCTCTCGCGTCGGTTGGGGCGTTAGGATATTCGTTCTCTCATGCGCCCTGCCTCCTTATAGGCTGTTCATGATGTAGTTTTATATATACACCTATCTACCTACTTATGTAGAACTAAAGATAAAGTATTAACTCATTAGTACGTTGCGTAGATAAGTTTTGGGTATTCCCTACTATGTAGTTCATGACACAGTTTCTATATTAAAGGAAATTAGTTATATACAAGAAGACTGGGTAAATGATAATAATATGGAGCCTTTTTTTGAGGGGGGATAATTATCCAATTACTTCTCCCGCCTGGGTGAGACGAGAGGGAGTGTCAGTCTCTTACTGACTAAAAACCACCCCGTTCCTACTCCTGCACTATCTCTGGTGGTCTGATGTCTCTTTGAGGCGCGCGCGGTACGCTCGGGTCTTGTTCTAGTCTGATGGCGAGTCACCTGTGTCCGCCGTCCGAATAATATGGAGTCTGGATGTCTTTAATCTCCCAATGGGAGCTACCGATTTTTTGTCCAATCACAGCAGCTGTCAAATATTGATCGTCCAATCGTGTGACACTAGCTAAATCCCTATTGGTCGAAGAACGAAAAGGTTACACTAGTGCAGGGAAGGCGAACCTTTACACATTAGCGTGCCAATACTTTGAAGAAAATTGTTTTTCGGTTTTATGTGTGCCATCGACTGATTATTACTATTTACTGTCAAACTGTAGCAATAAAGTATACAGTTGGTATGGTAAACTGTCACCGCAGTATGACTATACCTGAAAATATTTAAAACACCATAAATGCGTTGTAGGTTTCTGATCATTCATCAGTTTTGTAGTCACTGTCGTGCCCAAAACGTTGTGTTCCGTGCCATCAACGGCACGCGTGCCAATGGTTCGCCATCCCTGCACTAGTGTCATCTAGTGCTAATACCGTACGCCCCATTCACATATACCTCACCCATAAAAGACCGGCAACGCACTTGTAACGCGCCTTTAGTGTTGCGAATGTCCATGAGCGGCGCTGATTGCCTACCATCAAGTGATCTGTCTGGCGGTTTGACTTTCTTGAGACAATTAATTATTATTACGTTATCATCTTACTCACGTAACTGTTTGACGAAGAACTCGACTAAAGCCGAAAACATAATCCTTACTTTCCTTACTTATATTATAAATCGGAAAGTGAGTTTGTTTGTGTGTTTGTTTGTTCCGCTTTCACGCCGTAACTACTAAACCGATTGCTTTGAATTTTTGCAGACGTAAAGTTAGAAGTCCGGATTAAATAATAGGGTACTTTTTATCCCAAAAAAATTGATATTCTCGATTGAAAACAAAAGTGTTGGTATAGATGGCGCTGTTTGTATTGTTATATGTCACATAGGCTACACTTTTATCCTTTCGTGATGCGAGCGAAGCCGCGGGTAAAAGCTAGTAGTTAATTAAAGAAATACGTGTCTTATATCCAATTTATTCATAACCTAACTGATGGACTAATTAGAATTTGTATACTCCATCATAATCCCTATTATAATTGTTTGGTAACCAAATAGAGGATTTCCCCAATATTCCTATGATACTGGGGTAAATACTGAAAACCTTTGCGAGGTTAGTGTTTACAGTATTAGAATAATTAGATAATAATAATAACTAATAGTGGTTAACTTATAATAAATAGTTTTATTACATGTTTATGTATTAAATGGCTAAGTCCAGGAAGTTGTGCAGGAAATCCCTAGCCGATAACTTAGATCTACTTACGTGGGATGACATAAGAATATATGTTCATACAAATACCTATAAGTTGGTATTTTTACGCCTTTTATCCCCGAAGTGGTAGGCAGAGGTGTACATTACGGCACTTAATGCCACTGTACAATGTAACACCCACTTTTCACTATTTATTTTATGAGTCCTATGTAATAGAGGGTGAGCCTATTGCCATATACAGGGCACAATTCCAGACTCTACCATTGTGATTTTCTGAGGGTCTCGGGTTCGATTCCCGGGTTTGGAAACGTATTACTAGGTTTTAAAAAAAAACTCAGTAGTAGCACGGAGTCTGGAATTGTGCGCGGTATATGGCAATAGGCCCACCCCCTATTACATGGGACTCATACATAAATAGTGAAAAGTAGGTGTTACATTGTACAGTGGCATAATGTACGTCTCTGCGTACCCCTTCGGGGATAAAAGGCGTGATGTTATGTTATGACAGTTTCTTGTAATTCAAATCTCATTTGGCATTAAAGATCTCCCTAATTTCATAATGTCTCATTTCAATCATCACTCCCATATTTCTACAAAATCGATTGATCGTATAATTTTCCGCTTTGAAAATATGAATCGGTATCAAAATATTGATTTTCAATTCCATCGACGATTTATTACCGTTGGCAATACTTCAATCATGGTGAGTTTTTGTTTTTCAAATCGTGAGACAGTTCAATTTAGGTCGTTTTAAGATAATATTTTGATCGATATTCTCGAAAATAGAAATTACCTTTCAGCCAAAACGATAATTTAATCATACACCGAAACCTTCCTCATCACGAATTACACTATCTATTGGTGAAAATCGTACAAAAATCGGTCTAGTAGTTTTTGAGTTTATCGCATTCATACAGACAGACAGAGATCGCCGTGTAGATGTGAGAACAATATTAACTTCGGTAGAGTAGAATATATTTTTATAATAACTATCGTGAGACATACTATATTAAATAAAAATCGCGAGATACGGTTACGGAGTAGAATATAATTATCACCACCCTCACTCTTCCCGCGGGTTTCTTACAAAATTGAATACTTTCGACGACATGTTGATTTGAAATATTGTGTGACGTGACGATTTACTACATTTTATAGGGTAGCGTGATGTAACGACCTCCCACTCCTAGACTTAACTCCGTTTTATCTAAGTATTGTTTTCTTATACGACAAAAAAAAATACATGTCTAATATTTTTTCATTATCTAACTGACCGACTAAGGCTCGTACACAAAACTGCGATGCGAATTGCTGCGATGCGATTTTGTGCGACAAGGCGTCTCCCAGGGTGACCATTCCTTCGACGACCGTCAACCGTACTAAACGTATTTTAAATTGAATACTAGGTCGTGACATGGATCGTAAAAAGAAGTGTGCACTTCTGTTATTGCTTAGGAGATACAGGAAAAAGAAATGAAGAAGAATTTGGGAAGATACGAGGCGAATTAATTCGAAAGTTCTTGCGATGCGTAGAGGGAGCTCGCACCTCGCACATATTTGCGATACGACGTCGCATTGCAGTTTTGTGTACCAGCCCTAATTAATTACTTTTTTAAATTTCATATACTTTCCTACCCTATTATATCATTCAGACATTCTTGAACAAGTCTTTAAGTCATATAACCTTAGTTCTACGGTGGAATCAGTGTCACAGCCTTGGCGTGGAATTCAAGGATGTACCATTGACCCTCGGTCGAAGGTCTGTTCAGGGTCTGGTTTCCGGAGGTGAACACGCAAAGATAAACATGTTCCCGTGGTGTCGTTTTTGTTAGATTGGAATTTGGTGGCCTTGTATTACTATAAGGGTAGGCAGAAGTGCATGTGCTAAATGTAACGAGTTGCAAAGTCGATAGAGGAGTTTCGGTTCGATTCTCAGGTTGGGCATAGTGGGTTATTTTATTTCGGTTTGTTACATTTTTTTTAGTAATAGCACGGAATTCTAGTCGAATAGGCGACTGCCAAGCGATGTGTCTTTGGGTTCGATTCTCGGATTGGACAAGGTATCTTTGGGGTTTAATTTCGTTTTAGTTTATCGAAAATTTTTCAGTAATTAAGAGCCAATCAAGTAATAGACAGGACTTATTACATTACTTGTGAAAAGTCGGTAAAGGTTCAGGAATACCTTAGTCGGGCATACGAGACCCGCGGGAAGACATGGTGACATAATGTATGTGGTGACATAATGTATTTTACTCAATTAGATAAAACTAAAAACTTACATAATAGCTGTATCTGGTTTCCTATAAAACGTGGAAAATGCCGACCAGAGTGAACAATTAAAAAGTTTGAAGTCAACGACTCTCCTTGCATTCAACCTTCATGGAGCGAGCCGGTAAGGTCAGCTCGAGAACTTTTTTTAAACGATTAATAGTAAGACTATTTTACTTCTTATATCGTCGTACTCAGAGTCTGCTAACTGTTACTTAACCCAGTCCTTAGCAATTGAGCTCCGGCTCGACGTGCAGGAGAAGGAACAGGGTGGTTTCTAGTCAGTAAGAGTCTGACTCTCCCTCCCGCCTCAGCCAGGCGGGAGAAGTCATTCGATGATTTTCCCCCCTTAAAAAAAGTCCTTAGCAATTGTTTTCGATACAAAATCGTTAATGGAATAGTTTTTTTTAAATATATATTTAATGGGCCGATGTTTGACCACTATCTCGCCTGGTTATAAGCAGTGATGCGGTCTACGATGGGGCACGTCTACTCAAAAGCACTCGGGCCTTGAAGACACCCAGGTTACCCTTCAGGGTGCATACTCTTGAAACCAATCTCAATGTCAATGCAATTTCAATCCAATAAAATCTCAATGATTATTCAATGTCAACACTATACAACCCCTATCGTAGCTGTTACAATAGCATTCAGAGTACGGAATATAAAAGCAAACTCAATACCATTTACTCCATTCAATATCCACGCAATACGGATGCAATAGGCGCTAGTGTTGCAACTCAAGAGTACGAAATTTCACAATACCAATGTCGCTCGATCGGAATTGGATTCAAGAGTAAGCCCCCAGGGAACACAGACTCTGGCAAAGAATTCCACTCTTTTGCAGTACGCACAAGGAAGCTTGATGCGAAGCGCTTCGTGCGTGTGGGTGGAACATCTACCATGAATCGGTGACGCTTCGCCGATTGTCTTGTGATAATCGCTAGTTCTCTGAGTATAACAGAAAGTTTTTATACCCTGTTCGCACTACAGTTTTTATTGAGTGCCGAATATCATCCGATAGATTCTCCTACCTTGGGGAAGGCTTGAGATAGTGTCAGGCTCTTACTGACAATAAACAACCATGTTTCTACTCGTGTTCTTCGAGCTGGAGCCGCGACAACCAGTTGAGTCTTCCCCGAATCCGGATCGGGAATCAGCCCTACTTGGCCCAAGCTTTGTTGGTCTGATAGCTCTTTGAGGCGTGGAATGCGACGCGCCGTAATAGGTCGAGTCTGGTTTGCATTTATGCTAGTATTTTAATCGAGTAGTAGATTATTCTGTGGTAGTACTCTCTCTAGCTTCAAAGAAAGAGAGCTACTAAATACTAACTAGTATACTAAAATATTAGCATAGTGGGAACAATGCGTTACAGTCAGTTCCAATCATCAAATTTTTTGTGGGAAAGACTGAAAAGGCGCTTGGCTTTTGGCGGCACACAAACTTGAGACACACAAAAGGGAGAGCCGTGCTTCGGCACTAATGGGCCGGCTCGACCGGAGTGATACCACGGCCGAGCAGAACCCCAACCACAGCGTTGTATTTTGCTGTGTGAGTAAGGTTACCGGAAACTCAATCCTCTTCTCCTCAGTCTTACTTAATCCCTGAACCCCAAAATATCGGCAACCTACTAGTAACTCCTCTAGTGTTACGAGTGTCCTTGGGCGAAGCTAATTGCTTACCATCAGAATGATCCGTATGCTTGTTTATCATGAAAAGAAGAAATTGCTATTGTGTAACCCTAAATAAAGGAGGTAAATAGGACTAAGCCAATTGTCATACATAGGTCGTGTGCCCTGATTTCGTGTCATTGACCCTAGACTAAACTTGTTATTTTTTTGAAATTCAAAAACCTAATTCACATTATGTAGGTGCCTAATTTTTCGTTTCCAGTTAATTCACGACAATAATTTGTAAATTGTAATGCGATATTTTGGCACATCACGTGTGTAATTACTTCGATGGGTGTGTGGACTCGTGTTCCATGCCTAGGTTGACAGAAACAAGAGAACAGTGTATCAACTATAAATCGCGGGTTACTCACGTGAATATACTGAGAAAAGCTTTACTAGTTTCGAACCACAGAGGGGCTCTTCCTCATGAGCAGCGTGGGCGGTCGCGAATATGTCACGCAGTCTACCGTAGGCTGTAGTATGTCTCACTATATTATTATAAAAACAAAGTGTATTGTATAATTATCAGAATTATTTCCTCACACAATCTATGGTTTACAGTATTTTGTAACATTTGTCACCGCTATTCTTCCCGTGGGTGTCGTATACCCGACTAAGAGACTACACATTAGACAGAGACCGGGCAGCAGCGCTCTCTGATAAACTTGAACCATTTAAACAGCATAAATCAAGCGTGGAGTCTAGAGACGATCGCAAATCTATTATTGGAAGCAAGTATAACAGCTCACACATAGGACCCACTTAGTTTTTAGTCAAATTGCTATGGTGCTTGGCGACTGGGCTTCTTACAGTTGTACACATGGCTACACATGGAGCTTTACTTAACCAGTATAAACTGAACGTTAAATGTGCGGAAAGATGATGCGACGCGACACCAGGGTAAACTGGTTTTGTATAGATTGTGTGGCCGTGTGTACAGTCTCTTTTTGTATCTTTAGGCTTAATTCATCCTGTCTCCTGCCTTAATTCACCGAGGGTTTTTCTTTCTTATAATATCTTCTGATTCACTTCGTTGCGGAATCCAAGACAGTTATTCATGTCCCTGGGACGTTGGACTTCAGTGTTCCGGTGTTTTCATGGTTGTATCTTCTGTAGACCCTGGCTTATCGGGAGTTGCAGCGGTTTTGGGAGGTTGTGGCGAACTTGTCCCAAAAAAGGTATACCGGAAATAAATGTCATTTCGTTCATGTCATTGTAGGCTAATGCTTACTTTATGATTCAAATACTGGCCATGCCTTCTGGTCACGTGAAAAATGAACTAACCTATGGGTAATTTCTTTAAAAATATGGTGTAGTTATATATTAACTATATCATCACTACATAGTATAAAACAAAGTCGTTATCCACCGTCTGCCTGTCCTGTCTCTGTGTGTGTATCTACTGTACATCCTGGCTTACCAGGAGTTGCAGCGGTTTTGGGAGGTTGTGGCGGACTTGCCCCATCAATTGACTATCGCAAACTGTTACGAAGAGGATGACTATCATAGTCCAGCAGTGGATCGTTACTATCGTTAGTCCTTTATGATGATAATAATAACAAATATCATTTCCTATTTGTATTACGGGTCTCTTAGTCGGCTTTTATAATACCCCACGGGTAGAGCGAAGGTGGTAAAAATTAAAAATATATTACAGACAGAATTCACACGCACAAAAAGGTCAATGACCTCTAACCTGAACTAGGAATCGTACCTAAGCCCCATAACAACGAGCACATAGTAGTTATATGCTAAAGTATATTCAATATTATATTATTATGTAAAAAGTCACGCAGTCATGTAAGTTCAAGGTTCTTTTCAGTAGCTGAAAACCCTGAAATAGGTTTTATTTATTTATTTAATACAATACTTTGCCATTACAGATAACTTAACCTAATTCGACATAGAAACTTAAAATATGTTTCCTAAACTATTAACTATGAACTATATTTAACTATAAACTTATTAAAATTGTAACTGCAAACTATATTTCCTTACACACTATAGAATAAGTGGTCCTTGTGAACTCGCTCAGTGTACAGTTAAATATGTCTACGACATCAGCCACCGTGTTAAGAGTATATATAGGTATAACTAGTTATTTCTTAGGTTCTCTTTTTAACCGACTTCCAAAAGAGAAGGTTCTCATTTTGACCTGTATGTATGTATGACATAACATAACATCTCGTCTTTTATCCCCGAAGAGGTAGCATTACGACACTTAATGCCACTGTACAATGTAACTCCCACTGTTCACTATTTATGTTATGAGTCTCATGTAATAGGGGGTGAGCCTATTGCCAGATACAGGGCACAGTTTTAAACTCCGTGCTGCTACTTAGATATTTTGAAAAAACCCAGTAAATTTTGCACGACCCGGGAATCGGACCGGAGACCCCTTGAGTATGGTTTCTTTTTTTATATAACATAACATCACGCCTTTTATCCTCGAAGGGGTAGGCAGAGGTGCACATTATGCCACTGTACAATGTAACTCCTACTGTTCACTATTTTTGTTATGAGTCTCATGTAATAGGCGTGAGCCTATTGCTATATACCGGGCATAGTTCCAGACTCTGTGTTACTACTTAAATTTTTTGAAAAAACCCAGTAAACTTTGCACGACCCGGGAATCGGACCCGAGACCCCTTGAGTAAGGTTTCCTTTTTTACATAACATAACATCACGCCTTTTATCCTCGAAGGGGTAGGCAGAGGTGCACATTATGCCACTGTACCTCTACAATGTAACACCCACTTTTCACTATTAATGTTATGAGTCCCATGTAATAGGGGGTGAACCTATTGCTATATACCGGGCACAGTTCCAGACTCCGTGCTACTACTTAGATTTTTTTTAAAAACCCAGTAAACTTTGCACGACCCTGTAATCGGACCCGAGACCCCTTGAGTAAGGTTTCCTTCCTTTTCTCTGTACCTAAATAAAAACATGGAATCTGACGTAGATAGACTCACCTCCTATTAGGTACATGGGACACATAACATAAATAGTGAAAAGTGAGTGTTACATTGTAAGTACATGTGTCTAACCCTGCCCATCAGGGCTTAAATTCTTAGTCTTTCTAGACCAAAAACTGACAAATACTAGGTATTGTATGTCCTATAGTGAATTGCGATCTCCGTAACTATTGCGATAAGGGGCCCGTGATAACAGTCGGATAGACCTAATCTTGCTGATAACGATATTATATAACGCACAATAAAAGAATACAATGCGAACTGTAGGAGAGCCATGCTTCGGTACGAATGGGCCGGCTCGACCGGAGTGATACCACGACCGAGAAGAACACCGACGTGAAATAACGCTTGCGTTGTGTTTCGTCGTGTGAGTGAGGTTACTGGAAGCCCTATTACTCCCAATCTTCCCAATCCCCAAATCCCAAACAATCCTCAAATTCCTAATACCCAAAAGCCGATAACGCACTTGTTGAAACACCTCTGGTGTACCAGGTGTGCATGGGCGACGCCGATTGCTTACCATCAGCTGATCTGTCTGCTCGTTTACCGGCTTATCCCATAAAAAAGCTTATAGATATATTGTTTCTAAAAATTACTGGTTTCAGTTCCCGAGTCAGACATGATATTGAAGGTTTCAATCTACTAGTAGTACTTGCCTAGTTTATGATTTCTTCTCATAAACAATTAACCATTTTCATACAAAAATCTTAATTAATCTTTACCCGGCTGCGTGTGTACTACAGCATTCGTTAAAAAATATTTCCTTGACAGACTTTAGTCAAGTAAAAACCACTTTGAACTGGCTAAATACGGATTCTAAATAAATATGTTTGTCGAAATATATTTTCTGGGGATTTCCGAAGTTGATATAAGTAATATTTTGCACGAAATTATGAGAATTAATGTGAAACTGCCGTTACCGCTTTTTGTTGAGGGGATATCATCCAATGACTTCTCCCGCCCGGGTGAAGTGAGAGGTCAGTCAGTGTCAGATTGACTAAACAAATACCACCCTATTTCTACTCGTCTGTCGTTTTTTGCTATATGTATTATCATTCTTCTTTAATTTTAAAACCTAACCGCTGCCGCTGTATCGAATTAAAGTGAAGTTCGTTTCTTTTTATATGGATGAAAATCACTTCTTTCGCCTTGAGTTAGGCGAGAGGGAATGTCAGACTCTTACTGACTAAAAACCACCCCGTTCCTACTCTTGCTTTTCGAGCTGGAGCCATGGCTACCCGTTAAGCCTTACGCGGCTCCGTATTGAGCATCAGACCTATTGGGCACCATGCGTAGTGGTCTGATGGAGCTTCATGAGCTAGCTTCTGTATTTCAACTTAACCTCTTGCGTGTTTCTCGTACACACGGGTGTACGAGAGAGTTGAGTGCCCATCGCGCAATTGTACACACGGGTGTACGAGAAACGCGCACCGATTGGATATTTTTTCTGTGACGTATATTTTTAAGTTTGCAACCCGTTCTTTATTTGATTGAACAGAATAGTTAATTCGCTTTTCTATTAAAATATTTACCCGTGTGTACGAGAGGCGCGCGAGAGGTTTACTGTAATATTTTTAAGGATTAATTGGATTTATTGTGTCTAATTTCAGGTAGCAATAAAAATAATAGACAAATCGAGGTTAGATGAGGACAACTTGAAGAAAACATTCAGAGAAATAGCCATAATGAAGAGACTACGACACCCACATATAGTAAGGTTATATCAGGTGAGACTATATAAGATCTATTGCTACTAGCTTCTGCTACCGGCTTCTCTTGCGTTCTCGTGGGATTAAAAGTAGCCTATGTGTTGTGCCAAACCATAATCTACCTCTGTTCCAAATTCCATTCTGATCCCTTCAGCAGTTATGACATGATTGAGTAACAAATATACCAATGCACATGTCAGCCCCGTACCGTCCCCTGCCCCCCACAGTCCTCCCCCAATGACTACACATCGCGAGGTTGGTAGCGACCTGCATACACCGACTGTCGCAGACCTTTAACAGGTCGACTGTCGATGTTTACTCGACTGTAGTCAGGATAGTTTATTTAGCCACTAGCTTTTACCCGCGGCTTCGCTCGCGTCACAAAAGGATAAAAAGTAGCCTATGTGACATGTACTAATACACACAGCGCCATCTATACCAATACTTTTGTTTTCCCTCGGGAATATCAAACTTTTCCGGGATAAAACGCACCCTATTATTTAATCCGGACTTCTAACTTTACGTCTACAATAATTCAAAGCAATCGGTTTAGTAGTTACGGCGTAAAAGCGGAACAAACAAACAAACAAACTAACTCACTTTCCGATTTATAATATTAGTAAAGATGTTGAAATGGGTCTGGGGTTCGATTCCCGGTCACCGACAGTCAGACTGATAGGCTACCTAATCTATATTTCCAAAAAGCATATAAGTGAATTCATTGCAATTATTTTTTTTTACTTGTATGTACTAAGTACCTCTGTACTTGTGAGTTATAGTTCGACTGCACGGTTGGTGCGGTGGCTGGGCAACCGGCTGCCGTGCAACGTGTCGCGGGTTCGATTCCCGCACGGAACAACACTTTGTGTGATCCACAAATTGTTGTTTCGGGGCTGGGTGTGATGTCTATGTGAACTTGTATGTTTGTAAACGCACCCACGATACAGGAGAAAATCCTAGTGTGGGGCAACGTCTTAAAAAAAAATATATATATATATATATAGTCAACATGCGCCTAATGTCCTGTACGGGTCAGACAGCCCCTAATAATCTTACACTATGGGTCAAGCTGCCCCTCATACCCTGTGTTATGGGTCATGGCGGCCTTAGTTTCCTATGTATGTGTATATAGGGTAATATGTATGTATAATATTGCAGGTTATGGAGAGCACTCATACGATATACTTAGTCACAGAATACGCGCCTAATGGGGAAATATTTGGTGAGTTTATTTTATATTATTATTATTAAATTATTCCTTATTATCTTCATTAGCCTGCCTCGTTGGCGGAGTGGACGAAAGTGCGACTGCCGGACAAGGGGTCTAGGGTTCGAATGCCGGGTCGGGAAAAGTATTACTGGGGTTTTAAAAAAAATGTCAGTGGTAGCACGGAGTCTGGAATTGTGCCCGGTATATCGCAATTGGCTCACCCCCTATTACATGGGACTCATAACATAAATAGTGAAAAGTGGGTGTTACATTGTACAGTGGCATTAAGTTTTTATAAAAAACTATCGTGAGATACTAAATTAAGTAAATTCGCGGGTTACTCACGTGAATATACTGAGAAAAGCTCTACTAGTTTCGAACCACAGAGGGGGTCTTCCTCATGAGCAGCGTGCAAGGTCGCGGCGACGTCGCGCAGCTCTCTATGGTTCGAAACTAGTAGAGCTTTTCTCAGTATATTCACGTGAGTAACCCGCGAATTTACTTAATTTAGTGGCATTAAGTGGCCTGCCTATCCCTTCGGGGATAATAGGCGTGATGGTCTGTTATTTTAATCCTATCTCAATTTTTCCAGACCACTTAGTATCCCGGGGTCGTATGACGGAGCCGGAGGCGGCGCGCGCCTTCGCCCAGATGGTCGCCGCCGTGGGATATTGCCACGCTAACGGAGTCGTTCACAGAGACCTCAAAGCCGAGAACTTACTGCTGGATAAGGATATGAATATTAAGGTAAGTTAGTCTTTATCCTTGAAGTTATTTTCTTCATAATATTGTCTTTAAGGTTATTTTCTTCATAATATTGTCCTTAAGGTTATTTTCTTCATAATATTGTCCTTAAGGTTATTTTCTTCATAATATTGTCCTTAAGGTTATTTTCTTTTTTGATCAATTTGACTAGATTTTAGTGATACATTGTTCTCGCACAATCCAAACAGCAAAACTATGTAACTAGAGAATTGTATTGTGAGCCTGATTGAAAAAGAGTAACCTATGGAGTTTCTTGCTCATTCTTCTCCATAGGAATCTACACCTTGGAATCAGCAAATAGCTTCACTTTTAATTTTTTTTGTTGACGTTCAAAAGTGCCATTCTGGCCTAATTGAAATAAATGATTTTGACTTTGACTTTATGTGGAAATATAGAAATGGATTGAAAATAATCGCTTTGTAGTTAACAAAATAATATCGAAAATCTCTCGGATGTCACTAATTAATTGACTGCACGGTTGGCGCGGTGGCTGGGCAACCGGCTGCCGCGTAACGTGTAGCGAGTTCGATTCCCGCACAGAGCAACTCTTTGTGTGATCCATAGATTGTAGTTGTCTGTGTGTGATGTGTATGTGAACTTGTATGTTTGTAAACGTACACAGGAGTAAATCAAAGTGTGAGACATGGTTTTTCTTACAAAAAAAGTGAATCTTAGATCATTGAGGTTAGTCGAATGGGAGCAAGTGCGCATGTAAGTGGTTTTGAGACTTTTGGGTTCGATTCTCAGATCGGGCAATTCTCATTCTCATTACCATATGTTATTACGATTTTTGAAAATATCTCATAATTAGTCAAAATTTGCAATTGTGCCCTGTATTAATAGTAAGTCGTTCCAAAGTGTAGGTTCGAATGGAGAAGAACGAGCAAGGAACTCCATCGTTACGTTATTTTATTTATACTGATGATAATGACTGCCTCGTTGGCCGAGTGGTCGTAAGTGCGACTGCCGGGTAAGGGGTCTCGGATTCGATTCCGGGGTCGGGCAAAGCATTACTGGGTTTTTTAAAATATTCTCAGTAGTAGCATGGAGTCTGGAATTGTGCCCGGTATATGGCAATAGGCTCACCCCCTATTACATGGGACTCATAACATAAATAGTGAATAGTGGGTGTAACATTGTACAGTGGTATAATGTGCACCTCTGCCTACCCCTTCGGGGATAAAAGGTGTGATGTTATGTATGTAATAATGGCAATTCTAAGTACGGTACCTAATTTAACCCCTCTTTCCCCCCAGTTAGCAGACTTCGGGTTCAGCAACGAGTACACAGCAGGGTCGCCCCTAGCGACGTGGTGCGGCAGTCCACCGTACGCGGCGCCCGAACTCTTCGAGGGGAGGCAGTATGATGGACCTAAAGCCGATATATGGGTGAGTTGGACACGAGTTAATGGGTCTTTAAGGGGGCAAATTGTTGTTTAATTTTATTGTTCCTACATTCAGGCAACTGTGGCCCATATAAAATATAGTACACAAATAAATAAGTGGAACAGATACTAAAAAAATAATCCTTACTTAATATTATAAATCGTAAAGTGAGTTCGTTTGTTTGTTTGTTCCACTTTCACGCCGTAACTACTAAACCGATTGCTTTGAATTTTTGCATACGTAAAGTTAGTTGTCTGGATAAAATAATAGTGTACTTTTTATCCCGGAAAAAAATGATATTTTTGAGGGAAAACGAAATTATTGGTATAGATGGCTTGTGTGTATTGGTATATGTCACATAGGCTACTTTTTATCCTTTTGTGACGCGAGCGAATCCGCGGGTAAAAGCTAGTACATCAATAAATTAATAGATATACAATAACAAAACTTATAATTATAATTATTGTACACGAAGGCGTCGTTTCATCCCTTTCATAGTTCAATGGACTCCTAACTTACTTGGAGATTTTAGTTAAATCACAGTTTTGAAGGTGCTACGTCGACTGAGAAACTGATTGCCAAAGATTTTGGGTTGAGCTCAGTTATTACACCTGTAAGAAATAGTGTTAGTAAGAGTCTGACATTCCCTCACGCTTCACCCAAGCGAGAAAAGTCATTCGATGTTATTCCCCTCTTAAAAAAAAAGCATGGCTTGAAACTAGTCGAGATTTTTTTATACATTTTAATGGGTCGACGTTCTCCTACTATCTCGCCTGGTGGTGCACGATGATGCGTTCTACGATCGATTCGTCGTCCCATAAGCAACCTATTCACTCGGGCCTTGAAGACAACCAGGTTATACCCTTCAGGAAACACAGACTCTGGCAAAGAATTCCAGGGGGGAAAATCATCGAATGACTGCTCCCGCCTGGGTGAGGCGGGAGGGAGTGTCAGACTCTTACTGACTAAAAACCACCCCGTTCCTTCTCCTGCACGTCGAGCCGGAGCCCCGGTTACCCGTTAGGTTCTCCGCGACCCGCTTCGTGCGTGTGGGTGGGCTATGTACCACGGGGAACATACTGATGAAGTGTATGTGTGTCAGTCGCTGGGCGTGGTGCTGTACGTGCTGGTGTGCGGCGCGCTGCCCTTCGACGGCAGCACGCTGCACGAGCTGCGCAGCGTCGTGCTCAGCGGGAAGTTCCGGATACCTTACTTCATGTCGCAGGGTCAGTGCACGCGGCTTATCACTTCATTTGGAACATTAATGGCCGTTGCCGGCGAGTGGCCGAGTGGTCGCTAGTGCGACTGCTGAGCAAGGGGTCTTGGGTTCGATTCCCGGGTCAAGCAAAGTATTACTGGGTTTTTTTTTATTAACATTCTCAGTAGTAGCACGGATGTTATGTTATGTGTTATATTAATGGCCGTTTCCACCATTTACCTCTAAACCATCTCTTAATTACAATTTACTTACCGTCAAGGAGCACTTAAACTTTTTTTAAATAATTAGATCTCAATATCTTCATACAAGTAGAATACTCATAATCACCATTATGAGTATTTTGTATGGGATAAACCAGTAAACAGCTGACGGATCACCTGATGGTAAGGAATCGGCGTCGCCCATGGACAGCTGAACACTAGAGGTGTTACAATTGGATTTTGAGGATTAGGAATTTGAGGATTATTGGGAATTCGGGGATTGATGAGTTTTAACAGGGGGGTAATTAAGCCTCCGGTAACCGGTGTTTTACTACGGTTTTCTGCTTGTAAGTGGTATCGCTTCGGTCGAGCCAGTGCATTCGTGCCGAAGCATAACTTTCCCACGCTTATATTATTAAAATCACCATCATGAGTATTATAATTATAAATTAAAACCACTTTACATTTCATACAGTGAAAATGTACTTTAGTACCTGACTATTGTAAATTAATTATGCTTTCCTTTAAATAACTATCTTGCACATACATTCTAAATAAATATTACATTTCTCCATCCAGAATGCGAGCACTTAATCCGTCACATGCTAGTAGTGGAACCGGAGCGTCGTCTGTCACTGCGCGCCGTCGCTAGACATCGCTGGCTCGCTGCGCATCGACATGACCATCAACCTGGACCTGGACCTGGGATATACGGTAAGCAGGGATCAAAGTCAAAATCATTTATTTCAATTAGACCAGGAAGGCACATTTTGGCAACAAAAAAAATTAAAAGTGAAGCTATTTGCTCATTCCAAAGTGTAGATTCCTATGGAGAAGAACGAGCGAGAAACTCCATAGGTTACTCTTTTTCAATCAGGTTCACAATACAATTCTTTAGTTACCGTAAAATGGGGTAGATAGGGATCTAGAGGTGAATAGTGAGAGAAGAGGGGTGAATAGATATTGGGAATTTTTTTATAGTATCAATTCACCCCTATTCTGTCCCTATTCACCCCATTTTACCGTTATTGGTTTGATTAAATTTCATCATCATCATAATGACACGTGACTGCTTTCAAAATATCTAATCTTCCATGTTCACATTTATTATTCGTCATCGTCAGTATTTCCTTTATCATGATCACACTTTTACATCACCTGTGATCACCATCATTAACCTGTAAAGTGTTGGAACGCAGATATACGCGAGACACGATGTGTTTTCTATTGTGTCTCAAATATTGTGAGACAAGAGGTTTATCATGAATACTGCTTTGTCATATCACTCAATACTATGTACAAAATTTTATCTATGTTGATACTGATCATTTTTGTCATCATTTTTTTTATTTGTCATCCTACCTTTCTTAATAAATCATTCAAGTAATCATGTATTATTGCATCCATAATGTACACGTACAGGTGGTTAGAAAATACAATAGTAACTATTATGGACCCTGTCGGGCACAGCGACAGTTAAAATTGTTGGAGAATTATGTAATCAAGCTTACTACACACTGACAGATTATCTTGAAGATAAGAATGCTTGGCAGCATGTTGGTTCGGCTCCACTGGACAATACTCAAATGTAGTCAGTAGCTAAATTCCAATAGTAGGTAATTTAATACATAATTTAACACTTTAATTCTAATGTAGACAATCTAGTTTCCTTATGGCATCGAGCATTTCTTTATTGAAACAAAGTTTCCTTTTTCTTGTATAGAAGCACTAATTCTATGGATTGTCAGTGCATATGTGAGCACCATGTTAGACTTTAAGATTTTTTAAAAAAAATTTAGTAAGTTATTAGTATAATGCGTCAAACGTGTCTTTGCATTGTTCTTACATATAGAGGTACGTACAGTATTGAAATATGTATCATAGACATTGTAGAACATACTTTTTTAAAAGAGTAACGAATGGAGTTTCTTGCTCGTTCTTCTCCATTCGAATCTACTTTTTGGAATGAGCACCTAGCTTCACCTAGTTTCACTGACGGACTGACTGACAGACTATTATTTATTTTGTATTTGTTGACGTTTCAAAAGTACCCAACTATGGTTTAATTGAAATAAATGCTATGACTTTAACTTTGAGAGGAAGGGTGTTTTGTTTGATTACTATTAATGTAAAATTTTGAATGTCAAAATTAATAAAAAAAGTATTAGACAATTAAATTATTGTAATGTATGAATGTTATCAATTTAGTCGTATTTGTCATAATCTTCACTACTCCTCGAGTCATTAAGTATCCATTAATTTTATCATCCATCTTTATCTCTAATTATCATCTTCATTATACTCACCGCCACATTTTCATTACCACTTACATAGAGTACTTAATCACCACTTACACCCCACCATTAATCACCACTCCACTTATCCCACTTACAGAAGAAAGTCTGGGCGCGTGTGCGTGCCACTCGGACGGCGCCAGTGTAGAGTCCCAGCACAGCGCGGCGCAGCGAGACACTGTACGCCGACATATGCTCACTCTGCCCGGACTCACGCATCTACTTATTGAACAGGTAAGTTAATCACCACTATACTTATAAAAGTGTATTTTTAAGGCCATAGGCGGCGCTAATTGCTTACCATCAGGTGATCCGTCCGTTCGTTTGCAAGCTATACCATTACGATGAGTGTATGCTGATGATAAAGAACAATATTCTTTTTCACCACTGCTACTCTCCCTGTGGGGGTCGAAAGCCGTCTAATGGTTTGCTTTAACAGTGAAGGTATTCATTAATTCATAACCTCCCGCCTGTCTCCCATGAGGTTAGGCAGAGACGAACACGAATAATTAAGGCAAAAGCACTCGCTAATAAACCTGATTCCTTAAACTGATATCTCTAACTGACCTGTCAAGTTTGGAGATAATTTCAAAAACTTTACAAGTTTATTAATTTTTTTATTTTTAATATAATATAATTATTTTACACAGGCAATACAAGAAGATCGTTTCGACCACATATCAGCCATCTACCACTTGTTAATGGACAAACTACAACAGCGGTCCAGCGCTAGAAACAGCTTACAGCATAGAGGTAATAATATCTTAATCCCCACTTTAAGTAAAATGATACTAATAGTCACATCGAGTTAAAGTTGTTAACCGTCACATAGAGTAAACATCGCTAATCACCACCTCATGTAAATCACTAAGTACCATATCTACGATTGAAAGGCTAATTGATCTAAGCGACATTTTTAGCGATAATGAGTTAAATACATGTTCGAAAACAGCGAATTTTTCTTCGTCGTGATGTATTTAGGTGTTTAACAATATCACAAAAAAAAATATCGCTTAGGTCAATTAGCTTTTCAACCGTCGATGTTAAAGTTATTAATCACCACATTGAGTAAATGGTCTTGATCATTAAGTATATAAAATTATTCACATATGTTTGTAATTTTGTTTTGTAGTGTAAGGTAACTATTTTATATTCTACAACTACAATAAAAATGTTTTCCGAAATGAATGTCATTTCTAACTACGTTAAACACCAATTTGAGTAAAATTGCATAAGTATATACATAAATAATGTTTGTATTCTAGATTCATTGGATTCAACGACTGGACAACCTTTGGATCTCACTAGCTGTAAGGTAAGTTAAAAACAATAAACATGAATTTTTTATTTATCCCTGAAAAGGTCTACTCATTTCAGGGGTTTTTTAAGGGGGGGACAATCATCGAATGACTTCTCCCGCCTTGGTGAGGCGGGAGAGAGTGTCAGACTCTTACTGACTAAAAACCACCCCGTTCCTTCTCCTGCACGTCGAGCCGGAGCCCCGGTTACCCGTTAAGTCCTCCGCGACTCCGTATCGGCATCAGCCCTATTGGGCCCCACCCGCGGTGGTCTGATGGCTCCTTGTGTCGCGCGCGGAATGCGACGCGCCCACACCCATGCTCACCGGCCGCAGGCCCGCGCTTACGGTGGCCAGAAATCGTCGCGCGATCCCGCCCATTTTAGGGATAACTAAACCATTGACAGAGGTGCACATATACAGTGTAACACCAGTTTTTCACCAGCTATGTTATGAGCATGGGAATGATAATGATTAGACAAAATCAGTATCTACTATTTAGTAGTTTTGAAACCGTGGCATTTCTCGGGGGCATGTCACAGAAGTCATAAAGGTTCAATGTAAGAGAAAGTTTCGGGCCAATAGTTAAAAATACGGCTATAATAAATCGTTTAAGTTAGCCTTTTTTATAGAAAAATGAAATTTACCTACAATTTTTTTATTGATTCGGACTCAGAATTGATAGCCGAGTTACCTCCTAGAAAATGACGCTTTTTTAAAACAACACATTGTAGAACAAAAACGATATTTGTATATACCATCACAAGTCTAACGCTCTTCTTTTTTTTCTTTATTTCAAAAACAATTCACATTGTGTGTGAATCAAAGCTTAAAACTAATAACACAAGTAGTACAAAAAGAGAAAAAGAAACACATTTCTTAAGTTGAATTAAAATTAATTATTGCTAAAATACTGATTTCAAAACGACAAAATTTATGTGACACAACTACACTAATACATTGATACACTGTTCAATGAGTATACCCAATACAATACAATCAATCAATTCTATCTCCTTCTAGAACGTAGAAGAAGAGCAGATGGACGCAGAAGAATCAACAGTGCAGGACTGTCTAGTGACAGTCCCGTGTGAACCAGTCGACTACTTGACTGACCAGCCTGATAACTTGGAGAAAGTGAGTGAGATAAAGCAATCATCATCATCAACAGCCTTTAAATGCCCACTGCTGACCAAAGGCCTCTTCTCACACGGAGAAGGTTTGAGCATTAACCACCACGCTTGTTCATTGCGAGTTGGCGATTTCAAACTTATAATTAGAAATTATAAGTCCAGGTTTCCTCACGATGTTTTCCTTCACCGTTTGTCAGTGGTGTCTAGATAATCTTAGAAAGTACATATAACTCGGAAAAAGTCACATTGGTACTTGCCGTTGGTAGGCTTTGCACCACCATGACGGTAGATTTGAAACAAAGTGACAAGTTCGCTTTAAATCCATATAACATAACATCACGCCTTTTATCCCCGAAGGGGTAGGCAGAGGTGTACATTATGCCACTGTACAATGTAACTGTTTATGTCATTATTTATGTTATGAGTACCATGTAATAGGGGGTGAGCCTATTGCCATATACCGGGCACAATTCCACACTCCGTGCTACTACTGAGAATTTATAAAAACTCAGTAGTACTTCGCCCGACCCGGGAATCGAACCCGAAACCCCTTGACCGGCAGTCGCACTTGCAACCACTCGGCCAACGAGACAGTGACGCTTTAAATCCACCCTCATATTTAACTAATTTACTAGTCACATAAATTATTCCGATATTCGCTGTTATTGATTGGTGAACATAGCTACCAGTGTTTCTGTTATCTTGTTATTGTGATTTTATTCTTTTGTATACATTATGCAGGTTAATATTAGTTGTGGTATATCGTTCAATATTGTCGGCTCTGAGCCACGCGCGCCCCCTCACTCCGTTCACAGCCGACTAGATTGTTAACGGTCGCACGCGCGCCAGAGATGACATAATGCTTCCCTCTCTTTCACTCACATACACTACATTAGTATTGAAACCAAGGCAAATATTGTGGCCGTATATTCGGATGGTCGTAATATATCTCACAGAGTACAAATAGAGAATTTAATTTAATCGGTTTTTGTTACAGTTCGGTTCCACGACAGCCCCAGTAGTAGACGAGCCCCCAGCGCCCCCCGTACAGACGTCCCCCACGGAGACCCACGCCACTAGGAGGCACACAGTGGGCCCGGGGGACTGCCGACACACACAGGTACAGTTACTAACTAATATACTACCGGTAAATTTACATAACATCACGCCTTTTATCTCCGAAGCGGTAGGCAGAGGTACACATTACGCTACATAATGCCACTGTACAATGTAACACCCACTTTTCATTTATGTTATGAATCCCATGTAATAGGGGGTGAGCCTTTTGCCATATACCGGGCACAATTCCAGACTCCGTGTTACTACTGAGATTTTTCTAAAAGTCCAGTAATACTTTGCCCTACCCGGAAATTGAACCCGAGACCCCTTGCCCTGCAGTCGCACTTGCGACCACTCTGCCAACGACGCAATAAGTTAAAAATTAAAAATATTTATTTTTCTCGTTTTTCTTCTATGACGAATGAAAAATACAAGACTTTAAAAAAAACATTCCCATAATTTTGTTACGACACATACTTATACTTAGTACATGACTAAAGGTCCCAATATACCTAGCTCAAAAATAATCAGTGATCCTCAAAAACTCTTCATTTAATTATGATTTAAGCCCCAGTTTGACTTGAAATTAGTCGGACATCCTCGAAACATGTATGTTATTTTAAATTTGACGTTTATTTATTGGCAGGGTGGAGAGCTGGGTGTATGCGGAGCAGCGTCAGCAGATCTACGACCCTCGCCGTTATATGTGTCTGCGCATTTCAATGTAAGTTTATAAATATTTTTTTTATATAATAATTGTGATATTTCGTTTTTATTTTGTATTTAGATTGGTTCAGCGACTTAAATTGACCTTTCTTTTAAGGGGGCGTCCTTGTTTTTTTTTAATTGTCTGTCCCTCCCACCCTCATTGGTGAGATTTCGTGAGATTTTATTCAACACCCTCCCCCATCCCCATATCTCACGGGAGATTTTTAAATATGTTGGTTTTTCACGTAAACACGTTGGATTGTTATTGCAAAATGAAAAAAATCCATGGTGCATGTACAATTAAATCTTAAGCATGATACAATCTGGAATAAATTAACTATGAAGTCGGTAAAAATAGTATATCTTTAGGGGTCGCAAACCGGGATACCGAATTTCGAAAATACCGGAATACCGGGCCAAATTTAGGTCTAATTAATACCGGTAGTCATTTCACAAAAACCGGGATATTCGGTATTTTTGGTTTTAGTAAAATAATTAAAAAACACTGAATTTAATTTAAGAATTTTTGTTATTTTGGTAATCAGAATATTATTTCATGATTAGTAAACCATACTAAGAGTTAATTTTATGTTTTATGAGAATATTTTATTAATTTTATGTTTTATGAGAGTTAATTACAAGTGTATTTTTGGGTTCGTTTTGTTTATGTTGAGACTGTTGTGAGATGTTTCAGTTTGATAAACATTTTATTTTTAGAACTGATTTCTAGTAGGAATCCTACTTCCTAGTCAACTACATTTAATTAAAGTATTTGAACTAGTTGAGGTAACTGTTATTGTGTAGTTATTGTATGTAATAAAGGAATAAACGGAACATTAGTAAATTATTGCTAAGTACTAACTAACTGGGTGATTGCCAACAATAATAAACCTTGTATCAATGAAAATTTTGTTTTATTTAGAAGATGAATTCATTTAGGTTAGGTACCTACTTACTATTCCTCCGTAAACTAACTTTATTATACTAAATTTGCTAACTTAGGTTAATCCCGGAAATATCGAAAATACCGGGATATCGGTATTGGTCTGGGGCCAATACCGAAAATACCGGTTTTGGTCAAATGATTCGGTATTGCGACCCCTATATATCTTCTTTGTTTCAATCAGAAAAAAAATTACGTAATATTTCCCGAGACTCCCCCCCTCTATCCAACGTAAGATTGAGATCCAAGATGAGATTTGAGTCTACCCCCTCCCCCCTTAAACATCTCACGTAATTTATGGACGTCCCCTAAGTGGGAAAAAATCATCTAATGACTTCTTCCGCCTGGATGAGGCGGGAGGGAGTGTCAGACTTACTTTTACTGATTACTACCAAATTGACTTGGAGATAACTATGTTATTGTATCGTCTGCAGCAACAAGCGTCCCCGAACGTGTCCCTGCTGCCCAATACCAACCTGGCCGCCAAGCTGCCCGCCGTCCAGCACCAGCCGCCGCGCTACTTCAGCGTCAAGGACCAACACTTGCTCAAGCCGCCGCACGCCATGCAGACGCAGGGTATGGCCAGACTACTACTCATTATATCATTCATTCCGCCGCGCTACTTCAGCGTCAAGGACCAACACTTGCTCAAGCCGCCGCACGCCATGCAGACGCAGGGTATGGCCAGACTACTACTCATTATATCATTCATTCCGCCGCGCTACTTCAGCGTCAAGGACCAACACTTGCTCAAGCCGCCGCACGCCATGCAGACGCAGGGTATGGCCAGACTACTACTTATATTATTCATTCCATAAAAGCCTCGACATTCATCTTAGGAAGCTGGCGTTAGGTGGATGGATCAAGGGCCTGATATAGAAGGCAGTTCTCCTAGAAACGGCATGTATCGTGAGGTTTCTGGCTCTGGAGCCCTAACCACCGGTAGCTTGGACCATACTCCCGCTTTTTTTTTGTCAAATACTATTTAGAAACATAATTAGTAGACATTTTTAAATAAATATATGAGAATTATAAATGGAAAAGTGTATATTCGTCACTCACATCACATTATATCAACAACCTATAAATGCCCACTGCTGATCAAAAGCCTCTTTTCACACGGAGAAGGTTTGAGCATTAATCACCACGCTCGCTCAATGCGGGTTGGCGATTTTAAGTTTATAATCAGAAATTATAAGCCCAGGTTTCCTCAAGTTGTTTTCCTTCACCGTTTGTCAGTGGTGTCTAGATAATCTTAGAAAGTACATATAACTCGGAAAAAGTCACATTGGTACTTGCCGTTGGTAGGTTGTGGTGATTAATGCTCAAACCTTCTCCGTGTGAAGAGGTTTTGCTTAACAAAGAACACTTATAGACCGATGATGATGATGAACCTTAGTAATAAAAGGTTATTCTATTTATTTTAACTGTCGTTTTTAAAGAAATCCTTTTCAATTGTATAGTATTTAGATTTTATGGTATAGTCCGGTAAACGAGCAGACGAATCACCTGATGGTAAGCAAGCGGCGTCGCCTATGGACACCTGGAACACTAAGACATTATAGTATTATTAAACTGTCAAACACCGCGAGGACACCGGTGACCGCAACCTATTGTTCTTCTTTCTTAAATTAAATTTTCTTCTTCTTTAATTGTGTGTATAATGACGGTACTCAAAGGGAAGCAATAATATATTGTCCCCCCCCCCCCAGCGTCGACGTTCGGTCGCCGCGCGTCGGACGGGGGCGCGCACGTGGGCGGCCGCGACCGCGCCTGCTGCCACTCCGCGCCCGCGCACCACGTACGTACCGACATTCTATTTACTCATTCACCATTCATTCATACCCCCCAATTACCCCCCTCCCTTATCTCCTGAATCCCCGAATGCCCAACAATCCCCAATAGGCCGATAACGCAATAGTAACTCGTTGTATTGTGCACGGGTGCAATATACATGTATCCTTATCCTTATTATATATACTATTATAAATGGGAAAGGTGAGTTTGTTTGTTTGTTTGTTTGTTCCGCTTTCACGCCGTAACTTTTAAACCAATTGCTTTGAATTTTTGCAGACGTAAAGTTAGTTTGTAGAAGTCCGGATTAAATAATAGGGTACTTTTTATCTCGAAAAATTTTGATATTCCCGAGGGAAATCAAAAGAATTGGTATAGATGGCGCTGTGTGTATTGGTATATGTCACACAGGCTACTTTTATCCTTTTGTGACGCGAGCGAAGCCGCGGGTAAAAGCTAGTTATACATATAAACCTTCCTTAACTTCACTTTGATTGACTGACATTTTTATAAAATTCTTATTTATCTAATACTAATTTGTAAAATGACTCATTCGTATTAATGTATCTCATTTAACAATACTTTTGCGCGCTGTGTTCCACGGCAAAACATGCTGTACACAAACATATTATTCAACATCTTGTTACCTACCATGTTTTGTGCAAATAAATGATTTGATGTGATTTAAGAATCACTCTGTCTATTAAAAAAACCACATCAATTTCCGTTGCGTAGTTTTAAAGATCTAAGCATAAGGGACAGACAGCCGTCGGGTAGGGACTTTGTTTTATACTATGTAGTGATATACAGAGTTCATTAGTCCAGGTATGCTGAAGTTAAATACCTCATATGAAAGCTTAAGTTTATTGTGTTAAAAGAAACAAGGTCAAGCGCGTTTCTTTTTTGTTTTTTTTTTTAGTTTTAGAGTAACCGCGGGCGTCATTTTGAAATTGACATGGAAAATTAAATAATAAAATAACCGTTCATTTCCTCCTATCACTTTGTTTGACAAAAACGACATAACCCCATCTGAGATTGTGGTCAAATTACACTGTATACTAATATCTTCATTCCATCGCCGTATAGGTATCAGACAGCGGGACCCCCGCCAGAGCCGAAGATGCGGAGCAGTCTGAAGAACAAAATACCGACTCAGCTTATAACACTAATTTATGCAGGTGAGATGTTACACACCATTCATATACCTCTATATATTTAAACTAAATTTTTAATAGAGGTCGAAATCAGAAATGAAAGACAAATACGTTTTTATAATAACTATCGTGAGACATACTAAATTAACTAAAAACCGCGGGTTACTCACGTGAATATACTGAGAAAAGCTCTACTAGTTTCGAGCCACAGAGGGGTTCTTCCTCATGAGCAGCGTGCGCGGTCGCGGCGATGTCGCGCAGCCTACATTTTTAGTTAATTTTGTATGTCTCACGATAGTTATTATAAAAACACTAAATCAACTAAAAATCGCGGGTTACACTGGTGAATAAACTGGCTAGGGGTAGGCTGCGTGACATCGCCGCGGCCGTGCACGCTGCTCATGAGGAAGAACCCCTCTGTGGTTCGAAACTAGTAGAACTTTTCTCAGTATATTCACGTGAGTAACCCGCGATTTTTACTTACTCATATTTATTAATTTTTAAACCTACCCTTGGAAGTATAAATTAAATTAATCTTTTGTAATTAGTCGAAATCACTGCTTGTTTTGATGTTAATACGGAGAATTTTCTACGAATTTTATAAAAGATTTCTAGTTATGACATCATATTGGCTGCACGGTTGCGGTTTTGATTCCCACACGGAACAACTGTTTGTGTGCTCCACAGATTGTAGTTCCGTGTCTGTGTGTATATGTGAACTTGTATGTTTGTACACGTACACACGACACAGGAGACATCCTAGTGGCAAAAAAAACATATACATATATATTTTGCGACCATTATCATATCTGTTTTCTCAACGCGTTTCTTTTAGATTGGCCAAAAAATACCAAAATGAAACTTCAAATTAAATCAATAGGATTATATTATGAAATCTTTCATAGATAAAATGTAACATTATTTAATTTTTCCTTACGACATTTATTATCGCTAAAATCTATGAAGAAACATATCATATATCATCATCATAATATCATATAACATCTACAACATGTATATTTGTCGCTAGATACATGATGAACCGCGGCAGTAGTAAGCGTCACACGATGGCGACGCCGGAGGACGCCGCCAACGTCGTCACTTCTAGCACTGGGTCTATGGTATGTAGGCTGCGGATTTTATAAATATTTCTATATGGTTGATAAAATTGTAGGTCTTATCAAGTAGTTATACGATTTAATATGGATTTAAGAGATTGTATTTGAAAACTATGTAATAAAAAATTTGATTAAAAAGAAAAAAGCAATATGACATGAAATTCTTGATTTTTTTTTTTCATTATTTTGATGGGTCGACGTTGACCACTACCTCGCCTGGTGGTAAGCGATGATGCGGTCTACGATTTTAATTATACAAACAAGATTTTCAGTTTACTATTTCCATCTACAATAGCGGAGTTCTAAAATGTACCTTATATGTTAATGACAATTGTATTCAGTTTTTAATGTTAAATCATTGTCAAAACCAATGTCCAAATTTTTGTCATTTCTTCAACAGCAAAGCACATCACCGTCTTCTACGACAAGTATACGAGTGAGAAGAACAGGTCTTTTGACCGTCACCGAAAGACCGCCGGGTAAGTCTACTGAAAAGACCATAATTGTAGTATGTTTTGCAATGTTAGAGTGTAAAGTGATAGAAATTGTTGTTATCTTCAATTTTATACCATGGTCTTTTCGTCAAAAGACGGTCTTCTCCTAAAAAGACCGAAAGACCAACCTTCGAGTGTTTTTTTAATCTAGTTTGTTTCTTTTAAAGCAGTCTGATAGAAATGCTTAAATTTATTGTGTTTAAGTCGATTTTATGATGTCAAAGTACTATAGTATAAAATTGAAGTAACAATATATCCAATCACTATTTTGAAATATCTAACAATATAATATAAATAGAAATTCCTATTACATGAAATTCATAATGAGATACGAAATTAATGCGTTCAACTGCAAGCTTGCTTTTGATAATTGTATTATAGTGGTCACCGGTGACCGCTTTTCATTTACACCATTATAGACCTTATGTTCTATGTTTAAGACTACTGTTGTATGAACAGATATTGTGTATTTTTAAAATCGTGGATTAGGAATTTAAAATGTATTTTATAGTATATTGTTAGATGTGGTATGCTAGACTTTTCGATATTTTTACGATGTTTTTTTTTGCTTAACGAAATGTTGAGATTTTTAAATATTAATTCGACGTTCGATGAGGTTACTTGGCTAGTTTCAAGCTACGATAGGAAGCCATATATATATATTTTTTATAACGTTGCCCTATATTATATAATTTCCTCCTGTGTCGTGCGTACAAACCAAGTACACACACATCTCAACACAGACACGTAACAACAATCTGTGGATCGCACAAAGAGTTTTTCCGTGCGGGAATCGCACCCGCGACAGGTTGCGCGGCAGCCGGTTGCCCACCCACCGCTCCAGCCGTGCAATCATGTAATGATTGCTCGGTAACGGGGAGAGTCAAGATAATAGCATTCATACGAAGCCGAGTGGGATTCTAGTGTAAAAATCGATAGATTAAATTAAAAAACTCAACATTTCTTCACATTTAAAGTTTGACCAAAGTAGTTAAAAGCTAAGCATGACTCAGTAGTAATGCATCTTCAGTTTTTTCGCTATATTTTGTAAAATAATTATATTTTTTTTTGCTTTTATTTGTTTTTTATTATTATTTTTTAGTAATTAGCCCAGAATTAGTAATGGAGGTCGAAGCTCGGATGAAGAGGAACTATTTGCCACCTTCAATGCAATATCAGAACCAAAGCGGGTACCAAAGCCCCCCCACCCCCACGGGACCCATGCCCAACCCCGTCCCCCAATCCCCAACCCAAGGCTCTATAACCGCAGGCACCCCAAATTACTCCCAAAATTCAGGAAACCAAAAATCCATGAAACCCGTCTTACAAACTATTCCACAAGGCAGTATAATGGGCACTAAGGGGTCTATTATGTCTGGGACCCCCATAAGCCAAGCTGTATCCCCTTTCACCCCCACTATGGGGCAATTTAATTCAAATGTGACCCAAAATGTGGGGTCTATAACCAGTGGGACCCCAGTAAACCAAGGTTCGATCATGTCTGGGACCCCAACTTACGATAACACAAAGAACTTTGGCAGCTTCAGCTCCAATAGTTTTGGGAGTATTCCTAGCTGTTCCTATAATACCCCTAATGCGAATAATTTCGGTTCCATTACGAGTGGGACCCCTATTAACCCCAATTTCCAAAATACATCTGGTTCCTATCAACAGACCCCTATGAGCCAAAATGCGTTTTCTAACGCCCCTGTTAAAAAAGGGTCAATAACTGATGGGACGCCGATAAACCAAAACCCATTCCAATCGGGTCCTATGAGCCAAAACTATCAAAATACGAACCCTTGTTTCTCGAGCACGCCCATCAAAAAGGGGTCTATAACAGATGGTACGCCAATAACACCGTACCAAAACCAACCAGTCATACATGGCCGCAGATCGTTCCAAAATCCTCCTATACAGGGGTCTTTTATCGGTGGTCAGCAAGGGTCATTCTCGAATCCCGCGATAAACCAGGCCGTTGACACGCCAATGTACCAAAGCTCTTTTAATTCAGAATCTTTCATACCGACGCCTATGAAAAAGCGGTCTATCACTGAAGGGACCCCTATACAACAAGCGTTCTTTTCAAATCAGGATTCGTTCACTAGTAACACATACCAAAACCCTCAAGTTCCTGTGACGCCAATGAACCAAGGGTATCAGACACCCCCGCAAAATCAGGGGTCTCTAATGAACCAAAGCTCCTACCCGAACCTAACAGTCAGTCCTTTAACAGGGACTAGTCAAAATTACCCCACGCAAGGGGCGCAAATGAGCCAAAATTACCCTACCCCTATGAACCAAGGGTCACAAATGACCCCGAACTACCCAACTCCTATGAACCAAGGGTCACAAATGACCCCGAACTACCCAACTCCTATGAACCAGGGGTCACAAATGACCCCAAATTACCCCACCCCGATGAATCAAGGGGGGCAAAATTACCAAAATGCCTCAGGTTCGATTACCGCCGGTACCCCAATCCCGGTAACCAGTAATAATTACAATTCTGGACAATATAATACCAAACAAAGGAAATATTCTGGACCCCAACGAGTTAAATTACAAATGTTGGCTACTGTGCAAGAAATGGGTAATTTTTGTTTTTTGATTTTTTTATATCTTAGGTGACGGGTTCTTAGCAAATTAGGGCCGATTTTTCAATCATCAGTTAATTCTTAAATGCAGAATAAAATTGACATTTCACAGTTTTCAGTATGGAAGAATAGAGTAGATGACTAATTTTTTTAATGTCCGTTTGGTAGATTATTTAAAAACATTACACACGTATTTTTATTAATTTTACGGAAACGAATAGTTTTGAAATGTCGCGTGACGTTCTATGTACATTTTATACGTAGAAATGACGTTTCAGCCCCCACTCCTAAACTTTGATTCGTTATATCTAAGTATCATTTTATTATACAACAAAATAAAAGAATACGAGTCCAATATTTTTTCATTACCTAACTTACGGACTAATTACATTTTTAATTTTCATACCCTGTCATCATCCCTATTGTCAAATGTTCAAACTCAGTAAAGATTTATTCGGCGTTGCAAAAATCGGCCCTAAGGGTTTTTAACATTTTTATGATTAGATTAGAATATCATTTTAAGGGGAAGGTAAATTAGATAAGGCTGGCAACGCACTAGTAATTCCTCTAGTGTTGTCCGTGTCCACGGGCGGCACTGATTGCTTACCATCAGGTGATCCGTATGCTCGATTACCGGCTTATGCGATAAAACAGTGACTTACATTAAAGAGCGACTGTCAAGCAAGAAATCTCGGATTAAAGTGATCAAAAAAGTATTATTATGTTTCAAAAATGATGGTAAATGTCACCTAGCTTAAGGGTTCCTTTAAATTTTGTCGCAGTCGTGTAAATAACTAATGGGTTACGGGATTTGTTATGGGATAACCCGGTAAACGAGCAGACGGATCACCTGATGGTAAGCTATCGGCGTCGCCCATGGACACCTGGAACACCAAATTAAAAGTGTGTTACAAAGTGTAAAAAATTAGTGTATTAAAAGTGGGTTACAAGCCTTTTGGGGACTAGGAATTTGAGAATTATTGGGTATTCATAGATTGGGGAGAATATGGGAATGGGTAACGGGTATCATAATAACATAATATTTACACACATTTTACCGTTTTTTTTTCATGTTAACATTGAAATACTGAAATTAATTGTATTTTCAGTACATTGTCAACGAAGGTAATTTTTTTATAGATATTTTTTTCATTTTTCGTGTGTGTTTGTGTAGTAGTTGTATATTTGCATGCGAGTTTTTGTGTGTGTGTGTTTTATGTAGTTGTGTGTGCACTGCTTTGTATGTGTGTGTGTGTTGTGTAGTTTGTTTTTTGCGACTAACTTAAGTTGTCTTTTAAGTACACTTTTTAAATTAGTGATTATTTTTGAAAGAAACAGTTTTCACGTCATTTTAATCCATGTCAATAAAATATCATTAGTATGAAAAAAGATCTTAAAATAAATGTAAAATTCAGATCGTATCGTAACAAAAATCAATATCTTAATAGTCTTCAAAACGAGTTTTGCCATAAGAATGTCCACAATGCTATATGGATGACGAATAAATTTTCATTTAAATAAAATACACAGAATATGTCATGCCCATTATTACTTCTATCGCAATAAAAATAACCTTTTTAAAACAAAAACATGTAATAATACTTTACCCACCTTCCAGCTCGTGAGCACGCCGAGCGCTACTCCCAGTCCGTCGCGCTGAATGTTCCCCGCCACGAGTCGCGCACGATATAGCTTCGGCTAGATTGGAATATCAACAGTTACAGGTATGTTTAACATCCTTACAACATAAAAATTTCAACCAAAAGTTGTCTGGAAGAAATCGCCGCATGTGATAAGACCGCCCATTGTACTTAAATTACTATTGCAATGTTTAATTTTGTTTTCTGCGTGTGCAATAAAGTATAAATAAACAAATACATGCTTGTGCGACTGCAAGCCCCTTAAGGAACCAGTAGAATAACAGCTCAAGGCCCTGCCTTGCACATGCTGAACTGGTCCTATTTCACCGCAGACTTGAACTAACTATAATCTGTACATGTCACCGGTTTTTAGCGTGTGAAATAAAGTTTTTTTCTTTCTTTTATACATGAAACACACATGCAACATCCATGAAACATTTTATGCATCATCCACAAATCTTTAATAATTAGATACTACATCACACTCGCTCACGTCGCATTAGAAAAAGAAAGATAAATAGTTTATTTACATCACTCTATCTTCCATGACTAATCCATGCTCGTGTATTTGAAATGTCATCACCTACGCAACATCACAACATCCATATACAAAGAAAATACCCTTCCTATAAATGTAAACCCAAATAAGACATTTAATAAACATCTATGTCACATATAATATCCATGAAACATCAATAGAACATCCACATAACATAAATCACTACAAAATGACAATAAATGACTTTAAACTCTTATTATTATAGCGAGGCCTAGAGCGACGTAGTGGAGGCCCGGGCGCTTCGCCCCCTCATGCGGATGTCAGACTACATACACCTGGGACGTCGATGCCTGGTGAGTGTCAAACCTTACTAATATTTTTAAAACTGATAACACATAATCATTAATTTTCGGGCATTTAATATATTTTTTAAATTGTCAGATAAATGTGAATGATTTAATGAAATGAAAGTGAGATTATTTTTTGATATTCTTTTGTATTGAAAAGTCGAAATTATTGGATTTTGACTGAGGAAAACTGCCTAGTGTGAAGGATGTGTTTCACGCCATGCCTAATTAACTGACTGCTACTAGGTACTACTAACGCATGGATCTGAATAAACATTGGCCTAGTATATGCATAACTTATAACTTAACTTATGGATGTTGATTTTTGTGTTTAAGTTGTTGACTGAAAGGTTCATGGACGAGGTATGGATGGACTATGCATACTATATGAATCTTACTTCTTACTTTAAATGCGAAATTTTATAAGTTGTTTGTATGTATGTTTGTTACTCAGTCACGGCAAAACGGTTGAACCGATCAGGATGAAATTAGAAACAGGGGTAGGTTATGGTCTGGAATAACATATACATATAGGCAACTTTTAGACTTTTATATAGACGGTCGAAGCCGCGGGCAGAAGCTAGTGATATGTACATGCAACATGAATGAAATCTAGACGTTGCATAAATAATTTCTTAATAGGGATGATGACAGGGTGTAAAAATTAAAATTTATTTAGTCCGTCAGTTAGGTAATGAAAAAACGGAAAAAACATTAGACGCGTATTTTTTATTTTGTCGTATAATAAAACAATACTTAGATAAAACGAATCAAAGTTTAGGAGTGGGGGCTAAAACGTTATTTCTACGTATAAAATGTACATAGAAGTGACGTCACCGACATTTCAAATCAATATATCGTCGAAAGTATAATGTTTACTACGAAAGTGTTTCACTCTATATCAGCTTGTTTGGTGAAATAAAACTTTATAATACGTCTTTACTCAACGGATATTTATTGCACACAACTTTCTTTATAATTTATTCTAGATGAGTGGACTGTATGAACATAATTTGAATGTGTGTGAAGTATGATTATGTGCGTGAAAAATGTTGCCAACCTAATGAACTTAATCTATTTAGACAGTATACGTTTCTGTAAGAAAATAAAAAATACGTGTCTATTGATTTAAAATAATCTACCAGACGGACGTTGAAATAAAAATTAGGCATCTACCCTATTGTACCCAATGTTCCAGGCTCTCCTATCCACCAATGCGTGGGCACGGCGTCTCCCTTAGACCTGAACACAGTGTCGCCTGAGGCAGCGCGCGCCGTACTGATGGCCGTCAGGAACATTATGACAGACCCCGCCGCCATGGAATTACATACCACGCTCGTTCTAACACAGGTGAGAAATAGATCAAGTAGTCTGTCGTAGTCCACTGTTAGAATACCGCCTCTTCATTTAAGATTTGCTATCTCCTCGATTAGTCGCGGAGAACCTAACGGGTAACCGGGCTCCGGCTCGACGTGCAGGAGAAGGAATGGGGTGGTTTTTAGTCAGTAAGAGTCTGACACTCCCTTCCGCCTCACCCAGGCGGGAGCAGGCATTCGATGATTTTCCCCCCTTAAATAAAAAAAAATCTCCTCGATTAGCTTGGCTTAAAGAACCTAGTGGTCGTAGAATGCATTCGAGTCAGATTGGAGTTGTCATGCTCACTCAAAAGTCTCATTGGCGGTGGCACGTGCAATGGATCGCTCTATTCCCTACAATATGGTTGAGTTGGGCGGTGCTGGTGTACGTGTCATTTTCGTGAACGGGCGCTGTCAACCGAGACTGACTATATCATTTACTGTAATTAAGGTTTTTTTCGATGCCTTAGACTGGATTTTAGTGTTACATTGTTCTCACATAATTGAACCAACGAAACAATGTAACCAAGAATTGTATTGTAATCCTGATTGAAAAAGCTTCATTAGAGGACTGACCGATAGACTGTCATTTTTTGTTGGTAAATCCATAATAACATACTCTCACTTCGAATTTTGGGATCTACAAATTTGTGTAACATTGAAAATCAAAATGTGCTCTATATTACTTTATTTAAAAAAAACTTTCAGAAAGGGAGCAATTACGACGCAACCTCATAACACAGCCTTTATTATGCATTTTTCACTACATGTGATCGAACAGCGGTTCTACGGAGAATATCATCATCAATAGTTTCAATAACAGTTACTCAGATCCAAGTATCAAACCACACTTCATATGAATTTACTTAAATTAATTTCTTCTCCAACAGGACCTAGCGATGAAAATCGGCATAAACCTCCACGCGCTCTACTCCCCACACGTGAACATATCGCAAGAGATCCTCAAATCCATCCACTCATACAACAACTTCGCTCTTCTGTCCGGGCATACATCACCCGCCAGCCCAGGGTCACCACTCCACCAGATAACTGAAGGTCTAAGCTATCTACATACTGGATCTATAACGAGAGGGACTCCTCAGGCTTCAGCGACTCCTTTGGACCTCAGAAGTAATGTGGATATGGATACAGGCCAGTACCAGCAACTCCATCCTCTAGTCCACTCCCAACTGCACATGGTGACCATAGATCTCTGAACAACTCCCCAATCTCAAACCCTGGATCTCCACTCGACATGATCCAGGAAGAAATTGGAAACGGAAGCCACTTAGACAAGGTTTTTCAAGAGAACATGAGGTATGTACCCAGTTTACTCCAACACATCCTCAGATCAGTTAACAGATTGCTTAGGGTCTGAAATTACTCTGGTAGCGTCGTCTTCTGAAGATAGCATGGATAGCTTGGAAATACGAAGTACGCGTTACCCCAGTTCGTGATCTCTGAGCCTTCGGATTTGGATGATAGGCCGTCAATAACCAAAGGTATTGGTAGGAAGGTCAGCCAGGAAACAGAGCCGGTTGAACCAAAAGAAGAGCCAATAATAGATAAAGACGCCGAAATGCAGTCACCAAAGGAAAGTGTCGATGAAACGGCAAAATTTTTGAGCGAAGAAATGAAATATCCGCGCCGAGGGAGCGATAAATCTTTAGGTTTTAGCGACGATTCTCTAAGCAACGATTCAGCTAATGTATCACCGAATTGCGAACAAAATATACAGTCCATCTACTCAAATATTGTCTCTATAAGTTCCGGATTTAGCGAGAATCGAGGCAGCTTCTCGGAACATCGCGAGTCATTCTCTTTTTCTGATCGGGGGTCTTTCTCTGAAAGGGGGGACTTTGGGCGGTCCTCATTCTCTGAGCGAAGCGATTTCGGTAGAGGCAGCTTTTCCGAAAAAGGGGAAACTCCGAGATCGTCATTCTCTGCACAGGGGACTTTGGGGGAGGTTAAAGAATATTATGAAGATGTGTATATGTCTAGAGATAATAGTAGGCAGTGCTTAGAGAAGTGTGATGAGGAGGGCACGCCACCTAGCGAAGAGATAGAGAAACTACAGAGGTCGACAATGGATTTGCGACTAACAGAAATTTGTAGGCCAGAGGAGAAAATTCCAATACTTCTAAGTCCCCAAAAGGTGTCGTGTGTACAAGAATATTATGAGGTGACTTTATCGACAGTCTGTTCCAAACTCGATTCTCAAAGAATAGTCGAGTTACTAAAAGAAGCGATAAACACCAGGGTTCCACCACAGAGTATATTTGTTGAAACCGACCAAAAAGATGGCGATGGAACCCTGACAGGGTATCTCAATTTAGAATACTCTGGCGGCATCCAAATTGAGCTTGTTTTGTGCGAAAACAAAGCCATGGAGAAGAAAGGTTTGAAAATGCGACGGATTTCCGGCGACCAGAGAGAATATGGGAAACTATGCGAACAGTTAATCACCAGCCTGACTGTCTAAACCTAATATTGTTTAAAAAAAGAAAGTAAAACTAACTTCATCTGTCAAAATGACTTCACGTCTATTTCCCCGTACGCGACACCTGTCAAAGTGACGTGCGTGACGTTACGTCATTATGACAGCTGTCATTGAAGTTTTATTTTTTTTCGGTTGTTGTTATTTTTTATTTGTCTGTTGTTTTTGTAACGGATTCGTACCGTTTACATACCTTATGCATTTATTATTAATATTTGCTATGAAAATTTCATTCCTGTCACGTGTTTTGACGTTTGTGTGCATATCAGTATAATGAGAAATTTATATAGAAAAGAAAAAAATAAATGTGAATATATTTCTTCGCTCGTCCAAGGGATTAAAAGTAGTTTTCTATACTCTATACTTATTTATTTCTTCTTTAAATATCTCTGCTACTAAACTACATTTTTAAATTCATAAATAAATATTTTCTTGTAAAAAACTAATGTAGATAGTCTATAATTCGAATATTATAATAAATTCATACTTGGAGCGAGCGAAGCAAGGTGAAAAAGTGATACTTGTGCAATATTAGTTATGAAAAAATATAATGTACAGTAGCAAAAAAGTGATTATTGTAAAAAAAAATATTTGTCAAAAATTGTTACTTGAACTGCGATTTTAGCCTCTATTACCTTGTCGGTAAGGCTAAATCTGTTTGCACGATGTTGACTGTTATATAACCTAAGACACTGCTAAATACGTATTTCCAAAATTTTTACCATATTTTTGGTATAAAACTAATACTTTTCCAATTTTCTGGAATGTAACATTCCATATTTAATCCGTTTTCTTTAATAAAGCGACATTTATTATCTCGTCCACTATTTTAAAAACTGTCATGGCTGACCTGTCAAATGAAACGTCAAAATTGACAGCTCATCGGACGCCATCTTTGAATTTGAATCGGTTCATTTTTTCGTAAAATAATTCGTGATTAGTTGACTGAATATTAAAAACTGTTATTAAATATCGGAATTGTAATTTTATATTGACCAAAGCTGCAAATTTTTTGCACTCGAACAAACTATTCTTTTTTAAATCAGGACTTTTCAAATGAAATAATATTTTGAACCAAGCTTTACGCATAATAGAACTATTGTACATACGGTATATATAATAAAGTCGATTAATATATTAAAACTTGCTCCTACTTGTATAAATTCCGCAGAGAACCTAACGGGTTACCGGGGATCCGGCTCGAAGTGCAGGAGTAGAAACGGGGTGGTTTTTAGTCAGTAAGAGTCTGACACTCTCTGAGCAGTCATTCGATGATTTTCCCCCCTTAAAAAAAGCCAGTAGGCTGCGCGACCTCGCCACGCACGCTGCTCATGAGGAAGAACTCCTCTGTGGTTCGAAACTAGTACAGCTTTTCTCATTATATTCACGTGAGTAACCCGCGATTTTTAGTTAATCTGCAAGACATTTTGCATTCAGATCGGTCGTTAATTTCATTCGTAATATATTTGACGAAGTGACTCGTTGGAGCCTACTGTATTTTTGCACACCAAATTGCGCTAATGAGAGCCTCTCGGTACTCATCCAATAAGGAATTAGCTAGTCTCACGCCATTGGACGATCAATATTTGACAGCTACTGTGATTAGGCATAAAACCCCGTTCTACATTATTGCCTTGGTGAGCAGAAATCTTTAGCCCCATTATAGTTCACGTGACTTTCACCGCGTCGTGTGTCGCGCAATGCTCATGAATATGAGTTCTTAGCATGGCTTAAAACTAGTCCAGTTCCTTCGTCAAACAGTTACGTGAGTAACCGCCGTACTCAGTCATTTACGTCCAGTTTCTATAACCTATCTATCTGTAGATTTGCTTACTAGTGATAGAATTTTGACTTAAGCTCCATACAAAAAGTGTCAAAAGTCTATCTCTAGTAAGCAAATCTACAGATAGATAGGTTATTGAAACTGGACGTTAATCGATACCTAACCCAGTTCTTAGCAATTGTAAGTGTAGGAGAGCCTTGCTTCGGCACGAATGGGCCGGCTTGACTAGAGCGATACCACGGCCGAGCAGAAAACCGACGTGAAGTAACGCTTGTGTTGTGTTTCGTCGTGTGAGTGAGGTTACCGGAGGCCCAATTACCCTTCCTTCCCCAATCTCCCCGATCTCTGACTCCCCCAACCATCCTAATTACCAAAACGCCAGTAACACACTTGTAACGCCTCTGGTGTTCCATGTGTCCATGGGTGACGCTGATTGCTTACCATCAGGTGATCCGTCTGCTCGTTTACCGGCTTATCCAATTGTCGGAATAAAATCGTTACTAAGGAATGGTTTAAGTAATCATTCAATGACTGAATGCGACAGCCGTAAATCATAATCAATTTATTATCTCCCCAATACTGGAAGGCTCCTCAAATTTAAGTCGCGCTTAAGTATAGTTCTGTCTCTACAAATTCTTTGTAAAATGACAGAGATGGCACGATATTTAAGTACTACTTACAATTGGGATGATGACAGGGTATGAAAGTCAAAAATCTAATTAGTCCGTCAGTTAGGTAATGAAAAAATATTAGACACGTATTTTTTATTTTAATGTATAATAAAACAATACTTGGATTAAACGAATCAATGTCTAGGAGTGGGGGCTAAAACGTCATTTCTACGTATAAAATGTACATAGAAGTGACGTCACGCAACATTTCAAATCAATATATCGTCGAAAGTATGCGTTACTGTAAGAAAATAAAAAATACGTGTCTAATGATTTAAAATAATCTACCAGACGGACATTAAAATAAAAATTAGACATTTACCCTATTGTGTAGCCTTTCAGTATTCGGGCGTATATCTCACGATAGATTTAAAATACCGTGTTTTAAAATAAACAATTTTAATTTAAATTTAAAAACGACTTTGCACATATTTGTATATTACGTACGTATAAATAATAAACGATTATTTATTTAAATATTAAAATAAAGAACTATTCAGTAACCTCTTTCTTTCCTAGATATAAAAATTCCATTTTGAAAATATAGTAGTGGATATTTGGATTGGAAAGTATAGCTTGCCGCGGCTTGGAAAATGATGGGTGGGCAGACAAAATGTGATGAAGTTTAGATATATATGTGAAGTTATATTTTCCAATCCAATATATCCTTTTTAAGGATTTGTAAATAGTATATATTATATAGAAATAAGTTAGTATATAAATATTAAATATATAACTTTTTTGTTTTGTGATTTTATAGGTTGTTGAAAGAGTGGCTTAGTAATGACTGTACATGTCGCAGGTTCGATTCGAATAATATTATGTGTGTAAGGTTTAAGCACCAATCGGTAATATGTATGGGGGATTTATGAAACAAAAAAATTTGATATATTTTCGAAAAATAAGAAATAATGTCTATTTAATCGTGCGACTGATGATTTTTCTCAAATATTCCAAAGTTAGTCTTGCTAACGGATTTTGTCGATTTTGAAAAATCATCCGTGATACGATTGTAGACGTTATTTCTTTAGCCGTAAGTGTCATATTGCCATAAGTAATAAAAAGTTAGTACTACGTTGAAAAACTTGTAAATATTATTTTAATAAAATTCCAATTCCATAATTAATTTGTATTGTTTTCATTTGTCCCGATTACAGTTCAAAACATAACATAACATAACATCACGCCTTTTATCCCCGAAGGGGTAGGCAGAGGTGTACATTATGCCACTGTACAATATAACACCCACTTTTCACTATTTATGTTATGAGTCCCATGTAATAGGGAGCCTAATGCCATTTACCGGGCACAATTCCAGTCTCCGTGCTACTACTGAGAATTTATAAAAACCCTGTAGTACTTCGCCCGACCCGGGAATCGAACCCGAGACCCCTTGATCGGCAGTCGCACTTGCAACCACTCGGCCAACGAGGCAGTCTTATTACAGTTCATTAAAATACAAATAAATGTATGACACACGCGGGAACCGCTTCGCATCAAGCTTCCTTGTGCGTACTGCTAAGGAGTGGAATTCTTTGCCAGAGTCAGTGTTTCCTGAAAGGTACACCTGCGTGTCTTCAAGGCCCGAGTGAATAGGTTGCTTATGGGACGACGTGCTCCATCGTAGACTGCATCATCGCTTACCACCAGGCGAGATAGTGGGCAAACGTCGGCCCATCAAATATTAAAAAAATTACATCAGTGGTACTCGATATACAGCCATCGAGACTGAGGCACTTGAGAACTAACACCGGATGATTTGAACTTGAAAGTGTACTTTTTATGGTATAAGCCGGTAAACGAGCAGACGGATCACCTGATGGTAAGCATTCGGCGTCACCCATGGACACATAAAACACCAGAGGCGTTACCAGCATTTTGGGAATTGGGAATTTGAGGATTATGAGAGATTCAGATTAGAGAGGGGGGTAATTGGGCCTCCGGTAACCTCACTCACACGACGAAACACAACGCAAGCGTTGCTTCACTATGGGTTTCTGTTTGGCCGTGGTATCACTCCGGTCGAAGCATGGCTCTTCCACACTTAAAACTGTTGATGGTCACGCTGCTGGTACTGAGGTACCAGCAGCGTGACCATCAACAGTCCATAATCACTGTGTACACTGCCTCTAAAAGCCTGCTCGCCGTAAGTTGAGAGTAGTAGTTCATTCTCTTTAGTCGGGATTACGACACCAGCGGGAAGAGTAGGGGTGGTGACAAATGGATTATACACCGGAGACACTATACGGTCACGAAAAGAAAAAAGAAAACTTATTATGTGAAAGTATACGCCGTGAAATCTATTTCGTTTTCGTCCCGAAGTAAAATGGTTCTGTCTCGGTAATACAATAGTTTTACAAACAAATAGAATGTTTGAAACAAAAAGTAACTGGTGAACCATTGCAGAAAGCGAACTTCGAAAGCGCATACGAACTCATAGTACATTATCAAAACTTCACGCCATGGGATTCTCGGGTATTTCTCGTCGGGTGGCACGTGCGAAGCGAATAGTGCCTACTTTACGTCTAGTGTTTCATGTGCGTATTTTCATTCTTTATTTTTTATTTTTATTTTATACATCGAAAGTACTCCTTATGGCGAGTTGTTTTGCTGCGGGACGAGAACGAAATAAACACGGTGTATCAAAATTAACAAACATGACATCATACGAGTATCATTAAATTCCCGAAAAGGTAGACAGAGGTGCACATATACAATGTAACACCCACTTTTCACTATTTATGTTATGAGTCCCATGTAATAAGGGGTGAGTATTAACGAATTAGAAAATGGATTAGCAAAAAAGAGTTTGGAGTAACTGAGGTCGCTAGTATCGTACATACTTATGACAGCCTGGTTCGGCGTTGGCGACCTCCTCAGCGATGGCGACCTCTCGCGGCCGGGCCTAGTGCAGGTCATGATGCGGAGCGAGGGGGACTGAGATGCCGTCTCCTCCTTTTGCAAAGTTATGCTGGCTAAGGAGGAGGCGGGACGCGTCCTCGCAACCCAGCCATCGCGAAGGACACACCGGGCGTCGGGGATCGCGGGACGATCTCCGGCCACCGTAAGCGCGGGCCTGCGGACGGAGAGCATGGGTAGCTCGCCGCCCGACCAGAAACAGACCCGAGCGTACGGCGCGTCGCGTTCAGCGCGCGCCTCAAAGAGCCATCAGACCACCACGGTGATTGTGACAAGAGTAGATGGTCTGGAATCATAGGCTACGTTTTATCGAAGATGGTAGGTATTAAATATTTTAATGTATTAAAGAGTCGAAACGATTTCTTTTTGAATAACTAAACATCTTCATTGTACAGTCTGGTAGGATATGACGTCACAATACAGCTACTTTCTTCATCCCAAATACGGAAATGGGACAAACACGTTTTATGTTCGTTATTTAAAATAGGGATATCCTTTTTATTGTGCAGAGCAGAGGAACCGGAAGTGAACGACGCCGGAGGATATTGTACGATGTTTTGCATGCACTTCCTGTCAAGTGAACGACTCTTTAATTTTAGTATTGTTGTCTGTTAATTGGTTTTGAATTTTTAAATAATTACTTATGGAGATTTTTATTCGTTGTTATTACCTTTATTGACAGCCTCGTTGGTCGTGTAGTTGCTAACACGACTGCAAATTAATGACTATTGATTTGCGGGTCGGATACTTATTCTTTTATTTTCGCTACTTTCGGACGATTTCTTAGGAGTACCTAACCTGTAAATTCTACCAGTATAATATGACAATAGACTCGCCCCCAATTACATGGGACTTACAATAACAGACGAACAGTGGGTTACATTGTATAATTATATAACATAATATGTCAATACATTGTATTTACTGCATAACAAAAATTACTGGTGAACCATTGCAAACAGCAAACTTCGAAAGCGCATACGGACTCATAGTACATTATCAAAACATCACGCCATGTGATTCTCGAAGAGGTATTTCTCGTCGGGTGGCACGTGCGATGCGAATAGTGCCTACTTTACGTCTAGTGTTTCATGTGGACAAAGAAAATGTTATTGAAACCAAATAAATGACTGCTGCCTCGTTGGCCGACTGGTCGCAAGTACGACTGCCGGGCAAGGGGTCTCGGGTTCGATTCCCTGGTCGGGCAAAGTATTACTGGGTTTTTCAAAAATCTCAGTAGTAGCACGGCGTCTGGAAATGTGCCTGGTATATGGTAATAGGCTCACCCCCTATTACATGGGACTCATAACAAGAAAAGTGGGTGTTACTTCTGTGTGCACCTGAAGGGGTAGCCTTCGGGGATAAAAGGCGTGCTAAATTATTATGTTTTCGGCTTACTCACGTAATAATTTGACGAGCAACTCGACTAGTTTCAAGCCATGCTAGAGGCTCATATTCATGAGCAGCATTTCGCGACCCGCGACGCGGCGACTGTCGCGCTGCTACTCTTACTTACTCTGCTTACGTGAGTAAGCCGAAAACATAATAATTTATTTAGTATGTCTCACAAAATGCCTGATGTTATGTTATTACATTGTATATGTGCACTTCTGTCTATCCCTTCATAGATTAAAAAGCATGTACACAAGAGATAATATAACCAACAATGGCCAGGTAAAACCGCCTCAACACTCGATAAAAGCGATAACAAAATAAACATAAAAATTATCGCTTCCTTCATAGATTTATAATGTTTAATACATCATACCACAATACAGGAAAACGCCTTCCGCTCATTTCTGATTATAATCAAATAAAAATCCAACGGCAAGTACCAACCTATAAAGGAAAAACTCGTCAAAAATTCAACATATTTTTTTTCTTTCTAAGAAATTGTTTATCTGTACGTATTATTGTGAGAGTATGTCTGTCTGTTTGTTTGATTGGAAACTTTGGACTCGATTCAGAATACGTAAAGAATTTATAATGTCGCGATGAACTGGAGGTAAGAAGGCCGCTTCTCATGCATGAGAGTCTGGGCTCGATCGAAACCTACCAACGGCAAGTACCAATGTGACTTTTTCCGAGTTATATGTACTTTCTAAGATTATCTAGACACCACTGGCAAACGGTGAAGGAAAACATCGTAAGGAAACCTGGACTTATGATTTTTAATTAATTATAAGGTTGAAATTGCATTGAGCAAGCGTGGTGGTTAATGTTCAAACCTTCTCCGTGTGAGAACAGGCCTTAGGTCAGCAATTATAGGCTGGACACTTAGAGGCTGTTGATGATCGTGATGAAAGAATTTATCTTTAGTAAAAGTCATAATTTATAACAGATACTAGCTAATACCTGCCCTGTTTTTCGCCTGTTGATCATGATGATTAATAGCCTAGTAAACCCTTCGATAAATAGACTATCCAAAGCAAAAAGACTTCAATTCGGACCAGCGGTCTTTGAAAACCACAGTAATGTTAAAAACAGAAATATTGTATCTATGGTACTGTGGCGTCACACATGTCAAATGACAGCTCACGCACGTTGATGAAAACAAATCAACGGATTACGTCACTAAATCCTACATCGCACAGTGTACAAGCGAATTAACACGGATAGAAAATCCCAACGATCCCAAATAAAAAAATTAAATTGTGGTATGTACTTTTGATGAGAGTGTAAGAATTAACACAGAAAAGTGTTACAATCCACAGCTAGACTATGACACCCCTGTACACAAGAGGATTCACTATAATCCACGCATGCCAGCTTAGAGATCGTAGTATAAAAGGTTCAGGTTTATCAGAGAGCGCTGCTGCCCGGTCTCTGTCTAATGTAGTCCCTTAGTCGTCTCTTATGATTACGACATCCGCTATGAAGAAAAGTGGCGGTGAGAAATGTATTGCATTCTCTAGTTTCACACTGTGATAAACTTAAACTGATATAGTTATATGGAGTCGCGGAGAAAATAAAAGGTTGCCGGGGCTCCGACTAACACCGAGGAACGGGGTGGTTTTTGGTCAGTAAGAGTCTGTCACTCCCTCCCGCCTCACCCAGGCGGGAGCAGTCATTCGATGATTTCCCCCCCCCCCCCTTAAAAAAAAGTCAGTAAGAGTCTGACACACCCTCCCGCCTCAGCCGAGAGAAGCCATTCGATGAATCTGCCCCTTAAAAAAACTGATATAGTTATATGGAGAGTAATTTTGGTTTGATGAGCAAATTGTAAAATTAGTTGCGAGTATGTCCACGGGCCAAAGCCTGTCTTAAAGTATATATGTAAACATAAATAAGTAAATACCAACTTCACAAATCTTAATCTGAATTCCAATGAATTAATCATGAGTCATCACATCGGATCATGACCTAAATATTGATAAACTAATAAATATTTTGAAAGGAAATGGCGAAAGGAAACTTTGGACTTTGGAACTATTGATAATTATAATGCCAAAGACCTTTAGGTAGTACGTTATCATTCTGGTAATCCCCGAAGTTCACCGATCACACATCAACAGCCTATAAGTGGCCACTGCTGACAAAAAGCCTCTTCTCGCACGGAGAAAGTATGAGCATTAACCACCACACTTGCTCAATGCGGGTTGGCGATTTCAAACTCATAATTAGAAACTATTAGCTCAGGTTTCCTCACGACCTTTATCTGTGGAGACTTAATCAGTAGTGTCAGTCTCAATAGTGATATTATGTTATAGGCGTTAAATGAGGAAACTAAACCGTTCAGCACTGCCCCTGGACATCCGCAAAGCCAGAGAAGTTTCAAGTGTGTTTCTAGCCTTTGGAAGGAAGGGATAACTACTTAACACTGGCTTCAGTTGTCGCACCAGTGTCCTGCTCGGTCGTGGTATCATCACTCCGGTCGAGCCGACTCAGCAGTGCCGAAGCATTGTTCTCACATCTATGTAGGTAAGTACTTTCATTGTTTTTCTTTCTTTCTACTTTCTATTGATCTTTTTCCCCTTAGTTTTTTAGTGGGCGCTGAGTCTTATTTTCTTAGAGGATAACCCTTAAACGAGTCGACAGATCATCTGATGGTAAGCAATCGGCGTCGCCCATGGACACTTGAAACACCAGAGGCGCTACAAGTGCGTTACCAGATTTTTGGGGATTAGGAATTTCAAGATTGTTTCGCAAATTCGTGCATTGGGGATATTGGGGAGGGGGGTAATTGGGCCTATTGCGTCTTACCTAGATTTGGCTGAAATATCAGCATACTATGTAGAGTGACTGTCATCTGACTGCCTCAATGCTAGCAAATGCGAATTCCAAGCAAGGTGCATCGGATTTGATATACATATCGTGTTTGTCATGAAATTATATCTTTATTATATCTTTCCATGAAAAAATTGATCAGAAAAATAGCAACCCTAACGATGTCAGAGTGGGCCATATTAGTGCAATATAATTGTGGGAATAATCTAAGTGTGGGGGAACCATGCTTCGGCATGAATGGGCCGGCTCGACCGGAGTGATACCACTGCCTCATAGAAAACCGACGTGAAGCAACGCTTGCGTTGTGTTTCGTCGTGTGAGTGAGGTTACCGGAGGTCCAATTATCCTCCCCTTCCCCAATCTCCCCAATCCCTGAATCCCCAACGATCCTCAAACTCCTAATCCCCAAAAGGCCGGTAACGCACTTGTAACGCCTCTAGTGTTCCAGTTGTCCATGGGCGACGCCGATTGCTTACCATCAGGTGATCCGTCTGCTCGTTTACCGGCTTATGGCATAAAAAAAAACTATCTTCAGGAAAGTTGCGAATTAATTCCTATACAAAGCGGCGGAAGCTAGTTACTTAAAATCATCGCCGGGAAACATAGAATTCATTGACTCGAATCTCGAATCGGTGATCGACCTCAAACACACATCCTCTATACTTAAAAGACAGGAGACAGACACAAATTGTTATAAAAACTGAATAATTACTGACTAATCATTTCCTTATATCAAAATAAACCTTACGCCATCAAAAATAGGGTAGAAAATATCAATAGCTTAAGGGTAATTTAGAAGACTACAGATAAAAAATGGTTTGTTACCATAATGGCGGCCACGTGTAGGATGCACGCCACACGCCTATACCTCCTGTGTTAAAAAAAATAAAGGATGTGCAGGGGTGCATAGCCCTTTGTTGGGAGGTGTAATTTGAATATGTTAACCATGGAATGGTTTAATTTTCCGGTATAGATTGAATTATTTAATTGTATATATAATTATGTTGCTTGTAGATAAATAAAATGGGACTTTTTATTTATTCAGTGACGATAACTATTTTTAATATTCAAGTTCACAACGTCTTAAAATATTCAAATAGTTTCTATCAGACTTGGAGATTAAACGTCTATTCATCTTAATAGCAGTCACTCACGTTTACATTCACGAGTCTTCCTTGTGACACTATTTCATTGGATAATGAATAAGAGAATTTAATTAAACTTAAATCCTTAATAATCTTCAACAGCCTATAACAATCCACTACTGTGTTTTATGTTTATATAATAACTTTCGTGAGACATACTAAATTAACTAAAAATCGCGGGTTACTCACGTGAATATACTGAGAAAAGCTCTACTAGTTTCGAACCACAGTAGGGTTTCCTCATGCGCAGCGTCCGCGGTCGCGGCGATGTCGTGCAGCCTACTAACTACAACTAGAGCTTTTCTCAGTATTTGTACGTGAGTAACCCGCGGCCTTTAGGTAACCCACTGCTGGATTATGAACTTCTACATAAGAGAGCTTGCTCTGATCTCCATGTTTTGGATTGCAATTTGCAGTATGCCTAAAAGTGGTTCGTGTTTATCAGGGAGCAGTGCTGCCTGGTATCTTTTATAATTATGCGTAGTTCCTACTCCTACTAAAATGAACCTATATTATTCTGCTGTTACCATGCGGCACAACTATCGATAAATATTGTTCTATCCCTGAAAAAAAAAACTTCTTTCCTGGGCCTTTAGCCAAACGCCACTTTAGCGCTTGTCTACAGAGAGAGTAGAAATCAAAATGTATGGGAATGACACTGACAAGTGTCATAATTTAAGTCAATCCCATATAATTTGGCTTTCTATTCTACATGTAGACAAGCGCTAAATGGCATTTGGCTACAGCTATTGCACTTACACAGTTCACTATGCCTAATAGTTACAGCTGTATGTTGTATGCCAGTCAGTTACTCAGTCACCAATTACTATGATGAGAATTTATGAATCAATCAATCTAACAATACCTTGACCAACTATCTTATTAAACATGGCGCTTAATTATCGTGTTTATATAAACATTTGATTATTGAAACAATAAATCGTTGTTTTTATTTATACTACCAAGAATGTCCAAATAAATAACATTGGTTTTTCAATCATAGATTTTTATTTATTTCTGGATTTTTCCTATATGACATGGGGTACAAATCTCTTAATACCAGACCCATAAAACAATTTGTGCATTAACTCGTCGAGTACCGGTTTTATAGACACAATTAAAGAACAATAGGTCGCGGTCACCGGTGACCGCTTGGTGTTTGACAGTTTAAAGTAAGGTTTGTTCAAGTCAGGAATAGAATCCACTCCAACAATTATGTAGGATGAGTTAACTCTCATAGTTAGAAACATTAAAAGGAAAAATGTTGAACATCCCGCCATTTTTTGCAACGACCGACAACCTGTCAAACTTTGACAGCTAATCCAAACGGATGCGTGCAATTTCTCATTTATCACGCCGAAAATAAGCTGTTGTGTCCCCAATTCCGGCTTTACGCAAGATTAGTGACGAAAATAAGATCCTATTTAATACTTATTGTCGGCAGAAAGATTTGAAAAGATTTTTTTTCTCGATCTGTCATTCTACACTTCCCGCGATTTCCGTTATGACGTTTTGAGTTTTTTTTTGGACGTGTGTCGGCGATGATAACGCTTATTATGCCTTGTTTAGAACCGGAAGTGATTTTACGGTCATCTGGTATAAGTTTGAATTATATTGAATTAGTTTGTGTAAGTAGGTGTTCTGTATATTTTTAGGATAATATTTTTTTATGTTTTATTCAGATAACATACGTGATACATCTGTCGTGGGCCGAGTGGGGAGACAGAGGTATTATGTCAGTTATTGAAATGATAATGTTTCTAATTATGATAATCATAGATCTTACCATTGCTTTTACACTGGCCATCAGACTTAATATGTACTTAATATTTTATCCGAAACGGCAATAGAACCCAATACCTCATCTTCGGCAGCCGCACTACCGACCACACGATCAACGAGACAGGAAACCTACACATACCAAAAAAAAAAATTTAAAAAAAATAAATGTAGGTAGAAAAATATTTATATTATAACTTTCGTGAGACATACTAAATTGATTATCACGTTTTTCGGCTTACTCACGTAATTATTTGACGGGATATAGAAAAACAACATAACACAAAATCACGACATACATCCTTGACCAACATAACTTTTAACACATTAAAAAAAATCTGTCCAACCTACCTCAAACCGGAAGGAACTGCCAATCTACCAACATTACAAAAACAAAATCGCCTACAGCCACAGACTATAAAATTCACAAATCGTTCACTCACACGTGAGGTCCGAAAAACGTAATTTATCGAAAAAAAAAATACCGGTAATATTTGTTTACGGATCGCGTCCGGTTCCGGCTGGACAATTGCCTTGTTAAGTGAAGTTATATTGTCAAATAGTTTAAATAAAGTCAGTTGTGGTAGCCATTGTGACGACACGTATGATTTTTGGGAGATTTAGGGATCAGTAAGAGTAGGTACATTCTCTGTGTGATGACGGCAAAATGAAATATATTGTCGCAACGTTAATTCTTTCTTTAAGTCCGGAAAGACAGAACTACAATCTAACCTGTAGCTGTAGCCAAATGCCATTTAGCGCTTGTCTACATGTAGAATAGACATAATAATAATATCACACCTTTTATCCCCGAAGGAGTAGGCAGAGGTGCACACAGAAGTAACACCCACTTTTCACTATTTATGTTATGAGTCCCATGTAATAGGGGGTGAGCGTATTGCCATATACCGGGCACAATTCCAAACTCCGTGCTACTACTGAGTTTTTTTAAAAACCCAGTAATACTTTGCCCGACCCGGGAATCGAACCCGAGACCCCTTGCCCAGCAGTCACACTTGCGACCACTTGGCCAACGAGGCAGTCAATGTACTATGTAGAATAGAAAACCAAATTATATGGAATTGACGTAAATTTTGACACTTGTCAGTATCATCCCCATACATTTTGATTTCTACTCTCTCTGTAGACAAGCGCTAAAGTGGCGTTTGGCTAAAGGCACTGAATCAAAAAAAAAATCAAAATCAAATCAAAATCATTTATTCATTACATTTTGGGTAAATAATTATGATCACAGTATTAAGATAGTACCACCAAAATCTGCTCTCACAGGCGTATGAAATATTGTTAGCTTAAGTCACTGAATCTTTTATACTGCGATCTCCAACCCGCCTGCCTGCGGAGATTATGACAAACCCCTCTTATGTAGAGGAGGCTCATAGTGCAGCAGTGGACTGTCACAGGCTGTGAAAAAAAGGTTCAGGTTTATCAGAGAGCGCTGCTGCCCGGTCTCTGTCTAATGTGTAGTACCTTAGTCGGGTATACGATACCCGCGGGAAGAGTAGGGGTGGTGACAAATGTATTATAATCTACCGTCTCCACACGGAACCCGAGAGGTGGCTGACAGTGGTTGAATGAGAAGAGCTAAACACCGAGCTCAGTGGCGACCCATTTCAGAGACCTATGTACTGATTGTGCGTACTGCTAAGGAGTGGAATTCTTTGCCAGAGTCTGTGTTCCCTGAAGGGTATAACCTGAGTGTCTTCAAGGCCCGAGTGAATAGGTTGCTTATGGGACGACGTGCTCCATCGTAGGCCGCATCATCGTGCACCACCAGGCGAGATAGTGGGCAAACGTCGGCCCATCAATATAAAAAATATCCAGCAGTTGACTGACACGTGCTGATGATGATACGGAACCCATATTCAAAATGCAACTCGCATTTAACACAAAATAAATGTTTGCTTAGGATTGATATTCAATGAGCAGGAAGGAAGTTGCAGGTAAACCAGTTCAATACAAGACTGAGCTAAATATCAACATAGCTCTTATTCCGTCTACATAAGGTCTAATTTCGCACCTAAAGATGTAACAGACGAGTTGTTAGAGTTTCGAAAATATGACATTATAGTTCTAATGGCCATTGAAATAAGGTTTATTTTCCTGTACATATAAAAATGCGGCTACCGTTTGAAATATAGCAGTATTGTTTAAGATCACGTCTTTTATGCAACAAATGGTCGGTAAGACGTCTTTGTAGTAATGTAATATTATTATTGAATTTAAAAAGTCACGTATTATAGAAAAAAAAAATGACAAAAAAACATCTATTTGTTATTCTCGTTGGGAGAATGGTGGGTCGTTTGTAGCATTAGTCTTATCATATCAGTGTGTAGCATCGATTTCTAGGTTGGCTAAACTACCATTGAGTTGTAACCTAATATAACATAACATCACGCCTTTTATCCACGAACGGGTAGCCAGAAGTGAACAGTAAGGCACTTAAAGCCACTGAACAATGTAACCCACTTTTCACTATTTATGTTATGAGTCCCATGTAATAGGGTGAGCCTATTGCCATATTCCACATTTCAGACTACGCTACTACTGAGAATTTTACTTTTAAAAACTCAGTAAACTTTGCACGACCCAGGAATCGAACCCGAGACCCCTTGCGCGGCAGTCGCACTTGCGACCACTCGGCCAACGACAACAGTCATTTTTTTAGTTTCATAAAATTTATTGAATATTCCACTACATGAAACACTAGACGTAAAGTAGGCACTATTCACATCGCACGTGCCACCCGACGAGAAATACCTCGAGAATCACTTTGTACAGTGGCATTAAGTGCCGTAATGTATACCTCTGCCTACCCCTACGGAGATAAAAGACGTGATGTTATGTTAAAAAAATTACATTTTATTTTTTTTTACTTTATACATAGAAAGTACTCTTGACAAATCGTTTGGCAGCGAGAGGGAAACGAGATAGACTTCACGGTGTACGTGAACTCATCTAACTTCGTGACAAAGGCATTTGAGTAATAAAATACCAATAAATTATTAATTAATTTAATTCAGTCTCCGCATGAGTTTTAATCAGTTTTTTATGAGGAATATTAGCACAAATAATCAGATTTTTTTCTAGAAACCTAAGAGTTCTACCAAATTTACTAAACGGAATTATTAGGCGAGTCACAGAATTAGATGAGTTCACTATATTAAATAACTGTACACTTTCACTATAAGATCACTATGAAAAAAAAATCAAAGACACCCAGACACTAGGTCGCCACAATTACATAATAAAAGTCAAAACTATTATAAAAAGATACGTCCGCCCGTCTGTCCGGATACCGTGTCAAGAAACGAACGGATGTCCATAGGCCAAACAATATTTTAAAATACGTATACATATATCCTCCATTGCACCTTTTGTCATAATTATAAAGAAGTATAAAAACTCCTTTTTATAGTTTCCTCGGGGACGCTTCCTTCCTCGTTTTTGTTTCATTATTTTAGTCTATGTCAAGATAGATAAAAGGGTTTTTCGAAAATGGACGGCGTGACGAATTAATGTTTTACAAAAATTTATTATTCACCGATTTCAAAACAAAAGAGGTATCCTTACTATACTATATACTATACTAATATTATAAATCGGAAAGTGAGTTTGTTTGTTTGTTCCACTTTTACGCCATAACTACTAAACCGATTGCTTTGAATTTTTGCAGACGTAAAGTTAGAAGTCCGGATTAAATAATAGGGTTCTTTTTAACCCGGAAAAATTGATATTCCCGAGGAAAAACAAAAGTATTGGTATAGATGGCGCTGTGTGTATTGGTATATGTCACATAGGCTACTTTTTATTCTTTTGTGACGCGAGCGAAGTAAAAGCTAGTTGTATATACACCCGACATATTGGATGACTAAGCTCGTGTGTGCCACCTGTCTTTAAGAAAAACTATACACCTGGTGAGATTAACACATGCAGGATCAAATCGATGCCTTCTGTTTGGTACTGAGATCGTAAGTGCTGATGCCGAGTAACGGGTAACGGGTTTTTGGTTGGATCGGGATTAGGATTAAAGGGTTATTATTTTTTATTGGGATAAACCGGTAATCGATCATCTGATGGTAAGCTATCAGCGCCGCCCATGGACACTCGCAACACTATAGAAGTTACTAGTGCTTTACCGGCCTTTTGGAGATTAGGAATTTGAGGATTGTTGGGGATTCAGGGATTGAGGTGATTGCGAAGGGGGGGATAATTGGGCCTCCTATAACCTTACTCTAACGACGAAACACAATGCAAATGTTGTTTCACTATAGTTTTCTGCTCAGCTGTGGTATCCCTACGGGCGAGCCGGCCCAGAAGTGTCGAAGCATGGCTCTCCCACACTAAAAATTGTAGTAATGTTAGTAGTAGCATTTGGTAAGTCTGAAATGGTGACATCTTGACCAGTAAAACTTACTCAATCATGTCAAAATGGCTGAAGGGATTAGAATGAAATTTGGTACAAGGGTACATTATGGTGTGGAATAACACATAGGCTACCTACTTTTAATCCCACGGCAACGCGGGCGATGCCGGTAGAAGATAGTTAGTAATCTATAATATGTACTTACCTACGTAAGCTGACCATTAGAAGTTTGGACTTGTTTCCTGTATATGACAATAGGCTCACCATTTTATCTAGTAAATTCACCGAAGGAAGTAAAAACTGTCGTTATTATCTTCTCCTCTTATAATGTCTTCTGATTCATTTCGTTGCGAGATCCAAGGCAGCTATTCATGTCTTTAGGACGCGCCGGACTTCAGTGTTCCGGTGTTGTCATGGTTGTATCTATTGAAGATCCTGGCTTACAGGAGTTGCAGCAGTTTTGGGAGGTTGTGGCGGGCTTGTCCCATTAAAAAAAGGCTCACCGCTGTTATTATGGAACTCATAACTGGTGAAAAGTCGGTTATCAACTCATTATGCACATATCAGCCACGTACTGTCTACTGCCTCCCACAGTCCTCCCCGAATGACTATACATCGCGAGGTTGGAAGGAATGGTGTGTTACACTGTTAGTGCACTTTGGCTTTCAATAAATAAAAGGTTTAACGTTTTGTTTAGGTCCTATTTAGTACCAGATAGACGCAGAATATAAAAAGAAAGAATATAAAAAAAATATAAAAGAAAAATAAAATTAAAAGATAAAAATTTACCACGAATTTTCAATCTACCTACCTAATCTACTATTACGTTAAGTGCCCACTTAACAACCACCTAATCTCAACCTATAATCACAACAAATTTAATAGAGTCCCTTAAAAACAAGGAACACATAATTTATCGTCTAAAATCATAAAAAGGTCGTTCAAAATTGCGACCGCCATCCGGTGTTCGACGAAATTATATTTGCGCGGGAAACCGAAAATAGCGGCAGCGTCGGAAACGCGCGTCCCTAATTATATTAACTTTGTCATTTTTGTTACAAACGACGTAAAATACTCAAATAAATATCAACCTTCTGTCTTAAACATAGGGTGTATAGTTAGTATGAGTTTTGTGGGATTTATGTCGTTTTCAAATGGACGCATTATGCGGAAACGATTAGTTTCGGAGGCACATGCTGACAGGCAGGATGTGAAGAATTCATTATCGATTTTTAAAAGCAAAACCTTTTGTCTCTCTTACTCTAAACATGCTACCTAAAGAAAGAGCGAGAAAGGACATTCAATCCAGCGGCTGCGGCGCATGCTTGCAAATAACAACTGGAATTTGAAATGTCATTACTACACCATACCTTCAATGAAAACTATACCTTAACTTAGAAGCTTAGAGTTGAAAGTCAATTGTGAATAGCTTGCATGTTAGTTTTTTTGTATTCAAATGTTTGCGTCAGACATCTGCATTCATTCATTTTGTTGGTAGAATGAACTACAGCTACCACAGGAATATCATTCAGTGACCGGCTTCGGTCGTGAGCGGTTGTGTTATTAAACAAAATAAAATTGTAAAACATTTTTACGAAACTTTTATTGAAATTATTAAGTGTTAATTACTTAGTGCCAATCTGTATTATAATTTGAAGTGATATTGTTGTGTTTAATATATATTACCTGTGAAAAGGATTGCTTCCATTTTGTTTTTGGCGTTTGTGGTGAGTTTGTGTTATTTATTGAAATATAATTTAAAAACTTAGCAGTATGCAATTAAGCATGCTATGCTGAGTCTCCTACTTTCATTGTGGGGAATTTAATGACTCACTGACAAGTCACTTAAGTAATTTTTCATTCATTTTAATCTTATTAGAAAATAATTTTGTATTTTTTTTTAGACTTTTTACTGATTTCACATACAAAATATTTTACGTAATAAATTAGGTCTAAAACCGAAAGGAACGTGCATTAAATATAATACTTACACCATTCTTTTAAAACTATAAAGTACACAACTAAAATACTTACTTGTGTCTATTAATTAATAATAATAAATATTTTACCCAAATCGAACCCGATAAGATGACACCTGCTACTACCTAACTAATCTACAAGAAACCCAACCATCATTTCCTTTATTTGATTAGATAAACAAAATACGATTGCACCTGTTTATTTTATTTATTTTTTAATTACACATACCTACCAACACATAGGGATTATCTGTTTATTGACTACTTAAGTACCAAGTGTCGTAAGTTGCAACCTTGAGTGCCGAGAAGGTTTGATTTCGGGTCGGGCAAAGTTTAATGGGGTTTTCTCAATAGTTGGTAGTATGAAGTCTAGATTTTGATTCAGTGTTTGGTACATATGTCAGCCACATACTGTTCACTACCTCCCACAGGCCTCCCCCAATGACCACACTATTTAGAATTTGTTACAATACTGACCAAAAATGAGTGTCGTATTCAATCAAAATAATACATCATTATTAAAATAAAACACAATATTAACATATGACACGAAAAACACAAAAGGCACAATACACATAACTTTGCCACGAAAAAAAAAAAACAAAGTTTCCCGCCATTGTCTCTGACATATTCACACAGGAAGACGGAAATCGCGGGAAAGTTCCCGTAATGGCGGGAAGAAAACAACAATAGCGTAATTAGTTAAAATTACTGATATTTTTGTCCGATATAAGATTAGAAAGTAGGATAATGATAGTGTTTTGTTCTGTGTGTGTGTCTTGATAGGTTTTTATCGTCGTGTAGTTAGTTACTCGTAGTTGGCGGATAAGATGATGCGTTTCCTGCTGTTTGTTTAATTCAGGAATATAGATGTCGACACCCCTATTTATATGACAGTTTTTAGTATGAAAGAATTGTCAAATATTCACAGTTATTCCTCAGTTTAAATATATCTGGCGTTGAAAAAATCGGCCCCTTAATGTGGGTGTCGACAAATGGCAGTTTTAGACAGAAACTCCTAACAATAGTGATGGCGAAAATCGGTATATTATCGATTGAAATCGGCTATTCATTTCCAGGGTTAGGTACTACACATTTGACAGAGACCGGGCAGCAACGCTCTCTGATATACCTGAACCTTTTATACTGCGATCTCCAACCCGCCTGTCAAAGTGAAAATTATTACAAACCCCTCTTATGTAGAGGAGGTATATGTTCAGCAGTAGACATCTTGGGTGATGAATGATGATATAACGATGATGATTATAAACAGCCATAGCCATAACAGTGACAGTCCAATGCGTTTTTTTGGGGACCGAAAATCATCTAATGGCTTGTCCCGCCTTGGGTGAGGTGAGAGGGTTTGTAAGACTCTCACTGACTAAAAACCTACCTTCCTACTCCTGCTCTTCGAGCCGGAGCCCCGGCGACCCGTTAAGTCTTCCGTGGCTCAGTATTTGTATCAGTCCTACTGGGCCACATCATGGCGGTCTGATGGCTCTTTGAGGCGCGGGTTGAGAGTTCACTGTTAGGTTATGACTTGGTTGAAAGTTGAAAGCAACCTGTTGGTGATTTCTACATCTTTACTATTCGTTACAAATCATCAAACTTTTGTCACACAATATTAATTTAAATAAAAAGTTTCACAACACAATTGGCTTGTCGACAATATTGGCAATTTATCTTGTGAAACTTTTTGCAAATATATTGCAGAAACAATTTAATAGTTGAATTGAGTTTAGTGTTGTTATGTTGGGTAACATTTGCGAATTTTTTGTAGTGTCTAAATATTACCTAGGTATCTTAATTGTTATGGTTCACTGCCTCGTAAGTTGGTGAAACGGTCGCAAGCGCAACTTCGCAGTAAAGAATTTCGGATACAATCTATATATATAAAATTCAAAGGTGATTGACTGACTGACTGACTGACATAGTGATCTATCAACGCACAGCCCAAACCGCTGGACAGATTGGGCTAAAATTTGGAATACAGATAGATGTTATGACGTAGGCATCCGCTAAGAAAGGATTTTGATAATTTCCACCCCCAAGGGGGTAAAAAAGGGGATGAAAGTTTGTATGCAACTTTGTCAGTTTTTAACTGATCGGGTTGAAATTTGGCATGCAGATAGATGTTATGACGTAAGCATCCACTGTGAAAGGATTTTGATAATTTCCACCCCCAAGGGGGTAAAATAGGGGATGAAAGTTTGTATGAGACTTTGACAGTTTTAAACCGATCGGGTTGTAATTTGGCATGCAGATAGATGTTATGACGTAAACATCAGCTGTGAAAGGATTTTGATAATTTCCACCCCCAAGGGGGTAAAATAGGGGATGAAAGTTTGTATGCAACTTTGTCAGTTTTAAACCGATCGGGTTGTAATTTGGCATGCAGATAGATGTTATGACGTAAACATCAGCTGTGAAAGGATTTTGATAATTTAAACTGGTAAGATCCCTGCGGGATTATTTATTTATTGAAACTACGATAAATCATTTTCAAAATAGGTAAATCTTACTTGGGCACTGAATTGATTCTGGTTAATTCTGTCAGAAGTCATTAATCTACGCGGACGAAGTCGCGGGCAACAGCTAGTTAAGTATAAATTGAAACATTTCGAAAATTTCTGAGTTAGCAACTGAATACCATTTAGGTTACGACATTTAGCTATAACTTGCGAATAGCTGGACAGACTTGATTTTTGAAATAATAATACATTTTGTTCATCATCATGATTTCAGTCCAGGTTCATCTATGACTGCCTCGTTGGCCGAGTGGTCGCAAGTGCGACTGCCGGGCAAGGGGTCTCGGGTTCGATTCCCGGGTCGGGCAAAGTATTACTGGGTTTTAAAAAAAACCTCAGTAGTAGCACGGAGTCTGGAATTGTGCCCGGTATATGGCAATAGGCTCACCCCCTATTACATGGGACTCATAACATAAATAGTGAAAAGTGGGTGTTACTTTATACAGTGGTATAATGTGCACCTCTGCCTACCCCTTCGGGGATAAAAGGCGTGATGTTATGTATGATGTTATGTTCATCTATGTCTGGGTATAGTCTTCCATCTTTTTCTGTCATACTCGGAGGAGTATCTGTATCTCCTTCATCCATCTGTTTATAATGATTCAAATTTCTAACCAATACATTTTTTGACGACCTTGGCACCTTAACTAATCTTTGGTCACCATTCAGTCAAAACCATGCTTCATTTGCTGCATTGGCATCTATGAAAATGATGATATTGACTATATTGGTTTCGTTAACGCACCGATAACCACAAGCGTCTGCAAAATCATAATTTTTGAAAATCTTAACTTCAAATGGAATGTTTTCCGCGAAATTTAGTCATGTCTAACCTAACAATAATATTATATTGTCTACTCTTTTACTTCCTACTAATATAACAATAAGAAATGAGAAAGTTTAAATAAATTACTTACGTAAAACTAATATTATACATGTGAAAGTATGTGTGTATGTTCGTTAGTTTTTTGCGCTAGAAACTCAATTTACTTATTTAATTAAAATAGCGTTTATTAGGTAATCCATCAGTTATGTGTGTAGTGTAGGCATGCACCTATAATCATTCATCCGCTGAAAACTTAACGGGTTACCGGGGCTCCGACTCGAAGCGCAGGAGTAGGAACGGGGTGGTTTTTAGTCAGTAAGAGTCTGACACTCCCTCTCGCCTCACCCAGGTGGGAGCAGTCATTTCATGATTTTCCCCCCTTAAAAAATACGCCCTTAGAAAGCCCCTGTCATTGAAAAAAAGGCAGGCAAGTTGGAGATCGCAGTATAAAAGGTTCAGGTTTATCAGAGAGCGCTGCTGCCCGGTCTCTGTCTAATATGTAGTTAGGTAAAAGTCAAAAGTAGGAGAACTGAGAATTATATTATACTTCAAGCCTACAAGGCCAAGGAAGGAAATATACAATTAAACTATAATGGCTGGAGCCATAATCATCAGTTATAAACCAGAAGTAAGTCAACTGCGGACGCTTGAAAGGAATGCCTCGAGTCGCGGAGCGTGAACAAGAATGAAAGTTCTTCGCATTGTTTTGCATAATTTTGTATTCAATTTAGTATTTGTGGTACTGAGGTACTGTTGGGACTGGTTTAAAATAGTCGGTTCTATATTTATTTTAATTTGGTCAGTACACTAGTTAGTGTGTATTTTTTTTGTTGCTGCCGGGCAAGGGGTCTCGGGTTCGATTCCCGGGTTGATCAAAGATTTACGGGTTTTTAAAAAATTGTCAGAAGTAGGACAGTGTTTGGAATTGTGCCTGGTATATGGCAATAGGCTCACCCCCTATTAAATGGGACTCATAACGTAAATAGTAAAAAGTGGATGTTACATTGTACAGTGGCATTAAGTGCCGTAATGTGCACCTCTGCCTACCCCTGTAGGGATAAAAGGAGTGGTGTTATGTTAGTATGTATATTTGATTTACTCAACCGTGTAAACATCCAAAATAGTTAAATAATTTATTTCAACATGTAACTCGACTAAAAATTTCTTTTATAAACGTCATAATATACCGGAAGTATTGCCAATCGCACGAAAAAGGTACAGTCAAACTAGTCATATTCAATACTTTTTTTAATTCCAAAAAAAATTCAAATGTTTTTTGACTTCATGACTTTATTTTCTTAGAAAAAATTGTAAATTCTCATACACAATGAAAAATGAAATGTGACGTCATATTTTTGCGTCAAATAACATTGTCTATAAATAATGTAGCTAAAAAAATTATGACATTTTATCGGATTTGTAGTAGTATGATTAATTTCTTGTTTTGAACACTCGAAACAATATATTTTTTACTGCGGAAACTAGCCATTCGATCAGCTTACGTTCGGCGCGTGTGTACGGTTTGCAATCCGATACCTGACAGCCGGCACCGACAGCTGTACGATCCGTTTCCGATATTGTACACATGTACGGTGCCGGAGGTAGATAATGATATATTTAACACGTTTTTTTTCTTTGTCATTATAAGTAAAGTTTATAATACTGTTATGTTTTTGTAACGAATGATATTTTATAATTAACTCGCACTTCATTACAAATCAACAGCCTATAAGTATCCACTGCTGACCAAAGGCCTCTTCTCACACGGAGATTTGAGCATTAATCACCACGCTTGCTCAATGCGGGTTGGCGATTTCATACTTAACTTTAGAGATTATAAGCCCTGGTTTCTTCCATTCTCCTTCATCGTTTGCCAGTGGCATCTAAATTATTTTAGAAAGTACATATAACTCGGAAAAAGTCACATTGGTACTTGACGTTAGTAGGTTTCGAGCCCTCATGCATGAGAAGCGGGCATCTTTAACCCGCGAGCCACGACGACCAACCTTTTACTGACTTACCTCTGTAATTGCCACTGCCCGTAGTCGACTCTTATTGCTGCTACTGAGTGACGTTACATATCAAACAATTAACAAAGAACAATTAGCAATACACAATCAAAACATTTAGGTAATGACTCAGTAGAACAATCTATAGTGACTCAGTCAAGAGTATGACGTCATAACTTTGTAATGAAGTAATTAGATTGGTAGCATGCTTCTGAGAGCGGATTCGGTTGCCGGGGTAAAAAGTAGCCCATGTGGAAGATCGAAGTGAAATGGATCGCGATCGCCAGGGGAGAGAGAGAGAGAGAGAATAATCTCGATCAATGACACGAGAATGCGAAAAACTTATTTTCAAAGTTCGAATTGACAGTTACAGTATAGCCTAGCCGGTTTATTCCCAACTAAGATTTATTTTTGTCAAGGCGTCGGTTTTCTCCTCGGCCGGCCCTTCCACAATTAAGCTACTTGTGAAAGGTAAACAAACAAGAAATAATAACTACAACCAATAGGAAAAATCGATACCCGAGTGAGATCGATGTCCGATTGATATCAATTATATCAATTTCAACTGTTAGTGAAGCTCGTCGCAAATTGTAGCCTCTTAAAATGGAGTATAACTTGCGAGAACCTCCAATTTTCAAAATCGAATATATCCTTCAATAACGATTTCAAATAAATTCTAAAAATAACTAAAATCCTTAAAATAACTACACAACAACTAAACATCTGTCCAATACCAATTACATAATTAAAATAAATAACTTTTTTTTCACAAAAACACGCCATATTAAACGGAAGCGCGCGCGCCACCATCTTCCCGCCAAACGGACGGACGCGCCATAATCGAAATCGACACTTCCGCCCGTTTCAAAAAAGGAACGCATTGTCGGTTTTTTTTATTATCCGCTGGCAAAGATATTACGTTTGTTGCCTTGTTGCATCCTCATTTTTGAATGGCCCTCTTTATTTTATTAATGGTAACCAATTATGTTGGTTTGTGTGTTGTTATATCCGAAACCGATTGACTGATTTGGATGGTTTAATTGATTTGGAACGACGTTTAAATATTGATTTGGTTTTGTTGTGTTTGTTAAATTAATTAAGTATTTATTGATTATTTTAATTGACATTGTTTAATCAGCTTCGGCGTGAATGTAACTGTGGTGGTAAGTCTCAGGTTCTGTCTCAAAGTCGAAGCAAGTTTTGAGTTTTTATTTTTAGTATTGTGTATGTTATATTGTGTAAAGTTACCTATCAACTTTGAAAAACCAGTAATTCTTTGCCCGACCCGAGAATCGAACCCGAGACCTCTTGCCGGGCAGTCGCACTTATGACCATTCGGCCAACGAGACAGTCATTCTATTTTATTGAAACGTTACACAAATACATAAAATATAATAAAATAATTACATGACAAAATAAATGGTCAATTTGACAAAGGCCTATCCCAACCGGATATAGTACAAAAATCGGGAAATCCCCTACAATAGACTGAACGGAACAAAACCTATTCAAGAAACGGATATACCGCCATTTTGCCACCGGAAGCGGATGTGGACTGTAATAGCTATAAATGGTGACATTTTCATGTTACATGATTATTAGCGATGTGGTTACGATTGTAAAATATAGCAGTTATGGATATTTAATATTTTTTTTATGGCATAAGCACCGGCTTACCGGCTCGTTTACCGAAACGAGCAGACGGATCACCTGATGGTAATCAATTGGCGTCGTCCATGGACACCTGGAACACCAGAGGCATTAGAAATGCGTTACCGGCCTTTTGAAAAAAAAAACAATATCAATAAAAAACAAGTTGAATCAGAGTATCCTACCACCCCGCCATCCCAGCACCCGCTTAGTCATCCCTCTGTAACCTGGCGGCCTTTTTTAAGGGGGGGGAATCATTGAATGACTTCCCCCGCCTGGGTAAGGGGGGAAGTGTCAGACTCTTACTGACTAAACACCACCACGTTCCTACTACTGCCCTTCGAGCCGGAGCCCCAGCAACCGGTTAAGTCTAGCCCCTTAGAAGCAATACTTGCTTGTCTGCACGGTTGGTGCGGTGGCTGGGCAACCGGCTGCCGTGCAATGTGTCGCGGGTTCGATTCCCGCACGGGACAAAACTTTGTGTGATCCACAAATTGTTGTTCCGGGTCTGGGTGTCATTGTGTATGTAACAACTTGTATGTTTGTAAACGCACCCACGACACAGGAGACAATCCTAGTGTGGGGCAACGTTTCTTTAAAACAAAAAAAAAATACGGCTGTGATTTAAACCATATATTATCTCTTTCATTCCAGGATATAACCAGTAACCATGCCTACACAAGCTCGCTGTGATCGGGTGCCTCCTCCTCATGCCAAGTGGGACGCTCTGGACCTGAGGGTACTGCAGGAAGATGATCTGCCACTTGGTAAGTGCACTGCCCCCGACAGTCTTCCCCCCAATGACTCCACGTCGCGAGGATGGACGCGACCTGCATACAGCGACTGTCGCAGACCTTACAATCCAGGACCTATATACTAGCTTTTACCCGCGTCTTCGCTCGCGTCACAAAAGGATAAAAAGTATATATATATGACATATACCAATACACACAGCGCCATCTATACTAATTCTTTTGTTTTCCCTCGGGAATATCAAATTTTTCCGGGATGAAAAGTACCCTATTATTTAATCCAGACTTCTAACTTTACGTCTGCAAAAATTTAGAGCAATCGTTTTAGTAGTTACGGCGTGAAAGCGGAACAAACAAATAAACAAACAAACTCACTTTCCGATTTATAATATAAGTAAGGATTAGACTGCTTCTATGGTCGTATGGTCGTCAACGCTACTGACGGGCCTCTGTCATTTCCTGCCTTCCTTGGTAGAAAAGTATTATTGAGGCATTTCAGTTTTTATATAGCACGGAGTCTAGAGTTCGTACTGTGTGTACTGTGTGCCCTATTACACGGAACTCATAACATAATTGGTGAAAAGAAAACCTTAATTTTTTGCTCCTTCATAAAGTAAAGTAGCCTATGCATATTTAATTTAAGTGTGGGAGAGCCATGCTTCGGTACGAATGGGCCGGCTCGACCGGAGTGATACCACCAACTAGCAGAACCGTTGTGTGTGAGTGAGTTTACCGGAGGCCCAATTACCACCCTCCCTAGTCTCCCGAATCCTCACAAAATCCTCAAATTCCCAATCCCCAAAAGTCAGGTAACGCACTTGTAACGCCTCTGGTGTTCCAGGTGTCCATGGGTGGCACCGATTGCTTACCATCAGGTGATCCGTCTACTCGTTTACCGGCTTATATACCCCTGTTCCAAATTCCATCCGGATCCCTTCAGCCGTTTTGACGTGATTGAGTAACAAACATACAGACAAACACATAAACTTCGCATTTATAATGTTAGTAAGATGTATCATTAACAAATACCTTCTTCTCTTCACCAGATCCTCGATCCTGGGGCCGTGCTGAGGTCGGCACGTGGGTGTCCCGACGTGGTGGTCTACCGGAGCGGTTCCCCATGAATGGGAAGGCGCTGTGTCTTATGTCCAAAGACATGTTCGCCTCGCGGGTGCCTCATAACGGACACATGTTACACCAGGTTCGTACAACTCCTTGTTTTTTTTTAACTCAGAGTACCGTCATTATAGACACAATTAAAGAAGGTTGCGGTCACCGGTGTCCTCTCAGTGTTTGACAGTATAAACTAGCTTCTCCCCGCGACTTCGTACGCACAATCCCGTTTTGTCCCGTTCCCGTAGGATTTTCAGGATGTTTTTATGTCATAAGAACCTTCTCCTGACGATAATAAACACAAAAAAAAAATCAGACAAATCGGTCCAGCCGTTCTCAAGCTATGGCGTGACAACAGCTTTTTATCCGCGTTAATAGGGTAGTATCCTAAATTTTAATTTAACGTCCGTCTGGTACATTAATTTAAAACATTAGACACGTATTTTTTCTTTTCTCATAAAATTAAATACTTTCGACGATATATTAATATGAAATATCGTGTGACGTCACAGCGTGTCACATTTTGTAGCGCGTTATGACGTAACGATTTCCCACTCCTAAACTTAGCGCCATTTTATCTAAGTATTGCAACTAAGTATTGAAAATAAACAAATACGTGTCTAAGTATTGTACGTACTATCTAAGTATTGAAAATAAAAAAATACGTGTCTAATATTTTTTCATTATCTAACTGACGGACTAATTCAATTTTTAATTTTCATTCCCTGGGAACCGGGTTCGGTTCCCGGGTCGGGCAAAGCATTACTGAGTTTTAAAAAACAAAATCTCAGTAGGTAGTAACACGGAGTCTGGAATTGTGACTCACCCCCTATTACATGGGACTCGTAACACAAATAGTGAAAAGTGGGTGTTACATTGTACAGTGGCATTAAGTGCCTTAATGTGCGCCTTTGTGATTGTTATAGTTTTCTAACAAACATTTGTTTCATTGTTACAGGATTTCAGAAGAAGGCTAGCGAAGGCATTAGCACTACAGGAACTAATAGAAAAGATCGCAACACACTGACTGACAATATAGCAAAAATTACTTAAAACAAAAACTATTAGAGGCTTCAAAAGTTACTATTTTACTAAAACAATGTCGTCATGAGCTAATGTTCACGTGTAAACAGCAGCTCATGTAGTGTAGATGTCCAGTCAACAAGGATGTAGCGAGGTTGACTGTCCAGGCGACACACGTACTTAGGTATCGTCATGAGCTAATGTTCACATGTAAACAGCAGCTCATGTAGTGTAGATGTCCAGTCAACAAGGATGTAGCGAGGTTGACTGTCCAGGCGACACACGTACTTAGGTATCGTCATGAGCTAACACATTACAACTTAATTATCCTTTACCCGACTAGGGAGCTTAATAGTCAAACTTGACACAATCTGATCAATGACACTATCTTGTAAACCAAACTTTATGCTGGTACTCATAAACTACTGAACAGATTATCATGAAATTCAGTACAGAGATAGACAGATTAAAACAAATTACTTATAGACAAATTTTCATTACTTTATGGTATAGTCCGGTAAACGAGCTGACAGATCACCTGATGGTAAGCAATCAGCGTCGCCTATGGACACCTGGAACACCAGAGGCGTTACAAGTTCGTTACCGGCCTTTTGGGATTAGGAATTTGACGATTGTTGGGGATTTGGGGATTGGGGAGATCGGGGACCCGGTAATTGGGTCTCCGGTAACCTCACTCTCACGACACAAGCGTTGCTTCACGTCGGTTTTCTGCTCGGCCGTGGTATCACTCCGGTCGAGCCGGCCCATTCGTGCCGAAGCATGGCTCCACACAAGCACACTTAAGTTACGCCATTGTAAAACTGTGCGGTTTATGATGAAAGTTAAACAGCAACAAATAGCAACTGTTAAAGATGTCAAGGTTGACCAGTTAGCAATAGTTGCTATTGCAAATATTTTGAGAATAAAAAAAACAGATGAAGAAATGTTAAGAAATCTGTATTATATTTGTGATAAATTCTTATTCGATCCTGCTTTGTTCCTATGTCTTATTAGTGTATCCTACTAAATGATAGGTAATATATAATGTGTTGTTTTAAAGCCGCGTCATTTTCTAGGAGGTAACTCGGCTATCGATTCTGAGTCCGAATCAATAAAAAAATTGTAGGTAAATATTTTTCATTTTTCTGTGAATTACGGAAATCCGTAAGTGCGAACTACACGCCGCCGTCTTGTAAGCTTGATTACGCGGCTCAACACACACAAACTCAAACACGTAATTGATATTATTCCTAATTCCATAAAACTCTAATAAGAAACATTGCTGTCGATTATTCTGAAATACTGTCGAACTTAAACGATTTATTATAGCCGTATTTTTAACTATTGGCCCGAAACTTTCTCTTACATTGAACCTTTATGCCTTCTGTGACATGCCCCCGAGAAATGCCACGGCTTCAAAACTACACCTTGTATGTATAACGGTGACTGTTGGTTATTCTCTATCTCCTAAACGGCTGGACATATTTTAGAGAAATTTTCCTTAAAAATATGTAATTGCATTGTTTTATTCTTAAACTATTTTGTAGACTAATTGTTATGTAAAAATCTAGCGGGTGACAGTCCACTGCTGCACTATGAGCCTCCTCTACATAAGTGGGGTTTGTCATAATCTCCATGTTTGAGTTGGGGATCGCAGTATTCGGTTCAGGGTGTTTACTCTTGAATCCAATTCCGATCGATCGACATTGGTATTGTGAAATTTCGTACTCTTGAGTCGCAACACTAGCGCCCATTGCATCCGTATTGCGTGGATATTGAATGAACTAAATGGTATTGAGTTTGTCTTTATATTCCGTACTCTGAATGCTATTGTAACAGCTACGATAGGGGTTGTATAGTGTTGACATTGAATAATTATTGAGATTTTATTGGATTGAAATTGTATTGACATTGAGATTGGTTTCAAGAGTAAGCCCCCAGGATTATCAGAGAGCACTGCTGCCCAGCCTCTGTCTAATGTGTAGTCCCTTAGTCGGGTATACGACACCCGCGGGAAGAGTAAGGAGTGTTGATAAATGTATTCTACTCTACCATCATCAATGTAAACATAATAATAATCAGTATTATTAAACCATTTTGTTATTAAATAAATAATTAGTTTTTAATAAATAATAAATTGTTTGTATATTAGATTTGTAATTCTAGTCAAGGGTGTATACATTGTAAATAAATGATTATTTTCAAAAAAATATTTGAATTTTTTATTATTTTTGTTAGCCTTATCATCAACAGCCTATAAATGCCCACTGCTGACCCAATCCTCTTCTTGTACGGAGGTTTGGGCATTAATCACCACGCTTGCCCAATGCGGAATTAAGAAATTATAAGCCCAGGTTTCCTCACAATATTTTCTTTCACCATTTGTCAGTGGTGTCTGAATAATCTTAGAAAGTACATATAACTCGGAAAAAGTCACATAGGGACTTGCCGTTGGTAGGTTATGTACCCGCACTCTCATGCATGAGAAGTTTAAAGACGCGTCAACCTCCGGAAACCACGACATCAATAATTAAACTACTTAAATTATAGAAAGGATAGAGAAAGCACAATTATGAAAGCAGTAGGTATTTTTTTAATGGGGGAAAATCATCGAATGACTGCTCCCGCCTGGGCGGGAGGGAGTGTCAGACTCTTACTGACTAAAAACCACCCCGTTCCTTCTCCTGCACGTCGAGCCGGAGCCCGGTTACCTACCCGTTAGGTTCTCCGCGACTCCGAATCAAGCAGTAGGAATGCAGAGCGGATATGAATGGGACCGTCGGTAGAGGGCGCCCTAGACGGACATATATCGACCAGATTGGTGATTTATTATAGCAGGGCCAAATTAAAAGTACCCTTAACCGACGAGCATGCATGAAAAGATTGATGACTGTTGATGAAGCGAAAGAGGTGTGTAGGAATCGTAGTAATTGGCGTTCCATAGTCTGCCTGGCATGATAGATAGCGACGTTATGTATGTTTGTATGTAAAATAAAAACCAACAATATTTTCAGATAATTAGGTATATTCATTATTTTTTTCCAAGCAATCCTTTTAACCCCTTGCTAGTGGCTCCAGTAAGCGTTTGTAGCAAGTTAGGTCCAGTATCAGCCAGCTGTTTGGCCAGGCCGTCGAAATTCTTCTTGAACTCATCGCACGCCTTCTGCACTATTTCTTTAAATTTGTCTATACTTACATTCTTCTTGTCTGGAACATCGTTAAAGAGGGCACGCAGTTTCTCTTCTTGTTCTTTTGTTTGGTCTATTAGTTTTACTGTGGAAGAAGAATCAGTTTTAAATGAATGAAAGAAAGAAAGAAAAACCATTTATTTTGCTACGACACACAACAAGAATAATAGAAACACAAAAAAAGCCTATGGTGCGTCGCAGCGCAAAAGACTGGAGCTCAGCTTAATACCGTGGAGCGGGCACAGAGGCTCGAGTCCACGGCGCTGATTTTCAGCACCAGCCCGTTATAGTACGTAATAGTTGAACACCTACGGTAACGCTGTTCGGAAATGTGGGAGAGCCATGCTTCGGCTCGACCGGAGTGATACGACAGCTGAGCTGAAAACCGACGTGAAGCAACGTTTGCGTTGTGTTTCGTCGTGTGAGTGAGGTTACCGGAGGCCCAATATCCCCAATCCCTGAATCCCCAACAATCCTCAAACTCCTAATTCTCAAAAGGCCGGTATCGCATTTGTAACGCCTCTGTTGTCCATGGACGACGCCGATTGATTACCATCAGGTGATCCATCTGCTCGTTTACCGGATTATCCTATAAAAAACGAAGATGAAGATTAACTTAGCCGGTATTATAGATATAGCGTAACAAGTTACCGTGGCTCCGGCTCAAGCAGGAGAAGGGACAGGCTGGTGTTTAGTCAGTAACTGCACGGTGCGGTGGCACAGCGCGTGACGCTAGTTCAATTTCGGCACGAAACAACTGTTTGTGTGATCCACAGATTGTAGTTCCGTGTCTGTATGTGATGTGTATGTGAACTTGTATGTTTGTAAACGCACACACGATACAGAAGAAAATGTAACAGTGGGCCAACGTTTATAATAAAAAAAGGAAATGATAGTCTGACATTTTCTCTCGCCTCACCCAGGATGGGTGATGATCTCTTCAGAAAAGGCTAATTAACTATTTACACTTCACATAACATAACATCACGCCTTTTTGCCCCGAAGGGGTAGGCAGAGGTGTACATTATGTCACTATACACTCTAACACCCACTTTTCACTATTTATAAGTCCCATGTAATAGGGGGTGAATCTATTGCCCTATACCGGGCGCAATTCCAGACTCCGTGCTACTACTGAGATTTTGTAAAAACCCAGTTATATTTTACCCGACCCCCGAAGTAAACGAGCAGACGGAAAATTGATCAATGCTTCACGCTGGGACTATGCTAGAGGATTGCCGTCCTTTTGGGGCCTTTATTAAGACTCACTTTTTAGTGTGGGAGAGCCATGCTTCAGCACGAATCGCACGTTAACAGAAGCCCAATTACCTCCCTCCTTTTCACCAATCTCCCCAATCCCTGAATCCTCAACGATCCTCAAACTCCTAATCCTCAAACGCACTTGTAACGCCTCTGATGTTCCAGGTGTCCAAGGGCGACGCCGATTGCTTACTATCAGCCCATCAGGTGATCCGTCTGCTCGTTTACCGGCTTATGCCATAAAAGAAAGACAATGCTGTGGCAGTGTCACGCCGCACTATGTTGAACCGGACACTACATAACTTTATACATACTAAGGTTGCAACACTTACTGTCTTTCAACCATTTCACCAGATTATCCACGTCATTCTTGCCCTGTTTCTGTAAATTTGCGAAGGCAGCCTCCATTATATTATACCAATTTATTGTTTTTTATACAAATTATATAAAATTTATCACAAATTTTGTAGAAAAAACATAAATAACATCATCAAAAAGAGTTTTTTGGGCAGTTGTGTGAGAGTGCAGGGAATGTTTTTATAATCTACTTGGTTTAGAGATTTCAAATTGATTTATAATCTATTGGGCTACGTATGACTGTGAGCGGTCGCAAGTGCTACTGCCGGGCAAGGGGTCTCGGGGTCGGGCAAAGTATTACTGGGTTTTTTATAACTTCTTAGTAGGTAGTAGAAGCACGGAGTCTGGAATTGTGCCCGGTATACGGCAATAGGCTCACCCTCTATTACATGGGACTCATATAAAAGTGGGTGTTACGTTGTACAGTGGCATAAGTGCCGTAATGTGCACCACAACTTCGGGAATAAAAGGCGTGATGTTCCGATGTTATAGGCTACGTATTAATTAGAAAATTAGTTAGGTAGTAAATAATTCAAACACAACAAATCTCGTTTACGAAAACCGAAATAGTTAATCGTACTTTCCTTGATTGACCGTCTGTAATAACGAAAATATATAAGTACTACTTTCATAAAAAATTGTTGTCTCATTCTAGAATTTTTCTCAGGGAATCGAGGCCGTGAGACGTTGCGAAGCAGGCAGTTGTTCAATTACTACAGGCTGACCTAAACTGCATGTTTACCAGTTTAGGTCAGCCCACCGTAAGCGGCTGCATTCAAAGCGTGCACAGCACACGGGCGCATGATCAGGGGGACGGCAAATCGAGCGACTCATTACTAAACATTCACAATCATTGTTCAGAGTTTACTGAAAGCTATCATCGCTTGGAAAAATCCTAATCGGCCCAGCGAGCAATATTAGAGCTATCACTATCTATTGTCATCAACTAATGCAATACCAAACTTGGAATCATTCGCAAATTGTTCACTGCCTGATCACACTCCGAATTGTACAAGTATCCTTAGTCGTTTTCAATGAAAACTCCAACTTGATGATTTTCAGCCTGAATTCCTGATCTAGACCAGGTCGACATAGGCTTTCACTAGGACAACCGCGCGACTGTGAGTTTTTATTAAAATAGATTTTTATGGCTTAAATGTGGTTTTTCAATTGCTGAGTCGGCCAGAGTAACAGTACATTTGTCACTTAATGACATCAAATCGGCTGAAGGGATCGGGATGTAATTTGTAACAGAGGTAGATTATGATCTGGAATAACACATAGGCAACTTTTTATTCTTCGAAAACGCGGGCGAAGCCTCTAGCAGAAGCTAGTTTTTTATATAGTTACCCTGCTGACAAAAATATTACATTTTCTACTTGACTATCGCATTCTCATGCTCGGCTCTGTGAGCAGTCCAACCCAATATAAATTTTCTCTCGCACACAACTCAAACAAAAAAAAAACAATTCAATTCAATATGATGGGTCTTTATTTTAAGGGAAGAAAATCATCGAATGACTTCTCCCGTCTGGGTGACGCGGGAGAAGTGGAAAAGTGGGGTGAGGTGTCAGACTTTTACTGACTAAAAACCACACCGTTCCTACTGCTGCACTTCGAGCCGTAGCTATCCAGCTACGGATCAAAAAAAATCATGTTAGTTATCCAACTAACATGATTTTTTTTTAAAAAAACGTTGCCCCACACTAGGATTTTCTCCTGTGTCGTGGGTGCGTTTACAAACATACAAGTTCACAAACACATGACACCCAGAAACAAAAATCTGTGGATTACACAAAGAGTTGTTCCGTGCGGGAATCGAACCCGCAACACGTTGCGCGGCAGTCAGTTGCCCAACCACCGCGCCAACCGTGCAGTCAATGATAATGATGATGATGGGTGTGGCATGGTCTTTGTGTGACCAAAAGATCCTAAATTGATAAAGATAATAAAAAAACACAATTCAACGATAAACATAATTTAATAACACATCAGTTTCTCCTCAGCGCATCTCTGAAAGCTGAGACACCCTCAGTAGCTGCCCTCATCAGTCCAGGACCTTCCTCAGTCAACTGCCTCGTCAACTCCTCAAAAGTCTTCGATTTTTCTTTGGCTAATTTCATGATAATCGCTTTGAACTCCTCCAGTCTGACCTTCCGACTGCTTTTAGCTTTTTTAAACATGATTTTCAATTGGATATCGTCTTCCTTGGAGTCATCTACGAGATTTGCTAAAAGATATCAAAGGTGTTATTAATAAATATCTCTTTTTTTGGGAATAGGGGACAATTATGTCGTGAGAGAGCTATGCTTCGACACGAATGGGCCGGCTCGACCGGAGTATTTATTTATTTATTAACACTTCTGTATAATAAACATACGATGGCGGACTTAATGCCGGGTGGCATTCTCTAACAGTCAACCATGGGGTGATGAGTAGGTGTAATAGGTATAATGGTTTAGTATTAACACGACCGAGCAGAAAACTGATATGAAACAACGCTTGCGTTGTGTTTCGTCGTGTGAGTGAGGTTACCGGAGGCCCAATTACTCCCCTCCCCAATCCCCAATAATCCTCAAATTCCTTGTTTTTTTTAGGGTGGAAAATCATCTAATGACTTCTCCCGCCATGGGTGTGACGGGAGGGAGTGTTAGACTTTTACTGACTAAAAACCACCCGTTCCTACTCCTGCTCTTCGAGCCGGAGCCCCGGCAACCCGGGCCTTCCTCAGCTCCGTCAAATTCCTTGTTAGGCATGAATTTTAAAGGTGTTGCAAGTGAAATGAAAAGAGAAACTCATTCTCCGTTTCTTTGCTGCCAGTCGCAAGTGGTAGAACTTAAGGTAATACTAAAGTACTGCTTACAATCTTTGATCCACTGAATCAAGTACGGTGCATCAGTTTTTTGTTCCCTTTCCAAGTTCTCAAATATCTCTGCCAAGTCCCTTTGAGCCAGTGCTTTGTCCACCATGATTTTAACTCATTATAAATTTATATTAAGTATTTCATGTAGTGTATTACTGCTGAAGGCATAGAATTAAAACTACGGCTGAAGGTAAATAAATATAAATAGCTGACAGAATGCGTTTATCTAATGTCAAAGCGATATGATTTTTGGGTTACTATAGTTATTTTTTTAAAAGTTAAAAGATCAAGCGTATAAATGATGGCAATACCTATTTTAATTAAAAAGCGGGGTTCCACTTGTCCATTACGCTGCGTTGCGTCGTCGCAGCATCGTGTTCCATATCGCTGGGGATAGTGCAAATTCGCGAATCTACCATACGTAAAGGCCGCGTATCTGCAATACATCCAATATAACAGGGAACGGTTAATACTACTTAATACCTTGATTCATATTCATTCAATTAATTTGAAGCCCGTTTTTTCATATTAAAAATGAGTCAAGGCGGTCGTCGCGCGCGACGTTTAACGGAGAAGCGGGATGTGGAATGATACGCTGTGTCGATAGACAGTCATGACGTTTGTATGCGAACTGAGAAGAAATCGTCCCAATCGCAACCCTGGTGGGACATAAAAAGCGTTGTTTCCCTGTGACGACGCGACATAATGCAGTAGCGCAATCCTCAGGGCCGTCTTAGACTGCGCGGGGGGCCTTGAGCACACAATAATTCAGGGCCCTTTGAAATGTTTCTTTTTGCGTAAAACGCACACATTGCACCACACTAGGATTTTCTCTTATACAAATTACGGGTGCATTTACAAACATACAAGTTCACATACACACATTTGTAGATCACCCAAAGATTTACTCCGTGCGGTAATCGAACCCGGAAAGCGAGTGTATCCGTCGTAGAAGTTGTCGGTCCTTCGGAGTCTCCTGAGGATGGGGTCCATGGGCACGGGACCCGAGTGCCCTTATAGTAAAGACGGTCCTGGCCTTGCTCTTATGTAAAAGAGACTCACAGTCAATGAACTGCCAAGGGCTGTTGATGATGCTAATGAAAAGATCAAGAAGATTATTCTCAGTGTTATATTTTATAACTGCCTCATTAGTAGAGTGGTCGCTAATCCTAGTGTCTGACTGCTTCATTGGTTACGAATTACGATGTCGCTAGTGCGATTTTAAAGCTAGGGTATTGAGTGCCATTACCCTTGCTGGTTTCCATTGCTAGGTCGAACAAAGCTTCTCTTCTTACGTTTTTATAATAACTATCGCGAGATGTACTAAATTAATGATTATGTTTTCGGCTGCAGAGCGTACCGCTGCAGAGGCGACCAGCCAGTACCAGAGCCAGTCGCCGCGTCGCGGGTCAATCATCACGGAATGCTGTTCATGAATATGAGCCTCTAATCTAGACTTGAAACTAGTCGTGTTCTTACGGTCTTCCATATTTCGGATATTCTTTATTAGCACGGAGCTTGAAATTATAGTTAGTGTAGGTATAACAATAGCCTCAACTCCTGTACGGACTATTAATATAACTATTGAAAAGTGCTTGTAACATTAAATAAGCTCACAAGGTTGCTTTTCATTTTGCACAACCAATAAATTATAGAATTTTTTCCCCCTAGTCCCTTCCATCATCGTACCACAAGACAATCAGCGAAGCGCCACCGCTTCATGATAGATGTCCCACCCACTCACCTCGCACGTGAGTCCGAAATCACAATTCAAAAAGTTCAAGTTTATCATAGAGCCTTAAAGAACTCCATGGTGTGGTGGCCCGAAGGTTTAAGACGCCTGCTTCTCATGCTTGAGAGTGCGGGTACAAAACCTACCAACGGCAATTACTAATGTGACTTTTTCCGAGTTATACATATGTAAGTACTTTCTAAGATTATTTAGACTGACAAACGGTGAAGGAAAACATCGTGAGGAATTTTTTTTTTGAGGTTGTAAAATCATCCAACGACTTCTCCCGCCTGGGTGAGGCGAGAGAGAGTGTCAAACTCTTCCTACTGCACTTCAAGCCGGAGCCCCAGCAACCCGTTGAGTCTTCCGCGGCTCCGTATCGGCATCAGCCCTGTTGGGCCCCATCTGTGGTGGTCTGATGGCTTCTTGAGACGCGCGCAGAACTAGTTCTGATCGGGCGGATTTAATTTCTAATTATAAATTTGAAATCGAAAACCCGCATTAATGCTCAAACCTTCTCCGCGAGGAGAGGCCTTTTGTCAGCAGTGGATACTTATAGGCTGTTGATGTGTGTGATGTGTAAAGCCCTTCTTCAAGCTGACCTCTTTCTTTGTTGTGTAAATGTCTCGGAACAATAACTAAAGCAAGTTATTGTTCCGAGGTATATGTCTAGGTATAGATTTCTCTTATACTTATGATCCCCTATACTTATTATACTCTTTGCTTATGATATCTTTGTTATAGATTATAAAATTATAATTTGTCAAAATCTACCTTCAAAATGTCAAGTATACCTGTTTAATATATTGGATAAACAAGAGGTAAACTTATATAAAAATGTGAACTTTAAACAATAATACACTTAAATCTAATAGTTCCGTGCCATCATTGCGCTATGGCTCCTAAAGATTTGGCAGAAGCGTTCAGTAATCTTGAAAAGGAAGTAAAAACTGATGTCGGTTCTTTAGTGCAGTGGATGATAGATTGTAAGTACATTTTAAAATATTAAATAACTAGCTTTAACGGTGATGTATTCTCCGTACTCCCAACTATATGTATCACCTCTCCCCGGTCGTGTCGGTCTGCCGTCCCATCGTATTCAGAGAGTTAGGGAACAGAGAGTGGACCTGTGTTTGCGCACACACTTGTGTACTATAATATCTCCTGCGTAGTGAGCCAGTCTAGTTAGACTTGTCACCATGTTCCAAATCGATCGTGAAGCTTTATCACTACATAGTATAAAAGTACAAGTCGCTATCCGCCGTCTGTCTGTCCCTATGTATGCTTAGATCTTTAAAACTACGCAACTGATTTTGATGCGGTTTTTTTTAATATATAGAGTGATTCTTAAGTAAAATTTATATGTGTAATACATGCATATTGCACCCGTGCGAAGCCGAGGCGGGTCTCTAGTTTATTTATATGTAGGCAAAATTCTAGAAGATTGCTAAGTAGATAAATTGTAAAGAAGTATTATTTAACAAACTTACTTTCGCATTAATAAGAGATACTGCCGTATAAGGGGTCTCGTGACAATTCAAAGATAAGGCAAAGTATATTTTTTTCAGTGTTTCCGTATGACATTGACTGAGTCTTATCCCTCATGGTGCTCATAACACAATAGGTAAAAAGTGAATGTTACTTTAATACGTTTATGTATCTCATCTCTGCCTACCCCTTCAGACATGAGCTCGCCAAAAACAGCATAACGCCCAAATTCACTTAACTCTTTTAAATTCTAAGTAATTCCTAAAGGACACTAAGACTGCACGGTTGGTGCGGTGGCTGGGCAACCGGCGGGCTCGATTCCCGCACGGAACAACACTTTGTGTGATCCACAAATTGTTGTTTCGAGTCTGGGTGTCATTGTGTAGTTATATGTGAAGTTGTATATTTGTAAACGCACCCACGACACAGGAGAACATTCTAATGTGGGAAAGAATAAAGTAACACTTAACGACATTTTAATTGCACCAAGTTAACATGTCTTTTTGAGGGGCGAAAATCATCGAATGACTTCCCGCGCCCAGTGTGAGGCGGGAGGGAGTGTCAGACTAAATACTGTCTGTGTCTTACTGACTAAATACCGCCCCGTTCCTTCTAGTGCTTAGAACTGGAGCCCCGGCAACCCGTTAGGTCGTCTACTACGCAAAGTGACTTTCAATTAGGTAGAGATGGTTTAAAGGTAATTGATGAAAACGGTAATAATTACATAACATACCATCACGCCTTTAATCCTCGAAGGTGTAGGCAGAGGTGCACAATATGGCAATAAACGCTACTGTACAATGTAACACCCACTTTTCACTATTTATGTTATGAGCCCCATGTAATAGGGGGGTGAGCCTATTGCCATATACCGGGACAATTCCATACTCCGTGCTATTATTACTAGGATTTTTTTTAAAACCCAGTAATACTTTGCCTGACCCGGGAATCGAACCCGAGACCCTTTGCCCGGCAGTAGCACTGGCGACCACTCGGCCAACGAGGCAGACGATAATTATTCTATACCAGCTTTTACCCGCGGCTTCGATCGCGTCACAAAAGGATAAAAAGCCAATGTGACATATACCAATACACACATCGCCATCTATACCAATACTTTTGTTTTCCCTCGGGAATATCAAATTTTTCAGGGGTAAAAAGTACCCTATTATTTAATCCGGACTTCTAACTTTACGTCTGCAAAATTTCAAAGCAATCGGTTTAGTAGTTACGGCGTGAAAGCAGAACAAACAAACAAACAAACAAACTCACTTTCCGATTTATAATATAAGTAAGGATAATAATATCATTTTTACAGCAAAGCTAATAGGAGAAACAAAAGAAGAGATGGACAAAGCCACGGCACTCTTCGCCAGCGTAGCAGACAGCAAGAAAGTCAAGCTAGACGAATTCCTAGGTATTGTTGCTAAAATGTCTGCGAATCTAGCTAAACCTTTGGAAGACCTTGCTAAGCTACTGCTGGGGTCTGTAGCGGCTGCCGGTGGCGCGTCTACGTCTAAATGACAATACTGTCGACCTAGAACACGGTGTGGTACTTAATTATTATGTTTTCGGCTTACTCACGTAACTGTTTGACGAGGAACTCGACTAGTTTCAAGCCACAGAACATATTTGAACTGTGTTTCAATCCATGCTAGCACATTAACCGCCGCGTAGGTCACCGGTGACCTATTTTAGCGGAGGATTTGCCTTCAGTAGCCTTCTGTCGGCAGTCAAAGGCCTAGAGGTTATGACCGACCAAATAACATATTCATGTCCGGTCCGGTGATGGGGACAATATTGAATATTGAATAATGTATCTATTGTTTAATTTCATTTTTAATTCTCTTTATTATTAAGTACAATTTTGTTTTGGATTATAATTCATTATAAATAGTTGTTAATAAATAAATACTAGTCGTTGCATGTCATGTTGTGTGCACATACCTGTGGAAGCATGGTCTGCCATTTACAGTTTTGTATTGTTACTCTGTCGTGTATTGCGCTGTGTTTCTGTTTTGTGTATCTATTAAATAAATAAATAAATATTCATGAGCAGCACTAAGCGACTCGACGCGACGACTGTCCCGCTGCTACTGCTGTACTGTGCATGGCTTGAAACTAGTCGAGTTCCTCGTCTTTCAGTTATGTGAGTATGTTTTACGAGAGTTATAATATAAATGGTGTAATACTGATGGAAGACCGTCTTGGTCATCCTATAATAGTTACGTTGCTGTGGTTTTTGAAAATAAAGAAAAAAGTATTTCTTTTTGCGTTTTCTTTCTCCTATACTTGACAGGTGTCGCGGAGAACCTAACGGGTAACCGGGGCTCCGGCTCGACGTGCAGGAGAAGGAACGGGGTGGTTTTTAGTCAGTAAGAGTCTGACACTCCCTCCCGCCTCACCCAGGTGGGAGCAGTCCCTCGATGATTTTCTCACCTTATAAAAAAAAAAAATTCTTGATGGGTCGATGTTTGGTTACTATCTCGCCTGGATAAGCGATGCAGGTCTACCATCAGCAACCTCTTCTTCCTTGAAAATGGGCTTTGAAGACACCTGGATTATACCCTTCAGAAAACACAGACTCTGTCAAAGAATTCCACTTCTTAGCAGTACGCACATGGAAGCTTCATGCTAAGCGCTATGTGCGAGTGGGTGGGACATCTATCATGAAGCGGTGGCGCTTCACTGATTGTCTTGTGGTACGATGATGGAAGGGACTAGGGGGAACTAAATTGTATAATACGTTGGTCACACATTTGGTCCAGTTTAGCTCCACTAAGACACAGGTCTGCGTGTTTACCGCTAAGAAACTGCCGTTGGTCGTCTCTCCTCAGTTCCAAAGCACCCCTCTAACTTCCTCAGCCGGTATTGGAATACTTGGCATTTTGAGCGACGTCCAAATTAGCCTCGAGGAAGCTTGGTGTGTTCAATAGATCGTGGCAGTATTTCACCCCGGCCCACCGCCTGCTTCTATATAAGGCGCAGGTTCGGCCCCACATGGAAAACTGTTTTCATCTTTGGGCGGGGGCACCCCAGTACCAGCTTCTTCCTCTGGACAATGTTCAGCGGCGTGCCGTTCGGATTGTTGGATGTCGGGATGTTTTAAACCGTCTAGACACTTTGGTAATGCGTAGAGATGTAACTTCGTTGTGCATCTTCATTCGCTTATACCACGGGGAGTGCTCTGAGGAATTGTTTGACCTGATACCTGCCGCGTCTTTTCGCCATCGACCCTCACGACAGCACATGCATCCCCATCATATAGATGGTTGGCAGGCCACAACTGTGCGCTTCTCGCGTAGCTTTCTGCCTCGCACAGCAAAACTATGGAATGATCTGTCGTCGGCGGTATTTCCGAACCGATACGATCTTCAAACCTTCAAGAAAAGAGCGTATTTCTTTTTGTGGGTGTCCACTGTCCATGGGCGGCGCTGATCGCTTACCATCAGGTGATCCGTCTGCTCGTATGCCTCCTATTCCTTAAAAAAAATTAGGTCTCAAACTTAAAATGAAAACAACAAAATAAAATCAATATAGGTAAAGGTTTATTGCATTCTATTTAGGTCTATTCTTCTCTAGAGCGTCGCGGAAGGCTTGTAGCCCAGCCACGGCGGCATCCAGGAAGCGTGGACCTTCTTCAGCGAGCTGCTTAGACAGCTGTTCCACTGTTTTCTTCTGCTCAATGGCCAACTTCTCAAGCACTGCTTTAAACTTCTCCAGGTCCACGCGTTGGACAGTAGATACTTCTTTAAACATCTGCTTCACCTTACTTTCTTGGTCTTTCGAAGCTTCTATCAATTTCGCTGAAAATATCATCAAAGCCAAATGTGGCTAAATCATTAATTTTAGGCTGGTTTTCGCGTCGCGCTGACTGCAGGCTGATCGTCAGCGCTGACAACCGAAATGTTTGAACTTCTATAAAGCGTTTTAGAATAAAGCGTTCTTTGGTCAGCGCTGACAGATAAAGCTACGACTTAGTTGTCCTCTGCCAAACTACGCGCTGAGCTATGAGCGCTGACGGTCAGCGTGAGACTAAAATCAGCCTTAATTATCTTCAATAAGAAGTTAAAGATAAAAGTTCGTCTGACAGTCAGTCTTCTAATCAGTGGCAGTGGCGTAACTATACTAAGAAGTACAGGTACAAACAACTCGACAGAGCCCCCCCTTTCGGCTGGGTGCTCGTGGCATTTCGTCGACTTGCCACTCTGTAACGCCACTGCCTCTAGCGAAGTTATTTGTTCTTTCCAAAGTGTAGATTCTTATATAGAAGAAAGAATAATAAGTGTGGTAGAGCCATGACGAATGGATCGGCTCGACCGGAGTGATACCACGGCCGAGCAGGAGACCGATGTGAAACAGTGCTTGCGTTGTGTTTCGTCGTGGTAAGGTAACCTTTCCCTTTCAATCTCTCCAATCCCTGAATCCCCAATGATTCTCAAATTCCTACTCCCCAAAAGGCTGGTAATACACTTGTAACGCCGGTGTTCCAGGTGTCAATGGGCGACGCCGATTGTTTACCATCAGGTGGTCCGTCTGCTCGTTTACCGCCTTATTTTGTATAAAAAAAGAATAAGAATGCCTATCCACCTCTTTTTCTACGAGTTCCACACCATTCTACCTCCCTACATCCTTGTTGATTGGACCCTCGTACTTACAGTCTTTCATCCATTGTATCAAGTTGTCAACATCAGTCTTTCCTCTCTTTTCGAGGTCTTTAAAAATTTTATCCATATCATCCATCTTATTTTTGGTTGTTTATTTTATTTTATTACAAAAAATGTTTTATTATGTCTGTCACTGGTGATTGTTCATTTTTTGACATCTGTCCTGCAATTTATGGATATTTTGGAAATTGTGAATTTTTTGGCATCTATGTAGGTGTACTTATAATGTCTACTTTTTGGTGAAATGCCGGTTACACATCTCAATGTAATGCTTATGATGTTGTGGATTTCAATGTTCCGGTGTTTTCATGGTTGTACCTATCTACTGTAGATCCTGGCTTACAGGAGTTGCAGCGGTTTTTGGAGGTTGTGGCGGGCTTGTCCCTTAAAATTATGATGTTGTGGATGTCCATAGACGGCGTTGTTTACCCACGATAGAATAACAGTAAAGGATAGATAGTAATTTTAAAAAGTCATTAATAAACCACTAAAAATTTTATTAATACTTAATAGTTCTCTCCTTATACTTCCGAGCAGTGAGTGTCAGCTGCGCAACTACCGTTGCAGTCAGGAGTTATAGCACGCCAAAAATAATTTGACTTCAAGTGCACCAAACTTGGTAAAGAAATCTTTAGATAGTTTTAAATAAAATTAAAACATTATCTATTTTGCAAGCACATAAAAAATTTACAATTCACATTATTTTATGTACACAAATATCATACTAAATGCGCCATCTATTCATAAGCCCCCTCCGTCTATAAAACATTCACTCTTTAGCGGTTCCAAGGTCTTTAGTCACTGTCGCGGAGAACCTAACGGGTTACCGGGGCTCCGGCTCGACGTGCAGGAGAAGGAACGGGGTGGTTTTTAGTCAGTAAGTCTGACACTCCCTCCCGCCTCACCCAGGCGGGAGCAGTCATTCGACGATTTTACCCCCTTAAAAAAACAATGAAAACAACATTCTAGAGATTTTATTTAAATAATAAATAAAACAAAATATATAACATTTGCGACTTGATTAATATATCATTTATCAAGTTTCGTCCGATTTATTAGACTGAGAAGTGGTATCATATGAACTGGTATCAGAGTCAGAGGTGTCGCCCTGGCTACCGGTAACTATCTGAATATTACAGTCGGTAACATCGCCTTGGCTACCAGCGGTGACTTCACCCTGGCTACTGTCGGCTACCGCACCTTGGCTACAGACGGGCACCTCGCCATTACGGCTGTTGACACTCTCGGCGACCTCGCCATTACTGCTATCTTGGTTCATAAGTAGGCTGTAGTCAGTGACAGTGCTCATATCGCTGCAGACGGTGACACGGGAGAATATTGCGAGTTTCTCTGATCCAGGCGCAGCTACGTAGATACCAGGGCTGGAGTCTACTGCGATAAAAATGGGAATAATTAGTACTAGTTGAACTATAATGTTTTAGATGATTGTTATTCTTCAAGTCCCGAGGCAAGCGCGCTCCATCGTAGACCACATCATCGCTTACCACTTTTGAGTGTGGGAGAGCCGTACTTCGGCACAAATGGTCAGGCTTGACCGGAGTGATACCACGGCCGAGCAGAAATATGACGTGAAACAACGCTTTCGTCGTGTTTCGTCATGAGAGTGAGGTTACCGGAGGCCCAAATACCCCCTCCCCTCCCCGATCTCTCCAATCTCTGAATCCCTACCAATCCTCAAACTCCTAATCCCCAAAAGGCCGCTAACGCATTTGTAACGCCTCTGGTGTCCCGTGTGTCCATGGGCGACGCCGATTGCTTACCATCAGGTGATCCGTCAGCTCATATACCATCTAATACCATAAAACAAAACCATCAGACGTGGTAATGCACAAACGCCATATTATTAAATATAAAACCGTCTGCCGAGCGAAACGATATCCTAATCAATTCTTAGATCGAGAAAATGTAATAGCTAGCTTCTGTCAACGGCTTCGCCCGCGTTCCCGTGGGATAAAAAGTAGCCTGTATGTTACTCCAGACCATAATCAAAGTGTTGAGTAACAAACAAAGAAACATGCAAACTTTCACATGTATACTATTAAAAGTAGTATAAATAATGTATCATATCAGCATTAAGCCCACAAGAAGGACAGTCGACCTGTCGCTCGTTCCAGCATAGCAGAGTAATGTCTTCTTAATTACAAATAAGCAATAAGTTTCTCACGATGGTCCATGGCAGAGACACGTCTATCCACAATAAAAAATCACGACGAACTGGTTACCCTACCGAACGACAATAAAACGCTCTTTTTCACGACGCCTCAACGCAAACAGCCGATTTTAGCGTTGCGGCGACGCAACGCGGTTATGTGTTTCGGCCCTATGTGTATGATATAATTTTAATTTTACCTTGATCAAGCACCGCAGGTATTTGTTTACCAAGCCTGGCCGACATTTCTTCCAAGGATTTATTTTGTTCTTCAGCAAAAATATTGACTATTTCTTTAAATTTATCTAGCGATATATTTTTCGTATTAGGAACATCTCTGAAGTGGTCGACGAGCCATTTCTCAGTGTCCCTCTTTGATGGATCTATTACATGCGCTGGAAGTTATGAAAAGAAACTTTACTGAAAGAAGTAAAAGTATAAACTGCCTCATTGATTGTTCGAGTGGTTAAAGTAGGTGGGGCAATTTCCAAAGCTGTGGACGAACTATAACGGTTTACTGGGACTCCGGCCCGGAGCAGGAGTAGGAGTAGGATCAGGGTGTTGTTTAGATAGAAGTCTGACACCTCGCCTCACTCAAGGTGGGAGGAGATATTCGATGATTTTCTCCACTTAAAATAAAAAGATTGCCGGACATAATGTATTGAAGTCCTTTTCTGTTCTTCGACAATTTTTCTCAGTAGATGCGGAGTGTCAATAGTCTATAATTGTATGTATCCGGTATTTTTTTTTTAAGGGGGGAAAGTCATCGAATGACTGCTCCAGTGTCAGACTCTTACTGTTCCCACCGTTCCTGTTCCCACCACCCACCCCGTTCCTTCTCTTGTACGTCGAGCCGGAGCCCCGGTTACCCGTTAGGTTCTCCGCGACAAAAAGACAACGTCACGCAGTGTTCCCAGGCGGTCACCCATCCAAGTACTGACTGCACCCGATGTTGCTTAACTTCGGTGATCGGACGAGAACCGGTGTTTTTAACATGGTATGGACGTTTACATGTACCCGGTATAGGACCAGTCCGCCACAACCTCCCAAAACCGCTGCAACTCCTGTGCACCAGGATCTACAGTAGATACAACCATGCAAACACCGGAACACTGAAGTCCAACGTCCCAGGGACATGAACAACTAATGGGAGAGAGAAGGAGCCTGTACCCCCCGCCTGGCAGGCGGGGCGAAGATGACTTACCTTTGGCCATCCATTTGATGAGATTTTCAATGTTATTGTATCCCCTAATTTGTAATTGTGTGAAAATTTCTTCCATTCTTGATTATTGTACATTTTTATTGTGACGGCTATTTAATCAATTCATTTTGAGTCGTGTAAAGTACGTATCTTTTAGTAATTTAGCATATTGTTTGAAACGTTACTCATGTTTTGAGAATTTTGACAGAAATAACATTCATTGACAGAATAATAGGTAATCAACTTACTTTTTATTCTCCTCTTTGGTGTACATTTGTAGAAAAGTATTCGACGAATACGGACGTTGAAAAAGGTGAACACACTGTCTTGAAACAATGAAAAACGTCCAGACAACTAGTATTGTTGACTGGACATCTACACTACACGAGCTACTGTTTATATGTGAACATTATTAGCTCATGACAATACCTAAGTACGTGTGTCGCCTGGACAGTCAACCTCGCTACATCCTTGTTGACTGGATATCTACACTACATGAGCTGCTGTTTACATGTGATCATTAGCTCATGACGATACCTAAGTAGGTACGTGTGTCGCCTGGCTACTATAGACGCAGAACACACACACATTGACACGAAGATCATTGTCTTAAGTCTGGTAACGTGGTAACACATTACACACGCACACATAAAAAACCACTGACATTTCGCTTTTTACATTTGATGGGTCGACGTTTGCCCACTATCTCGCCTGGTGGTGCACGATGATGCGGTCTACGATGGAGCACGTCGTCCCATAAGCAACCTATTAACTCGGGCCTTGAAGACATACAGGTTACCCTTCAGGAAACAGACTCTGGCAAAGAATTCCACTCTAGGAAGCTTGATGCGAAGCGCTTCGTGCGTGTGGGTGGGTGGGAAATCTACTATGAATCGCTGACGCTTCGCCGATTGTCTTGTGGTTCGATGATGGAAAGGACTAGGGGGAACCCAGTTGCGCAATTCCCCCGCACACTCACCGAAATGCATCTGGTAGAAAACCAGTGGTGCGTCAATCGTTTCTAAGTGGCATTATGTCCCCCTTGTTTTCGACCTTTTCGTTTACAAAGGTAATATTGCACTTACCTAAGTACCTATTTCAGGTTACAGTTTGTCCTGATGGCAAGCAGACACTACGATGTCTGCTTTTCTTTAAAGGGTCAAGCCCGCCACAACCTCCCAAAACCGCTCCTCCTCCTTTAAGCCGGTATCTACAGTAGATACAACCATGAAAACACCAGAACACTGAAGTCCAACGTCCCAGGAAATGAATAATTGTCTTGGTTCCCGCAACGAAGCGAATCAGAAGATATTATAATAGGAAAAAAAACGATAGTTTCCACTTCCCTCGGTGAATTACTGCAGGAGACAGAATGAATTAAGCCTAAAGGCACAAAGAAGAGACTGTACAACTGGGTGAAGTCCAGTCGCCAAGCACCACGGAAATTTGACTAAAAACTAAGTGGGTCTATGTGAGCTGTTATACTTGCTTCCAATAATAGGTATGGCAAAAACGCCTAAACGCACGGAAATTCGTTCTAGATTCCACAAGGTCCGTATAATAAGCTACACCTGACGAAACAATTAAATAATTTAACATAGTGTTACGTTCATACTGCCAGAGATCACAGTCCCAGAGTATGTGATAGGCCGCTGTCGAACATTGGCACCATGGTGAATCAACAAGTTTAAATGAGAACAATTTGCTTTTAAAGTTGCCGTGGCCAGTAAGATATTGGTGCCGCTCATACACGGATGGGAAGAACTGATATGACTGCGTAGTCTCAACACACCTGTAAGTCTAGAGGAAGCATGAGTGGGACACGAACCATGCAGGGGAATTAACGAAAATGTAATCAAACCCGAGTCTGTCTAAAAGCAGTTATAGGTACTTGCGACGACTTTACTAACAAGGCAAAGCCTACCAGATTTATTTTAATAAATTGTATTATTCTCATAACCACAACGAATCAACAATGAAGTAAAATATATTATTATAATATCTAATCTATTAAATTTTATTACATTTCTTACAAAATTAGAAACGTATACGTAAGTGCTTATGAACATTTTACAATAATAATAGTCATAATAGACTGAAAATTCAGCAGTGTTTGTCAATAAATCCATTAGTTTTGCGACTGACCCCGCTCCGGAGAAGACGTCCCATCATGTCAAGAGAATGAGAGAACAGAGAGTACACGTGTATTAGGTATAGACAGTACACTAACGCTTGAATACTGAAAGGGTAATCAATTTAATAAGGTGTACCATATCGTGCCATCTCTGTCATTTTCCATAGAATTTATCGAGACAGAACTATACTTAAGCACGAATTAAAATTGAGTGACGTGTGTGTATTTGGACATTACTTGTGTACTGTAACATCGCCTGCGCCAGCTACCATAGCTTAGACTGACTTATTTTCTTGTGTCTGTGTTTTTGAATAAGAGATTGAGATATTTTATCATCAACCTTTAACTATTCCACTGCTGACCAAAGGCCTCTTCTCACCGGAGATGGAATGAATATTAATAACCACGCTTGCTCAACGCGGGTTGGCGATTTATACTTATAATTTGAGAATATAAATCTAGAGAGAGAATCATGCAATATTCTCTTCTGAGCTAATTAATCTAGTTGAGAAAAACCTTTCTTCTTGGATTTGAACGTCCGGTAGCATAAGATAGACTACCTACTCCTGCTATTTCACTCACTGCGCAGCTCCTATTGGTCGCAGCGTGATGTTTTATGCCCTATAGTCTTCCTTGATAAATGGGCTATTCAAAACAAAAAGAATTATTAAAATCGAACTAGTAATTCTGGAGATAAGTGGGAACATACAAACAGACAAACAAACAAAATTTGGTACGGACTTTTGAAAAATTATGGATATTGAAGAAATGTATATGGTTCTTTACGGTGCAAGCAGGAGTGAAGGAGCAAAATTCGAGATTGTAGAAAAGTGGTTTAAAGAATGTGAAATAATTGATGACATAAACCTATCTTTGAAGTTGTTTGAAACTTCTTACGATAGAGTCCGGGAAAATAGGTACGATTTGACCCTGGTACAATTCGCCGAGTTACTGGGAATTTTGTCCAGGGAGACCAATCAGGATTTGGTCAATTTTCAGGTCAAGTTTAAAAAGGTTAAGCAGCGAATTGTTGATGAGATACAGGCGAAGTTTGATGACTGATACATATAATTATACGTTTCGAAGGAGTAGAGTTCATACACAATGTAACGCCCACCTTTCACTATTTATGTTATGTAATAAGTACTTTGAAATGTTCTTGAAAAATTTGACTTAATTGGAGAGCGTCCAATCAAATTGACTTATATAATGGCACGCCTTTTATCCTGGAAGGGGTTATAATGGCTTATAATGCCAGATATACAATGTAACACTCACTTTTAACTATTTATGTTATGAGTCCCATGTAATACCATATGAGCGTATTGCCATATACCGGGCACAATTCCAAACTTCGTGCTACTACTGAGATTTTTTTTAAAACCCAGTAATACTTTGTCCGACCCGGGAATCGAACCCGAGACCCCTTGCCCGGCAGTCGCACTTTCACAAGCAACGAGGAGGCAGCTCGACATTTTTTTAAATCAGGATATGTTCAAAAATTTTGTTTGACTCGGTAACCGAACTTCTTCGGTATTTGCGCTGACAACTACTCGACAATCTAATCAGTCGGCTATGGACTGGGGAATCAAACCTAGCAATTATAACATATACCTATTATAGGTACACCAATCAAAAACGAAGATACTTTGCAAAATAAAACTGTATAAATAAAAACACAAGTAAAAAAATTAAATCATCTATATTTTGTTATAAAAATACATTGATATTAAAACTAAATAATAATATTATTAGCAAAATTGTATAAATACAATACAATACATGATTAGAAGAACATTGTGATAAAATTATACAAGATTACATTTTTAAGCAAAAATCTTTATATTTCTACTTTTACCTGGCCGACTAGGTGACGCGCGTATACGCACGTATTCGGACGTTTCATTATTTTAAAACTTCGTCTTGAATCAGTCTATTTATTAAAGAGAATCGCATCATAATCTGTTGCGTAGTTTTACAGTAAACAGTTGAGTTAAGCACCCAATGCGACAGTCACTATCTTATGTAAGACTCCCGGATTATCTCGAAATTAGTTGAGCGACCTCGATATGTGTAAGTAAGCAATATAATATTTATTTTTGAATAGAGGCAATGTATCTTTGCTAAAAATTAATAACAATAATTTTATGAACGTCCAAACACGTGCGTATACGCACCGAAAATGCTTTTTAAAATAATGTACTTACAAATTGATTTATTTTGTTTCTATTTTTTATTCGTTTTATACAAATAAGATTATACTTTAATAGCAGATACATAAAGGTACCATTAGGCGGTAAACGAGCAGACGGATCACCTGATGGTAAGCAATCGGCGTCGCTTATGGACACCCGGAACACCAGAGGCGTTACAAGTGCCTTGCCGGCCTTTACTTGAGTCTATTTCATGCACACGACGTAACACAATAAGGTAGTATCCTAAATTTTATTTCAATGTCCGTCTGGTATATTATTTTAAAACATTAGACACGTATTTTTTCTTTTCTTACAAAATTAAATACTTTCGACCATACATTGATTTGAAATATCGTGTGACGTCACGATTTACTACATTTTATAGGGTAGCGTGACGTAACGACCTCCCACTCCTATACTCGACATTTTATCTAAGTATTCTTTTCTTATACGACAAAATAAAAAAATACGTGTCTAATATTTTTTCATTATCTAACTGATGGATTAATAACGTTTTTAATATTCATACACTGTTTAGTACCCTATTCAAGTGTTACTATATCTCAGTATTCTGCGAGGCCGTGGTATCACTCCGGTCGAGCTGACACAACAGTGCCGATGTATAGCGAGCCATGACTTCTTATTCTTACTAGTAAAGTATAACCTTACATTTTATTAGTTTTTATTTCAAAACACCAATAAAGGAAGATGAGATGTACTTAATAACCGACTTTCAGAAGTTTCAGATAACATATTTACACGAAATTATTTCAAAATATTTTTTCAGTACTGAAAAAAACGTTCAGAGGTTAAAATAATAAAACAATCAATATAATACTAGATTTATAGTTAGCTAAATTATTTAATATGCAAATAAGAAAACAAAGATTGATTCAGTACAGAGATAGTAGCCATTGTTAAATTATCTCCGGTCACCGTAAGCACGGGCCTGCGGACGGCGAGCATGGGTGGCTCGCCGCCCGACTAGAACCAGACCCGGGCGTTCTGCGCGGGACACAAAAAGCCATCAGACTTGATGCCGATACGGAGCCGCGGAGAACTTAACGGGATACCGGGGCTCCAGCTCGACGTGCAGGAGTAGGAACGGGGTGGTTTTTAGTCAGTAAGAGTCAGACACTCCCTCCGGCCTTACCCAGGCGGGAGCAGTCATTGGATGATTTTCACCCCTTAAAAAAATATTATACGCTTTGTAACGACGCCATGTCATTCGTAACTCAGTCGACTCTAGACAACCAATGGTTACAGTCTCTGTACTGAATCTATCTTTATTTTACTTGCATATTAAATAACTGTGCGGACTATATTATGTTTATAACTGTGTATGTTTGTCTGTCAGCTCACAATAAATTGGATATAAGCTGATCAATTATTTTTACATTGATAGATAACTAGATTTGCAACGAATACATTTGACCAATACCGAATATTCGCCGAGTTTCTATGTCAAATAGCCGAATATTCAAAAAAAGTATTCGGCTGGAGTGGTGTGATGGTTTAACCCATTGTATACCGTGTCGGACAACGATGGTTGATACTAGTCGAGGAATAGTCTTCACCAGTTTTGGAGTACCAGTACCTCACATAATTGAACCAACAAGACTATTTAACTGAATATTTTATTGTGAACCTGGTTGAAAAAGAGTAACCTATAGAGTTTCTTGCTCGTTCTTCTCCACAGGAATCTATACCTTGGAACCTTCCTGGTCTAATTGAAATAAATGATTTTGACTTTTTGTTGGTACAGTCAGCATCAAAAGTCGATGACCACATTCAAATTTTCAAAATCACTGTACATTATATCACCCATAAATCGCTTAACAAGAGAGGGCGCTAGTATTGAATGAACATCTTTAAAGTTCAAAATTAACTGAACACTACTCGTCAAAGGTCACTGAACACCATTTTGTCAAAAATTGCTGATTGTTATAATATCAAAAGTCACTGAACGATATAAAATGCTTGTTTTGGTTATCCAGTGCAATCACAGCAACGTCCAAAAATAACTTAACATCATTAATAACAAAAGTTACTGAACATTACTTTGTTTCGGATTTGTAGCGTGTAAATTTATACTATTAAAAGTAGCTGAACTGCAAACTAAAAAACGTTGACGATGTTGCTGTATTACGATTGAATAGTAACCATATTTGACTATCAATAATCACGCAGATTCTGTTTGAATTTATACCATCGTGTAATTATTTATTTTTTTAGTTCGATTGAATTGTAACCTTATTCGTAAAGCAATAAGACTCATTTTCAAAAATCACGCAGATTCTGTTCAAATTCATACCGTGTTCTTAGTTTATGATTCCTATAGTTACGATTTAATTAGAACCTAATCTGTATACATATAAGACTCATTTTCAAAATTACCACCAATTCCGTTTCAATTCAATACGGTAGTTGACAACTAGTCAAATTCAATACTTTTATCGAAACGTCAAAAACGATACTTCTATGAATTTTGTACGAAATACCATCTTATGACGTCATCATATTTTCGCGTCAAACAGCACACTTATATCTAAAGAAAATGCGAGAATAAATCGAAAATTAAGTATATCGGCAAATCAATGAATGAAAGTGTAACTATTTTTAATATTTAATTGAACTGAAAAATCTAAATAATTTATTTTTGACCCAGGAAACTACCCAATTCTTTGGGAAACAGTTGTGGGTATTTGAAAAATTGTTTACACTTGAATGTAAAAATAATATTTCTACTTAATTTTCACTTTGTATCGGATGTAGACCATTTTAAGCCACCATTTTGATACCATGGCCTCACAGAAAACCGACGTGAAAAAACGTTGTGTTGTGTTTCGTCGTGTGAGTGAGTTTACCATTACCCAGCCCCCCCCCCTTCCCCAATCCCTGAATCCTCAACAATCCTCAATTTCCTAATCCAGAAGGCCAGTAACACTCTTATAACGCCTCTGGTGTTGCGTGTGTCCATGGGCGACGCCGATTGCTTACCATCAGGTGATCCGTCTGCTCGTTTACCAGCTTATCCAATAATAAAAAATTGTGGTTGTAATTATTTTTAATCTATAAATATTGTATTAGTTATCAATTGCGCTTTGGTAACAAATAAACATTATAATACGATTTAATCTTCAAATTACTGCACATGAACGTCACAGAATAGTGATATTGCGAGACTAAATCACGCCATAAAAATCTGGGAAAATTTTAGGGGACGAGATACTTGTGCAAATATGGTAAACTCCATGCGAGAATGTCTCCAAAATGTCATCGATGCCAATGGGGGACACTAGGTTTTAATTTCAAGTAGTTCAAGTATAATCATGATTGTAGTTAATTGTTAATAAATCATACCTTGTTTTTTTTTTTTATAAAACATTGATTTGATTATGATAGTTTAAATTATTTTATTATGATTGTGTTGATTAAAACAAATAATAATTATCTGAATTGATTTATCGAACCATTTTATTTAATTTTGTTGATAATAAATAAAAGGGTGGTGATTAACATGTGCATGTGTCTACCTTATTTGTATACCAAACACACACCTGCCGAAAAAAATACATACACATATTAAACACAAAATGTCATTTCAATTTGTTCAGGGACTTTAGAGATAAACGATAGTATGCTATTTTTGTCTAAAATTTGTTCAGAAACTTTAGAGACGAAGAATGTTTTGCTTCTTTTACTATAACTTTGTTTAGCGACTTTTGAAAAGTATGGTCACCTACTTATGCCCTTTTATGATAATCATTCATTTCTGGCGCTTGTCATGTTGAGCGATTTAGGTATAATACCGTGTACAGCGATTATGAAAATTTAAATGTAGTCATCAACTTTTGATGCTGACTGTACCTAGTCGAAGAATAAACTTATCAATATGGGTATTTCGGCCGAATATAAAAAGTGTCAACTAGGCCGAATGCCGAATAGTGGCCGAATATTCGTTGCAAGTCTATTAATAATATTATTTTGTACAAATTGGTAACTATTTTGTTATCAAAATTTAATTAAAATAATTTGAAAAATAGGAAGTACATTTTTTGGCAAATAATTATTTAATGCTGAGATTTTTTTAGTAATAAGAATATTTGTCGCCGTTTAATCAACGAAGGGGTAAACAGAGGTGTACATACACAATGTAACACCCACTTTTCACTATTTATGTTATGAGTCCCATGTAATAGGGGGTGAGCCTATTGACATATTACAAACTCCGTACTAAGAAATTTTCATTTTAAAATCGTGAAATTAACAGCTTGACAGACAGTGAGTTTTTTAAAATACCTTTAAAAAAGGTTTTTTATGGCATAAGCCGGTAAACAAGCAGACAGATCACCTGATGGTAAGCAATCGGCGTCGCCCATGGACACCTGGAACACCAGAGGCATTACAAGTGCGTTACCGGCCTTTTGGAGAATTGGGAATTTGAGGATTGTTAGGGGTTTGAGGACTGGGGAGGTTGGGGAGAGGGGGGGGAGGCACAATTTTAACATATTAATATTTTTCTAAGGCAATTTTGATATAATTTTTATAAGACATATACAAGATTTTGTATTTTTTTTATATATAATTAAAATAGAAAGCGGTTTAAAGCCGTGTTAGCTTCTAAAGGCTAGATAGTAAGTTCGAAATTGGTATTTTTGTGAAATGCCTAGAATTTAAATATTTAAAAATTTTTTTTTTGAGATTGTCCTGTACTACGGCTGTTTATATTGATGTTTAAGGGGTAGGTAGATATGTTTAACATATCTATGTTTTAGTTTATCATTAATGCTATTTACATATTATATTTAGATTAAATGATGTTAATATTTGGATATTTTTATAATAACTAAGTTGGAAGTTCTAGAATCCCTTGTTTTTTAGACATAAAACATTTGGAAAATACGGTTAAAATGTTAAAAAGATAATTATGTGAGTCATCAACTCAAAAAGGGGTAGACAGAGGTGCACATATACAATGTAACACCCACTTTTCACCACTTACATTATGAGTCCCATGTAATGGAATAACATTGATCACTGATTTGCATAAACGCAAGATACTTTTTCACATTTTAACAGCACATTTCCTTCAAAAACGACATATATTACAAAAAAAACGACAAAAATCTTAAAAAACAAGATTATAGGTACATACCATGTAAAAACGAAATACCGCACATAACAAAACAAACTTAAAATTAAACTAAACTACATACAATAATAATACAATACCATCACTACAAAAAAAAAGTAAAAAAAAAATAATAATACCTCAATTTTTTCTTCTAGTCATTTCACAAAACGTCCCGTTTTCCATATAATCACTGCGACACGTATATTTACACCATATCAGTCTTTAATAATAGTTTTACTGCAACATTCACTTTTTGTCCATAGAAAAGTTATTCCATTTATGGAAGTTCTAATAAGTTGCCGGTAGATGGCGTTGTACTCAAATTTTTTGTAATCTGTTTGGAGTTTCAACTTTATGTACTTAGACTGTAGGTAGGAAATGATTTGACAAGTTAGAGGGTAAAATTGTTTTAATATTTTAATTGCGTTTTCTGAAATGCTGGTTTTTCTTTCCTTGTCATCAAGCGTTTAACTTTTAGCAGTTTTTGAAGTAGATCATAATGCAAAGGTCGAATGTAATAAACGATTCCAAATCTTCTTTCTCAATTCCAACACAAGTATTGTATAATAACTTACTGGGACTGCCTCAATGATAGACAGATATTGTAATTCTTAAGATGTAATAAAGAATTTGAATTTGAATCTGAAACGACCATAAAACAAATATCATTTTTAATCGATTTCCTGAATCGTTTATCTGCGATTATTTCGTTATTGGCTGAATCGATTTTGATCGGTTTTCAGACAACTGTTTGTTTTTTGTTAAAGTAGATTTTTAAACTTATATTAATTTTTGAAGTTACCTCACCAAGTTTAGCAGGACTAGAAGTTCAAAGTTTTACTTTAGCATAATGTAACACCCACTTTAAACTGCCCATATTATGAAACAAACCTGACACCAGTCACCAAGCAAAATTTCAATTAAAAAAAACACTAATTTACATCAAAACTTGATAACAACGCCATCTACCGCCGCCTTAATTGAAACTTTGAGCTGATCTAGCCGTGGGACGTATGCCCACTGTTGGAGTAAGATCATCCGTTGATGCTGGGCTCCTGTCTCCGCTTGGGGATGAAGGAGACGGTCATCAGATCATCATCCTCTTGGAGTAAGCAACCTTCAGCTGGTTTGCTGCGGTGGAAGAGCCTGCGAAGAAAGTTTGTGAAGTTAGATTTTCGTTTAGTGTTTTATTTAATGAGGAGGTAGGCAGGGGCGTTCAATACTCTAATAAACAGTTACTTCATGTATCGGAAACTATGACATTTTCCCCACAAGGAATCGGGTCCAGAAAGCCAACTAGTCAAATTCAATATTTATTACGAACTGACGAGATTGTGTATTGTGACGTCACGTTTTTTAGCGTCAAACAGAGTACTTATATCAAATTTGTTGGAAAAATACTAAAATTAAATTGGCCATAAATCTATCAATGAAAGTGTGATTATTTTAAATATTTTATCGTATTGAACAGTCGAAATACATTATTTTTGATTAAGGAAAGTACTCATTAACATATGATAGTCATGAAAAGGGGTTTTAACGACATTCAAGGTCGTTATTGGTCTGTATAATTTCCAACGCATGTTTGCCCATCATCTTTTGATAGATTGAAGTAACTTAAACTGCTGGCTACAGTACTACATTAAAATATAATATTACATACGTTCCTAAGTAAGATATCACTTAAAAGAAATTACCAAAGCGACCAAATTTTGTTTAGACCTTATTTTATATGTAAAATATAACTTAATTACATAGTATATACTATATATATATCACAGCCTATAAATGCCCACTGCTGAGCAAATCCTCTTCTCACACGGAGAAGGTTTGAGCATTAATCACCGCGCTTGCTCAATGCGTGTTAGCGATTTCAAACTTATAATGAGAAATTATAAGCCCAGGTTTCCTCACGATGTTTTCCTTCACCGTTTGTCAGTAGTGTCTAGATAATCTTAGAAAGTACATATAACTCGGAAAAAGTCACATTGGTACTTGCCGTTGGTAGGTTTCGAACCCCTCATGCATGAGAAACGGGCGTCTTAAACCCCCTGGCCACCACATACATACATCACACAAAAAAAACAAACTTGTTTGCCAAACATTAACAAATAAAGAAAAACACAAGCATAAAAAACATTAACACATTTTTTGCAATCAAACAGATGTCGCCACCACCGAAAATCGAACATAACCAAGACAATTATTATTGACATAATATAGGAGATACCCATAACCATATACCGGTCATAATTCCAAACTTCGTGCAGATTTATTAGACTCAGGAATTGAACCCCAGATTCGTTTCTCGAGAATTACACTAGAAACTCACACAAGATCAATCTAATATTTTTGTTACTAGTAGAGCTTTTCTCAGTATATTCACGTGAGTACCCCGCGGTTTGAGTTAAAGTTGTTTTTTAAATTAATTGGACCATGGAACTCTTAGAAGGTGCTATGGTCCAACTATTATTAAAGTTGGACAACTGCTTCTTGTAAAAACCCGTGGTCTACGTAGTTGGACAGAATAGTTGGACCACTGCCCCGCAATCATTTATATAATATGTTCTAGAAAAAAATGATAATTAAGGATAGCGTCCGATCAAATTGACTTATATGATATTGGCACGCATTTTATCCTGGAAGTGGTAGACAGAGATGCTTATAATGGCTTATATTGCCAGATATACCCTGTAACACCCACTTTTCACTATTTATGTTATGAGACCCATGTAATAAGGGGTGACCCTATTGCCATATACCTGGCACAATTCCAGATTCCGTGCTACCACTGAGATTTTTTTTTAAAACCCAGTAATACTTAGCCAGACTCGGGAATCGTACCCGAGACCACTTGCCCGGCAGTCGCACTAGCGACCACTCGGTGGGCGAGTCTATTGATATCAAATCAAACAATGAAAGTGGAAATATTTTTGAACATTTTATTATATTCAAAGATCGATATAATATACAAGGTGTAGTTTTGAAACCGTGACATTTCTCGGGGGCATGTCACAGAAGGCATAAAGGTTCAATGTAAGAGAAAGTTTCGGGCCAATAGTTAAAAATACGGCTATAATAAATCGTTTAAGTTCGACAGTATTTCAGAATAAGCGACAGAAATGTATCTTATTGGAGTTTTATGGAATTAGGAATAATATCAATTACGTGTTTGAGTTTGTGTGTGTTAAGCCGCGTTATAAAGCTAGTTACAAGACGGCGGCGTGTACTTCGCACTTACGGATTTCCGTAATTTACAGAAAAATGAAAAATATTTACCTAGAATTTTTTTTATTGATTCGGACTGAGAATCGATAGCCGAGTTACCTCCTAGAAAATGACGCGGCTTTAAAACAACACCTTGTATAGACGGACCATATTCATAAGACAAACACAGACACACGTACAACACAACAAACATATATATATGTATAAGACTACATACTTATACTTCAACTTTCAACAAAACTGACTTCCACGAGTCGCGGTTCTTGCTGTAGAGAAAGAGATAGAGTTAGAGAGAGATAGAGAATGATAGATGCTAATGCGTAACTTAATAAATGGTAGATTTTTATAATTTCTGAACTGTACTGTATAGCAAAAAAAATTGAATGATTTTTTAATATGAAAAGAGGATTGTTAATTTTAAACTATAATTAATATTGTTAAATACAATATAGATAATAGATAGGTATATTAAGTAAATCATAAAGAAACTCAATATTTTTATTACTCAATATTTATAAAATATTTTTAATTCCAAAAAGGTCAGAAATAGAGTTTTAGATTAATTTTTATTTTAATGTTCGTCTGGTAGATTGACTTGAAATATCGCGTGACGTCATTTTTGTGTACGTTTAATATTCAAAATGACGTAGCCAGTTACTTAGATAAAACAAATAAAATTTTGCAGCGGGAGCTAAAACGTCATTTCTACGTATGAAATGTACATAGAAGTGACGTCACGCGACATTTCAAATCAATATATCGTCGAAAGTATTCGTTTCTATAAGAAAATAAAAAATACGTGTCTAATGATTTAAAATAATCTACCAGACGGACATTAAAATAAAAATTAGGCATCTACCCTATTACTAAGTTACCGACAACAGAAGTTTTAGGTTAGGTTAGACAAAGCATAGTTATCAGTAGAACGTAATTCATGCTGGTAGAAACGTAAGCAATTAACAGTCACGTTTATTTTTTTTTATACCACGACGGTGGCAAAAATGCACACGGCTCACCTGATGGTAAGCGGTTACCGTGACCTATGTACGGCTGCAACACTTGGGGCAGTACATGCGTCTTGCCGACCCTTAAGAAACCTATTCACTGCCCTCTTGAAGAACCCCATGTTGTAGCCCACTGGGAAAACCACGGCAGGGAGCTCATTCCACAATCGGAGGGTCCGTGGGAGAAAATTCCTCTGAAACCGACCTATACGGGACCATTTTGGCTCCAATGAGTGAGCGTGAGCCCCCTGTCGATGGCGAGCGGTGCGATGATAAATATTGTTCGAAGACTTCAGTATCCCATTCGGTCATTTCGTCATTTTTATTTTGGACAAAAGTAGTCGGAAAGTTAGTATTTTAGGCAGTAGATTTAATATTTTGAGTAATGATAATTCTTCTTTATCGTCAGAGCTTTTATTATTATATGACTGCACGGTTGGCGCGGCGGCTGGGCAACCGGCTGCCGCGCAACGTGTCGCGGGTTCGATTCCCGCACGGAACAACTCTTTGTATGATCCACAGGTTGTTGTTCCGGGTCTGGGTGTCATGTGTATGTGAACTTGTATGTTTGTACACGTACACACGACACATGAGTAAATCCTAAGGTGGGGCAACGGTTTTTTAAAACCCTAAGAAATAACCTGAAACCTACCACTCATTTTGAAACTTAAAACATTACTTAGGTGTCAAAAATATCTTTTGCTAATAATGCAACTATCTAATTGATCATCAGATGTTTCTTTTACATTTTTTTTGACATTTATTAAGTTACACATTAAATACACAATGAAGGCAAGAAATAAGAAGTACAAAGCTGAAAAAGAAAAGTAAAATAGATACTATTATACTACTAATATAACAGGCTATAACATAACATAAAATCACGCCTTTTATCCTCGAAGGGGTAGGCAGAGGTGCACATTATGCCGCTGTACAATGTAACACCCACTTTTCACTATTTATGTTATGAGTCCCATATAATAGAGAGTCTATTGCCATATACCGGACACAATTCCAGACTCAGTGCTACTACTGAGATTTAAAAAAAAAACCAGTAATACTTTGCCCGTTCCGGGAATCGAACCCGAGACCCCATGCCCGGCAGTCGCACTTGCGACCACTCGGCCAATGAGGCATAACATATTTTAGTTAATTTATTGTTACTATATGAAACAAAATTTGTAGCAAGTTATAAGAATATGAAAAACAGCTATATCAAGACAAGTGATGTCCATCATATGAAATTCTAATAATCTGGCCTGACGCTAGACTCAAAATTCGGGACAAGCATGGTCGTCCTTATTGCAACTTCTTAAACAAGGATATTATACAATAACAAGAATATGGACATGGTCTGCAATAAATGATTATTATTATTATTATGTATGTCTTTACCATTCACGGGACCACAGGGTCCCGGTCATTTGGGAGGCGTACGAGGGGCCGAAGCCAACTGCGCAGAGGCCCTTTAGACAACTATAATATAAATGTAATGGACACACAAACCGGCGACTATCCCTGTATGCACTATGGAAATGCACCCAAGGACAGTCCCCGGTTAGTGTAGGACTATTGTGAATAATGGAAAAAAAAGGTAGGGCTATGGATGGGTTGTTGTGGACTGGTAAATTGGGAACTATGGATGACTATGACACCTGCCGAAACAATGTAGTTTTTACACGTAAAAATGGCAGGCGGAGACTCGCCAACTCACCGACCGGGCCCCGGGAATGGTTGCTAGATATAGCAACAGAGGGGCAACGAGAATGTGAGTGGCTGAAGGGTTAAGAAACTACCACCGCTTTCTACTCAGATCATCTGCTCCAGCCGAAGCCTCCTGCATCCCTGGCCCACTCGCGACTTACGAATAGTTTCTTACCCTCCGAGCAGGTTCACTGCTCTCGCGACTCCACTCTGGACGGCCAATGAAGGCAAGCCAGAGGTGGGAGACCTGTTCCTTGTCATCTTTCACTCCAGCCAGCCAATTAAGGCAAGCCGGAGAAGAAGGAACGGTGACTTCTCCCTGGAGCACTCGTATTATACATAAAAAATATCATTTATAAAAAAGAATCGAAACCAAAACAAATGCTACAAATTTTGACTAAAGGAGGCCATACACGCTAGATTATACATGATGGTTATAACCAATGATATTATAAATAATAAAAAGAGGTAGATATCGCACTGGCACGCAAAAATTGTTGCGAACGAATTCAGACAATTGTCGTAATTTTATAATAGCTATCTCTTTCTGTACCATACTTTCCGTATTATCTGTCGCACGTAGTTGAAAATGACATTTAAGTACATTTGTAATAAGAACGCAACAATTTTTGGACGCCGCTTAGTATGAACGTAGCGTATCTTCTTTATAATATCATTGGTTATAACTGTACATGCAAAACCGACAAACATAACTGATGGACAGATGCACCGATAGCTGTACAGTTTAATCACATACACGCTATGGCTTGCCTGTTGCATGCACAGCTAAAACCATCATGCAAAAACTATCGTGTATGGCCTCCTTAACCCCTCGAGCGTCCTTATGAGCACCCGGTGGATCATAAGAAAAAATGCTCCATGCTGCTTTCTCTTTTATAAAATCTATTATTAATGTTTTGTTTTTATTTTGACTCTATTTGTTTTATTTCTATTGTAATGATCCTTGTTTTCGTGTGCTAATGGCCAAATAAATGCATTTTCTTTCTTTCTCCAAATGTCACGTGTGCACCCGTTGGATCATAAGGAAGGCGGACGCTCGACGGGTTAAGCAAATAATAAGTACTACTAAACTACCAAATTCTCAATTTCATTAGCAACTACAATTAAATAGCACAACGATACACTACAAACTACCTTTAACTACAAAATTAAGGGCTCTCTTCAAGCGCGAAATCGTTCGAGTTAGCCCGAAATGTGACGAGATCGAACATGGTAACGAAACGAGCGATGTGGTAGCAAGTTACATGGATGAAAGCGAGCACATTACTTACAAATGATTAATGAAATGCATGGAAATATAAAAATTACGTTTTAAATTCAATTTTTAAAAACGAACTATACCTCTAGTATGAAAAGATAATTTGTTATGTCCAAAAGATTGTATTAACTTGCCAACGGCTTCGTCCGCATTCCGTGTAATAAAAAATTGCTAATGTGTTATTCCAAACCATAATCTACCCCTGTTTAAAATTTCATCCCGATGCATCTAGTCGTTTTGGATGTGAAGAACGAAAAATAACAAACACACAAACAGACATACACACTTTCGCATGTATAATATTGAATGTTTTTTTTTCTTTTTATAATTATTTAAAATGTATAACGCCTTGGTTTTATGATGTTATACTATTTAATTGAAATAAATAAATAAATATTAGTGAGATTACGGTGAGATAAATAGATAGTATAGGGTAAACTGAAGGCTCCCGAACAACGCCGACAGGTGGCGGTAAAAACAAGTTTTATTTTGAAAGAAGGTAATTAAATGTTTCTTTAATGTCATAATAATTATAATCAACTGCTCGAGGCTGACGTTGTATGAATGAAACGATAAAAAAAACTATTAAAAATGTATCAACAATTTCTTTTGATCAGGCAAAGTATTACTGGGTTTTTTATAAAACCCAGTAATACTTTGACCAACCCGGGAATCTTTTGGACATTCTACTTTACTATCCAATTCAACTACCATTTCTATCTATCTAAGAACACGACTTCAATGCAAAGACTAAATTAATAATAGGTACTACTTACTTAGCCAATGGCGACGCCCCCCTCTCGCTGGGGTCTATCCGTTCGTCCAGTCCCCTATGTACTGACACTGCGTCCAACTCCTCCAGGTGAATGGATTGAAGATATTCCGTAGTTCGCAGCTGTTCTAGTGTTGGTTTCTTGAAACTGTTGAGTACAAAATTATTTTTAGGGGATTTTTTTTAAGGGGGAAAATTATCGAATGACTGCTCCCGCCTGGGTGAGGCGAGAGGTAGTGTCAGACTCTTACTGACTAAAACCACCCCGTTCCTTCTCCTGCACGTCGAGCCGGGGCCCCGGTTACCCGTTAGGTTCCCCGCGAGGAATGTGCTGTAATAATAATGCTGTAGGGGCTCCGAAGCAAGGACCCGGTGCCCTTTACAGGTGCTGAGGGCGGCCAACGGGGCGGTTTTAGTGAAGTACGAACCCCCCACCCCCAAGTCTCTCTCCCCTAAAAGCTATAAAGCTAAGCTAGGCGCCTTTTGAAGGTATCCCCTTTAGGGGCACACTAGTATGCAATCGTTTATGTAATACGTATACGATTGCAACTGTGTCCAGTCGACAAAAATGCTAGAACAAATAAAAAATTAAGTATATCCATAAATATGTATATGAATGAAATTGTAATTATTTTTTAATATATAAATGGATTGAAAAATCAAAATAATTTGTTTTTGACCCAGGAAAATGTATAGTTTATTTTTTTGTTTTTTGTTCATTTTGTTTCTGAATTGTATTAATTTTTATTTCTTGTATTTGATTACCTAATAAGTTTGTTTTTAAGTACCTAAATAATATCATTTATATAAGATTTACAGTATAACTTAATGGCGTAAGCTGTGGTGTTGTATATGTACATTTTCTAAAATAAATAAATAAATAGCTAAAAAAGTTTTATAAAGTGTTTGTTACACTTAGGAGAAGGTTTTCGTATGTATATTAATTAAACGACTTGGAAAAAGAGGGGGGTTGTAGTCGGTTTTTTTAAACGCAGTTTATTAACATTATACAGAGTGTAGATTGACGATATATTAACTTTTAACTAGTGACGTGGGTGTCTCATAGACGGCGTGTTCACGAATATAAGAATTTTCCAAAAAAATGTCCATTGTAGCTAAGATTGTTACATATATTTTTTTAAGTTAAGCGAAATATTTATGTAGTTTATAGAATTTGACTCAAAAACCGCTGATTTCATTCGAAAATGTTGTTTATTTGCACTTCTTTAATAGAATTATAATGGACCGATCATAATACAAGTAAATATTGTGTAAATCAGTAAATAAAAGTATCCATTTCGATTATTTATTATGGTGTTTGACATACGTCGCGTCACTATTTATGGTACGAGTAAACCACGTCAGGACTTGAAGGTTAAAAAAGGGCCAAATTAAAAGTACCCTTAACCGACGAGCATGCATGAAAAGATTGATGACTGTTAATGAAGCGAAAGAGGTATGTAAGAATCATAGTAATTGGCGTCCCATAGTCTCTGCCTGCCATCATGGGAGACAGGCGTGAAGTTATGTAGGTATTGTATTATGTATGTATACAGAGTGTCCCGAAAGTCGACGACCAAATTAAAAAAAACTATATGACTTAGTTTTTTTTATATATTTCTCTGATAACTGTTGGAATCTTGCTGATCACCTGATGCCATTTGACCGATGTCTTCAGGTACCCCCTGTATGTTGAACTTGTTAAATACTTACGTTTTTAATAATAAACTCGAGCAGACGACTGACACCGAGCTCATTGCCATCGCTGCTGACGCCATCCACGGCTGTAGGGGTGAAGAAAATATTACATTATTCAATTTTTTATTAGCTTTTTGACTATTTAGTTAAGCAATATAAACATTTCCGATAAAAAAATGTGCCCAGCAACATTTTTTTCCAAAAATTTGCTAATTGCTAAGATTTAAGATTTCCTGTTGCTGTAACATAAACCAGTAGAAATACGGTATGTCCAGCAACATTGCAAATTTTACACATTTATGCCCAGCAACATTTTTCACAAAAAATATCTTTTCCCATTACTAATTTGACATAAACCAGTACAAAAACCATATGTCCAGCAACATTACAACTTATAAAAAAATATGTCCAGCAACATAACTATTTTTTTTCAAAATTTCGCCCACGTCTGGACTTACCTGTAACTGCAACCCGAACATGGCGAATGCCCCGCTGGCCAACGGTATGCCCAGCAAGTTGTATACACTTGCGAATAAGAAGTTGAGACGAACCCTTCGCACTGTAGTTCTAGATAGTTCTAGACATGCCACTACGTCTAGCAGGTCGTTCTGTGAAAGAGAAGCATTGAAAATATTAAGATTTTTTGTTGTATGAATGTTGTACATATAAATATATAGGCAGTTCCCCGCCTGCATCAGGATCGGCCAATGCGTGGGTATTTGGGCTTACAATAAAACACAGAGTCATAATCATCACTAATCCAACTCTAACTTTATAAAAAATTATAAGATTGTGCGGAACTTTGATGGTTCGTCGGAGATGTCTCGCGCACGCCATGTGTAACCGTAGTCTGGTTCAAAAATATGGCGGCGCTGTTGTCGACATGACGCTCCCTCAGAATGACTTCTGTGGCTAGATGTCATCCTAGTTCCAAAACAAATAATAGACGGCGCTGTGGCTACGCCGTCAAATAGATATATATGGTAATCTTATAAAAGAAACATATAACATAATATCAAGCCTTTTATCCCCGAAGAGGTAGATAGAGGTGCACATTACGGCACTTAATGCCACTGTACAATGTAACACCCAGTTTTCACTATTTATGTTATGAGTCCCATGTAATAGGAGGTGAGCCTATTGCCATATACCGGGCACCATTTCAGACTCTGTGCTACGCTACGACTGAGTTTTTTTTATAAAAACCCAAGAAAACTAGAATAATTCTAAATATTTAGAATAGCAATGATATCATAGCTAGTATTGAAAATTACGTGATGGCTGTTTATAAACGAATCTTTACATAAAAAAGTACGTTCTGCTTTTTGCTACAAAACAATTATTGTTTATGCAGTTG